>CM057779.1:32151645-33351645 GCA_030064435.1 Trapa incisa
ACCTATTATATTTATAATCAATGTGAATTTGTGATTATATAGACAATTATGTCATGCAATGCTTTACATGACTAGACTTTAAAGTGTATATTGTAATAGAATTTGTTGCCACCTGAATTATTATTCTAGTTAAACTTTTGATCAAAATGAAGAGAGGTAAGTAGGGAATGTGTTTATATTATATAAATAACTTAAATAATTCACTTCATTAATATTTAATGGGTCAATTAACATATTTGAATGAAATATATTTATTTGATAACGGCTTATTGTTCTTAATTATACAATTAATTTATCTTATATATATAACTCAAATAGATATATCACATGAACTTACTAGAAACATCATTATTAGTATAAAGTAAAAGATAATTAAAAGTCAATGATATCGAACAAACTTATAATTTTAGCTATTATATGAAAATTATATTCTATTATATATATAAATTAAACTCAAATCAGGGTTATAATCATCTATATCAGTACATGATTAAATGATATATTTATTAGATTAAGTATATATATATTATAAATTAACTGTAAAATTAACCATATAATTAATTAGATTGGGGAAGTGGTTGGAGGTACCTCTTTATTAAAGTGAGAGATTTAAAAGTATTTAAAGGGTAGGTAGGAAGGTATAGCATAGAGTTTGAAATATAACTCTTTCAAATATATGTTTGGAAATATATATTAAATATAAAATTTATAATAAAATATAATTATATATATTAAATTTATTATATAATCAAATAATATAATTAATTGAGTTATTTTTATAATAAAAAAATATATTAATTATATAGCGATAATTATATTTAACTATTTTATAATTATAATAAAATTATATATATAATATATTATATATATTCAAACTATTAATTATATATATAATATTTTATTATATAATTATATTATTAATTTGATATAAAATATTATTAATATATAAATTTATCTAAAAATATATAAGAATAAAAATAAAAAATAATTTAAATAAATAAAAATTAGTAAAATAATTTAAATAATAAAGGTAACAACTATTCGAATTATTTGTAAATTATCTGTCAAAATTGCATTAAGGAGTTTAATTCTATTAGTTCAATCGATTGAACAATATGGTTTTTTAAAAAAATTGCATAGTCTTAAAAAGAGGTGGCTGTGGTCAACAATAATTTTTTTTTATAGAATTGAGGGAAGTTCAAAAGTGAATGGAGGGAATGGGTGAACTGACAACTAATTAAGGGCAATAGGCTTGTAGAGATCTATCCCATCACTGAAAATTAGTTTCATATTCTATATTATATTAGGGGTGAAAGAATGAGTTAAAAAATTGAGACATAAACTACAAACTCCTATTTTAATTCTATTGATTTAGATGGGAAGTTGAAATAAAATATATATTTTGATCTTTATATGGTTTTCTTTCTTACTCTCCATTAATTTTGGTAGGAAAGCACTTTAACGCAAATGTATGATTATACTCTTTCACCCTTTTATAAAGTGATATAATTTTTTAATATCATATTAGGCATTATCCCTTTTTGAATAAGAAGGCCATTATTAAGTTCCGTTTTTAAGATAATATAAAGGTATATAATTAATAAATTATTTGTAATTTTTTTTATAATTGATTTTAAATTTGAAAGAAATATAAAATATTTTCCATAATTTATATTTAATTCCTTCACTATTTCATTAATAAAATTAGAATAACGTGAAATGATCTATAAAACTAGAACTTATTTATATTTTATTTTTAATGACATTTTTGTTATTTTCAAATTTATTATATTTATATCATTAATATATAATAATAACTAAAATTTTGTTCTAAAATATGATTTTTAAATTGTAATAACAATTATTAATATATTTTGTAATGAAAATAAGACTACTATTAAGATAAATATTATATTATATCTTGTGTTAACCTAATAAAATGATTATAATAAAATTATAATAAAATCATTATTTTTTATATTTATTTTTTAATTTCATAATATTCATACATTAATATATGGTAATTACTATAATTTTGTTAAAATAACAAAATAAAATTACCTACAAATTAAAATAATAATTATTAAAATAATTTTTAATGAATATATAACAACTATTATAGAATGTGACATATCCTAATAACAAAATAATTATATTAAGATTATAATAAAATTTTTATTTTTATATTTATTTTTTAATATGACATTTATAAAGTTGTTACTAAACTATTTCAAGGTATAAAAATATTTTTTAATTTTATATTCTTATTTAACCTTATTATTGTACTACAATAAAAGCTTATAATATAAAAAATTAAAGAAAAAGTAAAATCACAAATTAATTTTAAGAAACAAGCTCAATAACTTTATTTTTAGTCTTATACAATGTCTATACATTAACATTAGTTGAAATTTATCATATCATTATATTTTGGTGAGTACTAAAAGAAAATAATGGACAATGAGTGTATTTTAGGGTTTGTTAGGGATGAATTAATTGTTTTTAACTTCAAATATAAAATTGAATTGACAATATCATACGTAATCATTTATTTGAATTTTTTTTATATTCTTTAACAAAAGTAATTTAATTACATAGCAACAACTAAAAATTTTTAAATATAGAAAACTATAATCAAACGAATGAATAACAAAGTTAATTATCTTAATTTTCAATAAAATATACTCATTATATAAAGACTAAAATGTGTATAAAATAGGATTACTACTTCAATAGAAATACAATTTTAGTTTAAGTGGTTCAGTTAATTCAACATTCTGGTACTCTAGTTGTAGTCACTATATAGTTAATAAAATAATAACTATTGATAATTAATAAAAAAATAATCACAAAAATGATAAAATAGGATCAACCAGTTTGAAAAGTGTATGTTTGGTATTTCATGTAAAGAAATGTTAAAAATAAAGGCGAGCTATAAATAGAAATAGAAATAAAAAAAAAATCACTAAAATCAAATAACATTGACAAATTAGGTTTAGAATTGTAATTGAAATGTGACTAATATGTGTATTCATGCTATCAACAACAAGAAGAAATATATAACAAGTTAATACATTAAAGTTAGCATAATAGAGTTATTATATATCATAAGTAATGTCATTAACAAGAGCTCCCATATTTAACTTAATAGAATGATTTTTATTAATAAATATAGTTCATTATGGGTAAAAATAATTTATTAAATATAAAGTAAAGAAAACAAGAAAACAAGCACCACGTTGATGCAGAACTTCATTTAAGAAAACAAAGATTTTATGTATAATATTAAAACTTTCAATAGTTGATAAAAAATTTGATTCATGGTATAATTAACTAATCATATACACAAGTCATCTCATTAAAAATGAATATATTGCCGTTGAAATTTTTATCATATTATATTTTATAGAATTCTTTATAATACACACATACTATTTTAAGTTTAGAAATATACATAATTATTTAAAAGAAGTAGTTCACATAAAAAAATAAAAAGCTTCATCATGCCTTAATCATATGATAAAACATTAACTTTTATTTTTTATTAAATTTAAATATATATATATATACAAATATATGATCTATATCATTAACTTATTGAATTTAATATTTCTTAAGTATGAAAATTATTGAATTGACAAATTTGTTAAATAGTAATAAGCATATATTTTGTCAATAAAAATATAAATATTTTTGTTGTATCAAATTAAATTTTTTATTGAAAAAAATAAAATAGGATTTGCATGTTCTCTACGATCATTTACTTCTTAAATTAGTTAATGCATATATAACAAATGAGGATGCCAATGAGGCAAATGAGGACCCTAAATAAAGATGGGATGTACTTGTTGGACTCTCCAAAATTTTTTTAACCGATAAAAGGACCTTACTTATGTATTGGATCACTTGATTTTAAATGATTTGGATTACTTACATCCTTCATTTTAATTTAGGAAAAGTTTTAAAATTACAAATAAATATTTTATTGTAAAAATTTATTTTTATAATATTATTTGTTTACTAAAAAAGTTATTTATATTAAATTAAATCATATAAAAATATAAAGAATAAATATATTCAAATTCACAAATTTAAACAAAATTTTATAAACATTAATACATTTATATACCTACAAAAAATTATAAATTTATCTAAATAAATGAGAATATTTTGAATAGAAATTTATAATTTAAATAAGATGACAATAGGATTATGTGCATAGGAAAATCATTAGATATAATGTTGTTAGGAGGCAAATATGCAAGCTCATAAATGGAGAAACTTTCATACAACTAAAAGTATAACTTATATGTGTATTAAAGATGAATGATATTTTTAGTTAAAATTAATTTAATAAGAAAATGTATAACAAAATAGGAATAAGTTAAATTTTAACTATTTAAATAGCTAGTTACAAACTAGTATAAAATGAAGGGAGAGATTATCCAAGCCAATGAAATGTTTTGACATGTACATAACAAGAAAGTTAACTGAATGAAGTCCTTAAACCCTTATATTCATTAAGAGCATCAATCACTTTTGTGCTTCCTTATTTCCCTTCTCTATAAAAACATAGAGTTCTCCTTCCATCATTTTCTTTTAAGAACATTTAGAAAACAAAACAAAATGAAGATAATGCAAGCAACTAACTTACCTTGGGAGGAACCTTCGACACCAAGGGTTTTTTTCAAGAACCAAAGTGAGAGAATTATGTGTAAAATAAGGGTAAATTTCCCGAAATATCCTAATAACGGATGATAGTGGAAGATAATTATGTCCCTTTGGAGATGACAAGTGTAACCAATAAGAATGAAAGAGCAGACATACAGAAATAACTTTCTTAGGTATTGAGCACTCTGCTATGGTCCCTGAATGCCCTTCTGTGAGCTCATGTGCAATTGTGCACTCTCTTGCTCTTGTTATAGTTTCAAAGGCTGCAGCGTCCTAAGGTGAACTGGCATATATAACTGTGCACACTCTTGTTGTTGTTATTGTGGTTTGGTGTCTTGCTGCTGTTATTGTGGTTAGGTGCTCTTGATTGAACTGACATCTACAATTCAAGAATGAGCTATGTACAATTCCTATATTATTACTCCCATCCAAGATCAAGAGTTTGAACCATTTTACCATCAACTTATTTAAAAAGATTTTTAGTATGTGGCATATTATTAATATATAATTTATATGTAGAAGTATTATAAATTTTGATTTATTTTTATTTTTATATATTAATTTTTTATCAATAATGAAATAAAAAATATATGGTTTATGATTTGAAAATAATACAATTTAATTATGAAAAAAATTAAATTAATGTAATTATATAAAAGAGAAGAACGAATAATTAAGTAGAAAAAAAGAGAAATGATAAAAATATAAATAATCCGGGATAAACTTATGCATACTAATTTATTTTTTTTTGACAAACTTTTAAATCAAATAAAATTTGAAAAGATCTAACTTCCAATAATAATTTAAAAATCAAAATTTTAAATAATTTATCGTATAATCTAAATAAGTTACAAGGAAGGAGACTAATAAGTTTGGAACCCCCAAACCTAAGTTGATGAGATTAAAAATTTAAGAACATTTTTTTTACCTATAAAAGGTTTCTTCTTTGTCCAAGCAAATTGTGTGTAATAGAAATTGCAATTGAATGCATATATACATGTGATTGTGTCACTCCTTTTCCATGAAATTAAATGCTCGTGCCTTGATTCCCAAAAAACAATAAATGCTAGACCATGTTATTAGGGCATCTTTGGCACTTATTGTTTCAATTTGATGACAACTTTTTGGCCAAAACAAAAGTTCAAATCTTTTTAGGCATTTACTTATTACCCATTAATTAAATACTCATAGTTACTATTTATTAAAAAAACTCCTTAAAGTCAATAGCTGAATGCGAATACAACGCATATCCATATCCTGATTTACATCCAACTATGTGGGATCGAGGTCAAACTTCATGGGCTAGGGGCCTTCTTCTACTTTTGCGCCATTATCTTGGCGCTCATATCTTGGATGAACCCTTTTTTGGTTTCCACCCTTTAGAGACTTGATAATGTTCCCAAATTGGAGGCCGTGAATTTGGTTCATGAGGCCATTACTAGTGCCCTGAGGAAGATTTTTGTTCTTTGAAGACCCTCACAACATTGAATGCTTTACAGATTTCACTAGCTTATCTACCAGTCCCTTGAGGTGCAAGTGACAAGATACGGTCACCCTCTCTAGCTCTACATAGGGCCAAATTCATTCATTAATGAGCAAGAATGCAGTAAATGTAGCCCGCCCTTTACAGAGTCAAAGATAGAGAGGATACCTTCTATCTTCTCTATTAATTTCTTGTCCTTATTCTTGCAGCCATCCCATATGTGTAAGTTGAAAAAATTGATATAATCACAAGAAACCAGTATGTATAAGTTAAAATATACAAATTGAGAAATGCCAATCCCTTCACTATCAAAATAAGCACAATTTTGAAATGGGTCTGCGTTTAATAATGTAAATAATATATATTTATTTAAATTCTCATTCTATACAAATTAATAATTAAATATTCAATAAGGGTGACAAAATTGGCCGACTTATTGGATCCAGAAATTCCACTTTAGGTCGGCATTGCCTGGGCAATACCATTATCATCAACTATGGAGCCACATGTCACTGAAGGAACTCATGGGGATAAGAAATCCGTGAATCCCATCCCCCATAACACGGGTGCATATGTCAATATTAACTACTGAAATCACAACCAAGCAGCTGAAACATTATTAACCCGACCCACAGTATCCTGACACCAGAGTCCCGCAGCTTTATTACATAATGCTGCAGCCTTCCGCGTTCTCGTTCTCGTTATCGTTCTCGTCATCCATCATGTTATTGTACCCATCCGGAGCACGGTGTGGGGCGTAGCAGCTAGCCACAGGCGACGGCCTCCCGTACACCGTCGGGTGATACTGATACATCCCGTTGAAATGCTGCTGATAGGGGGGCTGGTTCATCATCATCCCCATGTACGGGTGGTTCATGGCCATGGGCCCCACCCCCGGATAATATCCTCCGTTGATCGTGGCTGGCGCAGTTATCCCCGGAGCCGGAGCCGCTTGATAGTCACCCATTTGACTCGCTGCTAGGTACTGCGCCATTGGGCCGAAAGTATTACTACTCATAGGTCCCATGGGATAATTACCCATTGGACCTATTGGGCCCACCGGGTAATTGCCCATGGCGGCCACCCCACCGCCGCCGCTCTGGCGGTTGTTTTCCCTGCCGTGACCGTTCGTTTTGTCGTTTCCCCCGCTGCCTCTAGCTTTATTGTTTCCCTCGTTTTTTGCTCCGGCCATTGCCTTGCCATTTTTGAACTCGACTACGTCAGGCCTCATGCAACCGCCACCTCTGCCGCCCTTCTTCCTGGCGGCGCTCTTCTTTTTCCGACCGAAGCCTCCAAAGAAGAGTGACCGGATACTAAAGTTCCCGCTTTTTTTAGCCCTGCCACCGCCGCTACCCTTGCCCTTCTTGCTGCTGGTCCCATTTTTCTTCTCCTTCCCATGCTGGCCGCGGCCGCCCCTAGACGCAGGCCTCGAAGGGGGCCGCCTCCCGAAATCGAGCTCGACACTGTCATGGTCACCATCATTGTCGTCATCGTCATAGTCGTCTTCTTCTTCGGACCCACTGAGCTCACTGTCACTCCCTTCGAACTCATCATAGGGTTCGTCAAACTTCACGGGATTGGTGGTCTTCTTCTGCTTCTGCCCCATCATGTTCGTGCTCATATCTTGGTTGAACCTTTTCCCATTTCCACCCTTCTGAGGCTTGCCGCTGTTCCCGAATTGGAGGCCGTGAAGTTGGTTCCTGAGGTCATTCCTAGCTGCGTGAGGAGGATTGTTGTTCTTCGAAGCTGCCCACAGCTCTGCATGTTTCCCTGACTTTACGAGTGTGTCGATGAGTACCTTTGGGTGCACGTAACCAGATATCGTCACCTTCCCCAGCTCTGCATCGATCAATGTTGCATCCACACCTAGACAAGAGCCAAAACTTGCTCATTAATGAGCAATATTGTCTTCTTAAACGTAGCGCTTCGCAAGAATTCAGAGACAGCGAGGATACCTTCGATCTTCTGCAGCAATTTATTGACCTTCTTCTTGCAGCCATCGCAGTGTATGTTCACCCTGAGGACGCAAATCTGCACCCAAAAATTCAGCATTTAAGGTGGGTGCATGAAGCCCAAAACACTACACCAATGGCTGATCTTAGAGAAACACGACTACTACTACTGGAACAAGAAACTCATAACAATGATGGACCAACCGAACAGGGAGGCTAGGCTACCTGGTTCCTGGCGTTCCCCTGCTTCTTGTTCATCCTTTCTCGCCGATGGAGTTGGAAGCAGACTGCTGCTATGACAGGTTTTAAGCTCCCGGGGAAGTAGGTAAGGACCTTAAAGCTGGACAAGTGAATGAGCTGGTCTGATCTGAGGAGTGAACGTGTCTCGGGCTGTAACTGTAAGGAGGGAGATGGATACTGGGAAAGTGGGGGATGGGGGTGGGGGGGGAGAAAACAGAGAATGCAGAAGCTGCAGGCTATAATTAAACGTGCTCTATATAAATCAGGCAATGGTGGGCCATGAACATTAAATCTCTACGGCATTTCTACCGTGGGCGGTCGGTAAAAGATCTGTTCCCTCAAGGAAAAAGATGCATTTTTGCAGATGTAAATTGTAATCCAACTCTCTGTAATATCAGCCTGGCACAGCTTCCTGCCCGAAAATTTGCACGCTGTAAGTTAGCATCTGGACGGACAGGTGATGTGAGCGAACAGTGCACCTGCATGGGATTCAAGCAGACGTGAACAGCACGCTGCCTTTGGATAACTGAGGTTGTTTCCCTTGAATTTTTAAAAAAAGTTGGGTGTCTTTTTGGAGCAGATGAAAATTCAAATGTTTTCCCCACTTCCTCCGCCTCAAAAGCATAAACTTTTTCCCCTATTTTCTGCTTTTTTTTCCTCCTACTCTTGCCCAGTATAGTTATCTGCCGTCTGAGATTGATGGGTCTGGATAGGTTTTCCTTCTTCTAGCCAAAGTCAGGGGCTATGGAATTTGCTCATTCGTTGTATCTAATAGAAACAAAAGATAAAAAGGGATCCCAGCCAGAATAAGATTATTTACCCGATCCCATTAAAACCGTGCCCTCTTCCACTACTAATTGTGTTCCCTGTATGGAGTTATGCACTCGGCTTTTGCAGGCCACGAGAAGTGTTGCAATCATTCAGAGTGTGACGGTGGAGTTTCTATTGGGAACGAGAGTGGTGCAATAATTGCCACGCTTTGACGACATCAAGCTTTTATCTGTCTGCAATGGAGATAACACACCTCCCCTTTTGAATTTCAAGCAATCTTCGATCAGTGAGTGCTGTTTATTGTTCAATGCTGTAATAAAAAAAAAAGGGATTCGGTCTGTAAAACCTCTCCAATGGTTACCTAGAACATGGTTTAGCTGATTTGAGTCTATGGAGCTATTGACTCAGTTAATGTTGAATAGGGATGGGTCTACTTGGATTGGATATGAAAGGGGAATCTCAGTATTTTTCTTTTAGTGAGACTGTGGGGACGATTCCACCATAAAGAGAGGGGAGGAGGCAGCGATAATGTTCAAGAATTGAATTGGGCACCTAATTATTCATGGCTTTAATGGCCCAAAGGACAGTCAAGTGAAATTTTAAAGGAATTGAATACAAGAATAGGAAGGAAGAGATACTACTTGGAGAGCTCATTGAATACATGATGGAGAAAATTGATGTCTCCTTTTCCATCCACCCAGCACACAACTGCACAAGCTCTAATAAGAGCCTTGACAATAGTCTAACATGTCATCATAGACAAATCAACTCTGAATTTTTTTATGCAATGTCATCAGCTGAACTTATCTACAAGTAGTAAGGGGCAATTACCACACAGAAGCATCATAAGAAGAAGATGGCACTGATTTGAAGATGGAAGAAATACAACCGTGCCCTTCCTACTTCCTTTTTATATATTTATTGTACAGAAAGAACAATATACATCCCTGTGAACAAAGTGATGATGGATGACTGTAAATACAAAACCAAGGTTCTCCAAAAAGCCAGAGATGTATTGGAATGTATAAACTGTCATTAATAACGAGATAGGGAACATGCTCAAAAGGTTCTGAAATAGACAATACCTTACTCGCTGCAGTTCTTCCCACCTCCCTATATGGACTGTTTTTTATGATGCTGCTGCTGCAAAGCATAAGAACTGTTGGATGAATAAAGCATCCTTCATTTAAATGTTAATTGACACCAAAACATGAAATTTAACAGAAAGAAGGCCTTTTAATCACTACCATTGTTCACTTTTATCTCTAAAAGCTCCTCAATTGGCTGTCTGCATATTGGGCACTTGTTTGACTGGAGCCTCAACTCTTTTGCACACTCCCCACACATGCACTGTAAAATAGCATAATAAAGTCCAAATGCCCGAGAAGCTTAAATCTGAACATATGCAACTTTAAAAATTCTAAATGGTTATGTGTAAACATTTCTTCTTCAGAAAGTTTCATCATTCAATCTACTTGAACAAGCCAACTAGAAGTTGTTTAGGTGACTATTGTGAAAAGCAAGCTCGGAGCAGGATCAGTATGCACTACGAAACGATGAAAAATCAAGTACTTGGACTAATCTGAGATCAAAGAGATCTAGGTATTAGTCCCCTTCAAAATTTAAGCAGCAATTATATATCACAAGAACAGTTTAGTGTCTGCGTAATTTGTTTTCTTCTTTTCAAGAATTATCCGGCAAGTGAAGATCAAACCACCCGAGGCATAGTATCTGGCTTTGATTGAGTCTACTCTAGCCTATACAAAATTTGACATTAGCCTTTGTCTACCTGTTGCATTTTGCAGTTACAACATAATATGCTGACAAACAAGCTACTCCTAAATTCTTTTCATCCCCTAGATCTTTCTAGATAGAATGATTATAAATGCAAATTGCTTGAGATCAGGAATCTTACCATATGTCGACAGGGTAAAACAGCAGTATCTTTGGGTTCAGTCATGCAAATGACACATTCTTTCCCTGGATCATTATCCTCAAACCCCTTCTCATCGACATTGTTTATGCCATATATCTCCCGGAGCTCATAGCGAATTCCTTCAATCCACAAAATCTGCTTGATCACTTTCACTTGAAAACTGCCCTCGTTGCCCTTGACAAGGACTGCTTCTGTGATCTGAGCATGAGATGACATCCTTGATACAGACTCTTTGGGCTGCTCATCGATCAGTGAGGGCGCGCTTGTTTCCGCACAGATGACAAGAGGAAAAATCTCTTCATTCTGAGAAGGCTTTGATAGCTCATCAAGATCAAAAAATCCAAGATCAATTCCACTCCCAAAAGGCTGGCAAAATTTCTGGCCATGACCCTTCTGAAATGGGATCCTCTGCGGTGTGTAGACCTCAGGATATATGGGGCTAAAGGTACAATTGGCTCCTTCTTTGGCAAAGTAAAATACGGTAATACTGAATTGAAAACCAAAGACAGTGAAAACAAATCAATGCATATTTTTCACAAGACAACTCTCTTGAGTCATGCTAAGAAATATCATCTGTAAAATCAAGTAAGAGCATAAAATATCCGCTAAAAAATAAATAAAAACAATAAAATAAGAGCATATGAGAGAGTTCTGCAAAACAAACACTGCTCCATATGAGGATTGTCATTGCTTTGTCCACACAGATAGCAAGATTGAAGTGATCCAAAACAGCAGAACTAACCTTGTATTGGTATTTCTATGAAAGCACTACACTTGATACATTATGTTCTGTAGAAAAGAAATAATGGAACCTGCAGTCCTACTGATTCTTCGTCGAATAATATGCATGAAAATACTAATCTTTCTAGTAGTAATGTATTAAGAAAGCAAATCTTCAAGAACGGTGATACTACGGAAAATACAAGTGCCCATGTAAAACAATTCCAATTTGACATGCCGGAGGACATCACATTGCACAGCCAGGATGCCGAAGAAACCGAGTCGATTCAGAACTCCAGCTAAATTAGGATATACTCTCTTCCCAGCAGAAATTATGTTGTTGATCAAGAGGTAACGAAAGCTTTACCAGTTCTAGATTAGGCAGAGACAGCAAAGACCGAAAATTGGATCTTTAAGCTAATAAATCGGTAAGTTGCAAACCTTCCATCAACAAGGGCGTCGAAAGTAAAAGAAACCAAATGTGAGTCCGGATTCTGCACGTCAGAGAAGAGCTGTATCGTGTCCTTATGTACGTTCACGTCATTCTTGACCTTCTTAGCCACCTTATGTTCCACGTATGGCAGCGGCAGCAATGGTGGCGCTGCCGCAGTTGAAGGTCCCGCCGCGGCAGGAGAGTACCATTGGTTGCCGTAATATCCAGAGAACTGAGAGTGATGATGGGCTGGAGGATGACAGCTGTACGGATATGGATAGCTGTAGGGACCAGCGGAGGGCTGAGGGGAAGGGATGTAGGAGGGCCGAGGCGGGTACTGGTAGTAAGATGAGTGCTGGGACGTGGAATAGGGCCCAGGGGCGGGGTACGGGTAAGCGGGCGGCGGCGAAGGGGTATGAATGGGGGATGCAGGAGGACGCTGCGGCAGCGGATTCGGGGGCGGAGAGATCTGTGACAGCGGCGGAGTAGGGGTAGGGGATGGAGCGGGCAGTGGCGGAGGCAGAGTCGGAGGATGGAGGGGTACTGACGGGACAAGGGAAGACGAGTCGTGTCCTGGAAGTGGCGGAGATCCGTGGTCCGGCCGTGGCCGAGGCCGAAGCCGATGCTTGCTGAAAGAGAACCCCATGGAAGGATGAAATTCGAGCCCTGACCTCAGAGGACGATGATTGATTTACCGAAGAATAAGACGACGGCGACCACGAAGCAAGAGTTGACGGAGTACCCACCAGCCCGTCAATTAAAAAATTTAATAATACATGAATCTGGTTTATGGTATTATGCCCTTAGGGGATGCTCGTTTTGACTGGGCTTTTGTAAGCCTGGTCTAGATAAATAGTTTATGCAATAAAGTCAAAAGACTGCATCTAGACGCGGTTACGGGAATCTCATTTCAGTTGAATCAATGCCATTTCCTTTTGGTTGAAATATGATATAAAATATAATATTTACATAATTTTTAAATAATATTATATTTAAAATAAAGTTCGATCATTTATTCAAAAAAAAATATTGACATGTAAAAAATATTATTATATAATGAGTAAAATAAGATCTATTGCCATAATTTAATTTTATATATCTTATAACATAGGTGTATGCCATTAATATTATAACACTATTTGAATAAGCTTTATCTAAAATAATTTAAATATATTATAACTATATTTTAAAAAGTTTAAGTACATATTTGAATTATTATAAATATGTTAGAACCTAGCAGAAAGCTTTACAAATTAATTTTATTTGAGATTTTATTTGGTATATTTGAATAATGATATTTGAAAATACGTTTGAGCTTTGGATGCTATGCAATTTAGGAGAAATTAATAAAATTATATCAATTATGATATAAATATAAATAGAATATTTATTCACATATTTTTATACTTAAAAATTAATCTTATTCTTTAGGTTAATAAGGTGATTTAAAAGTTTCAGTTTTTTTATTCGTTCAACTAAGTCTTGTTTATTCTATCATGATATATGAGTATCAGGTGTTATTTGACATGTGTCCACTCAATAATATAAATAGTTATTCCTTACTAATTATTTTTATAATTAAATATTTTTACACAGTTTTTATTTCATTTTTATCACTTTAAATTCAATTTAATTTAGACACAATTTTCTATATTCCAATCCATCTTTTATTTTTAATTTCTAATTAAAATAAATTTACTTAAATTTTAATAATTTTTATCCTATTTTGTAATATTTTTAATTTTAAATTAATTTATTTTTATAACAACAAATAAATTTAAAATCACTTTTAAAAATTTTTTATTCTTATTTTCATTTTATTCTCCGTTTGGTAAAAGATGTTAAGCCAGACCTAAACCAAATAGGCGTTATTTAGTGATCGCTAGAAAATAGAACAACCCAACTTTAAACCATGGTGCAAGCATCATGTCATAGTTTATCTTCCAATCCCCATAGAATATTGCTAAAATTCAAATCGTGTGCCTCATGGGGCGTGTAAACACTGTACTGTTGACACGTATCCCTCCCTCTTGGATGATTATTGATCAATTTATTCAGCAGATCGATCTAAATTCATTTACTTTTATAATTTTTTAAAATTTATTTATTTTTATTTTGAATATAAAATTAATATATTTATTTATTTTTTGTTTCATTCAAAAAGTAAATTCTGCATTCGATCTTATATGATTTCATTATTGGTATTTTGTTTTCAATCCAATTTTAAGTTAATTCATGCTTGTATTTAATTTTTAATCAATATGCACTTTCAATTTGATTTAAACTAGTTTAACTGATTTTCTGAATTTAATTATTTTTTTTGTCTAACCTAATTTATGATCCCTATTTAATTTTATTTTTTATTTTAATTTAAAATTTTAAATAATGGTATTATAATAAAATATTTGGATTATCTCGTGGTTGATAAATGTATTACTTAAATTATCGAAAAATAGAATATTTGAATTTATTTTAGATATTTAAATAAAATTCTAATAAATTTTTAATAAAATAATGGTCAAAATTTTATATTAGTTTTAAGTTTTTTTTACTCTATTTTAAAGTGAGAAGAATAAAATTAATTACATACAATCACTTTCATCCTATTCTATTATCTTTTTAATTTAAATTTTAATTCTTTTTAATTTATTTCAATTCAATTTTTATACAAATCAATCCAAATTTTAGTAGGAATTATCTTAAATTTAGTTGGTTTGACTTTTTTTTATCAAATTTACTTTTATTTTTAATTTGATTGGTTATAATTTTTTAATAAATTTTTTATTTTTTTAATTTAATTTTGATTTATATGATTTTAAATAATTAACTTTCAATTAATAAATTATTTTATATTTAATTCGATCTAATTTAACTGAATTTTAAAATTATGTGTTTTGTATTTTTACCTTTACAAATATTATTATTCAAAATTTTAATCGGTGTGACAAAATTGGATTTTTACTAATAATAGACCAACGGAACAACATGATAAAAAAATATTTTGAAGCAATACTCATTAGGCTTGATATTATTAGGTTTATCTAACACAAATTCCTAATTTTATTAGGTACTTAATTTTAATTACAATTTTTAAAAATTTGTTATCTAACTTGGTATTAAGGCTCAATTTTATTTTATATATTATTATGTAATTTCTAACTTTATTACTATTATTATAAAATAAGTCAATTTTGTTACTAAAATTAAATTAATGCTTATATAACATTACTTTACTGTAACTTTTCCACTATTATTTTAATCTTATTTAAATTTATTAATATCATTAAGCACATACTTATATATTTAATATTATGTAAATACTAATAAATATCAAATTTTAAATAAATTTAATAATATATAATTTTGAGTATACAAGTAAGTGTGATGTTAAGTTGTGAAATATCTATTTATAATACAATAATAAACAAATGATTTATCATTTTCTACTTTTTATTGAATTAAAGATTAGTCATTATTTTAGAAAAACATGTATGTCTTAATATATCAACAAGATACATCACGTGTATCATTTCATTATTATCTTACTATTTAGTATATTTATTATATTTTTATTAATTAAAAATAAGGTAAATTTTTTTATTAAAAACTTATACAACATTATCATAAAAAATGTGATATGTGTAATTTATTGAAAAAAATTAATAAATATACAGTATGTGATTTACTTTTTATTAAAAATAACTTTAAAGAGTAAGAAGATAATATTTTTATTCGAAATAAAGTAAGAATAAAAAATGTGAAAATAAAATTTAATAATACATAATATCTTTTAAAAACTTTACTTTTAGTTAATTATCATATTATTCATATAATTTATTTCCCTTCTCTATTACTATACTTTTTTATATGTGTTATCGAGATTAATTTTTTAATGGAGTTTTTGGTTGTACCTTTACACTAAAATAAAATATAAGATATGCCACTTTTTTTAAAATTTTTTTTATATATTTATATTATTTTTTATTTTAATCATTATATATTTTAAATAAATGTATATATTAATAATATTTTATTATATCATTGATATAATAATATTTTATTATATATTATTTTTCTTATTATAATTATGTAATATTTATATATATAGTTAATATTAATTCAAATTTATTGTAATAATAACTTAATTATTTTAAATAATTTGATTATATAATATATTTTGATAGCCATAATTTATATTATTATATATAATATAATTGCATATAGTTTTATTTAAAATTACATATTTTTTTATATTGATAATTTATTAAATTTAATTAAAAATATATAAATTTATTTATTAACAAACACTTAAGTATGTACATGTATACCTTCAACCAAATTTCTCTTAAGTAACATATTAATTGTTTTCTTTTGCAGTTATAAAAAAGGAATAAAATTGATTTAACTAAAAGAATTCCATCTTCAAGAAAATGCTAAGCTTCACACGCAAAATCTTTTTAATAAGGGAGATTTCCTAAGAAATATGCCATAGACACATTTAATCTTAGACAAAAAAGTCTCAATTCTTAGCTAGCAAGTTTGAAATCTTGACCTCATCATACCTGTTGGTTGCTTGCTGAGACAGGAAACCAATGGGCTAGAACCCTCCCTCAGAGGGCTGCCAACAGAAAATTGGAATGCCTATCATTATTTCTTTGATACAGCCCATAAAATGTCATCTTCCAAAAAGATAGGGAATCTGCCAAACCCTGCAGAGGGCAGGAAATGGGATGGGAATTCTAGGTGATGCATACAGCAAAAAGTTTTAAACTCTGGTGAAAGACAATAATTCCCCGGATGAGGCAAAGAAGGACATTAAAGCCTCCATCCATCATCTGATTATCTTTGTGGGTATACTTTTTCCTATATGAGTCAATACTTTGAATGGTATATATTTGGAAGAGAAGATTTATCATCTTTTTTTATGAAAAGAGGTGTGTAGACAAAAGGCCAATCTTTCCACTCAACTCTCTCTCTCAAGTTTCAAGGGCTGTGAAGTCCTCTCTCCATTTCCATCACTTAGTCAGTTTCCAGTCTCTCTGCTTTTTCTTCTGCAAGCAATGGAATCAAAAAAGAGCACACTTGAACACAGTTACTCTTCTCCACAACCCTCCTCAGGACCCCACAGAGAAAATGGCGCCTCCCACCCAAATTCCTCCATTTTCATCATAATCATTGTTGTTACATCCTTCATACTACTCATAGTCGTGTCACTGATCATCCTTCTGCTCCGGCGGCTCAATTCCTCGACCAAAAAAATGAGGGGCAATACCGATTGCGATGGTGAAAACAGCATCAAGTGCCCGAGCGACAACTTCACTTGCCCTCGCCCTTCCAACTGCAACTCCAGCCCCGGTAATAAAACTAAACTAAAGTGTCAATGGTCAGAGATGAAAACTTGCGGCAGAAACTCATTATAATTTTGCAGATGCGAAGGGAGGGTGCCTCCATGCTCCGAACCCGAGCACCCCGAGCAGCAGAAGCCGGAGAACCGTCCTAAGAGGGGTGCAGGTGTTCACATATAGGGAGCTGGAAGCGGCCACTGAGCAATTCAGTGAAAGGAATGTGATCGGCAATGGAGGCTGTGGCGTAGTCTACAGAGGGGTCCTCAGTGATGGGACAGTAGCTGCCATTAAGGTGCCCCACCGGGAAGGCAAGCGAGGGGAGCGTGCTTTCCGGATTGAGGTGAAGTTACTGTTTTTCCTCTTCTTTGATTTTTCAAATTGTTCTTTTGAAATTTTAAAAATATTATAAAAAAAAAGATTTTGTAGGTTCGATGCATGTACCAGCATTTATAGGAGTAAGAGAAATATGAGGGCCCAAGTTTGAATTTGAACATTCCTTCTTTAAATTGGCCAAAAAATAAGCACTCCTTTAAATGCAATGAATTATAGAGATGGGAGATTTCTTGATGAATTATTGTAGTTTCATATCTTGTTGATTCTGATCCATTTCATCCATGATTTGGTTCATGTATGTAATATTCAAATCCGGGTCAATGTTTCTAGGTTGATCTGCTCTGTCGGCTCAACTGTCCGTACCTCGTGGAACTGCTTGGCTACTGTGCAGACCAGAACCACCGGTTGCTGATCTTTGAGTACATGCCCAATGGAACGCTCCATGCTCATCTCCACCCTTCACCATCTCCTCGTAATGCCCATGTCCAGTCCATGCCACTAGACTGGGGGACCCGACTAAGGATAGCCCTCGACTGTGCCCGTGCCCTGGAGTTCCTACACGAGCATGTGGTTCCCTCGGTGATCCACAGGGATTTCAAGTGCAGCAGCATATTGCTTGACCAGAATTTCTGCGCTAAAGTATCAGATTTCCGGCTGGCCAAGACTGGCTCCGATAAGATCAATGGCCAGATCTCAACACAAGTTCTTGGCACCACGGGATACTTGGCACCGGAGTGAGTATGATGATGTTCCCATTTTCTCAATTGATTATTTCAGTTCTCAGCACAGTAGATCATTCATGTTTAATGTGCTCATAGAGTTTGTCCAAAAAAGGGCAACAGCTTTTGGCCAAAAAAATGAGGGCAACAGCTGAAAGCATGCAAATTTAGAAGTTGATCTATCAGTATGCTTTTTATTATAAATTGATCCATCACATTTCATTATACCAGATGTCATGTTTAAGCAGATAATGATTGTCTTCTTCACCAGAGGAGGAGGGGGTTGCATTTGTTATCATTTCATTTTCCTTTCGTGGATGATCATGACAGAGAACTTGATCCTGCCCGGAAGATGCATGCAACAGTTTCCTAAACTCTGCCTGATGTTGCACTGTATAGGTATGCTTCAACAGGAAAGCTAACCACCAAATCAGATGTGTACAGTTATGGAGTAGTCCTTTTGGAGCTGCTAACTGGCCGTCTACCGGTCGATAACAAGCGGGGCCCTGGTGAACACCCCCTTGTCTCATGGGTCAGTTGAGAATATAAAAAAACTCCAAAAAATACCCTCTTCCGGTTTCCAAAACCAGTTAAAGATTTCCAAAACAAAAGTATCATCTCATTGGTATTTTCTCGATGTCTGTAGGCCCTTCCAAGATTAACTAACAAAGAAAAGGTGGTGGAAATGGTGGATCCGGCCTTGAATGGCCAATACTCGATGAAGGAGTTGATTCAGGTAAGCCCTTACTCTCTTCGCCACCTTCATGAATTGCTTCCTCCATAGTAGCTAAAGCAAAGAAAACAGATTACATTTTAATTAGAACTATCTCCTTTGCAGGTGGCTGCTATAGCTGCGGTGTGCGTGCAGGAGGAAGCAGATTACAGGCCTCTAATGACAGATGTTGTGCAGTCGCTTATTCCTCTGGTCAAGAACTATTCTGCCAGTTCTTCCAACTCCTTGAGATTTCAGAGCATTCCAGGGAGCCTGAGCTCTTAGGTTCAGTCGATTCAGAAAACAGCAACAGAAACATGAAAAGGTCAGAACCAAACCAGATACTGGAACCTGAAGGGTGCCACGGAGTGGAAGAATCAATGGGGCATCCATCAGAAGGCTTTAAGTATGGGCAACATCATTCTTCTGCAAAAATAACCTGTAATCTTTCAACAATATGCAAGCTTGAACTTTGTAAGAGTTGGTATTTCCATGAAAAAAAATATGTTGTACATAATAAAAGATGAAATTCCAAGGCATGATATGGAGAGAAATCTCCGATTGAACAGCATTTAACAATGAATGTTCTTCAATATATGATATTATGTGGTATACATGACAGGAAGTACGGAGATTGGATGAGCTAAAACAAACTCGTTGCAGCTCTTCTTTCCAGGAAAAATTCAGACACCATGAGACCATTAAACTGTCAATGAAAAGTATAACTTATATAAGACCCAACTAATGAACAAAGCATGTAACAAACCATCACTATACCGGTAGCCATCATCAAGCCTAGTCCAATTTGCTACATACCTAACAATAAGTTAATTGAGGACTGCTGAAGCTTCTGGTTTGGTGTTTGTGCCACTTGTCTCTCCTGCTTTCTCTTGTATGGTTTTGCTGTTTCTTTTACCGAGCTTATTGGCATACTTTGCAAAAGCAGCTGATAGAGCTGACTTTACTGTAACCTCAGGCTCTTTCTTCCTCTTTTTGCGAGTGTCTTCCGAGGCATTTACCAGTTCTCGGGGCTCTGGTGCTGGGTCAACAGCATCAGTGGCTTTTGGCAACAGAACTTCTGGAGCAATGGGAGCAATCCGAACTACACGTTTGAATGGCTCATGGAACGTGTCATACAGCCGTTTTACCTATTTTACAAAATAAAATAAATCATAAATATCCATACTAGTAAAACAGAGGGACTAATAGAGCTCAAAGTGAGTACTCTTGCATGCCATAATAGCATAACTTTCTCATTAAATTAGAAAAGATAAATCGATAGGGCTTAAATGGAAGTCAAAATGCGAAAGCACCTTTCGTTCTCCAATGCCAGGGCAACGGGCTAAGTCTTCCATCGAAGCATCCATTACATGAGAAAGAGACTACTAAAAAAAGTCAGGTCCAGTTCAGAACATTAAAATTACATCAGCCACTAAATCAGACGTAAAGAAATTCAGGCAAAAAATGAAGGCATACACCAAATGTAGAACCAAGGGTCACAACATCAGTCTTGTTAACATGTCGAACTGTAGTTAGCGCGTGAGAGAGCTGCAGTAATTCAGTCAACAAAATTTCAGCAAGTCAAACAATTTCAGAGGAAAGGGGATTAATATCAACAGATTTGGAATGATGTGCAAAAGTTGTGAGACAGGACAGACCCGAGATAGATAGTCAGTGTCCATCTGCCCTTGGATAATGTCGGCCGGCTTGTTTTCATATACTTTAATAGTTTCCAAGTAGCGTCCACACTCTTCCAAACTTAAACAAATCACGGTACAAAATTTCAATCCCATACAGTAACATTATTAACTCAGTTCAAATGTTGAAAGGAAGGGTGCCAAAGGGGGCAATCATGGGCATCCATAAGAAATCCCTCACCTCCAAGCACAGAGAAGGGTGCAATCATGAAGCAAGGATGTCTTTGTAACCTCGAGTAGAGGCTTAACAACATCCTCCTGAAATAAAGATCAATATTCATCAAACATATGCTAATTCTATAGATCACATGATGCTGAAATATCCGGATGGGGATGATGAGGAACAGTTTAAACTAGAAGAAAAAACTCACCACATCGACATGGCATAAAACCACCCGGAGTTTGAAGTTCTTCTGCAGCTCCCTTATGCGATAGTAGAGATAATCAGGGTGTAAAAGATGGTACCGAAGGCTGCATTGTATAAGAGAACCGGTTGAATAAGCCTAATGCACACCCACAGCTCCCAACAAACATCCAACATGATCACTGAAATTTGGAAGTGTACCTCAAGTAGAGGGCACACGAGCCCTGCCCGAGCAAATAGTCACAGACAATGTCCGCAAATGCCCACCTCACATTTCTGATGTGCTTGAGTAAGGGATTCCCCTTCTGCAATAAGAGAAAAATGAAGGAAGAATTTGAACTGAGGAATAAAGGGACATAAATAGAAATAACTTTGGCGGGTGACCTCTGGGATACATCCCTTTCTTTTGGGAGGGGTAGCCTCTGGGTGCGTACTATTGGCGAATACCTGTCTATGGCTGACGAGAATTGCATTTCGACTCGGCCCGCCATAGGAAGAAGATGATGATGCCGGAGAATCTGTCGACGCCGCATTTACCTGGGCAGGTAATCTTCAAAGCATCCCAAAATTAAGTAAATCCCAGCATAATTTGATGAAGAAATCAATATGAGGTTCAATAACGAACTAAGCTTGAAATAGGACGTACCCCGAGGTCGAAGCATCGGTAGGAGAGGTAATAGCAGGGGGAGGAGGAGGAGGAGGAGGCGGCGGGGGAGAGTAGAACTCAGAGGATTTGATGAAAGAGAAGGCATGGGAGAAGGTCGGGGAAGGAGAGAAGAGAGAAGGTAGGGTCGATTTCGATTGAGAGCTCTCGATTACTTCTTGATAGGAAGGGATTTTGATGACCGTCTTCTGCGTCTGTTGCCTCTGCTGCTTCCGCTGTCGCTGCAACTCTTCTTCTTCCTCTCGGTTCACCATCCTCCCACCCAGTCCGCCCTTGATCCTTTCCAAAGAGCGAGAAAAGAGAACAAGACAGTTTTTCTACATAAGAAGACGGCCCATCGAGTTTCAGAATCATGAGGCTCTCTTCGGGCCTAATAAGTAGGGCCTGACTTGGGGTACGGTAGCCATGGTTACGATCGCCTGCATGGTTGGATGCTTTTGAGGCCCCCGGAAGACAAGACGACAAGGCGATGAAGCCTCACTGTTCTAGAGTCTACGGATTAGAGTCCATTGCTACAAAGCCCAGATCTTTGTATTCAATTTCAACAGTGACTTGCATGCAAAGAGATGTAAGAAGTGAGCATATGACATTATCCATGTTACACAAACTATATAATTAAATTAAACTCTGCAAATAGTAACAAATTAAAGTATTGGATTTGAATTAATTATTAAATCCATTATAAACTATTGGGATACATAGCGACGTGGAGGAAGGCGGGTATTCCGGTTTCATGTCCCCGCCTGCACCATACCGTGGCTCAGATCGAATCTCATTGGATTTTGTTTCCTTTTCAACCTCTCACGAGTCTTTGTTTTATTGTTGCTATTATTGATTTGAGTAACGTGAAATTAACAGCCAAAAAAAAGAGCATGGGTTATTTATTATTAGATGGAATGTTTTATATATATTCATTTTTTTATCCAAATTTATTATAATTTCTTATTAGTATGAGTATGAGAATATCATGTTACTACAAGACTACCATATAGTGTGAAACTCTTGTTCAAAACTCATCTTACTCCAAGACTACCAATGTGATAAGCACATATTATTATATATGAATATTGCAAGCATATATTATCACATAGGAGACCAGTGATGCATACAACTCAGCCCATATCCCTTAAAAAAACAGCTTGACTAGCTTAGCTACATGACAATGTTAGACGGACATGTTTAATATTTAGGATGTGTACACCCGACCAACAATGAGATCAGATCACTCGGGCATCTACACAGATGACATATCATGGGTCGGAAAATGGCTGGTGAGTAAGAGGTGCAGATGGGACCCGTCTCTATATTGTACGCAGTACAAAATGGCTACTTCACATGCCCATCTAACGCAATCTGATCATATACCTATTTGGATCGTATAAAGGATGCAAGTGCCACATATGTATTTGGCTCATATCCCACCTACAAAAGAGCCACTGAGATGTGCTATGCACTCTTCCATATCAAAAGGGTTCTTTTAAAAGAGAAAGAAAGACATCTCGAGAAGGAGCCATTGGTCTTGCTTGGTCTTGTATCCCTCATGCTCCGGTGAGTCAACTACGCTCATCAGATCAAGTAAAATGGATCAGAGGTAGATAGACATTAATTAATGGCGTCAATAGGACCGGTCTTCTTCCCTCAAGGTCCCTTAGGGTATTATCAGAGCGGCCGCGATCTCCAGGTGCTGCTCGAAAACGGCGGAGGGAGCTCGTGTAGGGCCCTCTTGGTCGACGATTTGGATATTGACGATTTCCTCGAGACCCAGCTGATAGATCAGCTGAATGGCCCGTCTGGCAGTCCACCGCTAGGGTTCCCATCGGCCCTAGTGGAAATGAAGGAGACTGATCAGGAGGCACCCTTGATGGGAGGATTAGAAGGGGAGATCAGGCCGAAGCCACGGCGAGGGAGGAGCAAGAAGAACAAGGAGGAAATGGAGAACCAGAGGAAGGCTCACATCGCCATCGAGCGCAATCGGCGGAAGCAGATGAACGAGTACCTCTCGGCCCTCCGGTCTCTCCTGCCCGAATCCTACGTGCAAAGGGTCTGTATCTCTTTTTTTTTTTTTCCTGAAACTCTGAACAACATAAATTAACCACTTGGGTTACTGTACTCTCGATCTCCTCATGTTTTAGTTCTTGTGATATATATATATGTGTGTGTGTGTGGGTTACCTTAGGGTGATCAGGCATCCATTATCGGAGGAGCCATAACCTTCCTCAAGGAGCTCGAGCAACAGTTGCACCACCTCAGCGCAAGAAAGCGGTCACACAGCCACTCACCACCCTCAGCCCCTCCTCAGCTTCCTTTCTCCGACTGCTTCACTGCCCCTCAGTACTCCTTAATAGGAGAAGCTCCGGTGGCTAAGCAGCAGACGAATGAGGTGGCAGATATAGAGGTGACCAAGGTGGACAGCCACGCGAACGTGAAGATACAGTCCGACCGGAGGCGGCAGAGGCAGCTACTGAGGCTCATCACCGGCCTGCATGCCCTGCGGCTCACCGTGCTCCACCTCAGCTTCTACTCCTTCGGCCTAGCCTCCCTCTACTCCCTCAGCCTCAAGGTTCCAAATTTATCTTCCCCATTCACCCATCATGTCCTCAGTTTTAGCTAATTATCATGTCTAACTCGCCATTAAAATTCCACGAGTCTTTCTTTCTTTCCCATTTGATTGAGAGAACAATGATTAAAAACATGATGCAGGTAGAAGACGACTGCAAGCTGACATCCGGCGAGGAAATCGCTTCTGCTGTATATCAGATTCTGCTCAAGTTTGAAGGGGAAGTCACTGTCAATTGATGAAAAAAATATGGACTATGCACTCATTTTCTGCTTTTTTTTGTCTAGTTGTTGTTTTTTTTTTGGGGTCATGAAATTAATGAGTTTTATACTTAAATAAACTCATTTGTTTAGACATGGTGGTTTTCTGGTTATGATATGTAAGATGGATGGGATGGTCTAATCCTAAATTATAATTTAATTTACGGTTAAACTTTTTAAATATTATAAATTATTGTTAAGGGTTTGATAAAATAAAAATTTTATATTAATTTTAACTTTAGTTAAATTATACTAATATAAATTTAATTATTTATCATATAGACCAATACTTTATATTTTTCTATTTTTTTGGCAACAGTGAAGTGATGATTTTCACCTGTATTATAAGTGAGTTTATAGGTTTTCAAATATCATATTAATATTTTTTTGGAGATGTGAGATGTTAAAATGTATATAAACGAAATAATATTTCTCCATATTTTTAAAATTTGGACACTTCAAACACATATTTTTTTGAAATAATATTTCCAAAATTATATATTTTAAAAAGTGACAATTCTTATATGTTTAAAAACAACTTTTTAAATCACACAGGTCTTATAAATAATATTGAATGTATTATTTTATTTTAAATATATAATTTAAATTTTATTTTAAATATATTTAACTGAACTTGTCACTTTTTAAAAATATATATAAGTGAAAAAATTAAAGAAATTATTTGGATAATATTTTTTAATTTATTCCCGCCTCCCTGTGACAGTCTCCTACTCTCATCTCCTCACCTTGCCTCTCCTGTTTGTCTTCATCTGTCTTGTTTCATACCATAGCATGGTGCTTTCCATGGATTCCATTCACCTCTCCGTGCATGGACTATTCTCTTGTACAAGATGGTTTATCTTTATTTTCGAATAAGCTTATGAACACATGATGCCTTTGTTAATGGATGCAATGGGCCTGCCTTTCTTGAATTCTTACATGGAGTCTTGTGGGGGCGCCTATTTTCCATAAGGGCTCCAACTTTGCTGCATCTGGATCAACTATCCTTTCAGCAACTGCAAATTCTCTAAGTAGTCTGAAGAAAGATAGCAAAATTGAACAATATGTCATATACTGGATTAACGACCAAGAGAAATTCATTCATCCACTCTTGTACAAGCATCTCATCACTTATCCATTGCAGAAAATAAAAAAGAATTCAGATGCCCGTAAAAAGGATATTTTTCCCTTCAGCAGATATCAAACGTATTATCGGAAAAAGAATCGTAGATGTACGTGGAGTTTATTTTTCTGTTTGTTCTTGATCGAGTAATTAGTAGCACTAGGTGTGATGTGGAGTGTTTCTTTTTATTTCTCATCGTGTTGTACTTATGTGCTAATCCAATTTTGCCTATTCTTAGTTATTATGAGCATGATTTTAGTTCCGGATTATTTCTCTATGCTAATAAGGCCAAACTGTTAGACTACCAATAATGGGTCAAGCTCATATATACTTAAAATTCATGACTTATAAGTAGTAGTACTTTTCCAACTTTATAAACCTACATCTTTATTTTATCCAATTGGAATCTATTCTCAACACCCGCCCTCACGTGCAACGTGGATACACTTGTCACATGTAATTCTTAATATCTCTCAACACCCGCTCTCAACACCTGTCTATGAGCCGGGTATTCCCCTTCCGGTCTCGGATGAGGGGGGAAACAATGGCCTTGAGTTGGGTATTTCTTCCTCCTCCATCCAACTCGAGCAGACCACAAGCTGGGTTTCCGGCCTTTGGTCGGGTACGGGTACGAGTCCACTGGCTCTGATACCATGTTAGAGAAGTTAGACCAGAGGCCTTTTCCCAGGCTACTCTTTAGATATCTCAATATTCGCATAACTGCCTCCTAATGTTCTGTTCTAAGATCATGCATATATCTACTTACAATACTAACCGCATATGTGATGTCCGGTCGTGTGTGACACAAGTAGATAAGTCGTCCCATAATTATTTGGTATTGTTCTTTATCCACTGGGTCCCCTGACTGAGCACATATCTTATGATTTGGTTCAATTGGAGTGGTAGCAGTTCGACAACTCAACATCCTTGTTTCAGTAAGTAGATCCAATAGATATTTTCTCTGAGAAAGCACTATGCATGTCCTAGACCTGACTATCTCAATACCGAGAAAATACTTAAATGCACCCAAACCTTTCACTTCAAATTATTTGCTCAATCTTTGTTTTAGTCGCAATATCTCATTGCTATCATCTCCAGTTATAATAATATCATTTACATATATTGTAAGGATAGCAACTTGACTATTTGGGTGTCAATAGAAAACTGTGTGATCTCCATTGCTATCATCGCTATCATCTTCAGTTATAATAATATCATCTACATATACTGCAAGGATAGCAACTTGACTATTTGAGTGTCGATAGAAAACTGTGTGATCTCCATTGCATTGTTGATACCCCATTCTAACTATTGCATGTCGGAATCGGTCAAACCAAACTCTTGGTGATTGCTTGAGTACATACAAAGACTTCTTAAGTTTACATACCCTCCCAGTGGTCTTCATGGTATCAAATCCAGGTGGAATCTCCATATATACCTCTTCTTGTAAGTCTCCATGCAAAAATGCATTATTTACATCTAATTGATGTAATTTCCATCCAAAGTTGGCAGCACATGATATAAGTATTCTTACGGTACTCATTTTAGCAACTGGTGCAAATGTCTCATAATAATCTATTCCATATGTTTGACTGTAACCTTTTGCTACCAATCTTGCTTTATACCTTTCAACCTTTCCTTCAACATTTTGCTTAACAGTGAATACCCTTTTGCATCCAACAACCTTTTTTCCGCTTGGAAGTAATGCCAGTTCCCAAGTCTTATTTTTCTCTAATGCACGCATCTCCTCATGCATTGCTGCAAGCCACTTTGGATCATTTTTGGCCTCTTGCCAATTTCTTGGTATGTGCACTAACTATAATGATACAATAAAGGTCTTGTATGTAGATGGGACAGATTCATATGAGTCATAATTAGATATATCATGTTATTTACGAATAGCAATGGATAGAGATTCATTACCATCTGGTGATGACGAGGAATTGTCAAGAGATTGATGGGTATTGGGACATTCGGTGATGATGAGGAATCGTTAGAAGATTGATGGGTATCTGGGACATCCGGTGATGATGAGGAATAGTTAGAAGATTGATGGGTATCTGGGACATATGGGGGCAATGAGTGTGGTATAAGTATCTGTTCTTGTCGCACTCCATCATCTTCTTTAACAAGATGGGAATGTGTTGAGAATAGATCCCATATTGGATAAAATAGAGATGTGGGCTTATAAGGTTGGAAAGGTACCACTACTTACAAGTCATGGCTTTTAAGTAGACATGTGCCCGACCCCTTATCAGTTCACAATACCTTCTCTCACAGTGAGAATTGCACGTGGCAAGTGTATCCACGTTACACGTGAGGGGGGACACAATGGCCTCGAGTTGGGTATTTCTTCCTCCTCCATCCAACTCGAGCAGACCACAAGTCGGGTTTCCGACCTCTGGTCGGGTATGAGTACGAGTCCACTAGCTCTGATACCATGTTAGAGAAGGTATTGTGGACCGATAAGGGGTTGGGCCCATGTCTACTTAAAAGATAGAGCTAAGGTTTTCTGCTATTTTCAAGGTTTTTTTTATCTGAAGGCTCAAGACATGGAATAACTGAATTGTCGTAGAAGATGGAGAAAACAGATGCAACATTAACATGAAGGGAGTTGAAGGAAATTTTAGAAGGTATGGCTAAATTGCTTGTAGGAAGAGACGATGTATCGCCTCAACATAACAATACTCTCAATCGAGATTTGAAGTTGGAATTACTCCCAATAGAGCAGAGACTTGATGGAACGAAAAACTATTTGAGTTGGTTGAGAAAGATGAGACTCATACTAGAGTCAAAATATTTGAAAGACTACATTGATGACTCATATGAAGAACCCACTGATACTACCAGCACATCATGGAAGGTGTGGAGGACAATTAATTCTCTGGTGGTTGCATGGATAATAGGATCACTTTCTCCTTCTATCGCGGGGTTGGTAGAAGGTATTAGTAAAACATCTGATATATGGAAGATTTTAGCTACTCAATTCTCTGGTATTGGGAATATGATGACTGTGATTGAGATTGAAGATAAGTTGGATGTACTAAAGCAGGGGGAGCGAAGTATAATAGAATACAGTACTGAGCTGAAAAGGTTATGATCCGAACTTGATTATTATGATCCATTAATTACATTTGATCCTTCAGATACAACTTCTATTAGAGCATGGATGGAGCGACGACGTTTAATTCGCCTCCTGAGGGGACTAAATCTAGAATATGAATACAAGAGAGCAATGATATATTATCAGTCTCCAATTCCTCCGATGGAAGATGTTATTGCTGCACTAATTCATGAGGAGTTAAGACAAAAGGTTATGAACACTTCTAAGATATCAGCAATACCAGTTCGCTCTACTCTAGCAAAACCGATTATTGACAACCGATAATGCTATAATTGTGGAAAGAATGGACATATTAGCTGAAATTGTTCCTCGACGCGTATTCCTACGTGGGGTGGAACAAGTCATAGCATCTGAGGACGTGGAGCCCAAGGTCAAGGTCAAGGTTGTGGACGATTTAGGAGACAAATCTATCATGCTAAAGGTGCTGACATTTTAAACAACGACATGTGTTATGCTAATGCTGACTCATGTACTATTGCACATGCATTTTCTTCTAAACCATCTTCCACATAATGGATTATTGATTCAAGCGCATCTAGACACGTGACAGGAACATTAGTAGAGTTTACTACATATACTGGTTCTCCACCTTGTTCCCATAATAGAGTTCAAACTACTGATGACACATTTCAACCGGTTATGGGATTCGGCTCGATTAAATGCACTTTATCAATTACATTATCATCAGTTCTACATGTCCCATCTTGTTACAAATATTAATCCATTCACAGTTTCACAGTCTGAATTCGTTCATACTTACACATGCATGGCTTAATCTTTATCTTGTTGAGGATAAGATCCCACATTGGATAAAATAGAGAATACCATCATTTCCAGTTAATCTATTATCAGTTAGTGCAATTAGTGATCAATTGAACTGTCAAGTAATCTTTGATCGAGATTCATGTGTCATTCAGGAAAGGAATACCAAGAGAATAATTAGTACTGGACGGAGGCTTGATGGATTGTGGTATCTTATGAGAGATGAGTCTAGCGCAGCTTTAACCACTACTTTGTCTGAACGAGTAATGAATTAAGTCATATTGGAGCATCGTCGTCTTGGTCATCTATCGTTTGAGAATCTTAAGAGGGTAAGGCCTGATTTGATGAATAATGTAGAACGTAGCAAGCTTGTATGTGATGCCTGTGAGTTTGGAAAACATACAAGAACATGTTATTCTTCCACTGGTTTAAGAAGTATTTCACTATTTTTGTTGATACATTATGATGTTTGGGGACCATGTCCAGTTACTTCGATTGGCGGATTCAGATGGTTTATTACATTTATTGATTATTACTCAAGGATGACATGGGTATATTCGATGAAAAATAAATCTGAAATATTGGTTTGCTTTAAAGATTTTTTAGCTTTGGTATAAACACAATATAATGCCAAAGTGAGTACTTTTCGTACAGATAATGGTACTAAATATGTTAATAGAGAATTCTCATCGTATTTATTTACAAAAGGGATTCTGCATCAAACCACATGTCCAGATACATTAGAACTGTCACGCCCCGACCCGGTTTGGTTGGATCCCCGTGATCAACCCGCCACTCTCCCGATTTATTAAAGGGTTTCCCCTTATTGTAAACCGTAAAGAGTAAGGCGTCCTTTAACTTGCACCTTTTTCCTGGAATAGCATAATCAAAACTGCATGAAATTTAAAACTGTACATACCTGTCTTACAGGCATCTTAGTTGATGGTCTTTAAGGGGAGCCTTTCCAGGATTTCCTGAAAGGGATATAAGGGAGGGGGTGAGTACGACTACTCAGTGAATGGGTTTTTAAAAGCTTTTGACTTTTAAGAAAAATATTTATATGGAGTGTGCTAGACTCCTTTGTTTTCAAAAATCCCTTCATTTAAAAATTTGAGTTTTTTCATTATTTCTTAGTTACCACGGTGTGTCATCACCCAACACACATCATTCATCATGAAGGTTACACACATTCGCAAGTCAGTATCACTACTAAACCCGCTAGTGGCTTCGGGGCGACTTTTCCTGCCACCCGGATAGAAGTACGACCACTTCTACCCTGGGAATGAGTGTATGTACGTGACATCCGACCCACAATCCCGAAATCACTTCTTCGTGTCCGTATGAGAACAGAGACCTCATCCTGTCCCCACCCCGGTCTCATGCGCTTGGTGCTACTCCAAATTTCGCACAGACACCTGGAACGACAAACTGCCCTTATAGCCACCAGGTCATCCAGTGCCCTTAGGACACATCACTACCCCTCATGGGCGTCTTGATGATCTCGTACTCACAGTGCATGCACAAACAATGTTTTCTTATATTGCCATGTAATCTGTGGTGCCACTAGTCCAACGGCCCCGACTCTCAACTCAACCCGCAGTTGTTTGTCTTTACTAGTCCGTCGATCTGTCATGTCGCACTACCGCTAGTTGATTGAGCATGTCGATCCTATCTTGGTACCATGACCAAACAATTCACTTATTAAGTTTTATGGCACATATATCATGTTCATTTACGAGCTCCTACTTGTGCCAACTGGCCTTGGGCCCACTGTACGAGATTTTAAAAATCTGGCATTTAGCCCCCAAGTTCCAAAATCGAGGCCCCCAGCCTATTAGAGCTATTCGAGCTCCCGTCGAGAAGGTCTCCCAAATTGTTTAAGCATTGGCACACAGTCAGGGGAGAGCACTTCCGACAAAAATAGGTTTTTACTGTTCATCATACCGACCGGTATAAGGACATCTCCGTTCATAACCGATGAACGGGTTTTCAACTTCCTTCGAGGAAGTCTCATCACACCAACCGGGTATGATCTACTTACAACCTGTAAGTAGTTTTTTCGCATAACTTTCACATTACTTTCTCTAAGTAGTGATGATTAAAATACCACTAAACAGTGGGTTTTTATATCGAGGCACTTATCATCCCCAACCGGGTATGATGTTAGTAAACTCACTCACCCGTTAATGCCGTGAATTCCACTAGACTGGTTCTTTGTATTCACGCGAGTTTGTCCTTGCTGGCGTTCCCGGTATTTCGCGTTCCTACACGATATGAACATCTTGGTTCATTATCCTTCAGCCTAATCGCCTTCATTCATTCCAAATGAATGAGAAAGTCAAACTTTCATTTATTTGCAATTAGGTCCCTAAAGTTATTTCTCTTTAAGTCCCTAATGTCGGTTTTTCCTCAAATTGAGTCCCGTAACTTTTAAAATTTATCATGGGACCTCAATTTATTCAATTTCACCAAAAGGGGTTTAATTTCCCAAATTTCCAATTTGGTCCCCCAATTTTTCCAAAATTACCATTTTGCCCTTCTTTTACAAAAATGGTATGTTTTGCCCCAAAAATTCCAAAATTTCTCAATTGGTCCTCTAACATTATTTTCATGCCCAATTGACCCTCAATTTCATAAAATTGTATTTTGGCCCTTTGAATTTCAAAAATCTCCAATTTTCCCCCAATTCCAACTTCTTAACATAGTCAAATTTTATTTCATCAAATTGACCCATCAAACGTTTCTAATTGTTGAAATTGAGTTTCTACATGTTCATACGATTCTTCAGAAATGTGAATCGCAAGTTTTAATGCCAGGACAAGCTCAAACGGAGCTTCGCCGGAAAATGAACTATAGAGAGAGAAAGCTTCTATTACTCACCGGTGAAGGCACGACGATTCGAGCTTTCGATCTGGACAGATAGCTCTCATCCTAAGGTTCATTCTAGAATCAAGAATCGCATCAATTGATGTGGAATTGGATTAGAATTTCATCATTGAAATTCAGTCGACTCTCTCTCTAGCACCAATCAAAAATTATAAAGGGGAGTCGAATTGGCTTACCTTTCGGTCCTAATTCGAATGTGGAAAGGTTTGGGAAGTGTTGGGAGGGCTTGGATTGGCCTGAGCAAGGCTTGAAATGGCTGATTTCAGCTTGGCCGAAATAGGGCAGCTTTGGTCCGTCGGAGCTGCTTCACTATTCTATGACATCGGCGCTTCTCCAACGATTCTCGTATTAATTGGAGTTTGCTATCAGATAGCTGTCTTCTCCTCGGTTCTAAAGAGCCCGACCTTTATTCAAGTCGAAGCTCTGGTTCGAGATTTACCGGGAAATGGAGTAGTAGTGAGAGAGATAGAAGTGTTAAGGTGTGAGGAGAATGAAATGGGGATGAACTCTTTATATAGTCGTAAAACCCGTGTATTAAATGGGCGAGATTTATTACTAGTATTAATATTGCCATAAATTATTGGTATTAATTCCAATAATTTAATTTCGGTATTAATTCAAATAATTTAATTTTGATATTAAATTATTTGTATTAATTCCAATAATTTAATTTAGGTATTAAATTATTAGTATTAATTATAATAATTAAATATATATTAATTTATGGCTATTTATGATAAGTCGTTCACATAAAAAAATTTTACCGAAATTTCGGGTTACAAAAAAATCATACTTCCCAAGAGGTCACCCATCCTCACACTACTTTTAGGCAAGCACACTTAACTTTAAAGTTCTTATGGAATCTAATTTACTTGAACCATTTTGGTTTTTATTTTCTAGTTTGTTTAAAGTTTCTTTTCCAAGGTTTAATGAACCTTTTGGATCACCCAAAAGTTGTAAATTTTCATATTGTTTATTCCCAAATATAAACCGGCTTGGTTTTCTTATTCGGTTTGACCGGTTCTTTTCCCGGTTTTCCTTAACTCAAATGTGTGGGATTTACAAGAACAGAATGGAGTGGCAGAACGAAAGAATCGACACTTGTTAGAGGTAGCTCGCACTCTTCTATTTATAATGAATGTTCCAAAATATCTATGGAGTGAAGCAGTATTGACGGCAACATATTTAATTAATCGGATGTCTTATCAGATATTAAACTTTCAATCTCCTTGTGAACTTTTGATGGGACGCAACATACATGCAGTTCGTCCTCGTGTATTTGGTTATGTATGTTTTGTGAGAGATCATCGTCCCACAGTAACTAAACTTGATCCACATGCATTGAAGTGTATTTATTTTGGCTATTCTAGCACTCAGAAAAGTTACAAGTGCTGGTGTCCAAGCGAGAGAAGACTTTTTGTGAGTATGGATGTAACATTTCGTGAGAATGAACCCTTTTATGGTGAATCAACAACATCATCCATAGTGCTAGATGATTTGACTGAAGCACAACATGGAAATGAAGAGAGAATTAGTGATAATAAAGAAGATGATGTCGTGTATAATCCCATGTCCTAAGAGATCGAGTAGCAATGAAGGAGGGACCAATAAACCAGAGTAGAAGGAACAAGAGTTGTGCTCAGGGGGAGGAAGATAAAGAAGATTGATGGGTATCTGGAACAATCTGGAACATATGGGAGCAATGAGTGTGGTATAAGTATCTGTTCTTGTCGCTCTCCATCATCTTCTTTATCTTCCTCCCCCTGAGCACAACTCTTGTTCCTTCTACTATAAACCTTATAAACCCACAACACTTCTCTATTTTATCCAATGTGGGATCTATTCTCAACACCCGCCCTCATGTGTCTAGATGCGCCTAAATCAATAATCCATTCTGTGGAAGATGGTTTAGAAGAAAATGCATGTGCAATAGTACCTAAGTCAGCATTAGAATAACATATGCCGTCGTTTAAAATGTCAGCACCTTTAGCACGATAGGTTTGACCCCTTATCGGTCCACAATACATTCTCTAACATGGTATCAGAGCCAGTGGGCTCGCACTCATACCCAACTCGAGGCTGGAAACCCGACTCGTAGTTTGCCCGAGTTGGATGGAGGAGGAAAAGAAATACCCAACTCGAGGCCATTGTGTCCCCCCTCATCTAAGACTGGAAGGGGAATACCTGACATGTAGATAGGTGTTGAGGGCGGGTGTTAAGAATTTCACGTGGCAAGTGTATCCACGTTGCACGTGAGGGCGAGTGTTGAGGATAAGTTCCCACATTGGATAAAATAGAGAAGTGTTGTGGGTTTATAAGGTTGGAAGGGTTCCACTACTTATAATTCATGACTTTTAATTAGACATGGGCTCGACCTCTTATCGGTCCACAATACCTTCTCTAACACAAGCCAAAAACATTTGCTGCTTGATTTGCATCTTTTGATGTGTATGTGGCCGGTGCTTCTTTTTTAAATGCTCTGTAAGCATTCAATTTGTCTGTGTTGCATCCATTCAATGATATCTTGGCTAGAGGCATTTTCCTGTTCTTAACCAACACTGGGTCACATTATGTACTTGCAGATCTGAAGTTTTGAGCATTATGATTCGCCCAACGAATCAACTGAAGATCATCTCTCTAGAGGTATGTAAAATGGCTGTTAAACTTGGATCCCTAGTGTTGAGCCTTGATTTACCAATGACTAATAATATGTCAGCATCTTAATGACTTTTTTTCTCTGCTAATCTCAAACTTGATCTCTTGTCATTCCAAGTATTTCTTTACATCTTGTGAGTTGCTAGAAGTGAATATGGATAATTGGATATCACATTAATACTAATAAATCAAGTTAGGGCAATTCTCTATATCCACCAAGTAGATAGGACATATTAATTCTATAAATAGTGGAAAGGTTCATAAATCCATGACTTGTTAAATTAGTGTTACCTTAAGAAGCTTGATAATACTTGCTCTACATATAGATAGTAACTTCTTCGGGCATAATAAGATCCTTTTTTTGGGGTGAAGACCTAATAGGTTCCATGCTTATGTTTGTGCCCTTCCTTTCCGTTGAATAGTTGATATTCTCTGGTACACAACACAAGCAATTATTGTTGGAGCGAGTGTGCTTCACAATCTAAATGGGATAATGATGGAGTGTGACTCCCTTCTGCTGCTATATCCTCGACTATTCTATAAATATGATCCATAGTTGCCGCCAACCTTTGATCATCTCATCAGTTATGGGAAATTATTTCTATCATCATTGAAATTCTGCAACCGAACTTTGTTGCACCAGAAGTTTTGAATCCTTTTGTGGAGTCCTTTCTATAATAACTGAGTGCCTTTAAGTTTGCTGCAAATTTTCTTTGAAAAAAAACCAATTCTATTGGCATGCCCACTTGGCTTTTTAATCTATAATTCTTTTCTGTTTTAATTGTAATATTTTATTCTGCAGATTACATCAAATAAAGGCTACCATTCATTGAGACTGGATTTGAACAACTCTTGATTCTAAGATGACTTTCATGTCCAAATCAAGAAGAACGATTCCGAAATAGGAAAAAAATCATTAGTTGAGATTCATTACTACTAAACATAAGGAGAATTTGAGAGAGTGACTATTGTAAGGTCCAATGTCTATCATGACTAACCAACCACAAGAGAATTTGACCCAAAAGAGTAATCTAAGGGGTAAAATTATTTTTTGTTTTTTTGCCAAAGATAATTTATTCCTTTTTTTTCAACCCTACCAGTGTAGGATTTAGATTTGGCCATGTCAGGGACCAGCTGAAGGCAAACATCATTGTCAATTGCTGTGATGGCGGTCTTGGTCATGGTCACATTGGTCACGCCTGGCATCATTTTTTAATCTAGGCCATCACCACCGGTCTGGCCTTGGTCCCAAATAAGGAATTGGTTACTTTACACGGACGTGAGATTTGTCCATAATCAATTTCACTGTTGAGTTCATCATCACTTTCCAATCATGCCCTGTACTGATGATGTGGCCTACCAAGATCACTATCCCAAGCAAACATCAAATCTCTCTGCTACTCTCCACCTGGACCACACCTTCAGGATGACCCACATGAGAAAGGAGGATGACTCACATGATAGACCTGTGTTTTATGATGTAAACTTGTACAAGTTTTATAGTGCACTAACAAATTAATCCTTCAATTTGTAAAATAGTAGTGATTTAATCCATTATTTTCAATTTTCAACAATTTAATCCCATAATTAATAAAATTATTTGAAAAAAGTTTCCTCTTTTTTTAACCTAGAAAGATTTATTATTTTTTAAAATGAATGTATGGTAATCTTAGTTTTATTTTTTTTGCTTGAAAATAGATAATGGAAGAGGATGAAAATGATGTATTTTTCAACTTTGGTGCTTGTGATAGTGATAATTCCTGCCATACTCTATATTTCAAAAGATGATGAACTTGATCATGCTAATGAAAATGAAGATGAAAATGAGGTGGAGGAATTGATGAGGAGTATTGAAAAAACTTCCTATAGTGCAATAAATTGTACAACTATTAATAGAAAACTCAAGACTATGATGGCTAGACAAATGAGCTCATTTATGTGTCCCTCCATAAACAGAGTAATATGAATACAAGTAAAATGCATCCAATAAAATTGAATCTTGACAGGTATATCTCATCAACACATCTAGGTTTAGGTAAAGAATATGGGGTCGAATCTAAGTACATGTACGTGAGTATGGCTGGGCCTTGATCACCGGATCCCAAGGTCGAGAATGGGTCATCCGTGGGTCAGCTACAACACCTAGCCCACCAAGCTTTCTCTAAAAGCATGCACTATCTAATAACCCTTGAAAAGTATCTAAGGATACTTAAAGGGGTGCATAATCTAATATACCTCCAAAAAGTACACATGCACCATCCAATGTCCCTATACCAACCACATTAGTACCATTTAAAGTCACTCATCAATTGTAACTCATTCAAAATAGGAAGCCCCTCTTAGCTAATGCCTCTTCCAAATACATAATTGAAGCTACTACTACTCCACATGCTACCACCACTCAAAAACTCAAATGTTATGTCATTATTGATACTCTTAACACCAAAAATAAAAGTCCAATAGCTAACGAGTAGTTATAGCTCCCTCACACTATAGTCCCTATTTCTCTTATTACTATAAAATATATATAACAAAATTTAGGACTAGCAATTTTACCGATCATACTAGTCCGGTAAAATTACCATAATCATTTTGTTATAAAGTTAATAACATTGAATAAAAATAGTAAGATAAATATTGCATTCCCATTATCTTTTCCACACTAGTAATAGCAATAGATCATTGTTTGACATGGCTACTTGAATTGAATTGTTGCAGCTCCATCCACTTGTGCAATAATAGCTAGGTTGGCACTCACTTATTCCAATATTATTGTAGTGATTATGACAACTCATAAATTATGTGTCTTTTTCTACTTGATACAACTTATTTCTACCTCCATTCCTTCCTTCTACATATGCAACTTTATATCCCTCGCAATGGTATAATCATGCATGGGAACCACTCTTGGCTAACCACCTACATCTCATGGCTAGTGGGAATTGCAAAGATGAAATTAGGGTTCATGTTTTTCTCCCAATCATAATTAGGTTTGCGAATTGGGTATTTCCCCTCCTCAAGATGACATAACATATAAAATATATAAAATCATTATAGTTATGGGTTTCAATGCCAACTTGGATGCCCAACGTTAATAGAGGGGGGTTAAATTGTTAGCAATTTTGTAAAATGAGGGACTAAACTATTGAATATTTAAATTATTGGTCTTTTACAAATTGGATGGCTAAATTATTAGTGCACTCGAGAGTTTTACAAGATGCAGATAATCTGTTCATGCAATGAGTAGATTTGGATGAGTTTTGACAACTAATTATTAAAAAGAATCAATAAAGGCGTGATTTTTCAATCACTTCTGGTGGGGTTCTTATGAACAAGGGATCCAATCCCATCCCATCTCATCAAGGCTAGGGTCAAGGATGTAATCATGGAAGCATGTCAACAGGGCCCCCAAGAGGACCCAATTAGGTACTCGTCCTTTAATGCATCTTGAGAGGGGTCCACTCCCACGGCCACACTACATTTTCAATTGACCATTCCACATCAACTTCTCACTTCCGGCAAGATGCTGAAATGGTAATCGGCAAGATGCTTCCGGATTCCATGGAGTTCCTTTTACTGTCTGCACTAATAGGTAATAATGGCTTGCTTTTGCTGCAGCTGAAGATTGGTAAGGGATTGACCGCTTTTGTCCAGCATTTCATAAATCTCCATGATCCACTAATGTTTCAGCATGAAGTTTTATCTACGAGGTTCATAGTTCATCAGTAGTACCTCATATTGAAAAGAAAAAAAACCAGGCAGTATGGCGGGCACATCCAGAATGTTACACCAGAGGAAATAGGTAAACGTGATTGTTCTTAAGGTCTTGTCCATAATCAATGAAACAATTGGCTTCTCTGTCAAAATGATGGGTCTCGAAGAAAGGCTAGAAGACGACAAATATGGAACAGTCAGAGAAGTGACTTCATATGCTCTATGATGTGCTTGCTGTCTTTGGATTCTGATCACATTAACTCAGAGACATCACATTCCCTTCCTCTAACATACATTATCTTCCTCTCCGGGCTCTTCTTCTCTATCTCTTTTCTTGAATGAGAAAATCCTAAACAATACAGAACTTGGAAAGAAAGGATGGATGTAGTTCAGCTGAAGAGACAACTCATTGCATTCACAGAACTGCTTTATCGTGAGGTAAGGGCACCCTTAAGACTTCTGTCCTGTCTTTCTTTTGGCAGCTGTTTTCCTCTTCTTCTCCGTTTTCAAATCTTCTCTGGTCGTTATGTGTGCTGTCAGGGGTTTCTGGACGAGCAGTTCAATCAGCTCCAGCAGCTGCAGGATGAGAATAACCCGAACTTCGTGGCGGAAGTCGTCACTCTCTTCTTCGAGGATGCTGAGAGAATCCTGAATGAACTTGCCAACAATCTGTAGGATGATGCTATCTTCATTTCTTCCTTTCACTTACTTGATTATTATAACAAGGAAAAAGAAGGGATCCGTTTGTATCCGGTTTAAGGCTGCCTTTCTCCGTGCAGAGACCAGCAAAGTGTTGACTTCAAGAAGGTTGATGCTCATGTTCACCAGCTCAAAGGCAGCAGCTCCAGGTGAGTTTTCTTGTTTTCCTGGAACTTTCTCCATATATCAATTATCAAGAGTCCTTTCTCTTCAGTTTCTATAACCTTGGAATTTTCGGTTCTTCAAAGAACTCTATGAAAGCTTCCTGCAAATGAACATATTCTCCCATGTGGTTACTAATTCTTCCTTTGTTTAAACGGATGGTGGTTCACTTCTATGTTTCCATGGAAAACACAATAGTCGCCATATTTACATGTAGTGGAGGAGAATATACAGGTAGACATTTCTGCTCTGCTTTCCAACCTTTACATGGAGGGTTGTTTTATGGTTGCAGCATTGGAGCACAGCGAATTCAGCGAGTCTGCATCATCTTCCGCACCGTCTGCAATGAGAAGAATGTTGAAGGGCGAGTTTCTGTAAAACCTATATGAAAATTTTGCAATTTATCACAGTACTGCATGACCCGTGTGGTTAATATTAAATACGGACTCATGGAATGGATCTCTATCTGCAGGTGCCTGAAATGTCTGCAACAATTAAAGCATGAGTACGCCCTAATGAAGAGCAAGCTTGAGACCCTCTTCAATGTAAGTCATCCGAAAATTCTATTTTGAAAGAGGATCCATTATGGGTGATTTCCCACTTCAGCTTACTCGAGTCTGGCTTATTTCAGTTGGAGCAGCAAATTTTGGCAGCTGGTGGGCCACCTTCCATTTGAACACTGAAGGGGGAAAAGTCCATCAGAAGAGATGGACGGAGTTGTTTCCCATATTTGATCTGGGAAGGAGGAAAATTATGCTTGTTCCAATCTTGATTTTGATTTTTCTCTGTATAAGTTTGAGTTCAAAGTGAGGTGATGGATGATCAGATGTTCAGCTCTTGAGCTTTTAGAGCGGAAATGTCAGCTTTGGGAACATATGTAATTAATGGTCATTCATTCTTACTCCATCCAATAAGCAATGCATCATAGGGAGGATGGAGTAGTTTTTGAGCTGGAGGGCTCCATAGATGGAATCAGAAAACAGGAAAAGAAAGCCAAAGAAGAACCCCTAAGCAATCCAACAACTCTTCAAGTTAGCTTGTCCTTCCCATAATAATCTCAAGTAATGTGCACCAACTTCACAGTTCAAAGATCAACTCCTCTTATGTGATGGAAATCTCACCCATTGATGCACCTTTATATATATCTCTTTATGGCCCACTAAGACTCAGCAATAATGGATGAGTATTCTTCTGCTAGATCACCGACTTATGTCTTGATCGAGGTAGGTGGACTATCGTGCTTGCCTATTTCTCTATTTTTTTAATGTATATAAATATTAACCCTTACTATTTTCCTATATTTTTTAATGAAATATTAAATATCACCCTAATTTTAATATTTTTTAAATATTACTCTACTATATTTTTGGTACAAATAGTATTATAAAATTTGAATAATAATTCAAATAAAAAATTATTATTTTTTAGCTGAATTAAGTCTATTATATTTCCAAATACTTAATATTTGACATATGCTACTCACTATTGATACACAAGTACATGAAAAATATTTATAATTAAAATTATAATATATAATCTTATTTAGGTTATTATATAAATGCTATAAATTTATTTGGTTAATTATAAAATTTTTGGATTTTTACTTAAAAGATAAAAATAATAGGGTTTTATTTAAATTTTATTATAAAAGTTGAACTTAATTTTAGTTTTTTTAGTAACTTTATTATATAAAATTTGTTGGATAAGTGCCTATCCTACTTGATTATTAATATACAGGTAAATGGAAAATATTTAAAATTAAAATTATAATATATAATCTTATTTAAATTATTATATAAACATGAAAAAGTTGGATTATTAAGTATTTTGTTTGAAATTTATTATAAAAGTTGGACTTAATTTTAATTTTTTTTATTAACTTCATTATGTAACTTTTGTTGGATCACAAAATATTATAATATTTGACATATAATATTTCATTGTTCATACATATATATAGAAAATATTTAAAATACAAATTATAATATATAATCTATATTTGACATATATTACTTCACTATTGGTATATAAACTTTTGTTGGATCCACCCAAATAACTATTATAATATTTGTCATTACATAAACTTTTGTTGACCCACCCAAATAATCTATATTTGACATATGTTATTTCACTATTGGTACACAAGTATATAAAAAAAATTAAAATTAAAATTATAATATATAATTTTATTTAAATTATTATATAAAGGTTATGAATATATTTAAATAATTTTAAAATATAAAAATTTACTTAAAAACTAAATAAAATATGATTTTATTTAAAATTTATTATAAAAAATTAAATTGAATTTTAAATTATTTTTTTTAAGTTCTTTAGATTCGCCAAATGAAATAAAGTCTCGACTTCGTGTCGTCGATATACTTTTACGAGAGCGGGAAGTTAAAAACGAAATATTACCTTTTTCCCGCGAATACGGAAAAATAATTCAAAAACGGAAATATATGCCACGCTTGCAGTCCGTGGGAGGTCCCATCCACCAATCAATAAAGTCATTGCGCCTTATATAACTTCTCCCACATTCACCTTATTGTTCATCGTCTTCCATTATTCCAAGCTCTTAAAATTCTCTGTTATCCAAGTGTTTGATCACTCAATCGAGTTCTAGTATGAGTTCTAGGGAAGGAGGAAAGACTCCAAAGGGCGGTAGGGGCAAGCCTAAGTCAGCAAAGTCAGTGTCCAGGTCGCAGAAGGCTGGGCTACAGTTCCCTGTGGGTAGGATTGCTCGCTTTCTCAAGACTGGGAAGTACGCTGAACGTGTTGGCGCGGGAGCTCCCGTCTATCTCTCCGCTGTTCTGGAGTACCTTGCGGCTGAGGTGCTTTTTTTTTCTGTCATTCCGCGTTCAAATATTTTTCTATATTTTTTTTCCTGAGTTGTGTGTTTAATGATCGTATATGCTTGGTTTTAGGTGCTGGAACTTGCTGGAAACGCAGCAAGGGATAATAAAAAAACTAGGATAGTGCCACGACACATACAACTTGCCGTTAGAAACGACGATGAGCTTAGTAAGCTTCTAGGAAGTGTCACCATTGCCAATGGAGGGGTGTTACCTAACATCCACCAGACCCTCTTGCCCAAGAAGTTGAAAGGCAGCGGAGAGATCGGCTCTGCTTCTCAGGAGTTCTAGTTCTGAGGCGCTCTCTTCCCCATATCTCAGCTTTCGCTGATTGAAGATTTGGGAAATGGAAAAATATCTTTTAAAATTATCTAGTTGGGTCATTTGTTGTCCTTTTGATCTTGGGGAGGTTCACAAGCGAGATTGTATTGGCTATTAATGATGCTTGTTAATTTTATCTTGTTTAAGATAAGAGAGCTTGTGGAATGATTTTTCTATTTGGATGGGTTCGTTTCATATCTCAATCTTTGAACACAGTTGCGTATTTCATTCATTATTTTGAAGGTTTATACTGTCAAAAATTATGTCCCCTATCAAAATCAGAAAACGTTTATCTCCACTTAATAACAGCATGACAACTGGTTGAATCAAACTGGAAATGATTTTGCCTCAGAAATATTCTTCCCGCTTGCTGCAATCTGGCCTGAGGAAGCTCGTTCTCATGTGTTCTTTGCCAATGTGTCCCTGATGAGTTGCTTTGGGGCTGCATGAAAGAAAATGGATGGATTTCATATCCCAAATGTTGAGCTTCTACAAGTTCATTGATAAATTTTGGTTGTTTTCTGGGAACCCACGAGCCTACCTGGCATTCCAGTGAATCTCTCGAACTGAACAAAGGCCTGGTTGATGAACATTTCAGTGCCGTACACAGGAGTGGCTCCGCACTCTTGTGCTTCCTTCAGGAGCCGGGTCAACTTCGGGGTGTAGATGGCATCAAAGACCAGAGAGTAGTGGCTTAAAGCTTTCTGAGAGAAACAAGGAAATGTAAGAAAAATGGGACTGGATCGTCGTATTAGAGGGCAAGGATATGATACAACCTTAGTCAAGGGTGTTCTGTCAATGTTCGGCTTCATCCCCACTGATGTGGTATTGGCAAGGATCATCCCATCTTCTGGATGGAAGTTCTCAAGTTCTTCAAGGGTAATGGCTTTGCCTCCAACTTTGCTAGCCAGTTCTTTGGCCTTGTCTGATGGTCAAAAGAAACAACATAGAACTCGTCAGCTAACCCACTATCCAGTATCCAGTACCATATGGAATGAATACCAGGGGTGTGCACAAGTGCAAGGTATACCCAGAACCAATTGAAACTATCTTATTAGGTAGGTTCAAGTGGCATTACTAAAGCAGTTCCTATATAAAGTAGGTTACGGGTATCACTATATTTCCATATTTTGGAACATGTTCTATGTAAAGTAGATTTCGGGTATCACTACATTTACAAGGTATCCAGATCTGTACGCCTCTATTTGAATCTGGATGTGACTTCAAGGTAAGATTGAGCTATCGAGTATGACTTTGTGTTGAACTATAGCTTAAAAGATCTGCCTATTGTGCTATTTCAAGCCCCAGTAAATCCAGCAAATTGGTTTAATAATCAGGCAGAAAAAGGAAACAAACCGTATGTCCTGTTTGCGACAACCACTCTTGCGCCTTTCTCGTAACTACCATAAGCGAGTGCCTTTCCTGCTCCACCAGCACCGATCACAACAAAAAGTTTACCGGCTAAAGGGGAAGCTTCTCCATTTATGCCTTCACGAACTGCAAGTGGAAATACAAATTCATACTTTTGCCACGCAGAGATCTACATGGAAGTGTTACGTGATCTTATAACTCTATAAGCAAACCTCGAAGTGCTTCCTCAATTGCTGCAATGGCCCCAAGGTAGTCCACATTGTAGCCCATCAGCTTTCCATCTGGTCTTCTGATCATGCAGCTAATGGCTCCTATAGCCTGAGAAATATCACCATTGTTCACAGATCAAACATTAGTACAAATTCTCTCAGTCTGTGGTAATTAGATCAGAAGCCACGGAAGGACAAAAATGTGTACCTGAGCAATTGGGTCGACCTCATCACAACATTTAAGTCCGTCTTCTTTGTGAGGGATAGTGTAACTGCATTCCAGATCAAGGATTTCAACTTGTCATACTAGATGGATTTCTAAGAACACATAAATTTGAAATCAAGATTGCTTAAAATAAGAAAGCTCTTACCTGTACCCAACAAAATCTGGAGAAGAGAAGGTGCTTATGAACCTTGCAACACTATCCACCAACAGGGGGAGGTAGATCCCATTGAAGTTGACCGATTTAAATGCCCCATTATATAAATGGGGACTTTTGCTGTGACCAATCGGATTACCGATAACACCGTGAACTTTGGTATCGGCACCAATTTGCCGGAAATTATATAGTTCCAATAAATCCTGAAGGGTGGGCTGTCCAGGAGCGGACCCTACTCCTGCCTCAAGCGTCCCGAAGGTAAGGAATGCCCCATACTTCCCAGAGAGTATTCTTGATATGTAGCCTCTCTCAGCCATGGCAATTGCTATTGTTGGGACCTATAATGCCACCCAACACTGTCACTAATGGATGCAGGCAGAGGTAATAAAAATGGGTGGATAAGATGCCAGTTTATTCGTACTTGAGAATGCGCAAGTAGCTGAAAGATTCGTGCACAGTCCGTGATGTCTGTAGCAGTTGTAGCGATCTTGACAATATCAGCACCCGTTGCCTGAATTCTTGCGGCGAGGTTGCCCAGTTCCTCGGAGGATGGAGTTCTCTCATAGTTGTGAGAAGAAACAATGATTTTGGCCGCTTCAGGCTTGTTCCCTTGTATGGAGCTGAAGAACTCACCGGCGATCTATGGAGTGAGAGGCGAGATGAATTTTAGCAATGTGAACTATGGAACATCCATTGTATTCTTGACTTGGAGAACAAGGGGAAATGTTTTTAACCTTAAGCTCCACATCAATATAATCAGATCCCAACTGTAAGGCCAAATGCAAAGCATCCAGTCTAGTTTTTTCATCACCTTCATACTGCCCTCCTTCCCATTTCGGTCTGAGAGTAGAAGAAAATGGAGAGATTCAGGAACGGGCAGAAACAGATTTTGCAAATAGCAGTTACGGAATTTCATGATCAGGGATTACTCTAAATTGCACGTCATTCCTTGATTTCTCAACCAGAAGTTGCGTGTCAGAAAGATATTATGTCTCAACCACAATGGGATCTGTTCCAAATGAATCACTAGGGCCAAATGACCTATTCCTTGATTTGATATAATGAATCAATAAAATTAACTACCTGAAAGTGACAAGAGTGGGCAAGGAGCTCTGCTTGATCAGAGTCTCGAGATCTTCTCTAGGGCTGAAGCTCTTCAAGAAGTCCAAACGAAGTTCAACCAAGTCGGCGCCCTGATCCTTGGCGTTCCTCACCAGACTCAACATCTGACTGACAGAATCCGCCATTATTGGGGCACATATCAGTGTGGAGCTCCTCCTACCTCCGCTCCCTACTTGGAGGTCCATTGTAGCCAACTAGCATTGACCGTATAAATAAGATAATTCAACAAAATGGATACCATTCAAAAATTGCAACGTTGGAAGCTCAGACAGTACGAAAATCAGTGGAAATTGCAGAGAAGCAGACTGGTCCGGAAAGCGAAATCAGAACCAGTTTAAACAGAAAATCAAAAGAACCATCAACAACCAAGCGCGTCACAAATCCACCCATGTACGATAAAAATCCACGAACACACTCCAACACCATCAGAATCAAATGCTCGGCTAGAAATCGAACTAATCAGATGACCGAAGCAGGCGAAGTGAGATTACCGGGACGCCGCTGAGAGTCATTGCTGAGAAGGACGAACTAGAACGTGGCCCGAGCAGCAAAGAACAAGCAAACTAAGGGAATCGCCCGGGCGGAAGTCTTCGGTTACTTTCAAAGAGAGGGCGGTGTTTGGTGGGGGTGGCAAGTTAGGTGGCTAATATATATATAACAGCAGCAGCACACCAAGTACATGTAGAGGGGTCTCCTGTTATTCTCCTTTCTCCATCTTTCAGCATCACTCGGGCCTTCTATAGCAAGACCATGGGAAAGTTAGATGGCATCTAATTAATGTTCATAGGGAGTCAGACCCAACTTCAATTGAGCTGGTGGGATCAAATGGATCATATAATAATATACGAACCCATTCATCTTGACTTTCATTCTATTTGTACTTTTGTTATTCGGTATCTGTTTATCTTGTTTGGTCATAAAAGGACAGCGAAAATGATCGGCGAGTATTTGCTTTGGTGGGGTTGGGAGCAGCTAACTTCTGAAGCCAATGATAACCGGCAATTCCTCGGCAGTTTGTGCCACTTAGACGTCAAGAGATTTGAAGCTGCTGATCTGACAACAATTTAGGTGGACAAATTTCGGGGTTGGTGGGCATATTTCGATTTGACCAAATTACCCCTTTCTTCTTCCATGCTGCTATCATGCTTTTTCAAGAGCAGACACATAATCCATAAAAACAAACTTGGAGAAGGCTTCTTATTTTCTAGGACAAGTTATACATATAAGATTTGTGATGCCTTCCATTGAAATGGAGAATTCCCAAACAGGGAAGAGAAACAACTACAAGCATCCTGCTTTTCTGAGCCCTGCTAACAGATTCCCGTCTATGCATGCTTCTCCATGAGTTGACGGAACAACTCTTCAGGCGCTGGAATAGAAAATTCGGAGGAAAAAATCAGTTGCTGTAGTAAATAAATGCAGGGAACGATGTTTTGGAAACAAAAAAATGATATTGCCGGTGATCTGTTTGCTATTTCTTGTCATACCAGGTAGACCGGTAAAGTTCTTGTACTGCTCGAAGCCCTGGCGGATCAACATCTCTGTCCCGTAAACGATGACGGCGCCGGTCTCTCTTGCTTCCTTCAAAAGACGGGTATCCTTTGGGGTGTAAATGGCATCAAAAGCCAGGCAGTAGTGCTTCAAAGCATGCTGCAATACATATGTGAGACTTGTGTCAGATAATTACTAGACGATACTGGAGGAAGCAACTCAGAAATTTTCTGATTTTTTTTTTGCTGTAGAAATGATGCGACCATGTATCATGGATTTATTGTTGTTGATTACCTTAGCTAGAGGGGTTTCGTCGATCTTTGGTTTCATTCCAACTGAAGTCGTGTTTGCAAGAACCATCCCTTCTTCCGGATGGAAATTCTGAACTTCCTCCAATGTCAAAGCCTTACCTCCGACCTTTTCTGCCAATTCCTTTGCTCTCTCTGCATCAGTAAGCAAGAACAAAGTGCGGATCACAATCAGAGTAGGGGTTGCCAGAAGATGCATCATACTGCATTAGTTAATCCTGGAAATGTTCCCGCTAAGTACCAAATGTACGATTGGCGACGACGACTCGTGCACCCTTTTGTGCAGCTCCATAAGCTAGTGATTTCCCAGCCCCGCCAGCTCCAAGGACAACAAACAGCTTCCCGGCCAATGGAGAGGCAGTTGCTGGAGTTGCACCATTCAATCCTATGCATATGGACCAAAGTTTTAGAAACCAAATGACATCAAAGGGCGTTAACATATAATAATCATAGTTCCAATTTTGCAATGAGCATGGCAGTCAAAACCAACCTCTGAGGCCATCCTCAATAGCACTTATGGCACCGATGTAATCAGTGTTGAATGCAGTCAATGTTCCATCTGGTCTTCTCACAATGTTGTTGATGGCACCAATTTTCTGCCAACAGTTCAAACCCAAATAAGCCTCCATGCCTTAAGACTGATTTCAGTTATGCATTTACTGATTTGGACACTAAATTACCTTAGCAATTGGATCGATCTCATCCATGCACTTAAGTGCGACCTCCTTGTGCGGGATGGTGCAGCTGCATTTTGCACGGTCAGCTAAACTTCCAAGGTGAAAGTCAACATTTAGGAGAAAAGATTGGAAGGAGTTAGTTAACGTGCAGTACCTGCACCCTGAAGCGAAGTCCACAGCTGAGTAGGTCTTGAAGAACTTCTCGACATCATCCACAAGAAAATGCAGGTAGACGGCATTAAGACCTACAGATTTGAACGCAGCATTGAACAGAAGAGGGCTCTTGCTGTGGCCCACAGGCTTCCCGATGATGCCGTAGACCTTAGTGTCAGGCCGGATGAGCCTAAAGTTGTAGAGTTCCAGCAAGTCCTTTGCAGTCGGTTGGCCCGGAGCAGACGCCACGCCCCCTTCAAGTGCACCGTACGTGAGGTACCCGCCAAACTTGGGGCTGAGAATACGAGAGATCAGTCCTCTCTCGCCCATAGCAATCCCGATAATCGGAATCTACACAGAGCCGATTGAAAGGATCAGTTCCAAACACTCTTACCTTTTCCTCTGTAACGATTTCATGTGCACGTAATGTTTACCTCCGAATGAACTGTTATCTGGAATATGCGCGCGCAGTCGGTGATATCCTGTGCCATAGTTGAGATTTTCGCAATATCTGCGCCGGTGGCTTGAATCCGTGCTACAAGATCGCCAATGGCCTCGGCCGAGGGGGTGCTATGGAAATTGTGGTAGGAGACGATGACTTTGAAGTTGTCGGGTTTCTTTCCCTGAATGGAGTTGATGAAGTCATGTGCAACCTGCCAAAATGCATGTACATAAATGAGATGTCTTTCTCCATTTGAAAGACATCCTTTGAAGGGCTGTCTTATCTTCTCCTAAGCTACCTCGAGCTCAATGTCCACGTAACCAGCTCCCAGCTCCATTGCCAGACGGAGAGCGTCCAGCCGCTTGTTTTCATCCCCTTCGTACTGGCCGCCTTCATGGACAGGTCTGGAGTGTTGTATTTTACATCAGGTTCACAGAGTGACAAAGATGCAGTGAAGAGAAGTGGAATCATCAAGAGGTTCAGTTTTTTTTCTCCGTATGTTTTAAATCAGGCGTTGCATACCTGTAAGTGATAATAGTGGGTAGAGGAGACTGCTTGATAAGGATCTCAAGGTCTCTTCGTGGGTTGAAGTCCTTCAGGCAGTCCAGCCGAATTCCGACGAGGTCTCCTCCGACATCCTTTGCAGCCTTCATTTCGATCAACATCTGGTCTACTGTCGTCCCCATCAGCGGAGTACACAGCAGGGTCGGGCTGCTCCGCACTCCACTGCTGCTCGTTTGAAGGTCCGAGACGGTCAACTGAAAAACATGAAAAAGATTACGGATCAGTAATAGAGGTCACCATGGAATGAATGATCAGTAATTCAACAAGAAATCGGTTTACTTACAGGAAAGCTGGCCATTGCTGCAGAGTAGCCTTCTGAACAGCTGTGATCTTAACAGGGCCTAAAATGTATGAACTATGCAAAGTGATAGCGTTTGAGTAGAATATATATTCAGACACAGATTTGACGATGGCCTAATAATCAAAACACACTCCTCTCCCTTGATGTTTAGCTATATTTGAATCTGTCCATCTATCATGGGAAGTTAGGTTGGAGAAGAAGGGCAGTTGAGGAGGAATGTTGGGTGGCTAATTAATTTTGTAGAGTGTGAATGCATCATTTGAATAAAAAGCAAGTCCGCCCATGAATCGTCCCATAGCTGATAACTCGCATGTGACGGGAAGCCTTCACTTGCTCTTATTAGAGTGTTCTGGAGAGAGAGCAACCCAGAAGGCCTGTTATGCAGGTGTTTGGGCTGAAATGAACATTGGGCTAAGTTGGCCTCAATCCAAACTTGGATTGCCCTCTCTTCCTCTTCTTCTTCTTCTTCCGTGTTCTACAGGTTAAGGGTCAATAATCACACACAACATCTGCTTCAGGACTTTTTCAGCAAGAATAATGGAGCAGATACACAATGCATAAAAACAAACTTGGAGAAGGCTTCTTATTTTCTTGGACAAGCTATATAAAATTTGTGATGCCTTCCTTTGAGAATCCCAAACCATATCCTCCACTGGGCAATTAAGCAGTTTCTGAAGCACAATCACTTAACATGCTGTCTACCACAACATGAAAAACAGAATCCATTTCTAGCAGGAAAGAGAGACAAGCATCCTGCTTTCTGAGACCTGGTAACAGAATCCCTTCTATGCATGTTTCTCAATGAGTTGACGGAACAGCCCTTCAGGCGCTGGAATAGAAAAGTCAAGGGAAAATATCAGTTCCTGTAGTAAATGCAGGAAACAAACCTAAGAAAAATGATATTGCCAATGATCTGTTTGCTATTTTTTTGTCCCCCACCAGGCAGACCAGTGAAGTTCTTGTACTGCACGAAGCCCTGGCGGATCAACATCTCTGTCCCATAAACGATTGCAGCGCCCGTCTCTCGTGCTTCCTTCAAAAGACGGGTGTCCTTTGGAGTGTAAATGACATCGAAAACAAGGGAGTAGTGCTTCAAAGCATGCTGCAATACATATACGAGAATTGCGTCAGATAATTACTAGACAATACTGGATCACAGATTTGCTACTGTAGATAACCTTAGCTAGAGGGGTTTCTTCAATCTTCGGTTTCATTCCAACTGAAGTTGCGTTTGCAAGAACCATCCCTTCTTCCGGATGAAAATTCTGAACTTCCTCCAGAGTCAAAGCCTTCCCCCCAACCTTTTCTGCTAACTCCTTTGCTCTCTCTGCATCAGTAAGCAAGAGTAAATTGCAGATCATAATCAGAGTGGGGCTACCAGAAAATTTAGCATTCTGCATAGGTTAATCCTGGAAACGTTCCAGGTGACTACCAAATGTACGATTGGCGACAATGACTCGTGCACCCTTTTGCGCAGCTCCATAAGCCAGTGATTTTCCAGCCCCGCCGCTCCAAGGACAACGAGCAACTTCCCGGCCAATGGAGAGACAGTGGCTGGAGTTGCACCATTCAATCCTATGCATATATGGTCCAATGTTTAGAAGCCAAATGACTTCAAAGGGCGAGAACAAACAATCTTTGTTCCAATTTTACCATGAGTGTGGCAATCAGAATCTATTTTGATGAGATTATCACCAACCTCTGAGCCCATCCTCAATAGCAGTTATGGCGCCAATGTAATCAGTGTTGAATCCAGCCAGCGTTCCATCTGGTCTTCTCACAATGTTGTTGATGGCACCAATTTCCTGCCAACAAATTTAAAATTACAGATTCTTTATGATGATGTTTTGGCTGAAAAGCGGAAAAGAGGTCCATGTCTTCAGGCTAGTTTCAGTTATGCTGCTACTGATTATGATACTAAATTACCTTGGCAATCGGATCAATCTCATCCATGCACTTAAGCGCGACCTCCTTATGCGGCATTGTGCAGCTGCATCTTTTACAGGGCCATGAGATAAACTTCCAAGATGAAGGTCAACATTTGAGGAGCAAAGATAGGAAGAAGTTACCCAATGTGCAGTACCTGCACCCTGAAGCAAAGTCCATAGCTGAGTAGGTCTTTAGAAACTTCTCGATGTCATCCACAAGAAAATGCAGGTAGACTGCATTAAGACCGACAGATTTGAACGCAGCATTGAACAGAAGAGGGCTCTTGCTGTGGCCCACGGGCTTCCCGATGTTGCCATAAACCTTAGTGTGAGGCCTGATGAGCCTGAAATTGTAGAGTTCCAGCAAGTCCTTTGCAGTCGGTTGGCCCGGAGCAGATGGCTCGCCCCCTTCAAGCGCGCCGTAAGTGAGGTACCCGCCAAACTTGGGGCTGAGAATGCGAGAGATCAGTCCTCTCTCGCCCGTAGCAATCCCGATAATCGGAATCTACACAGAGCCAATTGAATTGAAAGTATCAGTTCCAAACACTCTTACCTTTTCCTCTGTAACGATTTCGTGTGCATGTAATGTTTACCTCCGAATGAACTGTTATCTGGAATATGCGCGCGCAGTCGGTGATATCCTGTGCCATAGTTGAGATTTTCGCAATATCTGCGCCGGTGGCTTGAATCCGTGCTACGAGATCGCCAATGGCCTCAGCCGAGGGGGTGCTATGGAAGTTGTGGTAGGAGACGATGAGTTTGAAGTTGTCACGCTTCTTTCCCTGAATGGAGTTGATGAAGTCATGTGCAACCTGCCAAAATGCATGGACATAAATGAGATGTCCTTTTCTTCCATTTCAGAGATCTCCTTTGAAACTACCTCGAGCTCAATGTCGACGTAACCAGCTCCGAGCTCCACTGCCAAACGGAGAGCGTCAAGCCGCCTGTTTTCATCCCCTTTGTATTGGCCGCCTTCACGGACACGTCTGGAGTGTTGTGTTCTAGGGAAGTCAGTAAGTAATCTAAAGTTTTATAGATTTTGTTGGAGGAAATAAAAGGGAAGAAACGAGAAAAGGCCATAGGATTGTAGCTTCACGGAAGGAGAACCAGAAGCCATCATCATATGAAGGGGCTGGAATTTCCAGCCCTTCACTGCCGATGGTGACGATCACCACACATATTTATATATGTGACCTGAATAAGGAGTAAAGTAAGAATTGTAATGGAAAGGTGCAATGGTGGGAGGGTCAACCGGACGTGACCAAAAGTTTAGAAGTGGACTGATGTGAGGTATATGGGATAATCGTCCATTCAGACTGGAATTAGGTATTTGATAATCTTGAAAGGAAGAGTATATTTGGAAGTGACACATCTACCCAATATATCCTTACATGGAGGAACTTACTTTGTATTTGGAAGAGTATATAAATTCACCCCGTATCAAACTAAATTTGTATACATTAAAATTTATAGTGTATTATAAGAAAAGAAAAGGAGACCTACTTTGTATAAGATGAATTGAGATGTATTTGATATGGAATGTAATTATATAGACCTTTAAAGTTATCTCTTCCTCTTCATGCAGTTGTAACAAGCGATTAAATTTGTGAGATATAACATTATCTAACATCGTATTTAAAATTAGTTATTTTGTTTACACTATTAATATTCACTTGTATGTATTTTACTTAGTAAAGTTAATATTAGGGTGCGTGAAGTTTATAAAAAAAATAATATGGTATTGACCATGATTAAGAGACTCCAAAATTGTGTAAAATCTTCTAAATGTTCAAGAAAATACATTATTTAAGTGGAGTATCTATAGAATATTCTTGGTAAGTTAGCTAGCATGGTCAATTGAATACTCTTTATCTTTTTGTCGAACAAAATACATTGATATTTACGTTCTACTATTTTTGTGGAAATATTTAGATACATCATCACATGATATTTTGAGTACTTATTTATAAAATATATTTGAGAAATCATACTATGAATCTTCACCAAAATGTAAAATTTGGCATGATAAAAACTTTAAAGTGTATAATTTAAAAGTTAATATTCATTAAATAAATATTTTGTTTGAATAGAGATAAACAAGAAAATATTTCAGTTAAATTTTTTTATATTGTCTAATACTCCTAGTCTAAAAAAGATTTATTTATATCGTAGAGCTCACATCACTCACTTTGTAAATGTTATTATTTTTAGTAAATGATATGATTTTTATAATAATTTTGATATAATTAGAACATATAATTAGTTAATAATATGATCATATATTATATAAAATAGAAAATTATTTTATATTTATAAAATTAAAAATATTATGCTACTTATAAATAATCAATTTTATTAGGCATTAGTTCAATTATTTATCAATACACATTACTTTCTTATATATTATTATAATTATTGTACTAACCCTCCTAATTATTTTATTCGAAATTACAAATTCAATTCATATTTTGTTAACTCCGGACTAGTTGTTAACAATTGTATGAATTTAAAATAATAATACACTACATCCATTGGAAATTGCAAATTCAATTCATATTTTGTTAAAGTAGACAATACATATTTTGTTGAAGTAGATAGAAGAAATACACAACTCAGAGCTATCCGTTATTAGTTATACATATTTAAAATAATAATACACTACACTTACAAATATATATTGAGTGTGAGTTTAAGTTATAATATAAGTTAGAATAGTATCTAAATTTAATAAAATAAAGAGTATTATTTATTTATAAAGTTACAAATATTTTAAAAACAATAAGAGAATCTACTGTTGTTAAGTGAGGTATCAAATTGGAGAACGTGTGTTTGGGTTAAGGTGAGGCCTTGAAGTTGGAGTTCAAGTGTCCAGTTTTGGCAGTCATACTTAGTTTAATAATTGGCATGTGCAGTCCCGAGTTTCCACAGTTTTTTTCCCATATAAGCTGACATAGACAAAAGTAAAGAGTCATAATTAAGGTATTCAGCTTCTTTTTTCTTTTGTTTTAAATAAGGTGATGCATGCCTGTAAGTTATAATAGTGGGCAGAGGAGACTGCATGATAAGGGTCTCAAGGTCTCTTGGAGGGTTGAAGTCCTTCATGCAGTCCAGCCGGATTTCGACGAGGTCTCCTCCAACCTCCTCCGCCTTCTTCATCTCGATCAGCATCTCTTCTACCGTTGTACACATGAGCGGAGTACACAGCAGGGTCAACTGAAATCCATCCAAATGAGAACAAATCCGCAATGTAGCTCGCCATGAAACCATCTCTAACTCAACAAGAAATGGGTTTACTTACAGGAAAGCTGGCCATTGCCGAAGAGTAGCCTGCTGAACAGCTTTGACTTAATGGAGCCTAAAATGTATGAACTAGGAAAGTGATGATACCCTACGAGTTGCAAATATATTCAGACTCTGAATTTGTGGATGGCCCATTAATTAAAGCACTCGCTTTCTTTCCCTTGATTTTTAGCTATATTTGAATCTGTGGATCTATCATGGGAAGTTAGGTTTTAGAAGAAAGGCAGCTGAGCTGACGGAAGAATGTAGGGTGGTGAACGCATCATTCGAGTAAATAGCGAGAGTCCCGTCCTTTTTAAAGTGTATGGTACCTACTTGGGCGTACTGTACCTGCAGATGGGCATTATGCGTGTACGGACAGGCATAGAACCATGGTATACGACATCCATTTTTATTAATGAGTAATAATGGACGGCATTCTCTTTTATTAAAATTTGAAAATACTGTGAATCATTCATTAATAATTCATGCATGACAGTTACCTTTTTTTGGGTGTTAAGATCATTCACAATCATGATGACGACTTCAATAAATCTTCTATCTTGCATTTTGCCTCAATAAGTACTCCTCCTCATCTATTGGTTTTTTTTAATAGTCACCTCCTCCTCTTTTAAATTGCAATAGTTCTTTCATGCTGTCAAGATCAACTTCATGTTGAACCTTTGAAAATATCAAATTGTTCATAGGCATCAAACTTATTTTCGCAATCACCTTGAACATTTGAGAGCATCAAATTATTCATGGGCATCAAACTTATTTTTCCCAGCTTCAATAAATACATATTAAATATATATTTATGTTTAATATAGTATATGTTTATAGCTAAAATTGTTATATTATAAGTGAAAATTAATTAAAAATTCTAATAGTACGGTTATTATTAAGTTAGTATTTTAGTTAGAAATAATAAGTTCCATTGTCCACTAATATAACAAAACGGATAAAATAGTAGTTAAAATTGTTTCTATAACAACTATTTCAATGCTTAATTATAACTGTTTTGAGTGTAAGAAACTTATTTTTGCACTAGAAAATAGGCTTTCACATATATTCAACAAATAAAATTCCTTAGATGATGAATATGCTTTGATATGGAATTATGTGATCATTTAAAGTCTGACGGACCTAAATGAACTTGTGAATGATTTATATTGTGATATCCTTGCATGAGAAATTTAGTCATAATGTGTACTCTGCTAATTATGAGTTTGCCATTGACACCAAAAAGGGATTATATAAATCAGCATATAATCCCCATGTATTTTGATAATATTTTACTGGTATTGAAAGACAAAATAAAGTTGAACGTTTTGCATGTAAGTACACTCAAACTAAATATGTTTTTGGTGAACTAAGTGATATGCTGCATTCTGAGTGAAATGTTACTAATGGTTTGGGTTATAATGTTGAAAAAGATAATATTGTTGTTGGTACTAATCTCCCTGTTGATGTTGCTGAACAAAATACTGATACTGAGTTGAATTATGTTGCTGAAAAGAAATGCTATTTGATAGCATGAATGATGAATATAGAGTACCAAGGTTATGTGGAAGATGAAGTAGCCTCGGTCCCCATTAAGCTGATTCTCCTCCACAAACATTGGTTTTGTTTTGTGAAAATTGCTTTTTCCCTTTCAAAGTTTAGGTGAAAATACCATTTCCAAGCTTCACCAGCCCAAGAGTAAACTTATAATAGTACATGCACATTAGCATGCATAACCAAACAATGTCTACCATGTTTATAAATAACTGCTTAATAAATAGCATTGATGTATACAAGTGAAAAAAATAATAATGAGGTGATTCTTATTCAGAGTAAAGCCTGAAAGGAATCATGACCCAGGCAGAACAGCAGAAGCCTAACAAAGGCAGACTGGGAAATGATCGTGTGCTTGTTTAACATTGGGTCAGTATTTCGGCCCCTTCCTCGGTTATCAAGATTGTGTGCTCAAACTGCGCCGAGAGGCTTCCGTCCTCCGTCACAACCGTCCAGTTATCATCCCACATTATGGGGTTGATGCTGCCTATGGTTAACATGGGTTCTGCCAAGAACAGCATCCAAAAGTATAGAAGCTTATCAGTTACATCGACCTGTTATATAAACAGAATAGCTGTAATGATAAAACCTACCAGTCAAACAATCAAAATATGACAATCCTTGTCCTGGCCAAAGTTACCACTTCAGTGGAAGAGTATCTCAAGCAGTTTTCATAGTTCGTGGGAATTTAAATTGCACATTTTACCAGGGAAAGGTCTCCTAAGTGTGGTGAAGAGCATCTTGGTTCAGTCATACAGGGTTTAAGGTAAAAATTGACCCCAATAGGACCATCAAAATACCTAACAGGCATATCACAGTATTCAGGCAATTCAAAGAGCCTAAATTATAAACAATGAATAGTACCAATAGTGAAGGTCTGATTTAACCTCATTCGACCGCCATCATTATTCCCTGAAAAATATGCAAGAAGCCAATCACAAAACTACCAAGCAGAAGGTCATCTGACTGAAATGAGGACCAAACATAGGAATAGTTTATGATATGTAAATTACTGAAGTGTAGAACAACGGGATCAGCATGAAATACTCGACCAACACCATGCCCGACAAACTGCCGAACCACGCCATAACGATGTTTGTCTGCATGATCACTTACGAAACAACTAATTATTAGTTGCAGAAAAAATAATTAATAGGCCAATAATACTCTTCCTGGTGGACTTCAATTACAATGGAGTCTATAAGTTGTGCTAGTGCCAATGCAGATGAACTAGTAAGAAGGTAGCTTGTTTCATCTCAAACCTCACTATTCAAAATGAGAAAGCCCAAGGAAGAAAACAATTGGTAGAAATGATTACTGGAATTTTATTTATAAGTACTATAGTTACAACTACACCTTGACAAAAGGTTCTTTTTTCGCTTTTCCTTCTTTTTGGAGTAAAAATCATTGATACCATGCTAATGATATGAGAGATATTACAAAAAAAAAAAAACATTAGGAAAATGGATCAGTTGCCTAGCTATGTCTTACTGGATAGTTCTGCCAATTTTCTTGAGTTCCACTCCAGGTGCACATATCGATATTGCCTTATCCAAGCACTCTTTTGTAACCTTAAAGATATGTTCAAAGTGATCCATATCAGCATATCAAAATGAAGATTCAACTAATAAAGCATAAAACTATCAGCAAATACAGTAGAAAACTAAATATTTAAAAATTGGTCTACTTACTGCAATCATTTCGTACAAGCACCATATAAGGACATATTAGTCTAATGATAATCTCAATATTCAAGGGATAACTTCAATATCTTATTCCATCTTAAAGCAAAGATTGGATCATAACATTTCACTCACGGAAAGATATACTTGCGCTATATAGGGTAGTTTATCCCATGCCCTTTTGTAACTGAGATATTCTATGGTTATAATTAAGATAAATTTTTAGTTCTTTTCTTCCAGAAAACTAGATGTAGTGATGCATTCTCCACATCAAAGAAGCTACTGTAAAAAAAACACATGGGGATTGCACTATATGATAAAAACGAAATTGGTCATTTAAGCATCAGATTGCCAGACAAATACCTGAACTAGTTTTTTTGCTTCCTTGTCAACTTCTCCACAAAAGAAAGTTGCAGATGTATCACCATGGTACCCCTGTATGTATAACATACACTCAGAAGACTCATCTCAAAGCTAGGAACTATCTGGAATAAAAAAATAGCAATACAACAATATAAACTAGTGCAATCAAACAGCAAAATCAGCACATTTCATGTCTCTCATTACAAGAAAAATTGAAGGATTCAAGAACTTACATTCAAGTAAACTGTAACATCAATGTTTATTATATCCCCATCCTGGAAACAGGAACTGAAGTTAGAAAAGACCTAGTAAAAGATGTAAGTCAAAATGCTTAGATGCACTGGACCTCGAGTGGACGAGAATCAGGTATTCCATGGCATATGCATTCATTCACTGAAGTGCAGACACTTTTTGGGAAACCACCATAACCAAGTGGTGAGGGATAAGCGCCATTGTCAATAATCATTTGATGAACAGCTTCATCAATTTCATCTGTCGTAATGCCTGGCTGCCAACATAAGTGAGATCTGACATTTTAAAATTGTGAAAAAGAAGGGACCAAAGTGAGCACTTCAAACCCAAATTCCTTTCCTGGATTAAAAAGGGACATTAAACCTGCAAAAACTGAACATCTGATATAATTTAGACTGATGGACGGATTTACTTTGTGGGTGGAAAGGTGGATGGGACAAAGAACTCAACAGGGTGTACAAGCAATTCCCTGAATATTATCACAAGGCTTACTGGCTAAATCTTAAGAAATAATACTCATCCAAGGGGGAGAAGAAAAAGCATGAAAGAATGCTTCGCACAATGCAAGGCAAGTAGGGTGGGACCTTTCATGAAAAACTAACAATATCATTCTTAAAAAAAAATAAATCAATTCACTGGAGCCCTGTCATATCAGTATTTCAACCACAGCTTGAAATTCAGCTTAAAGACAGCATGCTACTAACTCTTTCCATATGGTAACAGCAATATATCATAAGAAATAATTTGTTTCTGTCATTTAGGGTAGAATGTTGAAGTAGATACTAGAAAAAAAATTCAACCATCAAAATGTTGTAAGCCATGGACATTTGAACTGATTTGGATGCATAGAAGGAACACGTTATACCAAATCAAGTAAAAGTAATTTCAACTGTATGTCCAACTATAGAATGAGATCTAACGACTAATATAACTGATTGATCTAAAAATGAAAGAAATTAGCGAATATGTTTGCAAGAATTAGGTTGTACTGCACCTTCAGTAAAGTCCCAGCAAATTCAAGGACCTGTGCAGCTAGCTTTCCTGAAGCTCTCATGCATTCTATTCCTTCCTTGTTATGCACTTCAGGTCCACTTGCAATTCCCGGTGCTTGTCGAGAATTTACATATGGAGGTCTCTTTATGTGCTCTGGAACCAATCGACGGGGAGATAATTTCCCAGGCTGAAGGCGCTTATGCTTTCTATTTGGGAATTCATCTAGAGACCTGCTAATAACACAATGCACCGTCAAACACACTAAATTGCTCCATGGGTTTTAAATCTTGGAGCATATGCAGTGACAATCAAGATTTGGGAATAGAGGGACAGGGATATGCAATTGATCAAATCAATGATATTAGAGCAATAATCATATCAAGTGTAATAACTTCAGGGTACCAATGAATGCTGAAAAAAACTGTGCATGGACAGAATCATGCATTTGAAACATCAATGAAACTCTGGATTACCTCCTGTTGAATAACATATTTGTTATGCTAGAAAATGTTCTTGAGAGTTGCATTGAGACATGCTTGCAACCTACATTAAAAATGAAACTAAGTTGAGAAGAAAGACCAGTATCAGGATGCACTTGACCTTGACACGGTACTACATGAACAATAGCAAGATGAACAAATTGACTTGATATGCAGGACATTGTAATGAGCTCTCTTATTCCTCGTAAACATGACAAAGTTGAAATGCCAAGATTCATCTTTCATATGGGATCGTACTGAGAATTCTAAAACAGGTCTGGCTTTGCAAAACCCACTATCTAGAACAAGTTAGCTCAGATGTTAGATTCGGCAGCACAGCACGACTTCCTACATATATGGTCGATTTCATTTTCCTATTGAGCTACCTATGATGGGTCTTTTTTAGGGAGATTCCAAAAGGAAGTTGATTCATCCTCAGTACAGAGACTTACTAGCAAAAAAGGAATGGCTCCTCCTCCGAACTTTAAGCGCCAAATACGCAATTACTCTAGCCAAAAGGTTCATTTTTGTTATATCATCATCTCCACTCTAAAGTTACTCTTAGGAAATCAAAGCCCCTTAAAGAAGCTGGAAAAGGTCAGCGTGATTTACAGAACTGGAGACCAGTTGTGGAGGCCACAGACAGGAAGAGCAACACGGAATATTCAAATAAAAGTGCAGAAAATATTACGAGGGAGTGGTTATTGACAACCTGGGTCATAGCAAAAGAGGCTATGGAGCGGCCGACAGGAGCGAATGAGGCCATCGCCTACGAAGGATGAGAGGATTCCCGGCTGCAGGGATAAGCCGCCCACCATTTCTCTCTCTCACTCTCTCCCGCTGCCATCTCTTCTTTCTCGCTATCCATCATTTTGCTTGACATGTCACAAATATTAATATATTCAATTTGGTCCCCAAACAATCTTTGTATCAAAATACCTTTTGTCTAATTAGTCTACCCTTTTTCTATTGTGTCTCTTCATCCGACAAATCCCGTCCACTCGTCCATTGCCTACTTCCAAACAACTTTGACGGAATCTCCCCAGATTACAATCCTAATCTGGAAACTGAGTTAGCCATCATCTAGCTCCAGGCAAGCCTGTTAAGGGATTTTTGGCTTAGTCAGTCAATAATGGAGCAGAGTATGGATTGGACATGGCAACTTGTGGTCCAATCATCAGCAGCTATAGTTATATTGAGCAAAGGAAGCCTCTTGGTGCAGCATCATTCAAGTCATCTCGTATCTGCTGGAAATCCTCAATGGATCACAAATATAAATATGGCAGCATATGCCATTTTCGGCATCATCAATCGAGAGCTCGAATGGTTCATCTTAATGACAATGGTAGTCACGTAGTCAATAAGTCCTCTATATATATTATTCCCACAACCAGCATGTTTTATCCTCTGGTGCTTTGAGAATTCATTGCTGGCCAACCCCATGTTCACTCTGTGTACTCTCCATGTTCACATTTGGCTTCACTAAGTCCAGGGGTCATTTCTCTTTCCCTGTAAAACTCGATCCTGCAATTCATCACATCTTTTTTCTCTAGGCAACTATCGGCCTGAAATTTGAAGAGCATGAATACCTGGAACTTGCTCGAGAGAGATCGCAGTTAACTTGAGCTAGAAAGCTCAGTTTAATATGAGAGGAATCCAAACAAACCCAACATTCCAAACAATATCTTAAATTATAATTAGTGTTGAATAAAATAAACTCTAAAATATATTATAGATTTATAAATTTATAAATATTACATTAATTATAATTAATAATTTTTAATCAAATATTAATACTAACAACAGATGCAATTAATTTGAAACAGCAACTAATTCGATATTGAAAAATTGACTAATAATCTAAACTAATATATAAGAAAAATATCCAATTTAATACAAATTTTCTCGAATGTACCGTACAAATAACACCCGATATTATAAGAAACAAAGGCAATCTTAATCCATAGATTGATTATGTGGTTGTTTGGGCAGTGTAATTGCACTCGCCTATTTTATGTATATATACATATATCATGAAAATTCATTATTAAAATTAAATTATTCTATTAATTATATATATATATATTTATTTTCTTATATTATTTTTTGTTTATATAATAATTTTAATTATACAATAATAAGATAAGTGTATCCAAAAATAAAATTTACAATAATAACAATATAATTTAATTGTTTTTTAATAAAAATTATAACATGGGCAAGGTGGAACCCATCACACAAGCATGCTCGGACTGACACAATCCGAAAATCATCCGACTGGTTTGCCATATCTATTTCATCATTATATAAATATAGACTCCAGTTTTCTTAGAAAATTTATTTAAATAATGAAAATATAAAAAAAATTTAATTAAATAATTGAATTTATAAAAACAGTGAGTGTGCCGCTAGTAGATTTGCTTTCTTTTTTAGTTAAAAAAGATGTTTCATATACAGTTGGCATCTCGTGACGAAATTTCTCTGCTGCATCTCTACCTCCACCTCTAATCTGTAGCTGCTGATCCAGGGGAGCTTTGATTGCTTCGGCCTGTTCTCTCCCTCCGCCTTATCGTCTCCGCCACTCTCCGATCCAAAACGTCAACTTCTCCTCTCCAGCGGCTTCTGCGCTTCACCTGAATGAATTGAAAGAGGTGACATTTTTTTATTCTAAGGCTCTTTTTTTTTCTGAATTCATTTGGAAACTCTTAATTTCTAGATCTGTGATCCAATCAGTACTGATGGAGATGGTTTCTATTGAATCAGTTTTCAATTTTTCCTTTCTCAGTCGCAATCACCTTTTAATCATTTTGACCTTCCTCCAGCGAATTTGAGGCTGATAAAGTTTTTCCATACTTTTCTCGGGTTTCTCGAAGTTCAGATGGCCGGAAGAGCTCAAATTGCTACTAAGAGTTCGGCACTCATCGCTATGATCGCCGATGAGGTAATTTATACGAGGGGAACTTCAAAAATAAATGTTTTGCCCTTTCAGTTACCATCTGAAGATTATTTCGTGTTCACCTTTAGCGCTTCAGTTAGTGTTGCAAAAAGCAAAGTTTATTCTCGGTCTTCTATCATGTTCTTTGAATCATTCAATAATCCGATATTTGCAATTCTTTTCTTAGCTCCATTTCTTGCTTTATTACATTTAAATCCTGGAAGAATGATATAGATCACTGTCTCAATTTGTTTCACTTAACAAATGCTATACTACATTTACTGAAGTGCTTAGCCAGCTAATGAGGGAGTTGCCTGCATCTTTTCTTTAATAGATATGTAGTGAGAATTTGTTGCTTGTTGGAATCTTCTGAAACATCCTAAGCTTCCCTTTTGACCTTTAGGACACTGTAACTGGCTTTCTTCTTGCTGGAGTTGGGAATGTTGATATAAGAAGAAAAACAAACTATCTCATCATTGATTCAAGTAAGTTCTGCAACGTGCTACGGGTTGGATTGCCATCTTCATGTGCTTCCAATATATTTTCAATTTTATACTTCTATCTTCACAGTAGAAGTAAAAAAAAGTACAATATCCTATTCACAGCATTTCTTGTTCCGTCCAGAAACAACAGTGAAGGCAATTGAAGATGCTTTCAAGGAATTCACAACCAGGGAAGATATTGCTGTAGTGCTGATCAGTCAATATGTAAGTTCCCCATCTCTCCAGTCTCTCAAAGTGAGAATCCTAAATAAGTAAATACAGTTCTGCAGCTTAACATATGTCATAGGAGATTGCATTTAACTGATAAGATATATATCAACTTTGAGTTAATGCTGTTGGCCGGAAAAAAAGAAAAAAATGGAGTAGGCCGAGGGTCAAAGAGTGGATGTGGGAAGTATGTAGTGTTATATAAGTGAAGCATTTCAAATTTTTACTTGTATGAAGATATTGGTCTGTCCCTGGAAAGGGAGAGAGGATAAGTTCACTTTCCATAAGGTTGGGCTTTTCCACGGCCAAATCTGATTGGGGAAAGGTGGCAAGCAGCAAAAATATAAGCATATGCACCTGCAGCTTGTTAGATCATGTGAAATGCTCTACTGTATGCAGCTTGGGCCTTGGAGCTCATAGAAGACTTTCCAGGCATAAAGGAGGCACTGGGGTCTGTTGAGCTTTAGGAACTTATAGTGTGTCTGTGTTATCAGCGAAGCCACATCTTAGCCCGTGTGCTCAGACAATCCGACCATCACTTTTGGGCTGTCAGTCATAAGCTTTTATCTATTTTGGAAAACTTATCATCCTCTTCTTGTTGATCAGGTCGCAAACATGATAAGGTTTGTAGTGGATAGCTATAACAAGCCTGTTCCGGCGATCTTGGAGATTCCCTCGAAGGATCACCCATATGACCCAGCTCATGATTCAGTGCTTTCGCGAGTCAAGTATCTCTTCTCTGCAGAATCCGTGGCATCAGGAAGGCGTTGAGTATCCCCCACGTCTGAGAACTTTTGGCTTCAATACTTATGATTTGACGGTTGTCTTAGCCAGTCAAAAACCACCCTTCTGCCTTTTGCTCTATATGATGTGAACTCGGATGTGTACATCTTTCATGTACCTTGCACGGGCTGCTGAAATAACCTTATCTGGTTATCAAAATAATTACCATTCTTCACATCACATTTTGATGTTTACTTAGAAAATGCCTCTGCCCTACTCTCTGTTCATCATCATCATCTATGCATAAATTTCTTGGATCCTTCTTTCTCCATGTGTGGCAGCAGCAGCGGTAGAATTGGGATTGAAAGGCTCAGGGCTGAACCAGCAATTTCCCTACAATGCAATTAAAATAAGGTAATTTTACAGTTGTGTTTAATAATCTGTTCATCTATTTTTTAACTTGTTCAAACTCTTATTTATTTAATAATTTAGTAATTGTAATTTTACTTACATCTAACCCTTTACTCAAGTTGGATAAACGTACAAGCACATGTGACAATTAGAAGAATGAGTCAGTGTTGGAGGAATGATAGGAAGAAGTAAAATTGAAAGATTTAATTGTTAAAAACGAGATTGAGGGAGCAAAATATTAGGGGATTTTTACAGTCAATTTTGATTGGGGATGACAACCGGGTGGGTCGGGTCCTTCTCCCTATATACCCGAATCCGACAAGCCCAGTTTGAAATGGGTCCTACTGTCCTAGTGACACTTGTCCGGGTTAGCAACCCGGTACATCAAGATTTAATATTTTGGGCCTAGCAATTAGAGCGTAAGGCCCAGCCTGATACGACGAATTCATAACGGCTAGTTTTTGAATATTAGAGAAGTATTATCTGGGCGGAAAAAAAAAAGAAGGGAAGTGCTAACAAAGGAAACAAAAAAAAAATGGCTGGTGGAAGAGACCGCAATCCAAGTAACTAACACCGCCGAGAGGGGATAACTTCTTTATGCACCGAGTTCATTTGAACCCCGTGAGGATTTTCTGGACCGGGGAGCTCCTTCCTGTCGGTTTCAAATCGTCTCCTGGTATAAAGATCTCTACTTATCCCCCTCGCTTCCAACGGCTCTCTGTTTCTTTGGACAAACCGCAACCCTCCTTTTTCTCTCTCTCGGCACTCATCAACGTTCCTGGAGAAAAGCCCTTCTTTCTCTGCCATCGGACACAGGGACTTTCTTTGATGTTCCAACCTCGTATCCTCTCCCAAATTCCGAGCACCACCTCCCTCGGTCGTATTCTTATCCCCCTTTCAGGGGAATCTGTTAGTCTGTAGAGTACGTATTTTCTGTCTCTTCTTTTCGGTCCTCTAGGGATGGGTCTTGTTGGAAGAAAGTGATTTCCTCTCGCTCTGTTCCGTATTCTTCCCCGATTTGCTTGGCATGGATGTTTTGTGAAGGGTTTTCTTGTGATTCGGTTTCTTATTACAATGCTATCAATAAATAATTTCTCCTATTATTTGATGCGATCTCTGTTTGATCCCAACTTGCTGTTGAGTTAATATCAGAATCAGTAATCAAACCTACCTACGGTAGACCATTTATATTCGGGGTTTGCCCTTGTTTTCGGTTCTTGTTCCTGAATAAGTCTAACCCAATCAACGCCATGTTCCAGTCTGTGCATGCTTCTTGAGATGATGTGTCTGTCTGATCTATAAGTCTAAATTCACCTAACAGAATATTGATGAAAATTGTTCTGCTTAAGGAGTTTGAATCCTGGCGTTTATTGCGCTTACTATGCTCCCAATGGGATTCGTTTTCTTATTTTCTGTTTTATATTGAAACAGGGAATTGATTTGAACGTGTTATCTGGATATGGAAAACATGAATCGTGTTTGCGAAGAGCTAGATGAAGCAAAGATTGAGATCGAAAAGCTCAAGGCAGGATGCACGAGCAAGGCTGAACAAAATGAGAACTTGAAGAGGGTCTGCAGTGAGCATCTTAGCAAACTTCAGGAAGCAAGTTCGAGGCTAGAAAGGAATGAGAGAGAGCTAAATGAAAGAGAAGGAGAAATTTCTATGCTGAAGCAAATGTGTGAAGAGGTTAAACACAACCTGGATGAAAAGGATTTGATAGTCAAACGACTGAATGCTGCTAACGACAAGCTCCGAGCTGATTTTAGTACCAGGTCGCAGAAGCTGGAAGAGGAAAATAGATCTCTGGCTTTAGCTATTGAAGAAGCTAACCTGAAGTGCGAGGACCAAGAGGGAAAGATCAAAACCCTCAAAGAAGAGAATGATAACTTAACGGGACTTTTGGATTTGTCCAGAAAGAAGAATTCTGAGGCAGAGCAGAGGGCAAATGCGCCGAAGGAGCTGAGAGACAGAGACAGCGTCATTTGCAATCTAGAGGAGGAAGTCAGAAAGTTAGAAGATGGGCTGAAATGGAAGAATGAACAGTTTAAGCATCTGGAGGAAGCACATGTGAAGCTCCGGGACCGGTATCAGAATGAAAAGAAAGAATGGGAGTCAGAGAAGTCTACACTTCTAAACCAGATTCTTTCTCTGCAGGAGAGCTTGGATTCTCAGATCAGAGTCTCTGAAGACCTCAAGAAAAAGCTGGAAATGTGTAACGGAGCACTTGCTCATGAAGAAGGAAGGAGGAAGTCTCTGGAAGTTCAGCTTTCAGAATTTAAGGAGTTTAATATTCTCCATATGGAGGGCGATGAAATGATGTTGCAGCTACACAAGAGGGATGAGGAAGTTGCATTTCTAAGGCATTCCTTGGGCATGAGGGAGACAGACTACAAAGAGGTTCAGCTTCGGGCGAGCCAATTGGAAACTGAAAATAGGGAACTGCTATCAATGCTGAAGGAGCTCCGTGAAGAGCAAATTAATGGAGGTGAGAATTCTTTGGCCAAGCTAAGGAAAAGGCTCAGCACTGTTGAACAGATGCATCGAGACTGTTCATCAAATCTTCGAACCAAAGAAGTCGAGTGGAGTGCTAAGGTTGAGAAGTTGATGGCTGATCTTGAGGAGTGCAGGTCTGAGTTGGATTATAAGGAGAACAAACTAGACATGGTTAACAAGGAATTGGGGACGCTCGAGTCATTGTTGATGGAACTTATGGTGCAGAATGAGGAGAGCTATATGATGCTATTGGTGTTGAAGTTGGGGATTTCTGAAGCTCAGATAAAGATACAAGGGCAAGTAACAGAAGAGAGGGCTTCTATACTGGTGAAGCTACTCGAGACAAAGAATGAGAACATGGCTGATGCACAGAGGGCGATCATCCAAGAGCACGAGAAGATGAGGGTGCAGCTCAAGAGGAATAAGGAAATTCTCGATGAGGCAGTACTGATGGAAAGTTCTGCAGAAGAAAGAATTCGAGAAGCATACGATGCCTTGGATAGGGCTAATGATGAGCTGGGGGACAGGATACGTGAAACAAATGAGACTGAGTTCGAGTTGCAGATTTGGAAATCGATTGCTGAACGTCTTAATGTTGGCCTGGAGGAGAGCCAGTGCCTTCGAAAGGAGATGGAGGCTTCGATTCTTGCTCAGGCAGAGGTTGAGGATGCGATGAAGCGGGAGAAGGCCAACCTCACTTTGATGTTGGAAGAAAAGGACAGGAGGATAGACTGGCTAGAGCAGAAGATTGTCCTGATAGAGAGAGAAATGAAGGAGAGAGAATCGGAAGAGAACTTTAGTGACATAATATTGGAGGATGTGATGAAGGAAGCACTTGGAAGAGAGCTTGAAAGTACATTGGCAGTGCAGATGAGTGCTGAGAATGCATTTGAGCTTGAAAGGAAGGAACTTGTTGAGCTTATACAAACAAAGAATCAAAGAATAAAAGACCTTCTGCATGTCATGAGCTCTCTGGAGCAGAAGTTTGACAACTCATCAATTTCATTCTCCACGTTGCTAGCTGAGAAGCAGGGAGAGATCAATTTGTTCCATGAAGCCTGGGACAGGATGGCCGCAGCAGAGATCCTCGCAGAGCTGGAGATTGAAGAGAAGAAGCTGATGGTCATTGAGTTGGAAAATGAGGTGCATGCCCTTATCAGCAAGCTGGAATCTCAGGGAGAGTCCCTGCAAGTATTGAAGCAAAATGCAGATAGAGTTGAAGCAGCTCTGGATGCAAAAGAGTCAGAGATGAAGAAGCTTACTCATGAGGCAGAGATGCGGCTGCAGAGCTCATGTGAGTTGATAGATGAACTCAAGAGGGAAAAGATTCATCTTCTCGGAGAAAGGGATTGCCTGTTAGGTCTTGTTAGAAGGATTGAAGAGACTATTGGAGAGTGTTGTGAGGAGGACATGACACTTATGGATAGCTTAAGGAATTGTCTCAAGGACAATGAACCTCCTGAGATGCTGAAGGAGAACTCAAATGGCCATTATTTTGGAGCTCTCAAGAGACATGAGATCACCTCCAATGGGAGATCCCCCTTCCGGGAACTTAACAGAGTTAGTCCCTCTGGTCAAATTTGTGATGGCCTTTGAGTGATTTTCCTTCTTTTGTCTCTGGGAATTTTCAATCCATAGTAGTTTGTTATATACTAACTGGCTTGTTATCTGTCTCCTATGATTAGTTTTTGAGTTTAATGATAAATGCCACATTCATTCATTTAATTATTGGGTCTTCTAATGTAAATCTAACAAATAGTTTACAAATTTACAAATTCAATAAAGTAAACTTACAATGAAATTGAATACTTTGTAACCAAATACGATAAATATTTATTTGATAGTATAAGAAGGCCCAATTATAAAGTTAAGGGTTAAAATATTCAAATAGGTTTTATATGAACTGATTAAAGAGATTGTAGAAAATTTAAGTGAAATCTAAATAAGAGTTCAGAAAATGCTTATGAGAATAAAGTACAATTAAAGAGTTTAACAAAAGCTAAAAAGAAAGTATAGATTTAATTAATGAGTCAAGATTTATTAATATAATAAATTTTATAGGATATTAAATGATAATATTAGATATTTAATTAGTTAAATTTAGATTTTTAAAGTAGTTATTAAAATATCATAAATATTTATATTAAATATTATTGAAATATAGCTATAAAATATATTTTTATTTACCTATAAAATGCATAATTAATAGTATGTCTACACATTTTGTAATTTCAATCTTATAAAATTTTATCTTCTTTCAATTTTAAACGAGATTTTAAACTTATTAGATTTTTATATGTTAAATTTAAACAATTAAGATTTATCATTTAAGGGTTTATAAGATTTCTTATTAGAGGATTTAGATATAACATCTTATTTTATAGCTTGTTTCTTATATAATAAATTATACTCTATTTTTTCGTACTTATAGCTTGTATTCATCACATTCGCCAGATTCGCATGATGTCAAATTTTGATTCCGGTTTCTCAGCTATCCTGCTTTCTGACAACTGAAGTGTCACAGGCTTGAATCACTGTTGCCAAGAGGGCGAGGAAAGGAAATAGTGATGAGGAAAAACAGAGTTGCTGATGAGAGTAAATTACCTCAGCTTGGAAAGATTAGGGACAGCTCCCAAACTTATCTATGCACAAGCCAATAAACTATTTTCCCAAAGGACTAATTACTGACATGCAGTATGAGTTGCAGAATTAAGAATATAAACACTAGAACGAATTTCCTGTATGCATAATAATACAACCTACCCAAGGAATCCAATGACATTGTAATGAATCAAGGTTAAATTATATCTTAGGTGCATTATAAAACCATGAGACTGCATTGCTCCTACTGTTTGATTGATGTGTGTATAGATTCCGCCTTCTAGATTAGTTCTTGCAACATCAATCATTGCACAAACATCAATTTCAGAACTAATGCTTTGATCAAATGGTTTCTTTCAAGCTTCATACTTGTATGTGATATGAGAAATCTGTTGGTTTGATTGACTACTCCAGCAGGGGCTCTACCAAAGGCTTTGAAGTGTATGGGGGAAACTTCATTGTGTATGTTGTGACTGCCCCAAGAAGGGAGCAGAATGCTGGCATAATTCCCAAGCCAAACCTTGTCACTGAAATGAAAACATCACTGGAAAGGTTTCCTGCTGTTCTAGGTGTAGTACCTACATTAACCGGCAAATGCATCAGCACAGTAAAACAGAATCATGAATTTTCTCAAATGGACAATTTGCTGATGAAAATTCTCAATAGCAGCAGACATGATCAGAAGCTATAAAGTGAGGATCGCTTATCAAATGCTTGAGAATTGATAACATTCTTACTGTTTATATGCTTGTTGATGACAGCTCTTATTGTTTATAACAAATGACAGTTCTTATTGCATCAGCCTAATGGCCTTAATATTATAACAAATGAAACAATATTGTTGAGAGTGCGATTTCATATTAATAAGAAAAGAGAAATGTGTGAGTTTATAAGAAAAATTAAACACCGTCCTATCATCTATTAGATTAGGCTTTTAGTTGGACATATGCCCAATCCCTTGCCTATAACAAATTCCCACACATAATGTGTATATGTTTAAAGGCCTATGATGTGTGGTTGCATTGAAATTCAGAAAATAAAAGGAAGGAATACTGTCAACTTACTTTGATATGATTGGAGCATGTATAGAGCTATCCCACAGGATATTTTGTCCAAAAAGCTTAGGGAACCACAGACAAATGCACACCCATTAAGATCTTCACCAACTAGAACACTTTGCATGCTTACCCCTGTCACCTTTGTACAAAGAGAGAAGTGGAAAATCAGAAAAAATGAATGTCCTCTCGGAAGTTATCAATAAACTGGAAAAAGCAAATACATTAGATAGCTACATCCGAGGCCTCTGTGGAACAACTGATTAACTGAGCAGGATTCACCATCTTAAATTCTAAAAGCTGATATTTATCATCATCGGACATTTACTCTAAGAGATGATATTTACCCTCATCAGAACAGGATCCAGATAATAGACATGAGTGTCATCCTATGATCACACCTACCCAGAAGTATAAGCGGACTGTTCTTTGCTATGGGATGATTTCAGAAATTGAAGACAGAAAGTAAAGCTGATATTTACCATCATCAGAGCATTTGCTATGCCGATAAATATTGCCAAACCATACATGAGGCCACTCAGACTACTTGGTAAAAGAAAGATCCCTGCTCCACAGAACATCCAAATAATGGCTCCAGCAGAAAAATAGGCCTTTAGTCGGCGACTATTCCATGCAATTTCCTATGTGAAAAATATATAATTCGGTCATTCTCATGCCAAAGAAGGATCATTCACTAAAAATTAAGTTCCACGATAAGTACCTGTAAGATAATAGATATAATGAAGCTGCAAACATAGATAATGGCGGGCACCTAAAATGTCAAATAGATCAGACTCGAAATCATTTAATTAGATTGAAGAATGATAATTTTAAGGTTTCAACATATACCAAAGCTTTTGCTGTTTGAGCCATCCTCAGATCATTGATAACATAGAAGGCAAGATATGCCTGAAAATTATGGTAATTTGACTTCAGCATATAAATTGGTAAGAGAATAATAAATTTTTACTAGATATCATAAAAATGGGAAGTCTTGAAATTTCTAGATTTACCAAGGTTATTTACTGACAAATTCTCCGAGATCATAAGGCTATTCTTGTAAAAGAAGAAAGAGCTTGAAACACTATAATGATGTCAAACAATAAATGCAAAATAATATTATCATATAATGATGTTAACTTTCAGAAGAAAACACAATGACATGTTACTATGTCCAGGGCATACTGCGTATCAGTATACTGAGGCTCCTGTCTCATACATATTCATTTCTAATGAACCCATGCAATCATCATGGAAGAGGCTCGATGATGAAATGAATACTAAGCTTTGTCTGACAGCAGATGGAATCTTATTTGAGTTGGAAATGACTCTAATAGATGAGAAATACTATCTGTAAATATGGATGGATATCCAAAGGGAAGAACCAAGATAGAAACTAACCTGGGAAATGTTGGTGACTAATCTGGTCAATACATAAACAAGAGCAACCTGGTAATACAAAACTTTGTTGAACCAGTAAGTCCATGAAATTCTTCCATTACCACTCCCATGTGCACTAAGCTTCAACCTATTAAGAGTACAGTGGTAAGAAGTCATGCAAGCACAACAAATAAATGATTCCCAAATACAAGAAATAACTTAATTTCAAAAGCAAATGCTCTAACTAAAACTTATATCAGACGCAAACTAATGATGAAAAGTTTTGGTTATTGTAAATACAGGACACTCTGACCTTGGCTCTTTCGTTGCCAAATGAAATAACCCCACAAAGCAGCACCCTATTAGTATGGACATGTACGCAATCCATCGATACTGCACATAAAAAACCGAGACACTTAAGCCAAGAGAATGGACCCCATCAACACTTAAACCAAAAGAATGGACCCTGTCCTGCTAGAAATGAAATCATTACACGCCTGATTTTCAATATCTATGGGAGTATTTGCCTTGATGATTGTGAACACTATAATTGCCACAGCGTATAAGCTGAGGTTGGCAACCTGAAACATTTACATGGCCACAAGGAAAAATATAGACAAAAGGTCATCAGAAAATTTATGGACTTCTAAGTGTTATAAAGATATAGCAAGAGAAATCTAACCATTGTGAAAGCATTGCGACAACTAGCAAGAGCCACCCTGCTTGTTGAGTGCAGAGTGATACAACTAATCATTGACCTTAATCAAGAAAAAATGGTTTCTTAGCTAAACTGATTTCGAATGAGAAGCACGGTGCCCCAGTCCTAATTTAGTAAGGAGAAATATAAAATTTCAAGAGATTAATGCAGACAGCTAAAGAAAAAGGATGGCATTACAAGTGTGACACTTGTGTAGCAGCCCAACCCACGTTGAAAATTGAGGCAAAGATGCTATAACCAATTGTTTCCACTGTTGGTGAATTGCTTGCAAAGATTTTGCAGGGAAGACATCCACCAAAAACCGAAGAAAATGACACTGCAACTAATATTGATCCAGCAGCGTGCCATATTTTGAAATGTCCAAATCTGTCTATCTACAAAAGGACAGAAAGAAAGACAATTTGAATAAAAATGATCTGAAAAGACAGCCATCTCGAAAAACAAAAGAGGCCTATAGATGACTTGTTATACCAATTCACCAGCAAATACTGTAGCAAGCCCATCTGTTATCTGACCAGAAAGCATAACAACAGCAGCATCTCTGTTTGAGAAGCCAAACCACATGAATTAAGAGTACATAAATCAAGTAAATTCGGAAGTCAATTGAAAGGTGAAAAAAATTGAAAGGTGAAAGCACCTTGTAAAATCCACGGCGAACTCAACTAAATAACGCATATGCAAAGCAAAGAAACAGGGTTTTCATGCCTTCATTTCTAAATTTAGGACATCAAATATAATATGTAGAGTCCAAATCTATCCTCTTGTCACAAGTGACACCAAAACCAAGTTCTAGAAAGGATGATGTTCCCAAAATTCTCATTGGAAAGTACTAATCATGAGGCAGAATCGGACATGATCACATAAGTGATCTAGGAAGCAATAGGTGCATGACTAGCAGATAAACAATAGCATACTATTGGGCATCTATGAACTGGACAAAATTGTTTCTTCTGTTAAATGAGGTCACGGAAATGATGAAGTGGATCCCACACAATATAACATAAGACAATTTTCAATTTCTAGGAAAGAGTCCTCACTAACAGGAACTAGTGCAAATATCACACATAGGTAGTGCTACATACATACCTATGAGACAGTCCAATATCTGTCAAGAACAGCAGGAGGTAAGTGAACCAACATGATGCAGTAATGTCATTAAGCATATGCCCAGAACCATAACAAAACACAGACCATCGAGCCGTTGGCTCTACGTGTAATTCATCATCTCCCATGCCTAATATGAATTAGTCGGTGACAACCCCCTAACACAGAGCTCCAGAGTAAGTCAACCAAATTCTCACTGAGGGGGAGGCCTTGGAAGGAGATGCTGCCTCCTGATGATCCCTAAATTTAAATTCACAGAGAGGGAGTCCAAAAGATTTCCATCACTCCCCGAATGAAGAAAGACCAAAGACCGATAGCCAGAAATAGCAATATGGCTAATTGAGATGATAGTGAATGAAAAAAAAGGCAGCCTTCTCCATTTAATTTTATGCAACTACAACACCATGAAATTTCAGTATCTAAGCCCCTCTTATCTCTTTCAGGGACTGCAGTTGGAATCAACACCTCATTTTTTTTGGTCAACCCACACGGTCTTCCCATAATTCTTGGAGACCTTAAAAGTATGTTGTTCTAAACATAGAGAAAAAAGACAGTTCGAAGGGATGAAGTGCTAACCTCCTGAGAAACGTATAGAGTTATTACCTCTACCTTCTCTCCCCCTCTTTCCTCTCGCTATCTTTGCTTGTGGGAGAAGGAAATGTATGAAGCTTTCAACTTTAATAATGGGGGTCGCAGTTCAAGGAGAACTTATCCCAAAAATCACAGAACAATTTTAAAAAATAGTAATTACGCAACAATTAAATACCAATACCTTGCATTTTCTGCGGTGGGAATACAATAGGTCAGCGAAGGAAATGCCCGCTTGATGGGCACAACTTGTCCCTTCTGCTGGTCGGAGATGATTTTTATCCCTTTTCTGGTCAGAGAAAATTTATGATTTTGATGGATAAGTTTGGAACAGGCATGGGATGTTCACTCTCCTTGAGACTGCAAGAAAGAAGGAATCTCCGCCCCACAACTGCCTGCACTCTCAACTACCAGTCCTGCCTAATTGACGCCTACCTGAATCCCACCTCCATGGTACCAACCAGCCCCAATACCCCGTTTTTGCTCAAGGCAAAGAAATGAAAGAAATCTCGAGTCGATAACTAAGTTTTACATTTAAAAGAGAGTGAGAAAATCTATCAAAGTTGGGAAATGTTGGGATGAACAAGGATATAAATTTTCATATGAACCTGGCTATAATCTCTTTCCTATATGATTCTCAAACTCTAGGCTAGGTAGAACAAGCTCAACCAGTGAACAAACTCTAGGCCCGGGTTGGGCTAGTGCCAAGTACGGGCCACTGGGTACAAGGTCCGCCCCATGGATCCAACTCTCAACCCTTTAGTTGGAACCTGGGCCAAACTTCTAAATCCGGACCCAGGTATTTGCCAGCCCTAGATATGATCCAATACACGAAATTTCTCCTTCAGTTACTTTGCACTGAAATCCTCCCCCCTTAATCTAAATGCCTTGTTAGTGCAGGAAAATTCGTTTCCACATTTATCATTTTATCTGTACACTCCTGTATTTTATTTTATCGTACTTGAACTCTGGTCACAAGGAATCCTCACATGTAAGAAGGTTACATGCTCAAAAAGCATACTTGTGAATGGTGAATCCATTGCATCCTGAGAAGGTCATCTCTTTATTTGTAGAACTATGTTGTGTGCAGCCTTTTTTTATTTCTCCTTTTTTTCATATCTTTGAATTGCAAATGCCAGAAAGAAAAATCAAACAAAACCACAGTAGTCAAAGGCCCTTCATTATTTAAGCGGTGCTTCTTCTCCAATAAGCCATCAGGAAAATCCTGGTGATAATCTCCATTAAATAGTTGAATCCATATGATCTACCGTGGGTAGATGACCCGTATGGATTTCATGAAGACCTACTTTGTTATTATCCATGAGGAGATTAACAAAGGCCATATTCCTACAATTGATTGGATTGAAGCTGGTTATAGAGCCCACAAAAGTTCTTCACACACTATCTGGGCAGCAGCAGATCCCAGGCGTGTATCAAACATTCCATGGTAGCCTGTGAAAAAAATGTAGAACAATAACAGATGCCACCAGATCTTAAATAGTGAGCAGATTCTTAGCTTCAAAATTTTGCATAACCAATTCAGTTGGGAAGGTGATGATGCAAGGGTTCAGCTCAAGATTGTCATGGGTGCTTTAATTGGCAAATCAAAAGCCATAGAACAGAAGAAGCATCCAGTTTAGAGAAAATTGACAATCTCAATAGCCCATGGAAAAAGCAAAGGATTGCACTTACCCAAGCTGAAGGGAAGTGTCTGAGCTGTCAGGCTCCTGCAGAAAGCTACTGGAATTGGAGAAAAGCAGAGGACTGTACTTACCCAAGCTTAAGGGAAGTATCTGAACTGTCAGGCTCCTGCAGAAAGCTACTGGAATTAGATCCATCTGCAGTCGACCCAGAAGTCTGTCCTTTGCTAGTGTCTTTCAGAACTGCAACTCCCTTCATGTCATATATCCGAGTGACCTATATGTTGTCCAGAAGATACCGTCAATGATGAGATGCAGAAACAGAAAATTGCAGAGGTAGAAAGATGTTAACACCTGTTGTCTTAATATCTCATTTTTTAGGGCCATTTGCATCCCCTGCATTAAATTTGAAAGAGGTCTTACTTCAAGGATAAATTTTGGTATGTATGAATTCCTGATACAGAAAAAAACTAGCCACTCACTTTTTGCTTGAGATCATTTATCAGTCTTGTAATCTTTTCCGTCTGAAAAGGAAGGAAGCAGAGACCAATAATGCAGGTGCCACAGGATCGTTACTAATTAGTATTGCTAGCGCTTTAGTTATAGGAGTTTTGTATTTACTCCCATTGTAAGCTGACGATGAGTTCACTAAAAGCAGAACCGACCTTCTTCTCTATAACCTTGTTCAGAGCAGCTTCAAGCCTTTCCTCTAGATTCTGCAGTTCTTCAATTGTTAATCCCGGGGGCTCCTTTCCGCCAATCTGCCTATGGAAATAGAGAATGTTGTATGTTAGTTATGGAAATTTTGTAGTTCTTTATACATGCACAAGGGTGATGCCCAAAGAATATAGCTAAGAGATGATACCTCAAATTTTTACTTTCTTCTGCAACTTTCTCAGTCAATTTCGAGTGTGTGCCTCTCTCAAGCAACTGCATCTAAGATATTATGAAGGTACTCAGGCACAGTAGCTTCCAGAGACACAAAGAACTTCTCATATACAAGTCCAGAGCCATAGCTTGATATAAAGAATGAATAGAACAGAGGATTTCCTTTTTCTTCAAATGGTCATGTTGAAGATCTCGATATAACCCATAGAAATTAGAAGAAAAGCTCACACGACAAAAATGTGCAGATGGAATCAAGAAACTGTTATCATCATCATTCCGCAGAATCCTTGATTTACGGGCAACAGCCATCCGGACTACGAGTTTACAGAACCATGGAAAACATCCAGATAAGAATGGAGGACATGGCACAAGCATTACCTGCAACATCTGGGAGCTCGAGGGCTCCTCAGACTTCTCAAGATTCTTGGACAGCGAGAGATACCTTTTTAGTATCTCCGACACGCTTCAGAAGGCAAAAAAGCACATCAGCACCAGTTCATGGAGAATACATATCGTCCAAGAATAAGCTGACATCCGAGAGAACGACGAGGAGACCTCAAGTTGGAGAACTCGAAGAGCTTCCCTGCGGAGGTGAAGATGATGAGGGCGACATCGGCATCGCAGAGCACCGAGAGCTCCTCCGCCTTCTTGAAGAGCCCCCTCCTCCGCTTCGAGAAGGTTACGTGCCTCGCTGTCGCATTCTCGATCTTCCGAATGCGGATCTTCTCCCTCGCCATCTTCAAGGGCTCCTCTTCTCTATCTGTAAATCTCAGAGCAGCACCACCACCACCAGAAGCTTCCTTTATTACAGGACTGAAGATAAGAAGCAGAAGAAGACAATATTGCCTCCATTAATGAAAAAAATACTAGCAGGGCCACCCAACAATGAAGCTAGAACAAGAAGGTAAAAAAAAAAGTAGATGGGCCCCCACAAATACAAGCTCTCACTTGAAAAGGCTCGCGTCAGCATCCAACGCAGAAGGAGACACAGCTTGGGGAGGAAAAAGAAAAGGGATCTTATCTTGTCGGGAAGACCTTTCTTTCCCGTCAGATAATCAAAGCTCGTGCCTTTTACCAGTTTAGGCAACTCTCTGTTTTGCTCTAGAGACTTCAGGGAATCCACGCGGTGGGAGCAGCTCTAAAGTGGATCGAATATTTATGGGACATTGACATTATTACAACAAAGGATAAATCGATTGAGATAAAGGACCCTAAGGTAAGAGAGTAGCTGAGTTGCTTGTCATGCAGAATTTTCACACGCGGAGAGCTGCGAGTGGTACTAGTGTCCGTGAGAGTGACATGACTGAGAGCAGGAAGAAATCATATTTCCACATTGGGAAAGAGAGAGAAAGTGGAGGAATAAAGCAAACTGCTCTATTTATTTATTTATGGAAAGTTTGACTTGAAAGAGATAGGTATGGAAATCCTAATCCTTCTGATTTTGGTAAAGAGAGAGCCGACACTGTTGTCTTTAATACAGTTCAAGTAATATCGTCACTTTACTATATTTGGTATGGGTAGCATACCAGATGTCAAGGGGTATCCAGGATTTGCAATGGGACCAGTATCCAAATCCAGGCCACTATAAGATAGGTTTTCATTAATTTAATTTTATTATATATTGTAAATATTATTTCATGGAAATTTAAAATCTTATACGGTAAATTTTGTATTATTAATTTTTTTTAATTTTTTTGTTAAATAATATTTTATATTATAATATTTACCTTTTAAATAGTAATTATTTTGATATAAAATTAATTTTATTATTTATTTTATTGCAAGTTCAAATTTACCCAAATATAAAATATATTTTTGGTTTCCAATAAAACTAATTCCACCTTCAATCCCGTCTAATTATATTTTTAGATTTAGTGATTTATTAGTATTTGTTTGTAAGTGAAATAAAGTGATACATTTGTAAATATTAAAATTTTTAATAATATATTGTTTGTATTGAGTTTAATTGAATTGAATAATTATTAATAAAAAATTAGAAAAATAAATTTATCATTTTAATTAAATTAAATAATTTATTAATTAATATATGTATATAATTAAATTATATTAAATAAATTTTATACAATTAAAATTTTATATATAATGTTTTTATTATATATTTATATCGTATAATTTTATATAAAATATTATTAATATATAAATTTATTTAAACTATATAAGAATAAAAATAAAATAAATAAGAAATCAATAAGATAAACACTAAATTATTGTATTAATTTAATTTAATTAATTAATAAAATAATCAATGCAAATAATTCAAAATGGGGTAGATTAAATTAAGTGGTTTGAAAGGGTTTGCAGTTGGTTATCAACCACTTCAAACCTGTTTAAACCCCTTCAAACCTATTGATTACTTCACAACTCCAAATTTCTTGTATTCTAAATTTCTTCAAACTACTTAATCTAAATCCGGCTTAAATATTGTACAAAAAAAATCCAGCTTAACTTATATATGTATGTAAATCTAAAAGTTTTTAAAATAAAATAAAAAATTAAAGTACAATATATTATAATTAATTATGTAAAATCAAAGTTTTTTTTTTCAAAATTATCAATTAAGAGTTTTTTATATTTTATGCACTTGGAACATATAATAAATATTTTTTAATTTCAATTTCCATTTCCATTTCCATTTATTATCTTAATCATTGATCTTCTCATATTTTAAAATGTCTAATTTGTACGTGGGACTCATTCCCATTTTGATGCATAAATTTAATAAAAAAAATTTACAGACTTGAACCTGTACTTGCACAGAGCTGATCCGGGCCTACCCGTTCCCATCACTTGTGTAGTATGGGGGTGCCAGTGCGGGGTGAGGCGGAGTAGGTGAGGTGGGCGGGGTAGAGTGGGAGGATGCACGCTATCCAAAGATAAACTTTACAATAAACGTTATTTATTTCTCTGAATTTTGCTACATGGGTTGGAAGGTTAAATTGGGTCAGGCTGATATTGATTCCATTGAGATTCAAAAGATGAAAGCGATGGTATGGTATGTAGAAAAACGCCTCTCATAGTTTAGTTTAGTGTGATTAGATGAACTTTTTTACTATTGTCTAAATTATATTATTATCTTGCATTGATCCTGTGTAAGCTTGAGAAAGTAAGACAAGAGTCAAGATCAAAGGATGATTGTTTAAGGAAATTAGAAGAGAATGTGCAGTTGTTGGAGAGTAAGTCTAAAAATAGTGACCAAGCATACAACAGAAGATTAAAGAACTAGAAAGTCAGGTAGATCCAAGGGCAGCCTAGCCCAACAAATCAGAGAGAGAGAGAGAGAGACGGGTTTTGCAGCTTGAAAAAATGACTCCTTGGTGTTGGTTATGTAGGCGGATTGGAAAACGGTTTAATTAATTTCGTAATCTCGAATTAATGGAGATATTATAGTAACTTATTAGGATATTAATTATAATTTAAATTATATTTTAATATTATTATAACTGTAAAATTATCATATTATCAAGTGTAATAAGACAATTTCAATTGAATTAAAATTGTTTAAACTAAATTAAAACTGAAATTTTTTGTGAAGTTTTATCACCATCTTTTTTCTCACGATGTAGAAGTTTGATTTGACACTGCAGCGATTTAAACCTGCAATGGAAGTTGAACATGCCAAAGGGTTTCTTCTCTTTAAAAGGATAGATGCATACAGAGAGGGTGATGGTGACAACAAGGGAAGTAAGATCTTGCTTGATAGGATAGCCCCAGCTGTTAGCTGTTCGGAACTCGTTACTGGGCGTGATCATCCAGAATCCTGTTGGCGGATCCCCGCATATCTAACCATGCTGCTCTGGCAGGAATATTGATACATGTCATCCATCTATGCCACGCTCCCTCCATGGAATGATGGACAGTCTTAGGCTCGCAGTGATATGATGGTGTTGGAGGGTGAAGATGATGGTGGCCAGGCCAGCTTCTCCAGTGCAAATTTAATAGATGCTATTTCTTTCAAAAAAGGGCTAATAACATAGAAAATTTCGTTATTTGAAATTATTATTAAACATTGTAACTTAGGTTCAAACATGCATAGGATATATGTGATAGAGGTTCAAAATCCGTTATCCCGAGCGTCCAGGATCTGCCCAAGCAGCCCATCCTCGCCCTCCCGTCTCCTTATGTCCGCTCAGATGACGGTCATCGGCGGCCACTATCTCTGATGAATCCTCGCAGTCCCTTTCGGTCCCTGTCATCGATGTCCGGAGCCTATGCGGCGAAGACTCGGCCGAGTTGGAAAAGCTGCACTCTGCTTGCAGGGATTGTGCCTGGTTTCTTCCAGGTAAATGTCTAATCCTACTCCCAATTTGGCCGCGATAATCAACTGTGGTGATTTGCTTCACTTGAAAGGGGGCATTAGTTGAGAACTGAACCGCAATATCGGATAAGTTACCGGCTTGCTGTTCGGCAGTTATTAGAATGGACGGATTTTCTATCGGAAAAGTTAATAGTTTTATTCCGCTTGGGTAAGGGCTGATCACCCACGAGCCATGAGCCCGGATTGAACCTTCCCTCAATGTTATAGATTTTTACTAATTGATCTATGGTGTGACTCCTATGAGACTCGTCTGTTCCATATCTTATTAGAATTTTCCAATCTGCTTAGTATAAGCCTACCATTCTTTCCTTTCAAGGAAATGTTCTTTCAAACTAGCTATAAGGAGTGACAGCATTCACAACAGTAGTTTTGAAAAGATATCTGTATTCTGCAGTCCAATGTTAAGTGTTTTGATACAGATTAGTTGCAACTGTATGCTATCAGTTCCTTTTCGGTTTAATGGGTCCTTGCACAGGTTGTGAACCATGGGGTCCGTACTTAACTGTTGGAGGAATTCAAGGTGGAGATAAAGAAATTCTTCAGCCTGCAGCTGGAGGAGGAGAAGAGGAGGCTCTGGCAGACTCCCGACAACCAGGAAGGTTTGGGGCAGCTGTTTGTGGTGTCGGATGAACAGAAACTGGATTGGTCTGACTTGTTCTACAAGAAAATGCCTCCAAAACTCAGGTACATTATATCAGCTTGCAAAAGTTGTTGCTCTTTCCATACATGTAAACTCTTATGGAGCGGATTAAACTGACATGATCCTTTCTTCAGTTTCAGGGAAAAGACGGAACTATATTGCCATGAAATGAAGGTACTGGCAATGTTGATACTAGGATCATTAGCAAGGGCTCTGAAAGTTGATGCTGTGATGATGTGGGAGATGTTTGAAGATGGTGTGCAATCCATAAGAATGAACTACTATCTTCCATGTCCTGAGCCTTCCAAAGCAATTGGTTTCTCCCCTCACTCTGATGCGGATGCTCTCACGATACTCTACCAGTTCAATTATACAGATGGGCTTCAGATACGAAAGGACGGGATCTGGATGCCGATTAGGCCTATCCCGAATGCTTTGATAGTCAACAAGGGAGACATCATGGAGGTACTGCAAATGTTGCTCATGTTTCACCTCTCATGATCCATCTCTTCATAGTATTCTTGAATAGCTGGAGTTGTCAATCTCAGATTGTATCAGAAACATGATGGTGAACAGATTAGCGCGAATAACATTTTCACTCTTCCCACAGTATTCAGATAGCAAGGGCACTCTGTCAGGGTTTACAGAAAATATTAATGTCAGTTTCTCATGTAATTTTTTACCTGGCAGATATTTAGCAATGGGATATATCGGAACATTGAGCATAGGGCCACAGTGAACTCGACAAAGGAGAGGCTCTCTGTGGCCACTTTCTACAGCTGCAGATTGGACACTGATCTAGGCCCTGCCCCTAACCTTGTTGGCCTGCCGTTTTTCAGACTGTTCCAGTCAAGCAGTACTTCAAGGACCTCTACGCTCAGAGGCTGAATGGGGTAAGTCATACCTTGACTTCGTGAGAATATGAACCATTGTGGAAGTTCATAAAAGAAATCTGGTGAAAGTAGATGGAGCTTATTCTGTGAATGATATTGGGTTCGCCAACTCCCACCCTATGCTGCAGAGTAATTATTGAAGCTTTTTTTTTTTAGTTCTTTTCATGGATTCCAGTGTTATTAGGATGAAGAAATGTAACAGAATGTGCTGATTGGGGATACTAAATCAGATTAGAAACTAGATTATTCAAAAGCAAGGGAACCAATATATATATATATATACATATATATTTAAGATCATTAAAATAGTTGTGTGTTCGAGCTACTTAAAAATTCACAAGACCTCTCTTCAACATTTGATGTAGAATCCTAATCTCAACAGCTGCCCCATGTGCAATATGACTAACCTTGCCATGTGCTATTAAACATTCACCCTTTGAAACAATATGCCCTCTTTACATTGCTGGTGTTTACAATCGTGGATGGATCTTATCTCTCTGGGAATATAACTGAAAGTAATTGTCATGCACTTCAAGATAAGATGGTAACCTCAGCTGGATAAAGAAGTTTCAGTTTCTTGCTTCTATGGACTAGTTTTTCACAATCTGAACCTTGTTCTTCTATTTTCACCTTTCTTTTTTCTATATAGCTTCTCTGATATTCAGATCCATATCAATTTGACGGACTCGATCCTTATCTGCATTTCTTTGCTCCATTACTGGTACACTTTGTTGATCAGTCTCTAACGTTTCCATTCTCTCAAAGTTAGTAAAACCACAGATGTCAATGTCTCTGGTGAACCGCGTCTATGAGGCTCCATTGTGCTCTTCTATTCAGATCAAGCAATACCGCAATGCTGGACTCATGGCCCCCCCCAAAAACAGTAATTTACATCATTCTTTTACACGAGTATGCTCCTTCCTATGCACACACAAACATGGATGGATAACTTGCACTCTCAACCCAGGAAAGTTAAAGGAACCAACATTCACTAGAAAGGTAATCACATTTATCAGCTACAAAGCAGGTGCAATGAACTAGCTGGGTGTTACATGCCGGAAAAGTGACATCCATCGTCGAAATTCTGGGCATAACTGGCTGCATCATAGTGAAAAGAAACCTGTTTAGGCTGCCTGCAAATGCACTTGCTGTCTCTTACTATCCGTTTGATGAGATTCCGCCATCGTCGGCATCTCCTGCTGGTACTGCTGCTCTTTCCACGAGGAATGCGGGAGTATCCGAAGTCTTCATTCACAGGGAAGCAAGAAGGGGGCGTACAGCTTAAGCATGAAGAGGATGATGGGAAGTGAGGTTGATCCATCATCTCCATATGGTGTAGGAAGACTAACAAGATGAGAGATCTATGTGAAGGAAGTGAACCTTAAAGAACAGAGAGAGTTAAAGAGAGAGAGAGGGGGAAAGAGGAAAGGGGATGTCTCTTACTCCACTTGGAAGGAAAATTGTCAATAATATTGCCTCATCCCAACCATGTCCCTGAAAAATGCTAACTTGGACCAACAACAGATGTCTTGTTTGGTGCGAAACAGTCGTGTTGGGAGCTCTCAGGTTCGCAAAAAGATGTCGAGGTGAATGGAATGTAAGCTTAAATTGTCTAGGGCGGAGTAGATTAGATTGTTGGAGTCCCAGCTAGCCTCGAGAAGCTCAAGTACTCGACAAGGGACATGTGCTATTATAGAGTCTTTTGGCTCATTATGGTACGGAAGTTCCTTTTTTTACCTTTCTTACAAACACATGCAAGTGACGGAACAATATTAAATGATCAACTTTTGTAGGGTAACATTAGGGAGATGTGGGTTAACAAGTGAACTAATTAGCGAGAGCATTCATTGGATTTATGAGTTCTAGGAGGGTGTGTGTTCAATAACAAATAGTATCAGCTTTTTCTTTTGTTTTACCTTTAAATAATCTACTAAGCTGATAGAAACATCAAAGGCTTTTCCTCCTCTAGAAGATATGGTTATTTGAAATGCCAACAAGGGGGCTTGACTTTGTGGGGATCCCTTGTTTTTCATGTTGGAAGCAAATCTGTTATGTGGATCCAAGGATGGGTCCTTGTGCTTTTGTTGACGACAAATGGAGTGTCATACATTGCATTGCATGCCACATGGAGGAATTACTATGCCCCACCTGACATATTTTATTATATGGGGTGGAAATTTAAAAGTATTATTTATATAATATTTTAAAACAATATAAAAGCTGGAATAGCTCAGTTGGTTAGAGCGTGTGGCTGTTAACCACAAGGTCGGAGGTTCAAGCCCTCCTTCTAGCGTAAAATTTTTTTTTATTACCATTTTCACACATGCTCAACAATTTCCTCGTCCCCACAAAAAATCACAGCATCCATAAACATGTTCCTCATAACAACCACACTCTCAATACAAACATCAAAGTTTAAGTTCTTCATTTTTGGAGTGCCAAATCAATTTTTCGAGGTGCTGCTATATTCAACATTGTGCAAGGAAGAAGATGATGGCCTATATTCCACTCGCCTAACATGACGCCACAATAAAACTCGTCTTTTCTTCTTTTCTCATTAGTCCTCCAAGTATTAGTATTACTTCAATGCCTGGAATCCATCTATGATGGATTCGCATTCCTCACCCTTACCATAGAGCATCTAATGATGCTCCATGCCCCTTCTTTTCTATCCAAGAGGCTTTCATCTACAACTTAAGGGTACTCTAAAAACAACTCATAATTATACTATGATTGTTGCTGGTGAAGAGTCAAATCTAGTTCATGTCCCCATTTTTTATGTCTTCCAAGTGGTTGAAAGACCTAGATACCTTTTCTGTTCTAGCATCTATGGAGTAGGTTCCATAACTCATTCTTTGATAATTAGTGCTTCCAATAAGCAGCAATTACTTGGATGGGTTTGAATACTACTTAGATATTAGATTTGCGTCCATCAATGCCTCAATAATTCCCTTTATTCTAATAAAATAAATTCGTCTTGGAAAGTGTTTCCTGGGCTCAAAAGCTTGGAAAATTCCAATGGCAATTAGAAAAGATCCAAAAGAGGTTCAGATATTTGGACTTGATAAGGAGAAAAGATGAAGCCCAGTTATCACCAGCATCCTCACCATCATCTCCTCGTAGTCGCCGTAGCAATGCTCACAGTCACTTCTTCCACATCTTACGTTGCCCTCTCTCGTTCACTCCTCAGAACGCCCACCTCCATTGCTCATCCGTACCACGGTCGCGTCCGCCTCTTAGCTTCCGCCTCCAGTTACTGTCTCAGCCGCAGCACCGGGAGACGCTCCTGCCCTTTACCTAACAAGTCATATCCTTGTCCCCTCTGGTCCTCTTCCTTCTCCTTCTGTCTCCAGCAGCTTGCCCCACACAAGTCCAAATCCACCTCGCCTTCCCCTTTCCCTGTTCGCGCTTTGAACATCACTGCTTGCTCTGCATCATTTGCTTCTGTGACCGCACCGATGGAAGATCATGGCATCGAGCAGAACCCCCTCTTGCAGGACTTTGTGTTTCCACCCTTCGACGCGGTCGAGCCCCAGCACGTCCGGCCTGGCATTCGCGCCCTCTTGAAGAAACTCGTACGTGCTGACCTTGGCCGGATCTCCCGCAAATTGGGATTATCCCTTATCTACTTTGTTACCAAATGATAATTGGAACCAATTAGCTACTTTTCTCTGGAATTCTGGTTATTCATGTTGTCTTGCAAATCCCCATGCTCAAGTATTATCTGTTATTGTTCTGATACGACCAGTGTATGAAGTGATGCGTGCGATCTGTTGACCTCATTTATGCTTTGGATTCTTTGTGGTTTTATAGGAGGGTGATTTGGAGGAATTGGAGAAAAATGTGGAGCCATCATGGTCTAAGCTGGTGGAGCCACTGGAGAAGATTGTTGATCGATTGGCTGTTGTGTGGGGAATGGTCAATCATCTGAAAGCTGTTAAGGATACGGCTGAGCTCCGGTCCGCAATTGAAGACGTGCAGGTAAAGTTCCGTCCTTTATCATGTGGGTACTACATGGCTATCTTATCTTAAATCACATATTGGTCACTAGCTTCATTTTGCATCAGAATTTATAGTCCTGTGGCTTCCTTCCTCTGATGCCTAATGCTTTCCATGCTCTGGATTCTACTGCAGCAAGAGAAAGTCAAATTTCAGCTTAGGCTGGGCCAAAGTAAACCAATATATAACGCGTTTAAGGCTATTCGTGACTCTCCTGATTGGAAGACGCTGAGCGATGCCCGTAAACGTATTGTTGAAAGTGAGTCATTGGTAATTCATGATATGTTGTTCTGGTGTTAATTTAGGTGACATGGCCTTAATTTCAAGCACAATTTTTTCTGATTCAAAGAATTTTCATGGGATCCAACTTGACTCGCCTTATTAACTTGCAATTGTCAGACCAAATAAAGGAAGCGGTTCTCAATGGTGTCTCCCTTGAAGATGATAAAAGAGACCAGTTTAACAAAGTTGAGCAGGTGGATGCTCTATCTTTTGTTAATATTTGTTTATATTTATTGCACTTTGGATTACATTGGATGATGCTCTTTAGTTCACAAAAGGGGAATGAGATTGATAGAGGTAAGACTAGCACACTAGTAGTTTCTAATTGGCTTAAGGATCTATGAATCTTCTGGTGTAACCATATTTATGCTGTAGCTACTATCTCATTAAAACAGCCAGCTTTGGAAAATGGTGATGGAACAATGCCCTAAGACTAGTATCATCCTCAATATTCCTGCTTTCCTTGTTGTTGTTGTACGCACCTTTGGGTGTTTCTCCATGAACAAAATGTATCCTTTTTTGAGGCTGAAAATTGAGTTTTATATTCCTTTCGTTTATGTTCTGGTTCTTTATAATTCTCATTACATTATTTTCATCTTCATTTACATTTCACATCATTGCTTTTGGCCATCATGATTGTTGCTTTGTGTTTGTGTGCAGCTTGTAACTTTTCTTTGGCTTTCCTATCTTCAACCTTAGTACCATAAAAACACGAAACATGCTGAGTACGAATTTGTAGGATCTTAAGTAACCTCCTTAAGTTATAATATGACGGGTCATTAATTCCTACTTTATATTGTTTTTCTTTTCTTTTCTTGATATTGGGTTCTCTCCTATTTCTTACTTGTATGTCTAAATTACAGGAACTTGAAAAGCTATCCAAGAAGTTTGATGAAAATGTCTTAGATGCTACAAAAAAGTATGAAAAATTAATTACAGATAAGAAGGAGATTGAAGGATTGCCTGCTACTGCTTTAGGACTGGCTGCACAAACAGCAGTTTCCAAGGTGCTGAATATCTATTCAAACAGCTCAGTTTTTCCTCTTCATGACAGTTTTATGCTGATCATTTGTTCAACATTATACTGGTGTACCTTATTGATTTTCAAATATCTGACTACCTAGGGATACGAGAATGCAACTCCTGAAAATGGGCCATGGATAATTACACTGGATGCTCCAAGTTTTATCTCAGTCATGCAACACGCCCGAAATAGAGATCTGCGAGAAGAAGTATACCGTGCTTATGTTTCTCGTGCTTCTACAGGAGACATAAACAACACTCCAATTATTGATCAAATTTTGAAGCTTAGATCAGAGAAGTCTCAGTTACTCGGGTACAATAATTATGCCGAGGTAAGAAGGGTTTTTTTAGATATGTTGATAATTCTGATACTCACCTAATTCACTTTGGTGGGATTGTATATTGGAGAAAGACTGTTTTTAAATCCTTTCTCTAAGGATAAACAAGTCTCTGCTTTAAGTGCAACTATAGGATTTATTTGCCTGCTTACTTACTATGTTTTCTTCATTAAGAAAAAAGAACATGCTATTGTTATTATGCATATGTTATGAAAAAGTCTTCCTTTATATATGATACTCTTCAATTTGCTTTTATATATAATACTACTAGATGAACCTTTATTTTAAGTGGATTATTTAATTGATGATAGTCGTTGTATTCTACATCCATATTCAAGACAGAGATTGAATTGCAGGTTAGCATGGCAATGAAAATGGCCACTGTCGAGAAAGCAGAAGAACTACTCGAAAAGCTTCGTACTGCCTCATGGGATGCTGCCATTCAAGGTTGTTCTTCATTTATATTTTTTCCCAGTAAAACATTGATTATCAGCAAGTTGTATGAAGTTGAACATATCTTCTAACTGAGTTATGTGCAGTTAAGATATTAATTTGTAGTCTCTGATATATTCTTCATTGGAAAAAAAAACAGAAGAATCACATATGAATATGTTATGTAAGCTTTAGTTTTGTAATTCTTCACAGAGGTGAACCCCAGCAACATGAAGTTGCAGTTGTCAAACTAACTGATTTTTCTTTTATATGCAGACATGAAGGACCTCAAAACATTCTCCAAGAGTCAAGGTGCTCCTGAAGCTGATGATTTAAATCACTGGGACCTTAGCTTTTGGAGTGAGAGGCTCCGTGAATCGAAGTATGATATCAATGAGGTGGTCTCCTTTCCTTTCTCCCTTGACACACATAAACTGATCAGTCTGAAAACATGAAGAGAACAAAATAGTTAATGTTTACATTGTTTTTTCTTTTCTTACTAGTTAATGTTTTTAATGTTTTTGTACAATCCTACCTTCTTACTAGTGAAATATACCTGATTTTTCAAAAAGAGAACAAAATAGTAATGATGCAAAAAAAAAAATTATGAAGCATGCTCTTATTTATCATGGACCCTACCCTTCCAACCCCCTTAGCTTTAAACTAGGCCCTTGTTCTGCTTATTTAGACACCACTCATGATTTTCTTCCATTTACAGGAAGAACTGCGTCCATACTTTTCATTGCCAAAGGTCATGGATGGACTTTTCAACCTTGCAAAAATCCTTTTCGGCATTGAGATTGAACCTGCAGATGGCCTTGCACCGGTAAAATTGTTTACTTGCTCTCATAACTTTTAAGTTAAGTGATCAATCTTGGAAAAATAAATTATGAAGGCGTCTATTCAGTTACTCTGTCAGATCCTTGTATCAGATAAAGTTTTATTGTGCCCATTTTTTATGTTTCTTAGAGGTATTAGCATTTCGTCTTGATAATACTTGCGTCTTCCAGGTCTGGAACAAAGATGTCAGGTTCTACTGTGTCAAAGACTCCTCAGGTCGTCCAATTGCGTACTTCTATTTTGATCCGTATTCCCGACCATCTGAGAAGAGGGGAGGTGCATGGATGGATGAGGTTGTTGCTCGGAGTCGTGTGCTTTCACCTGATGGTAGCGATGCTAGGTTACCTGTTGCACACATGGTGTGCAATCAAACACCACCTGTTGGGGACAAGCCTAGTCTAATGACTTTCCGTGAGGTGAACCTTCTTCTGTCTTGAAGAAGAGAGCTTTTTTTTCTTGATTTGAAACTGTTTACAAAGTGTGTTGTAAGTGAACAATGCTGTTCAAGATGATGCACTTCATTTTAGTAGCCTATCTCCCTTTGCAGGTTGAAACTGTCTTCCATGAATTTGGTCACGCGCTTCAGCACATGCTCACAAAGCAGGATGAGGGTCTTGTTTCTGGTATCAGAGGAATAGAATGGGATGCCGTTGAGCTGCCTTCCCAGTTTATGGAGAATTGGTGTTATCACAGGTGATGCTGTCACATAAAAATCAACTGTAACATATTTTCTTTAGTTTGGAGAAGCCCATACACCTTATGACACCTACTCAAAAAGATGTATTTTTTTTTTGTTTCTATTCAATCTATTATATCATATTGGATATAGTAATTGCTAACTGCATCATGCAATTGCTATTCTCTTGCAGGGATACCTTGATGGGCATTGCAAAGCACTATGAATCGGGGGAGAGTCTTCCTGAGGATGTTTATCTTAAACTCCTTGCTGCAAGGACTTTTCGAGCTGGTAGCTTGAGCCTTCGCCAGGTTACTATCCGACCTTTTTGCCTCTCAACTACCATTCATTTTCATTTTCTTATACGACCTTCTGCTTTGATATGACTTTGCCTATTAAAAGTGATATCTTCTCTTCCAGATAAGATTTTCCAGTGTAGACCTGCAGCTGCACACGAATTACATCCCTGGTGGAGCAGAAAGTGTATATGATGTGGACAGGAGGGTTTGTGAAAAGACACAGGTGCTTCCACCTCTTCCTGAGGACAGATTCCTTTGTAGCTTCAGTCACATTTTTGCAGGTTTGTCTTTGTGGTCAACTTCTTTGTTACCCATCTGTAATATTTTTATTCCATGATCTCGATCTTACCTTTCCATACGTATGTCTCCTTACCAAATCAGGTGGGTATGCTGCTGGTTACTATAGTTACAAGGTATGCATTATCTTTCACAGTCCACTTTATTCGGAATACATGGGTCTGTCTACAATCATATTGTTAGTGTATCTGAAAATAAATGTATCATTTGGCAGTGGGCGGAGGTGCTTTCTGCTGATGCCTTCTCAGCATTCGAGGATGTTGGTCTGAATGACAGCAAGGTATTTAATCCCTTTATGCAACTTCACTTTCAGCAGACTGTGAAGTAGGAAACTTAGACGAAATACTATAGCATCTGTTAGTTGGATTCTATCATGTCATCAAATTCATGTGGCTCTACAGGCTGTTGAAGAAACAGGAAAAAGGTTCCGAGAGACCATTCTGGCTCTTGGAGGTGGCAAAGCTCCACTAGATGTAAGAAGCATGCACTACTATTTGCTCCATATTGCAAGTTCTTCAGTTTTCCATTTTTTTTTCTCTTCATGGGAAAGGCACATCAGAAAGCATCAGATCGCACCACTTTACAAGCGCTTCACTATCTAGTCCTGCACACTATCCTTTGCTGCATTATCATGTCCAGGATAGAACATCAAAAGTTCAGAAGTAGAGGGCATACTGTAGTTTACTTCTCTATGTCATCTTTGGGAAGGGGGTGTCTTAGTATCCAAATATTATTGTCATGGTGCATGCAGGTGTTTGTGCAGTTCCGCGGGCGTGAACCGTCCCCAGATGCCCTGCTGAGACACAATGGGTTGTTACCAGTCCCTGCATAGGGCAGCTATTATGGATCCTGAAGAAATGAATCTAAGAAGGCCCTATTATGAACTAATAAGGCAGCATCATTGTATCAGGATCACAAGCTAATTATTTATCACGATGAAGGATTCTGATGCTTCCATGTCCGTCTTTAACAGTTTCTGATAGTGATTAGGGCGCTGTTGTGGTCCATAATGTTCATGAGATGCTGAATCGAACTTCTCTCCTAAAGGTTCTTAATATATATATCAAAATAGTAAAATACAAATGCAGTGTTAAAGGATAAAGGCATTAAAAATCATGACTTAATATGTTAATCCCATAGATCAGATTTGAAGACTGTTTAGGCCATCGGAGCATTTAGATTGAGGCCTAGCAATCACCTGTTCTGAAGGAAATGAGAACATTAAAAAAGGTGATCAGTGCAGAAAAAAATTTTGAATTTTGAATCCAAAGCTCTCTTGTGATCACAACTGCACCTGAGAAAACGGTCTTTACTGGGCATCATGGATTCATACTACCGAAAAGTAAGAGACTGTCATTATATCTGAGAAATATTTATGGGTCTATCATCTCATTTTTTCCTTATCACATTTAGAAGTAGGCTGTTATTGATTGATATCACTTCTAGCTGTAAATTTGAGTAGACAGGGACGGTATCTTTCAGAATAGCTGAATACAAAGAGATAATATATTTAAGAAGCATCTGTAATTGCTTGCTTCTCAAAAGAAAGATGGATGAATTCAACATTTTTATACCTCTTCTTTCCATCCACTCAGAAGGAAGAAGACACGTTCCCGTCAGCCTCAGTGAACTTAAGGAACTCTTCATACTGTGCCTCCATGGATGCAAGATCGTCGTTGTCAATGAAATCCATAGAATCAGGTAGCAGATCCACTGCATTGTCGTAATCAAACTCATCCTCAGCATGGCCAGGGAAGCCCTCAGGGTGCTGGCTAAGCCAGTAGCCATGATACCACGTTGAGGTAGTGATCTGTTGCCACCATTCCGGGGAGAAATCTTCTATCATATGAAAAGCAGCTGGAATGAAGAGAGGGGCATTGGGGTTTAGCTTTGATCCGCCGGCTGAAACAAGTGCCATATCCGCAACAACTCCCGTGGTCTAAGCAGGCGTCTTCTTATCTGTTGGGCAGAGCAAGCAAAAAAGGTAATATCTGCCAAGGGCAAATCACACACTCATATGATGGTTTATATATTATTATATATAAATATATAGGTGCCCATTTTGATACTAATACTAGCTCAGAAGATAGGACGCAATTATGGAGAAGCATTCGCAATTGCTTGAGATACAAGGAACGAAACAAGAGTTGGAGCTATTCTCTTCCACCACTTTGAAAACTCTAGGGAAAGAATTGACATTAAGAAGGTCTTCCAGTAAGATGGAAACACGCCTAATGACACCAGATCCACCATCAGCAAGGGTGAATCTTTTACGACTACCACAATCATCAATGTGTGGAAAGCGATATCACCACTTGACTTCAATCGCTGACTTCTTAAAATAGGGAACACTCGATCATTCTGTAAGAGATCCGACTTGAAGTTTCGGAAAATGCATTTAAAGATCCAAAGAAATAATTACTTGAGTAATCTCTGGAAGATCAAAGCCAGTTGATTATTGAAAAAAGGTCGTCGAAAGATTCGCTTGTGAAACACCGAAATTTCAAAGAAAATATCTGAGGTCAAAACAAGTCGTATCATGACATTTCGCCGCAGCTCAACGCGTTTCATTCACCGTGCGGTAGATCTCGTTCTAGACCCAATCAAGAGATCGCATTGTCGCCTTCAGAGCTAATCTTCTCACTGATCATCACCGGATCAAGGCAATCTCGGAGCTAATTTCAATTTCCATCATCTCACCACTCAATCTCCGATTATGTAAAAATTCAGCGTCGATAAAATACATGGGAGATAGAGAGAGAACGCTTTTCATCTTCATACCTCGAACTCGACGGACGCGCCTTCAATGGAGGAGCTTCGGCAACTTAGGCTCGGACAGTACGGCGAAGAAAATGTGCTCGTAGGGGATGAAATGATAGGGTATTTATAATAGCGAGGTGGCCGAACCTGTTGCTCCGGGTTAAGAAGAGAAGGTTCGGACGATTCGGACCTATCCCCTAATTCGAATTTCGAACTATGAAGTTACCGTACGGCTAGTCGGACGCCGGTTGCAAATTGAAACCTGAACCCGTGAAGATGGGTCCCACTTTGTTGACCTAGATTTGTCCGGTGGCCAAACAAAGCAGGCGATGTCGGAGAATGAAAAATGACGTACATTAGTCAAAACATTAGTTCCATGATAATATTTACAAGCCAAGGATTAAGAGTACTGCCTACTTTGTGAGCCTAAAGCAGAAAGTGTCGTCCCTTGCGTCACAATCGACATCTTCAAATGAACCACTTGAAGAAAGTGTCCATGCAATTGCAATGGTCCAACAATTTGATGTGTGCCCTAGAAGAAGGGGGAGATTTCCTCATGTGGTCCACTTAGATCCGGTCCTCTGCACTGTGGTACTAGCCAATGTGAAGAGTGAGGGGGCAACAAGGGTGAACCTTAGACAAAGTATTGAATAGGGTTATATGAAATGTGCTGGGGAGATGGTGAACTCGTATGCGGCCATACATAGCTTGGAATCTCGAGCAGAAGCTCTAGTAGCTGGTGTCCGATGGGTCAAGGAAAGGGGTAACCCATGTGATCCATACAACTGTTCCACCAGCAGGCTGATGTAGACAGTAGACACACCCCCAATTTGGCGGGTCTCTCCTTGCGTTCAGGAGATAAAAATATTAGTATCAGACATTCATTAGGTTAGAATACACTTTGTGAATAGAACATGTAATGCGTGTGTGAGGGTTAGACATAAGGCAACATACAATATAAACGAACAATTATTGGTATTGTAGAATCGTGTCAGCTTAAGTAATTTAAGGAATATTTGGATCTGATGTAGTTTAGAGCCAGAACTAGTATTGTAAATACCTTTCCATGAAATGAAATGGAGATGATGAAAATATGAAACCAATCTTGAATTACCAAAGAGTGCACAAGTTATTAATTATAAATATTTATTATTTATAATTTTATTAAGTAAAAACCATATTTATTATAAATATATAATTTAAGATAAATAAAATATTATAAATTTCATAAATTATATTTTTAATATAATTTTTATTGATAGTAAAAAAATATTAGATTATTAGTTAAAGGAACTTAAAATTTGTAATTACTTGTGATATTAGTCTTACATGCATAAAGTTCCATTCTTCAAATAAATATTCTTGTTTTAAAATTATACATTTTATTTATAATTATTTTTTAAATTGTTACGTAACTATTTATAACTACAACATTATTATTTATTTGGAGAATTATTACTAAAATGTCTATTTAAAGAAACTTTTAATACTAAAATATTACATTTAAAATATTTTACGTAAAACTTTAATCTAATCCCTACATGTTTAAGCTTCTTTCTGCCTTCTACTGCGGGCAATCACCGTTTCTTCGTTTTATCTCATAATTCCATATTAGTTTTCTTTCAAAACTCTTTAATAGATACATCATCTTGCAACCTTTTCTTTTTCCCACTCCCACAGAACAGAACAGAATGTACAATGCATGGGTAGGCGATCTTTTGGCTTGCTGGATACTGGCGATCAAAGTACCCACACAGCAAATTACCCGCAACTGCAATTGCAAAGCTGCACTATGATCATGGTATTCCCTAGCCATTGAATAATATTGGGTACGTAGCTTGGGATCCATTGAATGGATGTGATAGAAGGAAGGTCACGGGATTCTGAAGAAAAAGCCGGGATCTGCTACAACTGACCCCCATCCCCTGTTTGTCTGTCATTCCATCCCGATCAGACAGCCCGCCCTCGTGAAAGTGAAAGCAACGTTCACCCCACAGGCAGAACAAAAAGGACGTGTTTTATATATATTAACTTACTATATACCAGTTAACTTAGTATATCTCATATACTTGACATTTTGATACATAGTATCAACTATCAATATTCCCCGGGCCTTTTTGGCTTTTTTTCCCGTTGATTTTTGTCTATTCTGGTTCGTGGTAGTTTGTGTCTGTTGAGGAGGAGGTTAGGTTACATGGCTGGCAGATGCATTCAATAATTATGCAGTGGCGATGGATACACGTGAAGATGGAGATGGGTGAATGGATGGACTGATCAATGGATTCACATGTGACTAAGTGGGGCCCCGAATACTCACTCACCTAGAGCTAGCTTCCCATTGTCCCCTTCATCTTACTTCAGCATCACATGGACGGCAATCATCCATGTCCAGACCCCATTATCCAACCCTCCATTATCCAACCCTCCCTTTTCCTCCTTTCATCCTAAATGTTGGAGTTAAAACTTCATAAATTTTCAATGAGGGGATGTGAGATCGGATCACCCTGCCTATATATATAAGTCCAAGTACATCTTTCATTCCGCACATTCTTCTCCCATGACATGAACTCATCTCTCTTCCTCATCAATAGATTCATCTTCTTCATCACAAGCTTAATTAATTGATTAATCTGTCCCCCTCTATTTATCTCTGATCTCCAGCACCAAAGAAAGACAGTATCTTATGAACCAAAATCATTTGGGTATGGGTAGAGCGAACGTCATCCTGGCCTTGTTCCTCCTGCTGATGTTGTTGCTACTGCAGCTGGTGTCCAACAATGTAAGCATTAGCATATATATATATATATATCATTATATTTAAATTTCTTCTCTTGGTTTCATGTGAGTGCAAATATTTTGAGAGTCACAAATTCTGGAAACTTTTTTCTTCATCAGGCGGCAGCAAGCAGTGAGCTAGCTCCTTCTCCACAGCCCCAGACAGGAGTTAACCTTCCCGTGGTAATTACTTAAAAGAATTAGTGATTCATGGCTTCTAACAAACTATATATTTACACCAGCAAGCAGAACTGTTTTCCTCATTTTTTATTCATGCACACATTTAAATAAGTGAGCTTGATTGCATTCTCGAGAGTCATCTCACAATATGTACGCTGCTTTCCAATTGCTTACAGTATGGAGTTACAGAGGGCAGCCTTAAGCCACAAGGTACGCATAAGACACATGCATGCATACTTCACTATATACATATGTTACCCTCATAATTCTCCATCGATAGATAAATGAGATATAGTGGACATATATTATCTTATTTGTTATAGTACAAACTGTCATTTATAATATTTTTTATATGATAATTGTGTATCACTATTTGACAAAGAGTTTAAGTCTGCTTTTAAATAGACATAGACAGAGAATATTTTCTCACACTATTATTTGGTTTTGGTTTTTCAGAATGCGGAGTGAGATGCTCAGAAAGATGCTCGAAGACGCAGTACAAGAAGCCGTGCCTGTTCTTCTGCAACAAATGCTGCTCCAAGTGCCTGTGCGTGCCGCCGGGGACTTATGGCAACAAGCAATTCTGCCCTTGCTACAATAACTGGAAGACAAAGAGGGGTGGCCCTAAATGCCCTTGAGGAAAAATAATGCAATAATATGCAACATAATTCATAAATTAACATTAGCGGATCTGGTTGGTTGGTGGTCATGTATGCATAGCATATGCCTATATGTATCAAGTTATATTTACTTTTTTTTTCGTTTATAGGGAAGACCCCATATGTTATGTACCTACCATAACTTCAGTCTTTGATTGCATGAGGAGTCTGACCCTTATTTCCCAAAGTATCATATTATTACCTGCTCTGATTATTCCATCTGTTTGTGCAAAAAAGATCCATGAAAAAGGTAATGGAAATTGCAGTATGGTATAAGCTTGTAGTTCGATTGGGTCTATTGTGGGCCTTTTTAATCATCAGATTGTTGAAGCAGGTCCAACTATAAGTGTTTATGGGCTTTTAAGGAGAGTTTGTGGAAATCAAATGAAGGTGAATGAAGGATGTCGTATAAACGGCAGCGTTTTCCATTTTATTGATGAAGAAGAAACTAAAGCCACTTTTGAATGAACGTGAAATGAGGAACAGTGTGGAGGGCTTTTCATGGGATGCTGCTGATTGTAACTGTAACTCTGGAGGGGAACCCTCCCTTCAATTATTAATGAACGTATGGGCCTTCTTTTAATGAATGCTTAGACCCCATCCCACCAATATCGAGTCTCGTTTTTTTTTTTTGCCATCTCTACAGTTCCTTCTCGACCCTAAGTGAGCATAGATTGATTGACTGACCCTAAGCGAGCATGGATTGCTTGCAAGTATATATGGAAGATTATGGGTCATTTTGATGATATCAGCCTATCTGTAGGCAGTTGTTCTCATGGTACAATAGTAATTTGAATCTTCTTTCCTGAGAGCCCTTCTTTTGAGAAATGTAAGGTGGATTAAAGCAGGTGAAGCTGATAGATGGACAGGTGGATGGATGGTTTCCTGGCAAGCATCAGCATGGAATCAAAATTTTGCCTGCTTTAGCTTTCCTGCTTTCTTGGGATGAGCCCTCGTTATGTTTTTCTTCCATGAGAAAAGTGGGAAAAAGAAAAAGCAAAAGCTGCCACTATGGTTATAGACGGTGAGAGAAGGGGTGTTGGTATGGAGGTAAGGTGTGTGGGGTTAGTACTCCCATGGTATGGACTCTTTAATAAGCGTGCTCATGAAAGGAAACCCCTTTAATATGAATGGGTAGAACTACTTCTTTTTATATATAGAATCATTTAAACATAAAACATCACCAACTTGGTAACTACTTTTAGATGCTTATGTGAGCTGTTATTATTGACAAAATGCCAACACAGACACGTGCCTTCTCCATTCACCAACATAACATATTTGGCCACAGTCACCACCATCCAACTCATGTCACCCCCCAAAAAAGTAGATTGGCATTGCATTGCATTAGTAGTACAAGTGGATGTCTCCAAATCCACCCAACCCATCACTGTTTCTGATATTTGCGGGTGGTAGGGTCTTTTAGGTCTTTTTCTTATCTTGATCCATGGAGAATCACATTTATAGTTCAATTAATTCAATGATGTAAGAGAATAAGTGTATTTATAAATTTCTTTTTCTATCTTTTTTATAAATTTATCAATGTGGGATTAACTATAATATTTTCTATATTATTTCATATTATTCAAAATTTAAATTAATGACATATATTAATTTAACCTTTTTTTAAACTAAATCTCAATTTATTCATTTCAAGTAATTGTTGAGATATAATATTATTTTTATTATAATTAAATCTTCCATCCACGAGATTGATTTTTTTTTAATATGCATGCATGCCTTTGAAACACTACAAGTACCATTGTGGAATTAGATATATCTTCATTCATTTTTTTTAAAATCTGCATGCATTTGAAATGTACATAGGTAGAAGGTATTGTTCTTTTGTGAAAAATTGGATGCATGCCTTTAAAACGCTAGAAGCATTACTTTGGGATTATATCTATTATGTATATTGATTCATAATGTTTTTTAAATACAAGGTATTATTGAAAAATAAAAAAATTGCATATATATATACTATATACTCCATTCCTTATATACTCACACTCACACTCACACTCCTCTTCTCCCTTTCTCTCCTCCTTAAAATGGGGCCACGTAAAAGAAAACTCAGAAAGTTTAAAGGCCATAGGTGGCTGCCTGGATGGAGAGGCCAATTCCTACCGCCATGGTTGAGATGCAGTAAGAAGCTATGATAATGTGATTATAAGCAAAATATTTAGGATATGTGTTTGTATATATTTTCACAACCATAGTACTATTATTTAGTAGTCCTAGGTACTTGATTAGGTATCTTTTGGATCCATGCATACATGAGCATGCTCCCATCTATCTCCTAATTTTATTTTTCTTTTTTTTCTCCCATCAATTGTGAGTTTTATCCATCCTCACAATTGTATAAATTATCCATGTTAGTTAGTAGATGTGTGACATGATAATGGATCGAGACAACTTTAAATGTGGCAATGAGGTGAGTCTTGGAACTTGACATGAATGGGGGAGAGAGGGCAAGATAGATCCCAACCCATGATAGGATTGGCATGAGACTTCTCTGCACTAATTTGGGTTTACCAACATAGTTCGACCAAACAAAAATAAAAAAAATATATTCAAAGAAAATAAATTGTCAACCGTATGGGATTATTTGAAAATATAAAGGCTGTAAAACTTGTGCCAGATCTAACAATTGATGCGACTTTAATTCATCATCTGACTATTACTAACCGTATAATGCCTTCATATGATATTCTAGAGGACATGGTTATTGGACTTTGAAAATTAGGAAAGATTTTCCATGTAATTGATTTTTTGGAAGATAAAAACGTTATGACAACCTCCTCGCACGGAGCATTGATTTTCTGTTGTTGCACAAACTGCTTATTGAGTAATAATGAGTGAACACTTCCATTATATTGTATATTTTATATATTATGTTTTCTCATCTTATATATACAAATGGTATAAATTATCATATAAGTAATGAATAAAAGAGTAAAACAAAAATTACTTAATTCTTACACTCATTTATAGTATTAGAGTAAATTGTTTAATAAATTTCTTATAATATGAATTAAAAATTATCATTGCTCCTACATATTATATTTCTTCCTCATTCAAATATTTTCACAAATAAATAACTATCATTATCTTCTTCCTTATTAAATCATTTTCTCAAATACATATCTACTATTAATACTTAAAATGAGCCGTTGAATCAGCATAATTCTTCCCAACTCATGTACTCCCTACCAATTACAATATGTGGCAAAATAATATTAGTAATATACTATAATCAATTGTATAACTATATCGATAGTAGCATATATATTAATTAAAAGCTATTTTGCTGGTGAAATAAGTAGATGAAAAATTAGAAATTATCAACCTAGAGTATTATGCGTGAGTAGTTCGAGATAAATTCACATTGAGCAAACTAATAGTATCCTTATTTATAGAAGCCAATTTACATGTAATTGGTGTTCTTATATCAGTTGAATCATAAAATAAGTTGGAGGCTCTATACATCACTCAAACTCGTATTCAAAAGGATATTCTCGATCAACAATGTTGGAAGTTAAAGAAGGGTGATCAACCCATGACCATCTACGTCTATATCGTCTCTATCATCTCAACCTCAACTTGACCACAAAATAAAAAATAAATTATTTGATGGTTTTGATAGTGAACCTTGCTATGTCGCCTATTACTGCTCACCCAGGATGCGATTTAGTGTTTGCACCCCTATTTAGAATAACAGGACCTACCAACGTACCTTAGTCTCCCGTAGCTGCTATAGTCACACGAAGCTCCAGCAAACTCCTCTCGATGCCTCATTTTCATTTTGCAGGTCGACAATCGCACCAGAGGTTCTTTCCAAGTTCTCATAGACATGTTGCAACACGTATAGGCTTTGCTAGATGGAATGATAGAATCCTTAATGGGAGATTTTCAACCCATTGACTTTCGTCCAACCGAACATTTGGGTGTTGTTCAGTGGGCTCCATTCGCTCTTCTATAAATTAGACCGTACAAAGTCTTAGCGGGAAAGAAAAATGCACTCTATCTCATATGTCCATTAAAAGGTCCGACTTATGGCCTTTTGGGCTTATATGCCAACTGTGTGGATTAATATGCCACATGACCACCCATTGTCTATCATACAAGTTCAAGCCCGTAACACATCAGGATCATTCCTCTTACAATTCTAAACCCACCCCCATCAACTTGATTGGCATGTTGATTCCGGTGTTACCACACATATCACTAACTCATTGTCTCATATGTCTATTTAGGACGATTTGACCCTAACTAAGCATTTAATGATCGGTGATGGGACATGATTACTAATTTTATCCTCTGCTTATTTTCAGTGTCTATCTCATAAATTTCTTATCAATCGTATCTATTATGTACCCCAGATTTCTTTAAATCTTCTTTTTATCTCTCAATTTACTCGGGATAATCCATATTATTTTAAATTTTATTCTACATATTACCTTATCAAATATCTTCTCTCATCAAGAACTGTTACGCGAGAGTCGTAAGGGTGGACTCTACTATTTTTGCACAAGTCATATATCTTTTCCCATTTTTTCTCCTACTTATGTCAGTAATGTTACATCTGTTTCTATTTAGGATCAACATTTGGGATATGCTGCTTTTTCCATTTTTAATCATGTGCTTTCTACTTATCTTTTTATGAAAAATATATCTCCGTTGTCATTATGTGAATCTTGTTATTATGTTAAAATTATTCAACAATCATTTCCTCTCACTCATAATAAGCTCATTCATATCGATATATGGGGACCCGCTCCCATTATCTCTCACACTGGCCATATCTATTATATACACTTTATTGATGATTACAGTATTTTTCCATGCTTTTATATTATTTAGTACTATTCTAACATTATCTCTATTTTTTGAGCATTTCATTTACAAATTAAAAGTCAACTCAATTCCAAAATTAAATACTTATAATCTGATGTATCCAAAGAATTTTTTCCCAAATATTTGTAGACGGAACTATCTCTCACCATATTTCATCTACTTATCAATAAAATGGTTATGCTGAACGTAATTATCGCCACATAGTCGATATGAACTTTACTCTCCTAAATCATTCTCATGATTCTGTTAAATATTGAGATTTTACTTTTGATACAACTGTATACCTCATCAACCGACTTCCTACTCGATATCATAGGTTTTATTCTCCTATTCAGGTCCTCACCCATACTTTTCCTCTTTATAAATATTTTCATGTTTTTTGTTGTCTTTGTTTTCCATACCTTAATCCTTATATTTCCCACAAATTACAACCCGTTATTCACCTTGCATTTTTCTCGGACATTACTCTAATTATGTAGGTTACCTTGTTATTAATCCTCGCACTGGTCACATTTTTATTTCTCGTACCGTCCACATTAATAAGTTTATCTTCCCCTTCTCTCATGATCCTTCACCCATGAGTAACCCTGTCCAATACTCAATCGCTACTCTCCCCATTCCCTTCTCTGTTCCACCGTCGCTTTTGAACTCAGATATGGTTACTCGTTTTATACATGAGACTTCTTCACAAGCCTCTCTTACGGGTTCCCCGCATGGTCACACACTCTAAAGATAGTTCTCTCCCTTCACGGCGTTTTACTATCAACCCCTCCTTGTTTGTGGCACAGAAACCTCGTACATTTGCTCAAGCTCGTCGTCACTCTTTTTGGATGGACACCATAAAAGTTGAACTCTCTATATTTTTTCACAATCATTCTTGAGATTTAGTTCTTACCCCTCCTAATCATCCAATTATTGGCTGCAAGTGGATTTACAAGATTAAGAAAAATACTGATAGTACAATTGCTCAACATAAGGCTCACCTTGTTGGTAAAGATTTCTTCTAGCAATCAGATCTAAATTATGATACCACCTTTAGCACAATTATTAAGCCCATCACTATTCGGGCCATACTCTCTATTGCGGTCTCTTCCAATTGGCATATCTCTTAATTAGACGTAAATAATGGTTTCGTGTATGGTTAACTTACCGAAAAAGTCTACATGTCTCAATCACCCGGGTACTCTAACCTTATTTATTATCATTATGTGTGTCAAGTTCGATGGTCACTCTATGGGCTCAAATAGACTACTCGTGCCCTATTCCTCCGCCTCAGCTCTTTCCTTCAAACTATACGTATCAATCTCCTCATCATGGGCTCGCCTAATACTTCTGTCGAGTCCATTATTTATGCTTTTAAAGCTGAATTTTCCATCAATAATTTGGGTACGCTACATTGCTTACTCGATATTAAAGTCAAGCACTACTTTTAATGTATTCACATTAACCAAACTAAATATATTTAAAATTTTCTCTCTAAATCTGCTATAACTACCTATCAATCCGTAGATATTCCCATTAGCTCTCGCTCTTCTGTCTACTTTTACAGGCAATTTACTCTTTAATCCACCCCAATATTATCACCTTGTTAACTCTATTTAATATCTCTCTTTTACCCGATCTAATAACACTTATACTTTTCACCAAATTTGTCAGTTTCTTATTGTACAACTATCAAGTGTATCTACGGTATCCCCAAGATATTAACTATAATCATCGTTATATAAGTGAATTTATTATTTTTACTGGTCGTAATAAGATCAGGCGTACCTCCCGTAATCACACTGCTATTCACTTAATATAAAAATATTGATAATAATATTATAAAAATTATCGAACTCCACTCCCTACTTCATGGATAACCCTATTTTTCAGGGGTACTAAACATATTGAATATACTAGTCAGATGACTCTCCCAGCATTGTAAGCTCAAACAAGCATTGCAAGTTGTTGGTAATATGATTATGGCTTCATCCGTTCCTTATTCTTCCACAGTCTCTCCTCTTGTTATTGGTTACTGTAAATTGGGGAAATATGATGATGCAGCTAAGCTATTTGACAAGTTTTATGCGAACTTCTTGGTTTTGGATTCACTTTCTTACTCAGAATGGATACATGGCCTGTGTGAAGTGGGGAAGTATTCAGAGGCTACCGATTTTTTTTTTTTTTTGCTGCGTGTCCATGATGAAGCATTCACTCGAATCTTCTTCGTTCAATATGCTCATAAAGGGTGTTTTTGACGAAAGAGGAATTCATGAAGCAAAAGAGATCCTATCACCGGGCAGATGACTCTGGGGTTTATTATAATGATGAAACATATATTATCGTGTTGGCACAGATAGTGATCAGTGGATTTGATTTTAGTTCAGATGCTGATACCATCCACATAAGAGGGGATTTTCATACATCGGATCGAGTGAATGAAGCAGCTATACTTTTTAACCTCATGGTGGCTGAAGGAGCAATCCCTGAATCAGAATGCTTACTTGACCTGTTCTCATTGTTTGCATGTCCATCTCAATTGCATATGACCTCCTCTTCCATCAATAAGCTTCTATCTGAGCTCGTGCTAAACTGGGATATGCATAGCTTACTGAAAAATGGCCTGTGGAAAGAAGTGTACCCGTGCAAGGCCCGCCAATTACTAGATCTTATGATAGAGAGAGGATGGATTCCTGATGCTACTATTCATTGGGCCTACTTCCAACCATGAAACGGATTGTAGAAATTTGCAAATAGACAACTCTATAGTTCAAGACAAGATAAGCAGCATACTTGCTGAGGGCTTGGAGAGAATATGACAGCTGAAGTAGCTCCAATGTTTCAAGGGTCAGGTGAATTCTCAGTCTTTATAATTTTGTACACTTTCTTCCTTAAATGGCCATCCATGTACTTGTACGTGTTACTGTTACAGTTCAGAAAAATGAGTGCCTTGTGCTTTATTCTTCCTGGCAATCTGTGCTTTGATCTTTTGTTCCTTCCATTCTTGCTAGTGCCCTTACTTTGTGAAGGGTGCCATCAGAGAGAAAGATGAACTTCCCTGAGTTATACACTGAGTTAGAGGAGCACTGGAGATTTGTGGACCCACTTTAAGTATCATCTTCATCCCATGATTGTGATTACAACTAGAAAGTATTCATTATTCGAGTGAGCTTCAAAAGACGCGTTAAAGAAGAAAAACTATGAAAGAGTTGAGGATTGCCAAACTAAGGTCCATGCCAAGTTTCATAAGGATAGACAGACCCCAACGCAATGCCTTATAAAATTTAGTAAGCTATCTTCCCTCCTTTTCTGCTTTAAACCTTTTTCCAGCTTGAATTTCTGACTTCTCCGCCAATAATTCCAAAAAGAAACTAGCATGGTTGTTATTATATCACTGGCTGGTTTATCTCGTCCCAGTAAACTTTGAATAATATTAGTTTTATTGGACGTAGACGTCCCAAATTTGTGATGCTGATCATTGGTCTAACTGTGCACATTCTTAACTGCCTGCTAAGATTCTCCATTAACGGGTAGCCATCTAATCAAGAGGAGGAAGAAGAACAATAATTTTTATTGACGGGCGATTCATGAAATGGAATTCCTAGAGTAAAGGGTAAAGCTAATAGCATGAAGCCAGCAAGTAATGAAGGACAGACACAGACTAGGATGGCATCTCCGTGGAAGACCAAGAGCAAGAAGGAAGAAAGCGCATGGCATCAATGCCCTAGTAAGTTCTCTGCCTATTTTGCCAAGAAGAATCCGGGGCGTTACCTTTGTTAAAACGTGTTGTGAACTTTATAAATTATAGACGATATTATAGCTAAAATTTTTAAAAATAATATTTTAAGCTTATTCTATATTATATATTTTATTTATATTAAATTATTATTATTATGGAAAGAGATTACCATGAAAATAAATTCAATTAGTTCAACGAGGACCGTTGAAACTAAATTCCTTGGGGGCTTGAACCGTTCTCCGCCACACAGATTCTACCCTAGAATTTAATGCCATACTTCCTCGCTACTATAAATAGGGATAGGCCTCCTTCTCATTACTACCAACACACTCGAGCTTAACCATCATCGTCTACCCAACCAAAGGTGCGCACACACAAACAAGAAGAAATATCTGCTGAGTGGCTCAACAACTATATCGCCATGGGAGGCAGCTCAAGGTCCCAAAAGAGGGCCTCTTCCTCCGCTCCAGCCTCTTTCACCTCCTCTTTCTTCAAATTCTTCAAGCCCGTGAACAGGCGCACCGCCGGCTGCGCCCGCGACGATTCCTTGGCGGACGACGCGAAGGTCTGGCCCAGCGACTACGACAAGGGCAGGTACGTGGCCAAGCCGGGGATCGACAACTTAGCCACCGAATTCATCGCAAAGTTCCACGAGAGCCGGGTGTTGGAGTCGGGGACCCAGACAATCAAGGTCTCATGTATGGACGAGGATGGTGACTACAAACCGGCTAATTAATTCCATTCAATAAAATGGTGATAGGGGTGGAGTATATATACATATATGTCCATGCATGTGTATTCTCTGGGAAATTAATTCTCTATACGAGGGTGGGTCTGCCATTAGTTATCTTGGTACGTATAGCTTGTAAATCCGTGGCAACAAAGGGGTCATTAAGTTTCTTCTCTAAATGCAGCTAATTAGGTAGCCCTTTGTGCTCTTCTCCTTGTGTAACTATGAAATAGAAAGCCTATATAATACTTGGCTTCCAATATATTTTACCATTTCCAACACTACGAGAAGAAAAATACAAGGCTTTATTATGGCAAGCTTGAGCCATTTTGGTAGATCCATCTATCATGAGAAGGAAGATAGAAAGTGGATATGTATAATAATAGTCAAAATAATACACATATATAAGTTGAAGTGAAAATAAAGACCCGAGATGTTGCAGGGTAATCTAGTTTTTTTTTTTGGCTCTCCAAGTGGCACAATCTTTTAAAATATCCTATTCATTCCTTCCTGACTTATCTTAGGAGTGAAGTGATGCATGAAAAGGTTGGGTTGGGCAAAAAACACATATAAAGGTGGTTCACGAAAGAATAATAAATAAATGATATAGAAAAATAAGTGTATTTATAAATTTCTTTTTCTATCTTTCTTATAAATTTATATCAATGTGGGATTAGGTGTAATATTTTCTATATTATTTTACACTATTTAAAATTTAAATTAATGAATATATTAATTTAATTTTATATATGAACTAAATCACATTTTATTTATTTCAACTCATTATTAAAATATAATATTATTTTTAAAAATATGCATGCATTAGTAGGTAGAAGCAACACAAGATTTTTTTTAAATCTGCATACATTTGAAACGTCCTACAGTATTATTGAAAAACGATAGAAAAAAATTATGCATATATATACACATATACACTATATACTCCCTCTCTGATATCCTCACTTACACTCAATCTCTATCCTCTTCTCCGTCTAAGAGAGAATGAGATTCCCTCTTCTCCCTTGATCACACCGTCTCTTCTTTCCCCTTCTCCCTTGATCTCACGGTCTCTCCTTTCCTCTTCTCCCCCAAGGGAGAATGAGATTCTTTCTTCTCATTCTCCTTTGACGAGGACAGGGTTGGCCTCCTTGATATTAGTATTTAAAAAATGAACTAATAATATTTTTTCTTTATTTTTTTGACAGACCATGGTTGAGATGGACTAAGAAGCTATGATCATTTGATTAGAAGCAAATATAAACTAGTATGGTTTGTTTGTGTCACATTCGGTCTATAATCTTTTACATAGTTCCATCAAATAAAAAAATGCATGTAAATTCTCTTTAGGGGCCATTATATATGGTTATTCTTCAATTTTAGACATAGAGTATATTTCAAGTACGACTATTTTAAAAATATTTGTAGTCAAAGTTGGACTATCACAGCACTGAATTGTAGACAGAAGAAAGCTGAGAGAGTGCTGCATAGCAGAGAAGAATCTGACTCTGATGGCTCACTTTAAGAAATTGTGCCCACCCATGTATATGCCTTTCCCACTCTTAGGATATATTGAAAGTGTCCGACATTATATAAGGATTCAACATCGAGTACATACATATAACATGCTTTTTGCCCTTGTGAACAGCATTGCTTTGCCACTTGGACAGCAGAAAAAAGTGTACATGCAAAAGGGCCTCTATATATAAATGGAAAGGTTTCCCATGGGAGTCAGAGGAGCTTTAAAATCGACCGTAGTGGTGCTCTTTGCCCTGAAATTCGATAGAGGAATCAAGGGTGGGTGATGGATGTCTCTGGAACCTTAAAAATTTTATAGGTCATCTTCAAGGATGTGTATGTTGCTGCTGCTGCTGGGTCAGCAAGGAAGCTATCATATACTTATGAGGTTCAGTTTTGGATCAACGCATGTCCATATATGCTGAATTGAATCAAGTTCTAGTTTTTACTTCAATCTGAAGGGGTGCATGATAGCTGAACTACTTGTTTCCCGTTGCCAATAGGTAATCTCTCAAATGTCAATACATCTTTTTTTCTGATTGTTATGAATCCTCTAATTGCAAGCACAGGTTCTCTCTGCTTTTTCAGATCAATACATCTTTTTCAGATAAGGGACGACTCATCACACCCACTAGTAGCAGGAGCCTTCTCTTCCACACTATTCAGGGTAAACATCTTCCCTATCAGTATAATATCTTCTACAATATGGATTCACATCTACTTTCGTAGGCAGTGATTTCGTCCATACTAAATAAGAACTGCAAGACGGGAAAAAGAATTTGAGCATTCGTCCATACTAAATAAGAACTTCTTACTTCTAAGGAAAATATCTATTGATTAATCTAAGTCATGATCATCTCACCTTCATCATTTCAACCAGTTGGTCCATTCCATTTTTACTAGGAAACAGAGGCCAAACATAACATAATAAAAGATCAAAACTACTGACTTATCATACGGAAATTCAACCCTATAAGCTATCAAGCAGATAAACAATGATAAATCTATGAAATGTAAAATAAAATGATAGTTTTACATGTTGGAGAATTAGTTTGGCAAGAACACAACTAAGCTTGACATATTTATTGTATATTCAGTTGCTCCAAAAATAAGCTCGGGTCTATAGTACTATGAGCAAATGTAAGTAATATTAGGCACCTATTGGTAGATAATCAAATACAAGATTTCAAAGTGGTATATTAATTGTTTTTGGTTATTTTGATAATTATTTGAATGACATTCCTAGCTCTTGATACTTATTAACTCATTTTCTACCACTTACCCATTAATGGATTGTTGATTATATGTAGCAAATTTTGTATTTGTTACTAAGATTCATATTACTACTACTGTAAATGTAAATGTTAATGCATTCTTGAGTGTATGCACATGTAAATGTAAGAGAGGGTGCTCTCTCTTAAGTATATAGATGGTTTATGCCAAACACTTAAATGCTAATAAAAAGCTATACAGATCTCTGCACTTACTATGTATGCTATGGTGAAATTCAGTCACAGATCATGAGACCTCTCAAACTTTTTTTAACAGATCAGCAGGATCATCGTGAATCCGGATCATCACTCTTATCTGTGTCGGAGTTTTCTCTTTGCGAATCAATATCTACACACCCTTACTGATTTCTTATGTGCCTTCTCCCATCCTGACCTGAAGTTGGATGGAATCTAACTCATTAAACACCGACCTAGTCGTCTCCTGTACTAATCAGTGAGAAAAGTATCAATGACTAACCTCTCTTGGAATGGGGCATTCCTCCAATTCAAGCATGGAAACTACTTGTCCCATCCTGGGCCTTTTCTCGGAATCAGGATTAACATTTCTCAGAGCAATCAAGGGCGCATAATTCAGTGCCCTGGTCGATGGCCTCACCGTCTCCTTGCTGCCCACCATTATCTTCAACCAATCAACTAGATTCACCTGAAATAGTTGCAGCCTAGGCCGGTCCATTCATAGTTCTTCAAACACAATGAAGAATTGAAGACCAGTTAGAATTTTTTCATGAAATGATGTTCTTATTGCACCCAACCTCTTGTGCAGGACGCCCATACTCCACCGGATCTCTTCCGGTGATTGCTTCTAATAGTACCACCCCGGAGGCCGGAGCTGTAGACATCGCTTGTTTCATTCATTCAAGAGACCTGTATTTGCATATTCAGGAGCCACAATTTATTTCAGAGTTTCACTTGTTGAAGGGCAAAAAATCAATAAACATTCAGCAAGACCTGTGCCTGTGCCTGTGCCGGCAGAATAGCTCACCCGGCAGCAAGATCTATAACACGAGTGTAGACATGGCTCCTTCCTTCCCAACAAATATTTGGAGACCAACATATGGAATAATATATACACATATATTATATTTATAACACTACAACCCGGATTCAACCGAAATCAAATGGAATTCGAGTAGTAACTGATAATAGAATTTCCAATTAAAAATAAAATCGGGAAATTGGATCCCACATTAAAAATAAAAAATAAAATTGGAAATAGTTTTTTAATTTATTTTAAATTATAATTTAATTTATTACTAATATAAATTATATTAGAAATTATGAAATTTATAATATTTTATTTACCTTAAATTATATACATATAATTTTAAAAGTAAAAATAATATTTAATTAATTTGATATAATAAATAAATATATTATATAAATTTATCTATCATTCTATATAATAATATTTTTATAGTAAATTATATAATTTTATTATTATTAAAATATTAAAATTAATATGTGTATATATAAAATAGTATAATATATATTATTTAATTTAAATTATATATAATTATTACACATAACTTAATATATATATTTAATTTTTTTATTAATTATAAATTATATATAATTATTTTTTTATATATTCTAACATAAATATATTTTTTACTTATATAATTACGCGTAATATTACTTCAAATAAAATTTTAATTATATATAAAATTTACTTATTAAACTATTTAAAAAATATATTATTTTAAATTAATAGTAAAAAGTATACCTACTTTAAATTAAATAAATATTAATATATATTATAAAAATATTTAACTTAAATTTAATATTTTAGCCATACTAAAATTTTATAATTTACTTTAAAAATTTTATAATGATAGAGAATTAGAGATGTATTTATGTGAAATATTTTATTTGTTGATTAAATAAATTTTAAATTATAGAAGTTTTCACTTATAATTTGTATTTTTTAAATATATATAATATATATTATTTATTGTTACTAAAATCATACAATTTATTTCTAAAATTCTATAACAAAAGAATATTGATATGAGATTATACAAAATGTTAATTATATATAATGTGTAATTAATAAATTATTAATATATATTTTAAAATATTAGTAATAATTATATATAATATAAGTTAATTAAAATATTTATATATAAATTATGATATTATTCAAATAAATAATCTAAATTTAATATTTAGTAGTACTAAATTTATATAATTTGGTACAAAAACTATATTAATTAATTTAAAGAATGAGATTTTTATTTGTATAATATATTAAATTTATTGTTTCAAATAAATTATACAAAATTTTAATTATATATATATATTTTTACTTATAATTTTATTAAGTAAAAATTATATTTGTCTTGTATTTATTTTAAATACATATACAATTGAAGTGTTATAAAATATTATATTTTTTACAGTATATAATTTATTTTGATAGTAAAAAAATATTAAATTATTAGTTAAAGTTAATTAAAATTTTCCATATTTTACTATACAATTTCTATTATATTAGTCACAATTTCCATTCTCTATATAAATATTTTGTTTTATAATTATTTTAAAATTGTTATATGACTCTAGAATAAATGACAAATAGTTAAATAAATGTGAGCGTAATTTAATAAAAATTAAAATATTTATTTAATAAAATGTGTGAGGCAATGCAAAAATCTAATTTAGTCCATAAATATAACATGCTTATGCTTTTTTTCGTGGTCTCTACTGCTCGCAATCACCATTTCTTCGTTTTATCTCATAATTCCGTATTAGTTTTCTTTCAAAACTCTTTAATAGATACCACCATCACAACCTTTTCTTTTTCCCACTCTGACAGAACAGTGCAGAATGCACAGTGCATGGCGAGGCCATCTTTTGGCTGGCTGGATACTTGTGATCAAAGTACCCACACAGCAAATAACCTGCAACTGCAATTGCAAAGCTGCACTGTGATCGTGGTATTCCCTAGCCATTGAATAATATTGGGTACGTAGCTTGGGATCCAATGAATAGATGTGACAGACAGGTTACATCAAATTAAAGGGACGCGTACTATTCAACCAACCAAACCCACAGATAATATACAACGTCAAGACACTAAATAATTTCTCACTAATATATATATATATATATGCAGGAGGAAGGTCACGGGATTCTGAAGAAAAAGCTGGGAATCTGCCACAACTGGCCCCATCCCCCATCCCCTGTTTGTCTGTCATTCCAGCCTGATCAGACAGCTCGCCTTCGTGAAAGCAACGTTCACCCCACAGGCAGAAAAAAAAAGGATGTATTTTAGATATATATTAACTTATGATGTACCAGTTAACTTGGTATATCTGATATACTCCACACTTTCATCCGACTATGTCATTGTTCTCCCGACCTTGAATAGCATCCGCCCCTTCAACATGCAAAGGTGCCACGACCCCGTCCTTTAAAGGCATCCAATAATATACATCAACAATGAAAAAAAGTATGTTACCTTTTACTGATAAAGAAAAGGAAATCAATACCTTCAACTTTCATTCTCTCGCTCTCGTGATCAGCCAGGACAGCATGCATTTTTATCTTTTCTGGTTCGTGGTAGTTTGCGTCGGTTGAAGAGGAGGTTAAGTTACATGGCTGGCAGATACATTCAATAATTATGCAGTAGCAATGGATACACGTGAAGATGGAGATGGGTGAATGGATGGACTGATCAATGGATTCACATGTGACTAAGTGGGGCCCCGAATACTCACTCACCTAGAGCTAGCTTCCCATTGTCCCCTTCATCTTACTTCAGCATCACATGGACGGAAATCATCCATGTCCAGACCCCATTATCCAACCCTCCTTTTTCCTCCTTTCATCCTAAATGTTGGAGTTAAAAACTTCATGAATTTTCAATGAGGGGATGTGAGATCGGATCACCCTGCCTATATATATAAGCCCAAGTACATCTTTCATTACGCACATTCTTCTCCCATGACATGAACTCATCTCTCTTCCTCATCAATAGTTTCATCTTCTCCATCACAAGCTTAATTAATTGATTGATCTGTCTCCCTCTATCTATCTCTGATTTCCAGCACCAAAGAAAGAAAGACAGTATCTTATGAACCAAAATCATTTGGGTATGGATAGAGCGAACGTCATCCTGGCCTTGTCCCTCCTGCTGATGTTGTTGCTACTGCAGCTGGTGTCCAACAATGTAAGCATTAGCACATATATATATATATATATATATATATATCATTATATTTAAATTTCTTCTCTTGGTTTCATGTGAGTGCAAATATTTTGAGAGTCACAAATTCTGGAAACTTTTTTCTTCATCAGGCGGCAGCAAGCAGTGAGCTAGCTCCTTCTCCACAGCCCCAAACAGGAGTTAACCTTCCCATGGTAATTACTTAAAAGAATTAGTGATTCATGGCTTCTAACAAACTATATATTTACACCAGCAAGCAGAACTGTTTTCCTCATTTTTTATTCATGCACACATTTAAATAAGTGAGCTTGATTGCATTCTCGAGAGTCATCTCACAATATGTACGCTGCTTTCCAATTGCTTACAGTATGGAGTTACAGAGGGCAGCCTTAAGCCACAAGGTACGCATAAGACACGTGCATGCATACTTCACTATATACATCTGTTACCCTCATAATTCTCCATTGATAGATAAATGAGATATAGTGGACATATATTATCTTATTTGTCATAGTACAAACTGGCATTTATAATATTTTTTATATGATAATTGTGTATCACTATTTGACAAAGAGTTTAAGTCTGCTTTTAAATAGACATAGACATAATATTTTCTCACACTATTATTTGGTTTTGGTTTTTCAGAATGCGGGGTGAGATGCTCAGAAAGATGCTCGAAGACGCAGTACAAGAAGCCGTGCCTGTTCTTCTGCAACAAATGCTGCTCCAAGTGCCTGTGCGTGCCGCCGGGGACTTATGGCAACAAGCAATTCTGCCCTTGCTACAATAACTGGAAGACAAAGAGGGGTGGCCCTAAATGCCCTTGAGGAAAAATAATGCAATAATATGCAACGTAGTTCATAAATTAACATTAGCGGATCTGGTTGGTGGGCATGTATGCATAGCATATGCCTATATCTATCAAGTTATATTTATTTATTTTTTTTCGTTTATAGGGCAGATCCCATATGTTACGACAACTTCAATCTTGGGACTAATAATGCAGTGCTAAAGCTAGGTGAAGCAAGTTGAGGGTTCTGTTGATTGAATGTGGAGTCTAACGCCATTGTTGCAAAAACCCTTGTTTCCCAACTTATCATATTATTACCTGCTCTGATTATTCCATCTCTATGCCCATTAGTTACATTTGTGTGGTATAAGTTTGAGTGCAGTTGAGTTGAGATAAGGCTTGCTTGCCTAAGTATGGTATATGCGGCCCTGGAAAAAATGAAATGGAAATTGCAGCTGCATCAAAAACATTAAGTGCCAGAAAGCCCATATTATAACAAGAGCAAAGCACTAAACTTGTCGTAATAAATATGTACTTCAATTGGGCTGATTGTGGGCCTTTTAATCATCAGATTGCTGAAGCTGGTCCAGCTTTTAAGGAGTGTTTGGGGAAATCAAATGAAGGTGAATGATGGATATCGTACAAACGGCAGCGTTTTAGTTTTACATTTTATCGATGAAGAAACTAAAGCAACTTTTGAATGAATGGAAAATGGGTAACAGTGTGGAGGGAACCCTCCCGTCAATTGTTATGGGCCTTCATGCTTAGACCCAATCCGAGCAATATCGAGTCTCCTCCAAGGATTTGAATTGGGTCGTCTCTCATCTTTTTCTCGCCATCTCTCTTCCTCCACCACCCACCGTACGTGAGCTTGGTTTGATTGAGTCCCATGGAGTGAGGAGGTTATGAGCACAAACTCATGACTTTTAAGGCCAATTTATATAGAGAAATAAGGCCAATTTTATCATCATATATTTTTAAAGCCAATATTTTTATCATGAAAAAATAATAGTGGGACTCCAAAAGGGTTATCGTTAATTTGTATATTTTATATACCCCATAATTGGAGGGAGTGCTTGTGTAATCACAAACACATCTTCATATTGGATCATTCAAAAGGAGATAAATCTCCAAGTGGATCATGATAGGCATAAAAGTGGTACACGTCACACAATTATTGAAGTGAAATCGAAATAATTCATAAAAAATATTTTTTTTTCTTTTTGTCTCTCATAATTTAAGAGATATTTTCATTTTCAAAGCATATTCTTAATTTGACAATTGCAATTCCTCATTATTCAACATATAATTGGGATCATAATAGTATCATTTTCATATTCCAATGGTATCAAATTAATTTTCTTAGAGCACCCTCCCTTGTCTACTTTTGTGTATGTGGTTTCACTCAATATCACTTTTGTCCCTCTAAAGTAAAACAAGATCACGTTTTTATGGAAAATCAATTAAACCCCACAAAAAATGTCCAACTTGCATTATTGTAGACCACCCTAAATACTATTTTATGCATAAGTTGAGATTACTTTATAATTGTAAAGGGGAATGCATAACATCTTAACCCCCTCCATTTGGGACTAGAATCCAAAAACTTTCCATTTAAAGGTCGTCCATGGATGCCTCTTAGGGCTAGTCAGGATAGGGTATCCAATTTTTACATCTATTCCTACTTGGGCCATTTGTGCAATTGTGCACCACTCTTGTATGCAATTATGAACTTCTCTTCGACTAAGGTGTTTAACATACCCATTTTAGACCCCAAGGTATTTGCCTTTGTCATTGTGAAGTTTCTTACTTTCCATGGTAAATTGTTAGGTTACTTTAGACGGACAAATAAGGAAGAGAGATGCTAATTGATGATCATTCATCAATCTCCATGGCCCCATGTCTTTTAGAATATGTACATTGTACTATATGCCTATCTATATATACACAGAATAATATCTATCACCTGTATATTTGGATGTTGGTTAAATGCTCAATAAGTCATCCAACCTACCGACATAGAGAGCATTATTTCCTCCATAAACTAAACTGATGTATGGATCACTCATTTAATTGGCTTACAAGTGGATACTTGCAAAAACAAAGGATATGGCGGCTGCCACTCAAAGATCTAGTAAGCTTGCCACCCATACTACGAATTCCTTTTTCACTAGCCAGCCCTAGCCCTAGACAATCTACCATACATATCAATATTCAATGGAATATTGCATTATACAATTTAACTATAGCATTAAACCACATATACGGAATATACGGGCTATGGAATTGAACCTAGAAGTATTTCTTTTTATCCTTAATTCGTCACAGCAGTATATCTGTTTCTGCTGCAAAATTAGTGGAACTCCCCCATTGACAGAGTGATACAGTTGCTGAGAGATCAAATCAAAGTGCATCATATATCTTCTCTCTCTGACCAATAAACTGACTAATCCAAAAGGCAAAAGGGAAGGGAATGAGCCAGCAGTCTTTCTGAGACACGGAACCGTGCCCTGCAGTTGCAGCAGCAAGAAAAAAGGCTCACGAACCACATCCCAACTGAGATGTCATAAATCCTCTCCCACTTTATTTTCTGCACAGATTTGATGTCACTGTTACCATAAGAATCTGTAAATTAAGGTGGGATTTCCTCTTCAAGCCCTGTAGTTCCTTTGGCTATGATGGTTTTTAGGGTTTTCTGGAACTTAATGCACAAAAGGATATTTAATTTCTTTTGTGCTGGACTAAGTTGGGTCTCGTCAGATGTGGACATATCCCACAGCTTCATCACCCTCGCTAGTGCTCTGCTGCCCCTCCTCCATAACAGTATATGCTACTGACTGACTGGCCCCCTTCCTTTCCCGGGTCTTGTCAAATCAAACCATACTTTGTCAAGTTAATTTCATTTTTTTAATTGCTAACAAGGGACATATGTAAAAGGGATCTACATCGCCTATGTAGACAATTCAAGTGTCTTCTTTTTTTTTTATTGAATTTTATTATAGACATATATCTTGATTTATGACGTGGTCGTCTTTCCCATTCAAAAATTTTACATTTATTTTAGTATAATTTGATCCAGTATTTATTATAATGACGTAATTTATCACTCGAATTTAAAAATAACTAGATTAAATTGATACTGCCAAATATTTTTTTTTAAAAATTAGTATCAATTATTTAGTATTAAATTTATTGAAAAATCGACTGTTTTGTAAATTTAAAAATGCATTACTCTAATAATTTGACCACTTACTATAATTGTTGAATCCATTAATAAAATTCCTTTGAGACTAAGAGCGGGTAGATGGGCAGAAATACATATTGTATGGTAAATTATTTTGGGTATACAAAATGTGACAAATGGTACGCACATATTTGTTTGTGGAGAACAGTGACAGGTATGAGTGGATGGCACCCATCAAAATCCACGAGGAAACACCCTCCAAAGTCTATAGAAAGCAGATGCTATAGCTATGTGGTCTGCAATAATCTAGCCTAGGCCATGTGAAATTTCCATATTTCCCGGTGTTTTTTCTCTCTTTTTTTTTGAGGTTCAAGGTTATGTTGCCTTTGCTGTCTTGTTCTCCTATTTACGTGGCCAAGATTGATTGGAGGAATGGAAAGAGAGGACGATTGGATCGTTTCATCAAAAAGAAGTTAGGAATCTGTAAGTGTCGACTCTGTCACACTCACTTACAGCCTCCTTCCTGTAAGTTGTTCTATAGGGTTTGAGACAGATAGAAGGATGAGAGCCATAATTGATGGCATGCAGATACGATTGCATCTGTGTCCAATGGAGATGAAGATGGAGATGGAAACCCATTTAAGCAATAGACCCACCTGATGTCTCACCACCGCCCCATATGGAAACCCTTTCAAGCAAGAAAATACCAGTGAAAAAATTGAGATAAAACAGACGAATTACTTGCAAGTAAGTATATATGGAAGATTGTGCATCAAACAAGTTTGACTGCGAAGATCAATTGTTTTCTGAGTGCATTTAAACAGTAATTAACGTTGGGCCCTTTTAGTATCAATTCGATCAATGAATTCGAAAGCCATTCCACCATCACTTTTATTTCTCTTTTCCATTACCTATCTCTTTTAGGGCTCGGTGTTTCCCTAAAACTATGCCTGCGGTGCTCCACCACCCGACCAAAAGTTCAGCCAAATGGACAGGCATATATCCCTTTAATAAGATATAATGGTGGTCGCCAATCAATGCGGGCAAAATCGAAACTTTATGCAGGAAATTGCAACTGATTCTTTAGATCCATAATCCTCATCGTTCCTTCCAAGTGTTTCTTAGTAGCTATTGATTACAGTGGTCATGACATTCATGTACTTGATTACTGATGTCAACGAGGTGTAGACTGGCCTGTGAGGCCTAGAAAGTCAAATGAAGGATTGTCAATATAAACAGGTAATAGATACTCAAATGGCAGTTATACATACAATATATATAGGTCGTTGATGATATAAAAGATCATGCATATATTGAATGAATTTCCCTATATACAATAAAGAATTGAACTTCAATTGGCAGCTGCTCAATGGAGCATGCATATGCATATCCAATTTTCACCTAAAATGACTAAAATCCTAAATAGGTGATAAATTTTTACGAGATAATTTAATTTGTGTGTAAAATTTATATTTTGTTCGTAGACAAATTTAATTATTGATTCAATCTGACTATTGGATTCTGACCCAATTTTTTTAGAAGGGTAAGAATAAGTCAATAATTAGGTTTATTATGCCTTATATTTATTGGTGTGCATTAAACCCTAAATTGATAGTCAATGACGTTTTATTACAACACCAAAATAAAAAATTTATTCGTTAATTTATATATAAATATCTTATTTTACTTAATTTACAAATAAAGATTTAAACACAAACAAAACTTTAACTTGGTTGAACTCCCAATAGTAGAGATCTACCGTTTAAAGAAATGTAAAATAATACATTATTTTTTCTAGTCTCAAATATTATCATGATATTTGTAAAATTACTAAATTATGATAATGATATTTTCGTAATAATGCAAAAAATATCATACCCCATAAATGTAATTTTATATATTATACATACATCTAGAGAAATTAATAAATATAAATTTATTCTTTATTTTATTATTAACAAAATAATTCATAAATTTTCACAGAAAAAAAGATGGAAATAAATTAAACTATTATATATTTTATTATAATTTAATAAATAAATTAAATACTAATAATTTATATCATAAGAATACTTTTAAAAATAAATTTCTAAATTTAAAATATTAAAATCATTTTGAGTTGGAGTATGATGATTAATCTTAAATAATAAATAAAATTTATCATGTAGAAATAATAAATTATGAGGCACCCATGAATTAATTAAAATGTTCCAATAATTTCATATTTGCATAAGGTTTTACATTAAATTCTTTTCAATATAAATTAAATTATGTTTAAAAGTATTTAATATTTAAAAGGGATGTCGACCACCCACAACCTTAATTATTTATGATTATTGAGTTGGAATGGATGGTTAAGTATGAGAAAATGCTAATGGAATATATATATATATATATGTACGGTCTAGAGGTCTCTAGCCTAGCCAGCCCTATAGGAGCAGGCATGTTCACTGGTGTCCCTTTTCTACGTACTTTTATATTTGTTTTCTTGGAAATTGGTATAATATCATTACCACCATTTTTAAATTATATATATAAGAGAAGTCTTTACAGCTGTATCATTATGGATCCAAGGCCTTAGCAAGGTTGTGTATGGTGAGAGATGGAGAAACACCATTAGTGGGAGGAGCACCCCACAAGAAGCACCTAGAGAAAAAAACAAATGTACCAGTCTAATGCAAGCCTAAATTTCTAAATAAGGCAAAAAAATTTGTATGATCATTTATTTTAGATACAAAATTTTCATTAAGCTATGATTAGCAAATAATTTATCTATTGTTTAAATTTTAATAGAATACTTATATGTGAAATTAACTACGGTCAATTAAAATATTTTTATGAATTAAACTAAATGAAAAATTCATGCAAATATTTTGTACAAATTTAATATGATATTCATCTATGAGTTGAACTATCATCCATCCATTCAAATGTGGTTGTTTCAAAATTGTGCTTAAGACATGGTGAAACCCTTAGAGGAATTGGAATGGGGGAGTGAGTTGATCTTACTAGATTGAATGATGCTTTTTTAAATGGATAAATGGAGTGTTGCCTGCTGTACATGTAAGTAGCAGTAGTAGTAGTAGATGAGTAGAGTGAAAAGATACACAAGTCAAACCGTCAAATCTGAGAGGTCTCTGAAAGTCATAAGGCCCTCAGTTGGTGATGTCCCGTGTTGTCATTTCAATCCCAATTCTGTCTCTCTACTTCCTCATCCGATTACACTCAAATTGGCCATAAAATTTGTCAATTAATGACGGAAATCGGTATATGAGATGATCTCTGCATCCATCAAGTGTGCTGATCCAAGCAAATGAGTACTTATTAAATATACATTACAAAATTGTACGACATCTTATGTATGATATAGTGAATAAACTTCATTGCCTACATCTCTTAATTATATAAGTCGAAATCAATATTACAAATTGAAAATGCTATATTTTAACAATATTTATTAATTATAGTTTATTAGTACCTAATTTATATGTAAAATAAACATAAATATAAGCATAGTCATATCTGAGTCAAAGTTAAATATTTGGTAATCTTATTCTTGAAGCTCAGAGAAAATTGAATGTAAGAAAAAAAACAGCAGCCTGGCTATTGACTCTCAATTTAAGCCGAAATTAGGCATACTGTCCTGTCCGGTTGGGGACTAGGGGATACCTGCCACTGCCGGTTGCCCGCACGTGGCCGAGCAAACTGCGCTGAATGAGCACAGTGGGGGGCCGGCCGGGCTGGCGGAGAGACTCGTGACGTTGCACGTCCATGTGGACAGGCAGCTGTCTCTGCGTGTGCGCGCGTGTCTGGTCTGTAAGGACAGAGACTGTGTTTAAAGGAAGGTGCCAATTACTGCCAAGTGCCACTGTCAACCGTGCTCTCTCTCGGCCGACACTCTTTCCTTCTACCGGCTTTTGACTCGACACTGTACTTACCAGACCCCTCCCCCCTAGCTATGGACTCCCCACCACCACCATCACCACCACACAAAACAATTAATGCCAGCCAGCCACCTCCACACCTTCCACCTTCCACCTTCCACCACCCAGTTCTTAATATATCTCATCTGATGATGGAACCCTCTCATATACACACACACATATATATATATATGTATGCTTGAATTATAATAGCCTCTAATTTACAAGTCCCATACCGACCGATGGTTGCATATCTATATATATGGGTGCCATTAGGTTTATGTCATATTAATGGAGAAAATGTACATATTAAGTTAGAAGTTTCATCCATGGTTGCTTATCTCAGGTAAGGGGATGGAGTTCAACTCTATCAAAATCTATCCAGGCAAATTGATGTCAAATTATATTTTTGGGTGTCCAGTATTTGAGTGCAATAATATTAGTTCTATTATTCAATAAATGCTAAATTAACTTAATAGTACTAAATATTTACAAAAAAGTAATAATTTAATATTAAAGGAAATTTTTGTATGATGGATCATTTAAAATATCACTACTAAAAAACTGACTAAAATTTGAAGGAAATAATTCAACGGTCAACACATTCGATCCATGGCATTTTTTACCACCAATCTATTTTGAGACATTTTACCACCAAAAATGTATCTATAAATGTCAACAATGGGTTTCCGAGAGATTTCCAGCAAAAAGAAACCCACCGAGAAGACCAAAAGATCTTCTACGGGTACATTTCGGGCGGAAAGGCCGGAGACTGGCGTCGGGGAGCAGTTTGATGGAGGTGCCTATCGGAAATTTGGTGAATTCTCCACCTACCGTTGCCCGGAGGGTTATCTTCTCTCGGACATCCGCCCCATAACTCTGTCAAATATCAGCCTTCACTCCAATATATTTTTCTCTTCATCATTGGATAAAATCTCTCATTCTTGTCAGTTTAGGCATTTCATAGGGTGATTTATAATTCTTCACAACTACTGTAACTACATAACCTTCCGTCACTATGAACATTTTCATCTCATCAAAGAAAAAGTATGCGCATTTCTTTTCTTCTTTGTTAGGGTTTTTTAATACAAATATATGTAATTGTAGTGATATAATCACATTACAAAAAATGATAGTCACAGATGAGGTTGGACTGTTCTCTATAAATTGATTAAAATAATTGCATATTACATTATAAGTATACTATTCATGAAATTTATTGCGAATTTTGCTATTAATTATAGTATAGTACTAGTTAAATTAGGGATAACCAATACCAATAACACTGTTTTTGGATTTATTGATTTGAAGGGATGAAAGTGAAAAATTACATCCAAAACACTTAAAACTACTCAATTTAAACTAAATTCCAATACCCCAAATACGATTATTTATTGTATATATTATTATTTATATTTATTATTATAGACATTAAATAATTTTATATATTAATAATAGTTTTATATAAAATATATAATAAAAATGTATTTAATATAATTTAATTATATGTATAATAGCTAATAAATTCTTTAATTTAATTAAAATAATATTTTTGTATTTTTGAAATTATTTATTAATAATTATTAAACTCAATACAAATTATATATTATTAAAAAAAATTAATAACTCAAAATCTATTACTTTATTTCAATGCTAACCCCTCTTAACAAATTTTAACTTATCAACTCCAAATTATTACAAATTATTCGATTAAAATATAGTATAAACTATTTGTTTTTGATATCATAACTAAGTACACATGAATTTTGTATCATTGAAAGTGTTTTTTTCACTTGTATATTATATATTTCTATGCCGCGTTACTTTTAGTCATATTTTTTTATTATTTTTTTAACAATAATGGCATTATTCTCTTCCCATCATTTAGTAATATTCTAATTGATCTAATAATTAAAACCTTATAAATTTGGTTTATCCACTTTTTGTTTTGGATGACACGTTGGTCTCCTTTTTTGGGTTGCAATTAAAAAAATCCATCAACTTTCTCTTGTCCCTTCTTTTTTTTTTTCATCCTACTCCCATCTAAATTGATGAACTTTTCAAATGAGTCACCAATGCTAATGGCCCTTTTGGGAACAACGAATGAAAAGATAATTTTAAAATATATAATTTAATTTTAATAAATCATATATTTTGTCTCGTATAATAAAATTATATTTTAAATAATTATTTTATAATTGTAAAATATAAAAATTAAACCATGCCTAATAATTATTATAATTTAATTAATAAAAAAATTCAAGAAATCTAATTAGCCACATATACTTCACAGTTGTAATAGCAGTCCGGGGAATAAGTTACACATAAATTTCCATATTAAATCAATTTTTATAATTCATTGTATTTAAATATCTCAGCCGCCCGAACAGCCACTCAGTATTATGTATGTCATGTCGCAACCCTCTCCTCTCCCTCAACGAGAGGTGCATAAAGAATATCTAAAAGCAGCCCGGCCACCGCGACGATCCATCGCCGGCGCCGGTCCCTCCGTCCACGAGGCCCTATCGATCCGAGAGGTAGCGGCCTGAGCTAGCCCCCGAGGGTGCGGCGGTACGATTGTCAAACACGCTGCAGTCTCTCTCCTCACTTTCTGAAAACCCTAATTGAATCGAAACAGTGCAGTTTGGGCGCTGTAGCATCACAGGAGCTAGCTAGCAGGCAGCCGCCTCCGATCTCCTCAGAGCAAGTGAAGATGTCCGTCGAGGATTCCCTGAGATCCCTCTCGATGGACTACCTCAACCTCCTCATCAACGGCCAGGCCTTCAGCGATGTCACCTTCAGCGTCGACGGCCACCTTGTCCACGCCCACCGCTGCATCCTAGCGGCGCGCAGTCACTTCTTCCGCAAGTTCTTCTGCGGTACCGAATCTCCTCTTAGCCCTGCCACCCCTCCCGCCGCCGCTGGGAGCCCGAGGAGTAGCGGCGCCGGCATGGTGATCCCGGTGACCTCGGTCAGCTACGAGGTTTTCCTGCTGGTACTGCAGTTCCTTTACAGCGGGCAGGTATCCCTTGTGCCGCAGAAGCACGAGCCCCGCCCCAACTGCGGAGAGAGAGGCTGCTGGCACACTCATTGCTCCTCCGCCGTGGATCTCGCCCTTGACACTCTCTCCGCCGCACGATCGTTCGGCGTCGAGCAACTGATTCACCTCGCTCAGGTTAATCCCCTCACGTTCTTATCTGCTCATATATATACATCGGGTTTGACAGACTCAGACCCACAGCAACTAAATTACCAGAAAAAAAGGCACAGATGAGAGTTTTGTCCCTCTTCTGTATCATTAGTAACTGGCAGGAACTTCTAGCATATTATTTTCTTTGCATAATGACTAAGTCCTTCAATTACCCAATAGAGGATAGTCCCAACTCGTCTTGTTCACAAAGTGTGATCCTGCACTACTTGAAGAGCGTGAGGAGAGGCAAATTTCCGGGGTTTTGATGATTTGTGACGGTGACAGCACCTAACTGTTGACGCCTCTCTCCATTGTTACGAGAAGGGGGGGGTGGTTTTTCTCTTATGCTTTACTCAGTCTTCTGTCAGTAACATGCTCGTTTATTGATGGGTTTTCATCTTGATTTCATGTACAAGATGAATGGGTTCCTCGAACTTGGCATGTTTAACAATGGAGGCTCTCAGGCTTTTTGGGTTTTTTTTTGTGGTAAAGTCCACAGGTCTTGTCTTTCCACAGTGAACTCACCAAATATCTCTCCCAAACACTCACTTGCCTCGTTGGGGTTAAAAGGATGTAAAAAAGCAGTCGGCCAAAGCAACCCCATCCACAAAAAAACTATCCTCCCAAACACTAATCTTGTACAAGATGAACATATGTACACATCCTTTACTTGTCAGGGTAAATTGTGTATTCTGAATTGTTGCAGAAACAGCTTACTGGGATGGTGGAGAAGGCATCTGTTGAGGATGTGATGAAGGTGCTAATAGCATCAAGGAAGCACGAGATGCACCAGCTATGGACTACCTGCTCCCACTTAGTGGCGAAATCTGGCCTGCCGCCCGAGATCCTTGCCAAACACCTCCCGGTTGATGTGGTGGCGAAGATTGATGAGCTCCGCCTCAAATCCTCAAATACAAGGAGGCCGCCGCCATTCTTTCCGCATCCTCACCATGGGCACGGCCACCATGACCTAGGGTCCGCTGTGTCTGCCGCCACTGATCTGGAGGAGCAGAAGATCCGGCGGATGAGGAGGGCCCTTGATTCCTCCGACGTCGAGCTCGTCAAGCTCATGGTGATGGGGGAAGGGCTGAATCTGGACGAAGCGCTCGCCCTTCACTATGCGGTCGAGAATTGCACCCGGGAGGTGGTGAAGGCGCTGCTGGAGCTCGGGGCGGCCTATGTGAATTTTCCGGCAGGTCCTTCCGGCAAGACCCCTCTCCACATTGCGGCCGAGATGGTTTCCCCTGATATGGTGGCGGTTCTCCTCGACCATCACGCTGACCCCACCATCCGGACAGTTGATGGTGTCTCGCCTATCGACATGCTCCGGGCCTTAACCTCCGATTTCTTATTCAAGGGGGCTGTTCCCGGTCTGAACAACATCGAGCCCAACAAGCTCCGACTCTGCCTCGAGCTTGTCCAGTCGGCCGCCCTTGTCATCTCCCGGGAGGAAGGGAATGCTTCCGTCGGCACATCATCCGCCGCCACCACGACCACTTCCATTCTGTACCCGTCGATGAGCGATGGACACAGCAGCAGCGACAGCACTAGCCTCAACCTCGACTCGCGGTCGATGATGTATATGAATGTCGGGGCTAATCAGGCCGGGCCGAGGATCAACCGCGACGACCATGACCGTGGGAAGCGGTCTAGGGATCAATCCTTGTATCACCACAGCGGATGCGACCCTTCCTTGTATCATCACCACCACCACCAACCTCATGAGTTCTAGCTCCAAATCTTCCAAAAATAAAGGCTATATCTACCAAAAACCCAGGATCATCCATATCCCCTTTCATAATTTCCTCTATTTCATTTTTCACCCCATCTCTATTACTTCAATTCCCACACACGAGAAAAGAAAGAATAAACATATATTCAACGATTCTAATCAGTGATTGCTCGTTTTGAGCTCTACAGCATGCAGATAGGAACAAGGAGTGGAGTCCATGTTGTGTGTGTTCATGCATCGCCTCCTCATGTGGGGCATTGATCCATATATCCAATGAAATGGAATGCCTAATAACTGTGTGTGTGAGATCAAGTGCAGTTTTCAGTTTCAGTGGACGGATTGATGATGGGGGCGGGGGAAGCTGCCACTCTCTACAGAGGGATCCGACAAGGGAAGAGATCGACGGCCGATGATAATCTCGAGGTCATTGTTTTCCAAACTCTATGGTCACTGCCAACTTCCTTTGTAGTTATTGGCTATCAAATCTAAGTATCAATGACTTGTTGTGATTTCGAATTTGTTGTCTCGCCCTCATCCCCTCCACTCAACTCCACCTAACTTCAATAATTCCTATATCAGTAGTTGAGAAAATGAATGGCGTATGATTTGACGATTTAGTAGGGCAGCTGAGAGGAGACACATGGGTTCCCCTTCTGATTTCCTTCCAATTAATGAAGATTTGACTGTCTCTCCTTTCTATTTTCTTTCACACTTTTTTTGAATAATTTTCACTTGTTTTCTAACTTAACCCATACCATATTGCCCATCTTCCACGGGCTAAAGAAAGATATTCCTAACAATAATTTAGATTGCTAATTACCTTGAAAATGAACCCCTATTTCTGGTTTTTTTGTTGTTAAAAATGGGATCTAGTAATTGATTGGTTGTTTCTTTCTCCTTTTTGGGAGATTTGATTGATTGTGAAAAAAAGGTCTTTTTTTATTGAATTGTCTTTGGATGAATGCAACAAATTGCTTCCATGTTGGAAGTGTAGACACCCATGATCAATTTACCTCCTTGCGCCTACCCATTTCCTTGCTCGAACACTGACATCCTTTGATTCCACATTGGAAACCCTAGTAATTACTGCACTAACATTTGGTATATATGTCGGAAGCCTGTCAGCTAGCTACGTGTAAATCCGGCCAACCCATCAATATTATCTTTTATATATGAGAAGAGTTTACATGCGGACCTCCAAGTTGAAGTGTGAAGGATTTCCAGCTAGTGGTTTTCTTTTTGGGATATACCCATGATGCCATGCATTGTTACAGAAGAAAAATGTTCCGAGTGTGAAAGACTCGATAGCACAATCTGCTGTTTGACCAGATCTCATGGAGTTTTGAGGAGCAGAATGATTGCAGAAGCATCAACATCAGCATCTTTTCATGGAAAGAAAAAAAAAGGAGGGGGGAGATTTCCATGGAAGCAAACAAAATATCCGTATTATATATGGAGCTGTTTTCTTCTAGGTCAGTCAAGCTTGCCATGCGTACGTTTATTTACAGTCATCCACCATGGCCGTACTTACTGTAATTGCAGCCCATGACATGACCATGAGCCACACCTCCACTGACAAATAATAAGCTCCCTCGATCCTTATCCACTACTTCCGTTGATATTTGCAGTTCACGCTCATCTTTCTCCAAGATTTAATACAAAATATTTCAAATACGTAATATTTTAGTATAAAATTTTCAAAATATAATATATATATATATATATTAAAAATATTAATATGCTGTACAAAGAGCCAAAATCGAACTAAATTATTAATATAAATGTTGATATTAGTACAAAATATTGATATTATACTAAAATAATATTTTAAAAAATAAATTGATGGAGAGGGACGACAACTGGAGGGAGAGCTGGGCCCCCTCCAGTGGCCAATATGTATATATATATATATATTTAATTAATTATATTATTTTAATATTTCATATTATTGTGTACTCAGCTAAATTCAAATGGTTTAGAATTAAGATTCAATATTAGTAAGATGAATAATTATAGTATATTTATAATTTTGGAAGTTTTTCTTCACTTATAAAAAGTTTTAATGTTATAAAATCTAATATTTTAAATTATCTAATATTATATTAGAATTAATGAATTTGTACTTCACTAAAATTTTGACTATTACTATATTAAAGTATAAAAAATTTATTGAACATATTTGATTTATTTTTATAACAAAAAATAATATTCGACTCATTTGAAGCTGTGAGCATCTATTTTAAAATTTTATTTGGTGAGTGCATATATATTACACATGATTGTATTACTTGAGAATTAAGATTTTATTTTAAATAAAATGAAAAAATATTGCATAATAATAATATTTTTTATAAATAATAAAATTTAAATAAATAAATAAATATTTTTTTTGCACAATTTTTTTTAAATGTCCCATATAACCAAGTAAAAGTTTACAACTTTGAGCAAGTGATATGACGTTTATTAAGGTGGTTCAACACATGTTTATATTTAAAAAGAGTATAAAATTTGGGTAGATTTATTCTTTCACATCAGAAGTGCGTCTTTAGTTGATATAGGAGAGTGGTGAGCCAAAGGTCCATTAGTTTTGCTGGTCTAGTCAGCATCAATCAAGAGAACAATAATGGAGATGCATCATGATCATGATCACCGTATATGATGTTTGATGTTAGGGGATGCATCTCTAATTATGAGTTTATAAAATTATTAAATTTTTATTACTTACAATTAATAATTTTAAATATATATTATTCTAAACTTTTATGGATAATAATATTTTCTAAAGTAATATTAAATTTAGTATACATTTAAATATAAGAAATAAATTAGATAATTCCATCAATTACAAATAAAATCAAATAATATTTGTATAATAATTTCGAACCGTATGCCATAGTACCCGTTCGTCCGTCCATCTCATGAAAGTGAACATTTTGTAGCATCCCATATGATTCCATAAATTATTCCCATATTATAATTTATAGGTAGATCCAAATTCAATTATGTGGGTAGGGGCCATACAAAAAATCTTATTTGAGGAAGGCTGCTTGAGCGTTGTGGGACTCAAACATTTCTATATCTATATACCTTCATCAAGTACTCCTAACCTCTCTACATCACATCCCGTATGAGAAAAATATTATCTGCTAGCAAAACGTGACAATAATAGTTGAAATTCATTTTACAACCACAAAATTACCTTCAGAATAATAATACAACTACCATTTCATATGTATATATATATATACATATGGTTAATAAAAATGCATGTGTGTCAGCATGATCAGCGAATCGTGTGGATTGTCATTGGGTTCTCAGCAAAAAGATAAGGTAAAAAAAAGTTGGCCAGCTATCTAAGTAGGGCTGGCCCCTCTCTAGTAGACTAGAGACAATTTGTCCATTTAGTTAGGTCTCTAGGCCCGGCCAGGCCAGGGCATGGAAGGACACTGACGAAAGCAAAAACCCCATCATTTTTATAATCCTTTTATTTCACACAATACATCCCATCACCTTCACCTCACATTTCATCCATATATATATATATATATATATATATATACTCACTTGGTGCTCGTGACCTCTGCCAAAAGAACGTTCGTACGTAACAACGCAGTCAAACACGCATGTACCCGTAATTTTTTTGGTAAATTAATCAACCCTAAAAACTCTAAATTAATAAAATATTATACAATATATGAGATTTTGGGCATTAATAAATTCAAAGGTTTATTTCTTTCTTTTACGATAATTTCTTTAACAACCTATACATGGAAAATTCATATAGGTGAGATAGGCATCACGTGCCCACTATACAAAGTGTAAAAACTGGCCAGCTTTATGCAGTGAATATCATACGCATTTGAACCGCCTTGGATCGATCACATGCATGATACCCTCTCTATTATAATGAATTATTTTAATGTCGGAAGCCATCAGAGTAATTTTGATTGTTCTACAATTTATTGGAGCCATGATTTAATATGCTGTAGTGTTATAAATGTTATGTTATTATTTGAGATTTCGGTCTAAAAAAATTAAAACGAAAAGTCCGATTCATTGTTGGTCAGAGAATAAATGGACTACAGCATAGGCCCAACGTATGTTTTCTAAAAATCCATCCATTATCAAATTTTTGTGACACTTTTTTTTAATCAGGTAGTATTGCAAGTTGGGCCCATCCAATATGGTTCAGCCCGAATCACGTGTGAATAGAACCAGAGTCACCATAATACAAAGAGGTTCAGGGGTGGTTCAATGTTATTTCACTTTAATTTTATGCTATTACATTTTTATTCGGATTAAATTACAAGTAATTTCTCGGCCTTTGTAAAATATATTAAATAGTATTATATTATTTTAAGCTAAAATAAGACATTAATATTTGCATAAAACTCAAATAAGACCAACATTGTATATTTTATTTTAAGTATTATATACACACATATAAACCAATAGTTATGTGATATATGATAAATGATCTAATTTATTTGAGTTAGTTTGAAAGTATTATATTATTATTTAAAATAATATTTTTTGAATTATTATTTTAAATTTAATATCTTATTTAAATTAAAACTAGAATATTCGGATAGAGACACACTGGTCCCATCAGTTTCTCAGTCACATTTCTTCTCTCCCTAGTTTCCTTCCCATTTAACTAGTAATGTAGAATGAAAACTAGGGAAATGGGTGATCAATGCGGAGCACATTTTTTGAGCAAAACATAAAATAAAGCATGAAATGACAAATATATCTACCTCGGTGAACTTGATTTACCGTCCCTTATTCCCAATAATATCAATTAAAAAATACAAAAATATTATTTTAATTAAATTAATTAATATATATAATTATATTATATTATATATTAAAATAATGTATTATATAAAATAATTAATTTATTATTATAATAAAAATAATATTTAAATATTTAATATATATTATATATTATAATTATAATATAAATATATATAATAAATTATATTATATATGTTTTGTACAATTAATTTATTATTTATAATATTTTTAGCATATATTTATATCATATGATTTTATATAAAATATTATTAATATATAAATTTATTTAAATTATATAAAAATATAAATATAAATATAAACAATAAATAAACGTATTAAATTAATTTATGTAAAAATAAAACAATCTATACAAATACCCAAAATTTAGAGTAATTGGTTTTAGTGTAAATCAATTGTTATAATTAGTTCCAACCCTTCAAACCATCCAATTCAAATAAATTGTTAATTATTTCATAGAGATACGAATAGTTCGAAGTATATATTAGTTTAATTTAATTTAATTTTAAAATTTTGCTTATAAAATTATATGTAATGTGTTAGTTAATATTTTTAAATTGATTATCTATCTCCTAATATCCATAGAAAAGAGTGGTTTTATTTAAGGAAATAATATTATACACAATAATATAGAAATTACAAATAAATATCACCTATATTTAGTAAGTGGTAAATTATTAATATGACTTATATTTTGAAAAATGAATTTAAAAGTATTTTTATTAAGAAATAATATTTTTTTATTACTTAGAGTTAATTAGAAACCTATTTAACATTCTAGAATTATTGAAAATATATTATTTATTATCTTATTTGTTGATAATGTTATATAAAATTAAATAAAATAGATAAATATTATAAATTTATTATATTAAAAAATTTTCAATACTTACAAATCTTTTAATTAGAAATGTATTTAACTATAAATGTATTTAACGCTTATAAGATAATAATACTATATAATATGATATTAAAATTAGGTAACTCACCCACTCCATTTATATATTTTCATTTATTTGAAATAGAAAAAATAATACCCAACTCACTTACATATTATTGCAACTGTATATAAAATTATTATTTTAATTTCTTTATCATTACAATTTGTTTCAACCATATATTAGATTCATCCAATTTTATTTTAAAATTTTACTTATAAAATTATATGCAAATGTTAGTGAATCATTTAATTGGTTAGGTAACTCCTCATTCTTATGAAAAAAGTGTTAAAAATATAATCACGTATTTAATAAAATAAAAAATATTTTATATTTATAAATTTAAAAATATTTTACTATTTATAAATTATTAAGAGAAATGCATGTTAACTATTATGGCTCATAATAATTATCCACACTATTATTTATATTATATTTTTTTGTTAATCGTAAATACTAATTATAAAAAAGAACTATCACTCTTAAAATTAAGTAAAAATTATCTCCTAATTTCACATCGGGCCAGCATATTTTTCTTAACTAAACAAATAAATGTAACCACTTAAACTTAACTAGGTTTAAAGTACATATAGTAGTATTTATGTACAATAATCCATTTTACAAAATCTTCCCCATCCAAAAGTATGGAAGATAAATCTAATTTATAGTGAAAAAATAAATTCTCATTAAAATTATTGCTATTCATGTAGGATGCTAAAGTATTAATTATCTTATATCCGATTCTAGTTGGAAAATAAGGTTGATTAGGTCAAGTTGACAAAATTTACACATATCAAAGATGAATGGAAAATAGTTTAAATGATGTTCAGTGTTTTAACATAACAATACTTACAAATGCATCTTGGTGGCTGCTTATGAACCCAATTTATTTTTATAATAAAGAAAATTTTGAAAAAAAATTTCTAAGTTGGAAAGTGGGATGGTGAAAAAAGTAAAATTGTGGGGGGTGATTAATGACTACTTGTACTATAGTATGTAAAAATTTTTTTGCAATTCCCATGGAAGGCCTCCAACACCCTTAGGTATGTTCATTGCTCCATAGAAAATCAGGTAATTGGAAACTTGATAAAGGTACACAATCACTTGACCCCTATAGAACTTGAAGCAATAGTGGATGTTTCCCTAATGAGTTTGTACATGTCAGACATGTTGGTATGGTAGTGGTGCCGTTTGGTAATGTCATTCTTAAACAAAGAACATTACTACATGTTCCTTGTTTACTGGATTAGTATTACCTATGAAAGCGAGAAAATGAAAGGCGGTTTTCTTCTCCATCAAGCAATTACCATATCCGTGGTGTAATACTCACCCACCGGAACCCAAGTTGAAAACAATCTCCTATCTGAAGAAACTGCCATGCAGTAATGCGACGCGTGGCCACATCATGAAGGGCTACTCTGATCAGTTCGGTCCAATCCTCCAAAGCTAAAAACACCAAAATTGCTTACTCTTGCGTTGATTAAGTTCCATCCTTTCTGTTGGCTGGCTGCAAAAAGCCGGTAGCATCAACTGTGGTTTAGGAGGAATCTTAGCCGAGGAAAATTAGGAGCACTTCTTGAAATGGCGGACCCCCTTAAGAACATGTTCTTCTTTAGCAGATGCCTGCAGTTTTTTTTTTGTGCTTTCAGAGTTTAAAAGTCCATCGTGGTACACTAAAGTGAGTCTCCACGACTGTGGAATGATGGATATAGAATCTACGAAGCAGGAACAAATTACACGAAAGAAGAGAGAACCGATTCACACACTGCTACGCGGTTTCTTGCTTACAGAGGATGATGGCATCGTCTTCACACGCAGAGAATAGTTCCGCAAAACCAGTAAAGTGTCAAGAATTTTTATTGGTGGTTCTTCTGGGTTTCTTCCTTTTATGACCATTAGATTTTCCTTCACCACCACCCTTACCGTAGCAATGTATTAAATTTTCCATCAAAAAGTGAAGTTTAGCCGGGCCCGCCAACATAATACCACACAGAACTACCCGTATCAAGTATAAACTGCGAGAAAAAAACTGTATATATAGATACCGTTTGAGATGGAGACCAGTAAAACAAACAACAATCAACAAGGCTCTCTGATTTGTCCCTCCTCCATCCACTGAAAAAACAGAACAACAAGATTTTGCTTTCCCCTGTTCATCTACAATGGTGGATACAGAGGTCAGAGTGACGGCAACCAACCCATCTCAGCCTCCTCCAGGTTTGTTCTCCCCTCCTCTGTCCTACTTGTAATTCAGTGTCATGTCTTCATGTAAAGCTCAGTTGACCATGCGGTTCTCTTATTTAAGGGTACCCAACTGGGAGTCCGCCGGCTAAGGGCCGGAAGAAGCTCTTTGGCCGCTCAAAACCCAAGGGGGAGAGGGGCTTCATTGAAGGATGGTACTGTTCTAACATCTTATCTCCTTATTAAGCATCTGTGAATTCTTACTGTTCTAACATCTGTTAATCACCCTTTTGATAATTTTACAAAACCCTTGAAAAGGATTTTGTTCGAATGAATTTTTCTGTGCAGTCTCTTTGCTCTATGCTGCTGCTGGCTCTGTGAAGAGTGCTGCTGCTAAAGTGATGGATGGATGTGCGAGTAGGGTGGTGCTTCGGGTTGGATAATAACATGCCACACTTATGTCTTTACATATATCCAGTTTGCTGTTAAACATTTCCAATGGTATATCATCAACTTCTGCTTTCATCCTCAATATTTTCAGCAAGGTTTTACATCCTTGACTGTTAATGAAAATGAACATCAGCACCAGCCACAAATGAATGACAAACCAAAAGTAAGGCACTTCCTCATGCAAAGCTCAGATGACAGAAATAGCTTCTCCATCTTCTTTAAAGGATCATGTTGTTTATCCATTGCCTAACTCGCAGAACAATAAGCTTCTGTCTCTCATTTGAAGCAAGCATATGTTAAATCACATCGTAATCAGACATTTTATGGCATCTAAGGTCCCTCCAAGAGTGACGATTTTCCATGAAACATAATTCAGAGACATCAATCAATTACAAGTTCAAAGTATATGATGATGTCAAACATTTAAAAATATTCAAACTTAAGTTCATGGTGTTAAATTTGAAGATGTGTGTGGTTTTTGAAGATATGTGTTAATACATGGAGATCTAAGATAAGGTCTGCAGGAAGGACTAGTTAAAACTGCAAGAAAGCTTCACCTAACCTTTTTCTTTTTCCAATATTCATTTCTCATCTTCACCATGTCAAGGGATTAGGTACCTATTCCAGTGGACTCAGTAAGCAAAATAGCTTACATTTCTCAAGCACGACATGGCAACTTTACAAAATTTTGACATCATCCAGCAACTCTTATCCAGAGCACGGACTACCAGAAGTGCCAGATTATACAATACACATAAAGGATCAGCATCACAGAATCTCCCAGTAGAGAAAACGCACCAGTGCAAGCCCCAGATTTAGGACATATGCCCCCTCCATGGCTATTGACCTTCATGCCTCCCAAGTGAAAAGCTTGTTATAGGCACTTCAGTAAGGCAGTGTGGATCTGGTTCGATTCCATAATCTGTGAGAGGCCTGTGCTCCAAAACTGCATCGTGCTTCTGGACAAACCCAGGAATTTCTACCTCACCCTTCTTTACATCATCCCAAAGATACTGAAGACGGCTCACATACTTGATTTTCCAATATAAGCTGAATCAAGACATATAATTAGAAGATGGGAGAGCATATCTGTAATGAAGGAAGAGGGGATCAAAAAGGTGGAGGAAGCGTTGAAGATTGTACCCAAATTTTAAAACAGATAATTTCCCAGAAAATCCAGAAGTGTTTCATTTCTGATCATACAACTAAGGCACATGTTCATTTGATTCTCTTCTTCTTGTACCATGAACACTTCTTACAAACCACTTGTATCGCACAGGAGTTGAGAAAGAAAAGGGTGTTATGATGTGATCAGCAGAAAGACTGGTAATATTTGCTATTTATAGCTCAGAACTCGTATACTCTGCACCCTAAGCAATTCAAATGTAAAGAAACAATCTATTAATAATTATATAACTTTTAACATTATTTGGATGAAACAATGAAAGGGTGTCAAATAGAATCACCACACAAGTTATACTATTGAATAACACTTCCACCCATAATCCTTTCCGTTTCTTCTTCACCCATCAAATATGCCATAGCAGTAAGTCAGATGTCTTGCAATGCCACAAAATCGAACAAACAGTTTACCAGTTATCTAAATTACTCACTAGCCACTGAGGAAAAATCGACCAAGGGTGGAAAATGCGAGCCTTGAACGGATGCCTGGGTGTATAAAGTAGACGATTTGGATCCTGTCTTTAATCACAGGAGGGAGATCCTCGTAGATCCACCTCAAAATAGATAAGCCAGGAAAATTGTCCTCCTTCTGGACAGTAGAGTGCATATAAACAATTGAAAACGGACCCTCGGGAAGCTCACTGCATATCTTGTGGAAAACATACTTCTTGAGGCGCTCCCCGCTGACAACCAGAGCTGCAAACGACCAACGAAAAACCTTATATTTTTTTTTAATGTTGACATGGAATTTGAGGAAAAATAAAACACGGAGATCAAATTCTAAGAAGAGATTGCTGCTCGATCGATTACCAGGAAAGTATTTCCCGACGATACGGAAGATGCGGTTTCCCGCTCGATCAGAGCCCTGGAGACGAAAGAACTGGAGAAATTCGAGGTCGGAGAAGTCTTCGTCCGGATAAAGGTACTGAGTGCAATCGTGCCACTCATCCACTTCTTCTATCTCCACCACTTCCGATTGAGATTCCTCTCTCTGTTGGTTCGACAGGAAGGGTCGGACGTCGATGCCCAGATACGATGCCAGCACGAAGACCGAAAAATCATCAGATGGAGGAGGAGAAGAGCTCTCCATCTCTCTCCCACAAAAAGAGACTCTACCGGGCATTGCTCTCCATGAAGTTGCCACCTTTCTTTCTTACTTATCGGGCCCGCCCAATATATACTTCCAATTGATTATTGGGTCAGGTCATCCGGGTCAGACATAGGACCGATGAAATCCGTACCCGGTAGTCCGATCCGATATAGCCCATAGCCGACAATTAGATCGGATCACCGGTTCACTATAATAGATCCGTCATTTTTTTGTATTTGTTCCAAAATGACATCGATTGTATTGGATCGAATCATAGAACGTATAAATGTTATTTTTTTTGCCAGGTAAGCAAAAAAATCATATATGCATGAATTGGGTTTTACTTTTTTTTTCGTACAAGTATGTAGCCACACAAATCAAATCAAGACCGGGTGTTCGGGTCTAAGATGGAAAATTGGACCCAATCACCCGTTTGGATCCGAAAATTGGAACCGTTACCGTTACCGCCATCGTCACCGGGTACACCTCGGGTTCACTACCAATCTTCGTCATACCACACTGAAATGAAATTCAGGTGGGATCCAACGTACCAACATCTTTTAATAAAATATTAAAAAAATGCTAAGTTTATAAAAGGGTGAATATGTATTTTTACATGACAAGGCTCTAGTCAGCACACCATATATACAAGCTTAACCTTAATCATCTTCATGCATCACGGTACAAACTATCAAGAGAGTCCTCTGGTACACTTTATGATCATGAGCATGCCAAATTTATTTGGCATGAATGAATTTCCTCCTCAAATTAGTTAAGTTTGTAGACATTTATAATTGGTAAAACATAGTTTGGACGAAACATAACTATAGAATATTTGCCTTTTTGATGTATGGATCTTACCCCATATAAAATGTTGCCTCAGCAAGGTCTCTAATGGCAATCGACTTTCCCTATTCATTGGCCTCAGTCTATCTCCTACTCCCCTCGAATGGCACTATCCTCTTTCAACTTCCTGTCAGTCCGCAGTTACGTCTCCACTGAGTTCCACAGCCAAGTAAGCGCCCCTTTTAAATTCCTGGCTGCTTGCGACCTGTTTCTGTAGTCATGTTTTGTTTAAGATTAATCCCCATGGGTTGTTAACATTTCGATCAGCCTTTTATGAGCTAGCTCATTATGACCCTTGATTTAATTAGCATATAAAGATTTGAGTTTTCCTTTATTCCTTACTTAGCAGCGCAATTACGGCCACCTTTCCACCGTTTTAAGGGCCTTACAAACTAGTTCAGGGAGGCGTATTTTGTTGGCCGATAAAAGGAGCGATCTTTAATTTAGAGTTGCAATATAGCCAAGGTTTATGTTATCCATTGCCTGATGTTACTGGATTTGGATTCTGACATTGGGTTCTTCTGCAGGAATTTTTGCCTGCAAACTATCATTGGAGTATCCAGTTCAAGAAGGGACCGAATTTGGTGGAGAATAGACTGTTGATTACTAAGAAATTCATAACAAGGTGTTCAATGGACAGAGAGGTGGATTTTAGCTTCTGCTTTTGTAGATGGTGCTGCAGAATGTATTATCTTTTTAGATGTTGAAGTTAAGGAGCCGAGCATCTCAACATTACTGATGAATTTTGATCCTTTTGGTGCTATCAGTACGCCACATTACTAGACAGATACATTCAAGCAGGTAGAAATATTAATTTATCTTTAAAATGATTCTAGCTGTACTCTGCACACGGATAAAGAAGCATAATTTTGGATGCAGCTTTGGCAATAAAAAAGTTGGTCTCACTTGGCTTCTGCCCCTAACTCAAAATTTCCGGTAACGTTCTTGATTTTTCATGTCTTAGGCTTCAGCAACTGAATACGGTCCATATGATTACACCAGAAGTGGGAATCCGACTAGGACTGCTCTTGAAGGGTATATCTTGGCCCTTCCCTTGCACATGATGCACATCAGCTCATTTATATTTGAGTCCACTCCCTCTATCCTCTTTTATTTTTTTCTCTCTAATTGCTTCAGTATAATGACCTTGTGATTGTTATTTTCTAGTCTTATGTTCTTCTTGTGCGCTGATAATAATTTCTGAGATAATCCTCATCCTTCTAGCAGAGCTTGATAAAGCAGATCGTGCATTTTGCTTCACAAGTAGAAATAGCACATGCACAGGATGCACTTCTTTTGGTAGATAATAGCATATTGTCTCCTGTCTTATCACAACCACTGCAACTAGGAGCAGGTGCTGAAAATATCAGCTTGAATTTATTTGAAGCTCAGTTTGGCTCTGTTTCACTGAGTTTGCTTGCTGCCTGACGTACAGATATTGTAATGCACTCTTGCTACTAAGTTCATCTCTGGGCATAGTGATGTCATGGTTGGTGTGCTTGCTGTGAAAGGACAAAGGTATGTGAGACGAACAGATGGATGTGGAAGATGAAGTCCTGTGGCTTATGAGCTCCCATAAAATAATCTCACAAAGATGAGAGTATCCGATGAAACTTTTTTTCCTAAACATAGAACCTCTCCTTTTACCATGCTAATCAATGACTACACTGGCCATTAATATTATATGAAGTTTTTGTTTTTATGCTCACATATTGTTGGCCAGTCTTAAAATGTGCACCCACCCACCCCCAAATGTAACAGGAGAACGCACAGAAAATAGCTGAATTTCTAGCTTCCCATCCACGAGTGAAGAGAGTCAACTACGCTGGTCTTCCCGATCATCCTGGTCGATCCCTACATTATTCTCAGGTTCCTTATCTCATTGCTTAGAAATTGCAGATGCTTTTGCATTTGGTGCAACTTCTCTAAGAGGATTATGTTTGCAGGCTAAGGGTGCAGGATCCGTATTGAGCTTCTCAACGGGATCAATAGCACTGTCCAAGCATGTTGTGGAGACTACAAAGTACTTCAGCCTAACTGTTAGTTTTGGTAAAGAGCCACGGTTTAGTTTTGTACAGAATGAAAGAGGCAATCTAGCAAAAGCTTAACTGTAACTCTTGATGGCTGACTCTTTGTTTTCTCTATCAACAGGGAGTGTTAAGCAGTTCGGGAGGCTCGAGGTCTAACCGAAGACCTCATAAGGATTTCAGTTGGGATCGAGGATGTTAATGATCTTATTTCTGACTTAGACAATGCCCTTAGCACATGACCCTTCTAGTTTGTGCCCCAGGACTCCTCAGATATGGCAGATATTGGATCTGTATGCTTTATGATAGGATTTTTGCATTATGAACCATAATATTGATCCAAAGTGAAGAGGAATTGAATTGTTGGAAGATCATAACCTTGCATTTGACATTCAATGTCTCTGTCCATGTTCTTCTCTTGGTGGCCATGATACCAGAAAATGGGAATGCTACAAACTACACAGTTGGAGCTTATAAGTGAGCAAATTGTACTACTTCAACAAGCAGGAACTTCGTCCAAGTGCATTGGACAGCTTATGAATATTTACAAGGCATTCTCATGTCAGTTAAACCAATGAGGACAATAGGGGACAAACTATTAAACAGCCCAGCCAGTCTGACCCATATTCAAAGGCATTTCACTGGGCCACTAGCATGACAGTCCTACAAGGAGAACCAAATTATTCCCTAAATAAGCTTCCACAAGCCAGTCAAATTCTCCGATGAGTAATCCTTAAAGATATTCACTTCCAAGTGCTATGTACACGCTCTGCTGTCCTACAGATTAAGATATGCATGCACTTAGACGGCAAAGAAAGACAAACTATATTTCAGAAGTAAAAGTATAGGGATGATGATTTTCACTTAAGCAACACTTCATTTATTCCCTTGCCAGGTACTAGTGCCAACAGATAGCCTGTGAAGCACCATTCGCACATAACAGAATGCGAAGCAGAGCACCACATACCACTAAAAACTGCTACCTGTTGACAAAATCTTCATAACTCATCCCCTCACATATGGGGTCTAACCTTCCAACTGGTCCTGTCACTTCAGAAATATTACATCTTTCAGGAAACTGTTTAGATTCTGAACTACAGCAACAATACCACAAAAAATGGCTATAGGATATGCATGCTCTCACCTTGCTCTCCTCTTTCACAAACATCAAGGAAATTGTTTGCATCCCTTGCCAAGAAAGGTGACCTAGCATAGTTTTCCAATATATCTGAAGAAAATTACAAGAAGAAACTTTTTACGTAGTTTGATTTGAAACATCAAGAAACAGATCAGACTATTCAAAGCTATCAAGATAATTCATGGGATGTTTGGTTATAATTATTATATTTATAATATCTCAATGGAAACATCGTTGGATCAGGAAAGAACATAGTTTATGTGAATTCATTAATCTCACTCTATTAAGTGATAATATCAAATATGTACAACAAACTGATGGAAAATTAGAAACACGATAAAAGTTCCAAATGCTAGAAAAAAAATCACAAACCAGAACTTTGAGAAAAATCAGCAGTAAAATCCGATGAAAGATGACCCAGAAACCCAAATGAGTTGTCTGCATCCAAGAGGGGCTCGTTCAGGGGCTGAGAGGTGGACTCAACACTGCAGAAAGATGCAACAGACATGTCTCCAATGGTTGAACACGGTGCCAAGACTTTACTCTCAGCACCAAACATACAAGGGGAAACTCTGGTATAGTCATATTCGGACTTTACAATTTCTCCATTGATTCCTTGCATAAGAACCATATATGAGTTTTGACTAGATATCATCATATTTGCTGGAACATCAATCCTATTAACATGAGCAGGCATCTTGATAGCAGAAGGCATAGTGGCATGCAAGGATGCCTCATCATTCATGAATGCATCAGTTGAACCGGGGCTTGTTGGGTGCTGAATCCTTTTTGGTTTCACCTCACCAGGATACTCTGGGTAAGATACTAAATTCCGGTTTGCTGTTCAATGAAACTAAACTATTAGGCATTGGATTCAACTCAAACTACTACAACTCACATTCTTGAAAACATGAATTCATTAGAGGATCTGAATAAACATTTATGAGATCTTACTTTGTGGAATATGAGTTGCATTATCAGTGGACACAGAAGCAGCTCCAGAGGGATACACCTGGTGCATAAACTGTACCTGCTGCTCCAGCAGCTTATTGTATTCAATTATCTGGTGTTTTAACATCAATCTCAAGTAATACGCCTTGAAAAATTCCCGGTTCTCTTCCTCCAGCTTCTGCCAAACTGAAAGTATCCAAACTACGTATCAAATTGGAAAAGGACTCTGACAGGTTTGGACAACTTAGTAAACACAAAAATCATTTACAACAGCATGAACAGTCACATGTTTTAATGGGAGGTGACAAAAACATGCTTCTAGCAATTAATGGCAGAAATTATCCATAGCAAAGGGAGTGACCATTTACCAAGTTCTGTGATACCAGGCTCTATTTTTGCCTGAACAAGTAAAGCCTGTACAACTTCATTTTGATTCATATACAGTTGAAGGCAACGTTCTATAAGATTTTGTACCTGAGAGATTGAATAACCATCATTGACAACCATGGACCATCCACAAAATGGTTATGACATTTCTGAACATAAGTAACTCCTGTAGTATCATATAGAAGTTGAACAAATAAGGCACCATCTTACCAACTGAATATCCTGACGAGAAACCCTCCTAGCTGGTCCACTTGACATCATATAGGTTTCACCCACTTCTCCACAGGCAAAACTCAGGTATCCAATGCTACAAAGCACAATAAGTTGGACTTATAGTGGAGATATATCTCATCACTCTATTCAGCTTCTCTGTTGGGCATAAACAATCTGGAAACAAATGAAAAAATTAACCTCCCAAATTCAGAAAGTAAGTTGCAGAAAACAGTAAGACTAGGCCATTATGCCAAGAAAGATCATCAATAAATTTGTATTATTAAACATCAACAAATATAGCAATCATATATCCACATGTTAATCATGGTGCTAAATGAGATTTCTTTGTTTTTGTTTATTATTATTATTATTATTTATAATGAGATAATGAATTTACAAATTGATTGTCAACAATCCAACCAGAACACTGTTAAAACAGTGAACTTCGCCCTTGACTCTTTCAAGGCCACAATATCACATCAGTGAATGCAACTGTGTATCATCATAGATCTTCATGAGAAAGCTCAAGTGATCGCTCAAATGGTTAATATCTTCACAGCGGATCCAGCAATCATCCCCATAATAGAATGTACTCATTGAACCATTTATTTCTATAGTATTCTTTTCTGCCATCTTCTTCAACCCTTTATTCCTCGTATAATTTTGCAACTTCTCTGCCTCATCCCACATTCCTGTTTCTGCAAACATTTTGCAACCATAACCAGATTCCCACCCATCATCAGCACAATGTCTATCAACCTTACAATCTCAACAGAAGCAGAGAGCAACACTACCATGGTTGTCTCATCGAGCTCAACGCCAAAAACCACTCATCCTTAGAAAGTATCTCATCCCAACTTGGACCGACAAATTTTCGATCCAAGAATGACTGTTCTGAAGGGCATTTCATCGAACATAATCCAGGAATCCCGGATTTTCTTACACGACCCATACAAGCTAACTAGTGCATTCCCAATGAAGACATTTCCATGATGTAAACTTCCCCATGGACCCCACGCCCGAGCTCAAGAGCAGAGGCACAAGCGCATGACTTCAACACAAATGGGATTGTGCCAACGTTAGGACCAATCCCCTTACCCTGCATCCTGAGATAGACCGGTAAGGCCTCCCTCGGGGAGTCACCGGAGGCGTGACTGTGAGCCCTGATGAGAGTATTCCATGGGGATGGGCTTAGGATCTCCAAGCAATCACGGACACAATGGCCGTGCTCTGGGCTCCTTCGGGCCAATGGCCGAAGGACCTGGATCACGAGGAGGGGGTCACTGGAGAGGCCCAAGAGGAAGACTGGGCGTGGATCTGGCTGAGGTGCTTAAGGAGCGTGAAAAGCTTGTGCTTTGGGAGATGAACATACTGGAGGATCTAAAGTTGAGGATCTATAGAAGAAAGTTGGAGAAGGACGTTGGGCTTGAGGAAGCAACCAATCACTGGGGATCCGGAGCTCGTCCAAATGAGTTCCTTTTATTACAAGTCAGCAATCTCAAGATAAAAGACTGGCAAAATGGAAATAGCAGGACCAATTTGCACCAACTCTACATACAAACTCCACATCTAGCATGTGAATCATCAATCTTTCATCTTTTTCGCCCTCTAAGCTTTGAATATAAGGTCTCAGAAAATTTTATCTTGCCTGAAATAAGCTCCTCTTTCACCAAAAAAAAAAAAACATTAAACTTTGAGCAACTTGATAATGAGGGCTGTAGAAAAATACATTTATTTTGTGCATACCATGTATTACAAAACCACCAAAATGATTGTGGGGACAGCTACATATTAACAAAATGATCTGAGATGACAGAAGAGACAAACTTTCCAGCCCCAAAACCATAGGCTGATTCTCTCTATCAAAAAGGGGTTGAACGTTCTTTCCTTTTTACTTCATTCACCACGTCTGGGCAAAAAAAAAATCATTCACCAGCAGAAGGGCTGAAGGGAATCTAGGTCTTGAAAAACAACAAGTGAATGATGGGCGACGCTAGAGCAGAACCGCGGGATAATCAGCGGCTAAGCCCTGAAACAGCCAGAAACCGACTATCCGGCGGATAATCAATATCAGCAGATGCCGCACCAAAGCCCAAGAGCATAAAACGGATAATCCATAGTAAATATGATCTCGACCATAAGGGGTGAAGGGACATTAGGCAATCACCGGACACGACAAGATGGCGGAATCAAGCAGGAGCAGAAATAGCTTACCGCGAGATTTCCCGGGCAATCCGAGGCGGCGATTTGATCGGAGTCTCAACTCGATTTGATCACCTTCAGGTGTCAGGATCCTTGGTCCCCTATTCGCTTCTCCACGCTTGTTCTTGAGAATTTATTGGACCGGTCGATCAGAAGCAAAATTTTGGGCAAATTGGAGGCTGCTGCCACGTAAGATACTTGCGGGCCCCGCTTTTAGATTGATTTACAACACTTAACTTTAATCCTTTTGATTGGCCAATTTAGGTTTAAAAATTTTCCGGTCAACGAAGAAAAGACACGATAGTTGATCATGGGCCTGATATCGGGCCGGATATAGTTCATGATTGAGCTCATTAATCTTTCACGGTCCACTGGCCGGTCCGTCGACTAAACCAACTTCCGGTCCATTCCGGTCAGGTAGGACAATGACCTCACCTCTATAAGCCTACTAACCTTCGAAACGGACCCAACCCTGGATTCCGGAGCTCAGATAAAACTTCACTTCATTCGCCGACGTTGAGGGCGGCGCCACTGTGGGTAACCTGTGAGATCTCCATTGGTCTAACCGTCCTCTCGTGGAGTCGGAGGTTCACGAGTGATAGAGAGAGGGAGGAAGCAAGAATCATGGCGTCTCAGGGAGGAGACTTGAAGTCGACATCCATTAATGGAATCAAGATGTACTCTGTTTCCTCTCAGCACCGTTCCCTTGCCACATGGCTGCCACCGAAGAAGCTCAAAGCTCTCCGCAAGGAGAAGAGTAAGACTGCTGATTTCCTATTTTGTTTCCTGCTCGCCGTTTATGTCTCCCTACAGTTCGTTTTCTTGTTGCCAGGAGATCAATGACTTAAAAAAGAAAATTTTAGGTTTCAGTAACAGTGGATTGGTCTATAAGGAAGTTTCCAGTTGATAATGGTGTTCTTTTTGTTTTTTCCAGTTGTTGATCATAATGCCCTATTAGCAAAAATTACTCTTTTTTTGGCATAGTCAGTGAAGTATGGATTGATGAAGTACAGAGTTTTGATTACGTATGGGCTTGATATTCTTTTAGTTTGATTAGTATCCGTACTTTGCACGGTTAATCAGGAGATTGTCCCTTGGTCAGCTCAGAGAGATTTGGGAGGCAAAAGTGGATAACTTATGCATAGCATGTTAATGGGCCTAAATCTGTCAAATTGATTTCATTTATCATTCCTATTACAATTTACAATTTACAATTGTGTTTGCCTTGAGGAGTGCAGTGCCATGTAGTCTACAAATATTGACCTGCATGGTGATTCTCATTTGTGCTGTTTCATGAAAAAGTCTTCACTACAACTATCATCTATTTGCCCATTCATCTCTTGAACAGTTTTATGTTACTATATCAACAAACATTTTAACTGACTCAGTGGAGGCAAGAATCTTTTTCCTGCCCTTTTTAAGTCACCAATCCTTGTTCAAGGTTGGCTATGATTTGACTCTCATCTGCATCAGTTCTTTTCATGGGGTTTAACTTTGTGAAATTTTATAAGTATATCTTCGTAATGATAAAATAAATGTCAAATTGAATGTTAATGATGTAATTGACATGCATCTATCGTTTTCTGAATATTATCTCCATTAACCATCCTTCTGAATATTATCTCCTTTAACCATCCGTCTAATCTCTTATTAGTTTTCAGTTATTTAAAACAAATTATGAAGTAAAGAATCTGTGATTGAATCTTGTACTCTCCAGGTTAATTATTAATAGTTAGACCTTAGATCTTAAAAAGATTGGTAGGCACCTATATTTCACGTCACTTATTGAGCCTTATCATTCCCTTCGTGTGAGGATATGCTAAGATACTTAACTGTTATTTGTCTCAAACAGACCATATGCAAAGGTTGGAGCTTATTCAGCATTTGAGTTTTGAGACCGCTACCACCAAAATCATGGCGACTCCTGATGGAGAATACCTCATTGCATCTGGTGATATAATTGTTACCTCTATCTTCAATTGTTTTACTCTCCTTTTAATAGGTTTGAAAGACATCGCACATAATAGATGTGTTCTACTGATTAAATTCATGTGGCTGACTCTTTTAATTAAAAAAATATGTTTTTGAAAACTGGTTCTGTTTCTATTGTTGTACAGGTATCTATCCTCCTCAAATCAAAGTGTATGAGCTAAAGGAGCTTGCGTTGAAGTTTGAGCGACATTTGGATTCAGAAATCATTGATTTTCAGGTTCTTTATGCATCTGACTCTTTACCGTATTTTTTAACAATATCAAGATACTCAACAGACATTTGATGTAGAAATTGGATTATGCAAATTTTGCATTTTGAATTAGTTATGTTTGGTCTTGCATGTTGTTGAGGAGAGGGGTGTCAAATTAAAGTTCTTGTCAGCATAGCATGTACCAGATCTGATTTTTTTTGTTACCCTATATATTTTTCTCTTCACTTATAGGTTTTGGCTGATGATTATTCAAAGCTAGCATTCCTATGTGCTGATCGATCTGTGTCTTTACATGCAAAATATGGAAAACACTACAGTTTACGCATTCCAAGGTACTTTTAATTTACTATTATGAATGATCAATATCTCACTGATTAGATCTGGTATTAATTGGAAGATCTCCCATCATTGGAGTTTTTTTTGTAATGGGGGAAGCATGAAATCGTACTTGTACATATTAAATGTTCTGATTTAGTACATGAGGGCTATGCGTTTCTCAATTCAGTGATATCTTCTGCTAATTCAAGTTGGAGATAGTTTATGCTGTTTGTTGAATGATTTTATTTAGTTGAAATAGAAAGAGAAATAACAAAAACAGGAGACTTCTTATCCTGGGAAGAAAAGGAGTCATTTTCATTCCATTAGTTTCTACATTATTATTTTTGGGACACTTCAATATGTAGCCTACATTTATTTTTTCTTTTTAACACAACTGGGAATGTAGAAGGCGTAAATCCATCCATAGTGCCATTTTACATTGATTTGTTTTGGCATTAGAACTTTGAAATGTATTTACTTTGATGACACATCTTATGTTTCTCATTTCCACAAATGTTACTTTGTATAACATCTGCATGCTGTTGTTCAATAACAGGATGGGTAGGGATATTGAATATGACAATTGGACATGTGATTTGCTTTGTGCGGCCTCTTCTCCTGATTTGTATCGGATTAATTTAGAACAGGTAAATTAATTATTATTGAAATATATAATTTTTATATGTATGATTTCTTGACATGAAGCGTTATATCGGATTAATTTAGAACAGGTAAATTAATTATTATTGAAATATATAATTTTTATATGTATGATTTCTTGACATGAAGCGTTATATCGGATTAATTTAGAACAGGTAAATTAATTATTATTGAAATATATAATTTTTATATGTATGATTTCTTGACGTAAAGCGTTAACTTTGTCTCTTTGCAGGGACGTTTCTTGTCCCCGCTGAGCACTCATTCCCCCGCACTGAATGTGGTAGCTCGAAGGTTATAATTGCTTTTCTGTTTCTGTAGCATCCATTTTCCTCCTGTGGCTCCAAGCAATGCCTTCTATGACCTCTCAGATGATGTAAGAGTTATAAGGATGGTTTTTTGCATTTTCAGTAAGCTTCATGGATTAGTGGCTTGTGGTGGTGAGGATGGTGCGGTAGAATGTTTTGACATGAGATCTAGGTCCTCAGTTGGTAGAATCGATGCTGTTGCACCCTCAGGAGATCTCGACCAGGTATTCTTCATGATTCTCATATGTTTTCTGTTTATATATATTTGGGTTGAAGGAAAACCAGCAGTTTTTCCTATGAATATTCATTTAGTCCATTCCAATATGCATAACCAGAAAAGAAAGCATTGATTCCACTTTTTTGTTCATTTTACCTAATGACAAACCAATGTTACTATTGCTTAAGTGTATAAATTTATAGGGAGCTGCACCCTTTGCTTCTTCTATCAATGAAATAATTTGGATGATAAGTTTGTTCCTCAATCAGTGATCAACTTCATTTGTACCCATAAATTAAGAACTATGGTGTCTTACATCTCTCCTTTGATGAGACTGGATACTTATATATGTACCTGGTTTATAGGAGGTGAGTGCTATAGAATTTGATGGAGATGGTGGCTTTATGATGGCTGTTGGAAGTACTGGAGGAAAGGTATGCTGCTTTGTGAACCTCCTTGCATATTATAAAGGGTTTGTTAGCATCTCCTTTTCCATGATGTTGGATTTTTTTTTCAATTGTGAAATAAAGATTTTAATATGACAATTGTATGTATGATTTCAATTCTAAATCATGTTGGGTCAAACTTAGCTGTTGTTGATTAATATTCTTAGATGACATATTGTTCACCAAAGTTTACTTACTCGAGGAAGTTTTATTGTTTGATTGACTTGGTATGAGCGTTTTCATATTTTTGTATATCTCATTTGAATTATTTACTGTTTAACCTGTATCTTACATCTAGGTGCTGCTCTATGATTTGCGATCATCCCATCCGTTACGTGTTAAGGATCACATGTGAGATTTAACTTCTACATTCCAAGTTGGTCTTGTGACATTTTTCTTCCTTTTTACATTTGTGTTATATTCTTTTGAAATATTTATAATTTTAAATATGCAGGTATGGGAGCCCAATATTAGATATTAAATGGCATCGTACTCTTAATTCAGAAAACCCAATGTTAATTTCCACTGATAACCATATTGTCAGAATATGGGACCCTGAGAAGGTATGTGATTTCTTCCAGAGAATTGATGGAAGGAAAGATTTTGTCATTGATGTTGTTGACTGGAATATTCTTGTTCCATATGTAAATTCATTTACTCATTGATTGTTTTATTTTTGGTATTATCAGGGTGATGGCATGACTAGCATTGAACCCACAGCTGGAGCTATCAATGATATATGTGTCTTCAAGGACAGTGGATTGATGTTGCTGGCCTTAGACAACGGTCAGATACCTTCTCACTTCATACCTGCTCTGGGACCTGCTCCCAGATGGTGTGCTTATCTTGAGAGCTTGACGGTATGTCTATAAAATTTCTGTTAGTATTCACCTTTGTTTTTAAAACTTTTTGTGAACCTTTGATCCATTTATTATTGGATACTATTAATCTTCTATTCACTGCAGGAAGAACTTGAGGAAGGAGGTCAAACAACTATATATGACGATTTCAAGTTTTTGACAAGAGAGGAACTTGAGAAGCTTAACTTGACCAATCTGATCGGCACAAATCTTTTGAGAGCTTATATGCATGGTTTCTTCATCAACTATAAGTTGTACAAAAAGGTGACCCCCCTTACACACACACATGGAGCAGTTGCCTTCTGGGTTTCTGTTATTAACTTGAGTTCATGGTTAGCTTTATAGAATCAGTGGTTTCATGAGAATGAAAAGTAGTTACTGATATAAAACAATCAAAAGGCAATTCATTCTATTGACTACAGGAGTAGCACAATTTCCTGATATGTTCAGTGCTAAGTATGAAACTTGTGTATCTGTGTATGTAGGCGAAGGCTCTGGCAGATCCTTTTGCATATGATGCTTATATAGAGCAACGAAAGAAAGAAAAGCTGGAACATGAACGTGCTTCTCGGATCACGGTTAGTTATTTGAATTGAAAAAATTACTTTCATTTCTCATGTAATGCTTTAAGAATTAATGATTTTAAAGAAATTTATGAAGTTCTAGTTTTTCTTTCACAAACTATTATTTTGTATCCAACTCCTATAATTTATGTTCTACTCAAAGTTTGATCTGAATTTTTGGTTCATTGTATTTTGAAGTTTTTTTTGAAGTAATGAATTAGTTCCATATTATACTATATACTAAGAAATATCCCCATTTTTATTTATTTATATAACTTAATTTCACTTTATACCTGCAAATCTTGTCCTTTCTGTATTAGTACTCTGCTTCTTTTTCAGTTTTTGTAGTATTCATTGTGCTGGCAATTTTTTTGTTTGCATTGCAGATCAAAAGGAAATTGCCCAAAGTTAATAGAATTCTTGCTGCCAATCTCCTTGATAAAGATGAAGTTGAGAAGGGTGATGGAGAGGACACTGAGACCAAAAGAAAATCAAGGAAAAAGAAAGGACTCGACTCTGAACTCCTCAAAGATGAGAGATTTGCTGCTATGTTTGAAAACAAGGTAACAAATGGAATAGAATGAATTGCCGTCGTTTTCCAGTTTGTGGCGTTTAGATTAATTGGGATCTATTGCATGATATTTTTTATCATTTTTGCTGCCTTTCTCCTCCTGGATTTAATACATGTTTGTCTATGATTTTCAGGACTATGAAATTGATGAGCAATCTCGAGAGTACCTTGCATTGCATCCTATGGGCTCCAAAAAGCAAGCAAATTTGGTCGAGGAACATTTTGAACCAGTCATGGAAGGTGCGGAAGATGATGATTCAGGATATTCTGATGCTTCTGAAGAGGACTTTGATGACAATAGCAATATAAAAAAGAAGTCTCGTGCTCCTAGGTTGGTTCTCTTCGGGTTGCCCTCATTTCTGAATGTGTTTTGTCTTTTATGTGTGTGCTTTTTACAATAAGGCAATTGGGGTATATGCAAGTGGATTCATATATAGATCTACTAAGTTCATGCTGAAGGTATAAAATCCTAGAAGATCAGGACAAACTTGGCTAGATGCAGGTAGAATAAGAAAATTTGTATGTTGTGTGGTTCTAATTTTTTCAAGGTTTGTTCGAGGCTTGGCAAAAAAATAAAAGATTTGCACAAGGCAACCAATTGTTAGAGGGGGAATATGAGAGAATGGGGAAGGGGTCTCAAATGGATTTAATTTAGTAAATAGTGGTCATTAGGATATTCATTTTTGGGAATGGTCTTGCTCTTCTGGTTGACCTTTTAAGATGATTTGGTAGAACTTCCAGCTTCATCTTTTATCACCCACACCTTTGTATTTTCTTTGAATGTTCAGGCTTTATGAAGTGAAGGATGAGAGGCATGCTGAGGCATTCTTCAACCATGTGTCACTCGCGGAGGAGGACTCCGTTCCTCTTGGAGAGAGGGTGGCCGCTCTCCAAAACAATCAGCGGCAAGGTGGCACCATGAAAGATGTGAAGGTGGGTCCTGGAGGATCAAGAGAGATATCCTTCATATCCCGAAGCTCTGCCAAGTATGTAGAAGACGAGGAAGACAGAGAGGTGGGGCGCAAGAGAAGGGGAATCCAGTCGTTGGGGCTCAAATCTGTAAACTATGGGTCCCGTGGTCGAGGTAGAGGTGGCAGAGGTGGACCCCGTGGCCGTGGCCGAGGAAGAAGAGGCCGCCGGTGATGGGAAAACCTCTCCATTGAATACTTGAGGAGAGATTGGTTTGTGGAGGTAAGTTGGCAACACATCATGCTAGAAAGAGGTCCTGACTTATTTTTGTTCAAACTGATGGCAAGGCTGCTGCATTTTCATTCCTGTGATTGCTCTCATCAACTTACTCGGCAGGAAGTTGCAGCCATATATATCACAAATTAAATGTTCATGAAATTATTTATTTATCACACTTGATCTGTCTGTCACTGATTGGTAGTCTGGTACTGAAGAACTCGATTTTGCAACAGTTTGTCAATATGTAGGTAGGTTGTCACTTCTCCTTTTACCAACTTGAAGACAGCCGACAATACTGTATTCATGTCCTTGAGTTCATTGAGATCCATATGCGAACAGTTTCTATAAACTATTAACAAAGGTGAAGAAGAAAAAGTAGAACTCATGCTCAAGTTGCACCATTGTTGGGCAAGTTGTATACTAAATAGTACATGCATAAACTCCCAAACACAGCTGTGGACTGATTATATGCGTAACATACGTATGAAGTTACAGGTTGGGCTCCACTACCAACTCAAACAGGGCAATATTTTATTGCTTATTGTCAAGTTCAATCCCCTCTGAGGAAGATATAGGCCAGTAGTTGTCTCCGAATGAAGTAATTAGATGCATTGAATTTGGGTACAGAGATGGTGAACAGGATGAGATCACCCAACTTGTATTCATCATCACTATCACCACCACCACCACCACCACTACCCCTTCTTTTATGGTATCAAGACGTCCACACACACTGCACTCATTGTGTATCAACCAGTGATCTATCTATCCCATGTAGTGTCCTACTATTTGACCTTGTTCATCAGCTTAAACCATTGGAATGAGTTGGACACGTGCTTAGATTAAGGAGTACAATGACTTCGCTCTCAACCCCATGATAACATTATTCAGAGAGAAGGGGAGCCAAGCATCCTTTTTTATTCCCAATTTTCGCCCTGTCCCTTTTCTGGGCGTACGGCCTCCTTAATTCCTGGCCCTCCCCCATGGTCGGTTGAAAGGAACCTAACAGAGAGAGAGAAACGCTTTTCTTATGAAATTTGTGCACAAAATTTTCCCCACAGTCGGTAGCCCAAAATGGTGACCATCGGGCAAGTGCTAGACTCGTACGATTGTTTGCTAGCACGTGTTGTAGTCTTATTGGAGATGTTCCATATTGGGAATCCATTGCAAGATGCAACTTATGGGTTATAACTGGAGGGAAAGATTGATCTAAATATTTTTATTTTATTTTATTTTATTTTTAATACAAATATGATTAGTTAATTATTTAATTTTGTACCATTAAAACATAAATAGTAAACTAAGCTCCCCTTTCTCTAGAAGCTCAGCATTATTAATAGTCTCCACTTTCATCCCCTCTTCCCATCTTCGTTTTTTTCTCCATCCTCTCATCCAGGTTTTATTTTGCTTTCTTCACAGGCGCGGGTCCTTACCTTCTCAGAGATCTGACCCATACCAACGAACGCAGACGGGTCGGAGGGCCGTTCAAGACAGTATTAGTACTCGCCGCCACCGCCGCCGCTGGATGAGGATCGTCAGAGGCACTACCTGCAGAAGTCGGCCGATCGGTCTGGCATCATCCATCAGTTTCTTTCTGTCTTGAGTTCTCTTCAACATCTATCATTGTCTCCACCGTTATACATAAATAGCTGGTTGATTATATGTTGTTAGGGTCGATGAGATGGATGGCCATGGTCCTGGCGGCGCTGACGCTGTCCCTCCTCGTATTGCCGCTCGTCTTGCCGCCGCTTCCGCCGCCGCCGCTGCTGCTCCTCATGGTGCCGGTGCTCATCATGTCCCTCCTCCTCCTCTTAGCCCTCTCCCCGCCAGCTAAAGATCCCGTCCTTGTCCCCATCTCTCACCGATAAAAGCCGCGATATCCTTTCCTATTTCTTTTTTATTATATATATAATGGATTTTTATGAAATTATAGAGCGCCGTGGGTCCAATCTCCGACTTCCAGCGTTCTCAAGGCTGTGTCGACTCAACGGCGGCCGTCATCGACATACCGTACATATATAAATATATATATCTTCTCCCGTGTGTACATTTTGAGTGTATATATATATAGCAGAGCCCCTGCTATGACGAGGCCATTGATTGTTTGCCTTTGGTCGACTGGATCTTCTTCCCTAACCTCTTCATGAGGAATAAAGTGCTTAGGTTGAATGATCTCCATCTGCTGCAGTGAAAAGAAATAAGTGAAATATTAGGCCTTCATGCACGTCTCTGGTCTACATGCCACGGTGCCCATTTTTAATCTAACCCTCTTTTCCCACTTTATTTTACTATTATTTATCAATAAAATCTCCCATTATTTAATTGATTTACTATCACCTGTCGTTATATATATATATATATATTGAATTTTTATTAATATACCCAATTGCCAATTTTCATAATTCTCAATTTTATAGGGTCTATGTTTATTACCGTGTTGGCATGTGTTGTGATGATCAATAATATATTAATAAAAGAATGGAATATAATAAAGTTAAAATTATGAATTAATATTTTAATTCAACCATTTCAATCTCTTCCAACAATTCAATCATTCCCTTACATTTTCCAAATAGTGCCATCTTATCATTGCACATAACATACTATTATTATTATCATTGCTCTACATTTTAACGCATCATTTCTTTAGAAAATTTTAAACATTTTTTATTATAATTAAAAATATACCATAAAATATCGGATGGGAAATCCCTAAGCAGCAAGTGATGTTGGGGTTTTCATGTATAAACAGAACATCTCTATCTACACTGTCCCTATACATTGTTGGTACTTCGAAACCTTATTCAAACAGTGGAAAAGAGAGGGAGGCCCGCGGGGAAGGGACATGCCATTGCCATTGCCATGCCATGCCATGCAAGTAGGACAAGTTGAAGAAGAAATCAAAAGGGTGAAACGATTAAAGGAGAGACAATGTAATCTGACCTAAAATCTAATCTTCCTTTGGCCAAGCATGAAAACAAAAAAATAATAAAAGGGAAAAGAAACCCTAAAATCTAGTCAGCTGTTGTTCCAACTCCGGAGGACTGTGAATGGAGTAAATTAATAATAAATAGGGAGGCCATGGCAAGGTAGCCGACAAGAGAAAAATAAGACCAATTTGCATAGAGGGAAAGGGACATAATGGAAGAGGAAGTCAGACAACTTGACACATGGGGGAGCATGATTCCCTTGTCCCACCCCATTTCTCCGAGGGGCAGCCTGCCTGCCCCTTTCATGCGATGCAAATTCAATCTAGATTGCTGGATTAGTTTTGCTTGAATAAATAAATCTAAGTCACTTGCCAAGCTAGTTTAGCTTTCTATTTTTAATTTTATAAATAACTTTATATTTTTGACGCTTTTACTTTTATATTATTAAAACGTATAACTTATTTGTTGTAAAATCCTTAAAACCTTGGTTATTATATATAAACCTCAAGGACCAATTCTTTCAACACTCCAATTGTTAATAAAGTAAATCTCTCTCAAAATATGCTTAAAAAACTAAGTGTCCGATCGCTTAAACCAATCAACTTTTGTGAAAAAATGAGACCTTTTAAATTAAATAATATTAGTAAAAGAAAGGTTCAACAATTTTATATAAACTTTTAATAATATCTCATTTGTCCATATCAATGAATTTTTCTCCAATTAAATAATACACGTGTGTATTAAAATGTAATAAATATATATTTTGGGCGGTGATGATGGAGAGGAAGGGATGAGCACGTAACGTAACCCAGATGGATTCATTCGTCTGTATGTTTCACATCAATCATATCATTGATGATCCAAATGTATTACTGTGTATGGATTTTGACACCTTATTAAGTTTGTAGATAAGTTCAATTATCTTTTCATTCATTAATTACATCAGGTAAGATTTGGGTAACATATGAAATCTACATTGATTAATTAATTTCCTACCGCTTTTTACTTTGAACTATCAAATTCAATGAATTAATTAAACTCATAACCATATTTTTTTATATTTTTACTATTTTATAGGGTGTCACACGGCACTGAATACGATGATTGAAGCTAAAATAAGTTTTGAAAAAAAAATTTACTTAAATATACTTGAAAGTGATTAAATGTGATTTGATATAAAAGTTTTAGAATACAATGTACAATTAAGTTGTACAAATAACTTGCAATATATAGGAACTAACTAAATAGATTTGGATTCACTAAATCCTACAAATAAGGATAAATTGAACTAAGTGCTCACACACATCTATCGTAGACTAAAAAATATTAAAATAGAAACTTTACTCTTTTAAAGTGCATCAAATTGGAGGGATATAGTAAAAATATCAACAAATTGACATTTACTTAATCAGATCAATTACTTCATTATTCATGATATATATTACAAAATAAAATTTCGCATCAATATTTGTACTTTTTCCAACGTTATTATTGATGTTTTTTATATTTATTTATATTTGCTAACTCTTTCAAGAAATGAGGTTGTACTATCATTTTACAATAAACTCTATTTCAATTGTCAACAAAGTACGAATAGGATGTTTTTTAAAAAGCAATGAAATAGTCCATAATATCACCGTAAAAACATATGTTTTTCTATTATCTATATCTCTAGTCATTATAACTTTAATATCTTAAAAATAATGTATTTTATTGATTATAAATATATGAAACCAAAAATCCACATACTCCTAACCTCCCAAAAACACTAACATACATCTTAGGAGCCTAATACAAAGTTCTCTCCCCTTGGACCCATGAAACCAACTCAACCATCCACATCTATTTTCTCTTACTATAATCTCTTCTTGTAATAATGAGCACTTGTGCGTTCCTCCCTTCTCATTCTTCTCTTTACTATGAATCACAAGAAACTACAAATTCTTCAAAATCAACTAATATTTTATTCATTCGTAGAAAATGTTATGATCAAAATTCTTTTGAAAGTTAACCCTTCATATTGTCCCCTTTTAACTTCATTTGATTGAATAATTTTTTTCCATCGTGCATTTAATTTCATTATTTCAACCATTTGAACTTTTATCCAACACTTGCTAATGATTCTGACCTCATGGGTGATGGGTGTTGTGTTTTTTCTTAAATCTATTTCACAATATTATTACCATAATTATACTTTCTTATTAGAAAAAATAAATGAAAATATTATAATAATTAAGGTTGAATTATCTATTGCATTTGGAGTTATCCCGTAAATTTTTAAAATCACTGATTTTACTACTTAATTTACTCATTTTCATCGAACGAAATTATTTTTAACCTATTACTTACAAAAAAATCTCATTTTTACCTATTTATTTTTTTTAAATTACTATTTTGCATTTAATAGTTTAAAATAAATTATTATATCATCCATGGACAATTAAATGACTATTTTGCCCCACTTCTACCAAAAATTACGATTTCATCCAAAAACTTCTAAAAATTACTTTACACACATCATTTTTTTTCTAAAATCACCTCCTAACACCTTTAGCTATCATTTTGAACTATTTACACAAACTTTTCCATTTTTACAGATTAATCCCAAACTTTTAAAAATTTTGTAATTTAATCTACAAATCATGTAAATCAACCAAATTAACTTATATTTTCACAAATCACTCTAAAATAATTTTATTATAATATTAATAACTCGTAGAAGTAGCGGGTGATTTTACCCTAATCGAATTTGGCTGAATTTGGTAATTTTTTAAAATTGACTGAAATAAAGATACAATAAGAGTTAACAGAAATTCTTTAATGGAGACTATTGAACAAATGTCATTTTGAACCTAAGTTCAAGGTGAGTTATTATGTGGTGGTAATATATGAGTACCTTATATTTATAATCTAATTTATATAGAATAATTTCACAATTGTAATATAAGGATCACACATCCGAAAACGAATAGAAAATACTCAGGATAAACAACTTTCAATTATAATATTTAGTGGGAATATTAATAGCAAAAATAATTGTATCGAACGCTACATTTTACAAGTTTTTATAATTTTATAAATATACATTTTGTTTATTTAAAAAATACTATAAAAATTGAGAAAAACTATCATAAAAATGACGGTATAAAATAATAAATAATGTCTAATTAAATAAGGTCAAAAAACGTGAAAAAAAATAATAGTTGTATTATAAGATTATAAAAAAAAAGTATATGTGACAATTAAATTTTATAACAGATATAATAGATTAGAATAAATACCGTATTTATAATATTGAATTGAACATACTTAATTTCTCTAAATAATTTCGATAACGTGTAAGTAAAATTGAGAAAATGAGTTTAAAATTTACTTAAACATAACTTTTACTTATTAATTTAGAGTTCTTATAATTTTTAAAATTTTATTTTTACGGAAGTTTGGAAGAAAGTTTTAAACAAAAAAAAATATTGAATTTCAAATTCTTTGTTAGTGCACTTTTTTGATTGATTTAACTCGTGTAACATATTATAAATCGGTTAGGCCAATTTTTAGTCTTTTGTTTACGGGTTAAATTCTAATTTAATGGATTATTAGTACAATTTATTTTTTAAAATTATTTTAATCAATTTACTAATCTTGTTAACAAAAAAAATCTATTTTTCTATTTTTTTAATATTTTTTAAAAAATCACAAAATTTTCGATTCCAATTTTCAATTCTCAATCCTTAATTACCAATAAATATAATAATTATAGAGTGTACATCAGTTTACTAAATATATAATATTTTAATTTAAACTAATTATCATTTTTATTCAATTTTCAATCTTTACTTAATTTTTTTTCCATTCCTAATTCGACCCTTGTTACAAACCAAATTACGATTTCTAAAATTACACGATTACATAGTCAAATTACGATTTCTAAAATTACACGATTACATATGTGAGGGCTAACTCCTAAGTATCGTTGTAGTGAGTGATAGCTGAGCCGGAGAACATGGATGATGGACCGAGTTTAATGGAGACCAGGTGACTCAAGCCAAGAGAGATGGTTAGATCTGAGCTAACTGACTCGAGCCAAGGGAGAGGTGGTGACCAGCCTAATGTAGTCTTATGAGATGGTCCTAAGGCCGAAAAAGACGGAGCGCCCCTAGAGGACGTTAGAAGGAGGGAGGAAAACTCGAGATTCGACCCAACAAGAGAGTCGATGCAATGAGAGGGACAACAATCCGGGTGAGTTGATTCCTTTTGGGAAACACGAACAAGGAAACGGGATTTACGAGGGAAAATCGTACAACTAGATCTATGAAAGCCCTATAGAGGATGAGAGGGACGTGGGTAAAAACACATTTTCATAACTTCAAATGAAACGGGATTGAGTGTCAACATAATTATAAATGTAGCATTCCCAAATAATACATATCAAAATCAAGCTTGATAGGGGTTCTTAAATTCTTCAATCATAACATTATTATTATATTATTTTTTTAGATCATCTCCTAGGATATGAGCATTTTTCCTTCATCTATAACTTTTATAATTTTCATAAAAGTGTAGTCTCTCTCTAAAAATTTTTAAATTCTTTTATAAAAAAACAAAATATTGTTGTGATAATTCATTTAATGTGCAATCTAATATAATCTTAATGAAATATTTACATTAATAGATAAAATTATTTAAAATAATACAAACAAAATATAATAATATCTAAATAAAATATAAGGAAAATTTAATAATATTTCAATATATTTATTTATTTTGGTAATATTTATTAGTTGAATATTTCTCTTAAATTGTATTTAATTATATCTGGTAATTTTTTAATAATACAATTTAGTATTTATTTATTTTAATATATTGTGGTTCCAATAGAATTATAAATTAATAATGCGTGCTTCTCTATTTACTTTAGTATCTTGTGGCTTTAATCTAATTTATTATCTATTCAAATGTAGTTACAAAATTTGATATTAAATATAAATAATATAATTAAATAATTAATAAATGATAAATTATTGAATATATACGTTTGATATTAAATATAAATAATATAATTAAATAATTAATAAATGATAAATTATTGAATATATACGTTAAAAAAAAGTGTAAAATGGTAAATAATATATAAAAAATAGACTATTTTTGTGTAGGTTTAAAAAATTGAGATAAATTTTAATATATGGATTATAATTAGGATATAGGTACTAAATATAAAAAAAATAAATAATAATGATATATGCTAAAATAAGTAGTTTATTATTAATATAAAAAAATAATATCAGCAATAAATTAAATTGATAAATAAATAAATTGTGTTAATATTTTACTAAATTTAGATTAAATTAAATAAATATGTTGAAAAATAAGAGTATTTACCCTTTATAAAAAATCAGAAATATACTCAAAATTTTGAAACAAAAATATTGAAATAAATTAAAATTTTATTATAAATCATAATTTTTTTAAAAATATTATAAAAAAATAAAAAATTATTACAATTAAAGTGATAAAATTAATAGAGATGAATTAATTTGGGGCTGATTAATACCACCCAACCCATTTAGGATTGTATTTAAAATCTTTTATTAATAAGGGTATGATAACAATAATAACAAAATATTATTATAATAATTAATTTAATGTGTACAATTTAATTAGTTTATATAAATTTAATAAAATATTTAAATAAATAAATACAATATATTAAAATTATACGAACAAAATCTAATAATATCTAAATAAAATATTAGTGAAATGTATATTTAAATAACTTTTTGTAATATTGGTTTAAATTTGTAACTTTTACCATTTGTTTATCTTGAATTAACTTATTTTTTGTGAATAAAATAAAGTTTACCTTTTTATTTGTAGTGTATTGTATATTCAATATAATTTATTTTCTAATAAATTTCAACATAATTGTAACTTTGTTGTGTTTTCACACTTATATAGTACTTTCTAAAAAAATAAACACTCTTTGATTAAGTTTAGTTGGCCAAGCTTATTGAAATTTATCAAAATTTATACATTTTTACTAGATCTTAAATTACCTAAAAATTAAGGTGGCATTTCAAAAGTATATATATATTAAAAAAATTCTCTTAAAATATTTTATCATATTTTTAGTTTTATCATTAATTTTCTATATCTCATCTTCTCCCTTACCTTTATTCATGTTATTTATAGTAATTTTAAATATAAATTAAATACTAATAAATTATAGTATATCAATCACCTTTAAAATATATTTTTTTAATTTCAACGTTAATCAATCTGTAGAATTTATTTTAACGTGCAAACAACTTTCTTCAATCTCGCAGGCTTCAATAGTCATGGTGACCATGAGAGGGATAACTAGTTGCCCAAGAATATCTGCGTCATTTTCTTGTTTGCTATTTGCAAAGTCAAGCTCTCACACCACTTATAAATGATTCAGAATACAAAGGAAATCCTGTACTAAATAAACTTGCATCCACTAAACCCTAACAATAAGGAAATCCTGTACAGCAGAAACTAACTCCATGAATTAAGTGGTCATAATGGATTCCTATACATTAGCCACTAAAATAAATTGTAACATCAAGTCGGAAAAGCTTGGTTAAATACTTGGATAACTTAACATTCCCTTATTAACATACTCTATTATTAATAATATTGAAAGAACATTTCCCAATAATTAGAAAATATACATTATATAATACTAAAAATGAAATATGTTATAATAAAATAACGTTTAATAACCTTACATTAGTCCATCTTGTCGGCTGGAATCAATCCCGGCGGTTTGGGGATATGCATGCATTTTTGACCTTTGACTACAGGGAAAGTTAATAGAGAAAGTGATCTAATAATGGATATGGATGCAAGCGTGCAAGATTCATTGTATAGATCATAGCCAGTGGATGTCTAGAGGAGTGAAGATGATTTTTGTATATATAAATCCACCTGGGTCAGTCGTCACCTTCCTCTCTCTGAAGCAAAGGATAAGATTAATGCATCATCACTCGGAGTGGGATTGGGAGGGCAATAATCAACGAATCTTTGAATGTTTCTACGTTACAACAGTTTGAGGTTACAAATAGAAGCAAGTGTGCATATATATGGGCATATCCCTCATATACAATTAACGTAAACCCTGAGATCCCACATGTGTAGGTGTATGTGTGTGTGTGTGTGTTTATTATCACCCTAACCCATCTGTACTTCCTGTAACTAATGAATGAGATGAAAGAACAAAGAATATGAGTTGCTTTCTTCCTACATAGATCACATATTCTACAGAAATTTGTGGGGGCAAAACCTCGTCCTCATCTGCCGTGTGTATGATCAGATAATCAAGCATCCTCCATGAAGATCTTGAAGATGAAGTCACGGAACCTCCTCGAGTACTGCCTGGGATCAACGGCAGAGATGAGGATGGGGTCGTACTGGATGGACTTGTATGCATGCTCGAGCTTCTTGCTAATGTCGTAGTCCTGCAGGATGTCTATGATCCCGAAGAACATGACCACTTCGTAGAATTCTCCAGTGGGCTCTCCCACAAGCTGAAGCTCGCATCCGGTACTTCGCACCGTCCTTTCCACTCGAGCCGGCATGTTCACTCCGAGTTTGATGCTGGCCCACCTGAGAGGATGGGATACCTTTTATCTTGCAAATTGATGCAGATTGGATTTCCCTTGTTCAAGTGCTCCTCCAGCTTAAAATATGAACATGAACAGCATGTATAGCAGGAGAGGCTCGTGGGGCGTCAATCATTTTTAAATAGGCCCAATATGTGCAAGTTGTACATGTATAAATTACAATATAATCTGTCCAATTCATTGAACCAAGACTGCATACTTCTTCCGAAAAGTGATGAAAGAAAGCAGATCAATTTTCAGATTCTTATTATGAAGCGTCATGGTGACCGACATCTTTCTGCTGAGGGGTCGTACTTACCATGAACTGGTTCTCATAATCACCAATATATCAATTTCATTGTTGACGTTGTAGAAGTACTGATTACCTGGATGGGTCATTGAGAAGCTGATCCACATCTGCTCGCGAGAGATGCGGAGTTCCTTCATCATCAAGATCACCTGTGTGATGGAATTATAAAGAGAACAATAAGCTTTGTCAAATATCTGAGAAGAATTTCCAGTAGTATAAGAAAATTAGCTGAAATGAGTAGAGGGATAAAAATAACCAGTGGGAGTACGAGCCCCTGATGGTATTAAGTAACCCGCAACTGATGTCTCTCGGAAGTAAAGACCAACCAATAGGCTGTAGTCCATAATCCTCTCTTGTTCAAGAAACTCGCAGTCCCTGTCTATTTGCCTTTTAAGGAATAACAGAACATAGGGGTAAAAGAGTCCCGGTTAGAGCACAACATTAGAATTATAGATAAGGTGGCCTTTTGTCTTTTTTCTCCTTTTCAATTTTACCTGTAAAACTGCTGAAAGAACTGTTTGTGAAGCCGAAATATGAAGTTCAGATCAAGATCTTTCAGGATGGTATTTCCATCAATCTCTGACTCAGGCTTATCAGTTGTGCGCCCTAGAGATGACCCTTTTAGATCAAAACGCCTGTGTATGGTGTACTCAGAACAGAAAAGATTCCCCATGATAACAAACCTCACCTGATCAAAACATTGGATTAGTATTAGTATTCAGTGGGTCATTTGGATCCTCCTAAAGGATCGTTCACTATAAAAACACAACAGTCTGACTTCTATTGTAAATGCCCAATACCTTCTTCTGTGCTGGTCCAATTAACTTCACACAATGCAGTCCATAGAATTTTGTTACAAGAGTGTTTTCAAAGCCTCGGAAATGATTATAGTAGGCAGAAAGCATCCTTATAAGCACCTGCAAAAGAAAATTTCAGCTGGTATCAACATTAACTAGGAATCTTGCGTTTAAAGTTCCCATGATAGGAAACCAAGAAAAGACAGATGCAATGTTTGCCTTTGCTTCCGCCTTCTTCATTGTCTTAATCATATATCGATCATCATGTGTCAGGTAGAAGAAGCTCCCACTTTTACCAGGAGAAGAGAGCTCGCGGAGGGCGTTGTTCCCGCAGATGGATAGCATGTAATCTGCAGGATCCACCTTGAACAATTTCCTCAGGGTCCTGATAAAGTGACAGTCCCCCAAGCTTATTCAAGAACCAAGGATTTTGAGGCAGATAAACCGTAGAGGAACAAGGTGAAACCTGAAAACTTGAGGACAGTAATCCTTCCATCTGAAGTCACATGACTGGTGCGGAGGGGTGTACTTGCTACCTTCCGGAGGAAACCTTGTCCAGATCTTTTCCTTGACATCGAAGGCTGAGGCCTTAAGATCAAGATTGTCTGGTGGAGGAGCTCTTCCCACAGAATGCCTGATCATAAGTATAATAGATTTCACCAATATCAGCCTAGTGAATCACTGAATCCCTTAAATTTAACTCCTAGCTAAAATATACATCATATAGTGTTACTATTCTACAGCTCCTACAAACACTTGTTCAAGCCAGCTGCTGTTGGAAAATTGGTAATGACACATGTCCCCCCAAATTCACCTCATAAGCTATTCCATTTCTCTCTATTGTGGCATCTGTATTTTCCATCCAACTGAGCCCACAACTCTATTTACTCATCATTGATATTGAACAAATTATAAAAGAAGTCAGATACCACCCAATCCAGGGGCACCAAGTTTAGCAACATTTCCAAAAAAATGAGCAAGCTTCCAAGATAAGGTATCTATAGATTTGTTCAAGGCGACATTTTCATTCAGGAATGTGAGGCAAAGAGGTAATGTATACCTGATTCCAAGCTGCAGGTTGAGCATTAAATCATAATTCTTGTGCCCCTTGTATATGGTCTCCCCCTGCTTTTTACCTACCTTAGGTATTCTCAGCTGTTGTCCTCCTCCCGAGATCCTCAAATTCCCAAACTGCTCCATTTCTGACCCGAACAGATCCGCGTCATTGTCCATACTTGCTTCCCTTGCCGCACCAAAATCTCCCTCCTCCTCGAACATCTTGAACCGATCAGTCATCCTCTCCACTCCTACGCTCACCCTCCCATCCACCGACATCCTCCTGGCCTTGTTCTCACCCCCGCCTTTGCTCGACCTCCACATGGCCAGCTTCTTCTGTGAAGGGAGCACAGGGACCTTCTCCCCAAAGCATATCTCGCAATGGGACAATTCGTCGAACACCTGCTGGGGATCCCAGTCAAGGTTGTTTCCATCCATAGGAGACGACCCCGAAGGGTAGTAACTCCCATTCCGCTCCTCTGGGTCTTTGCTCCAGTTCCCCGTGTAGAAGCTCCCGTCCGGCCACAGGAACGTGCCCTTGCCCTTCGGCAGTCCGTCCTCCCAAAGACCGTCGTAGCGGTTGCCAGTGCTGGCCCATAAGAAGGTCCCCTTTCCACAGATCACGCCGGCCATCCACTCACCGATGTAGTAATTTCCATTGCTCCACTTGTACCGCCCGTTGCCTTCCTCGAGGCCCCTCTGCCAGTCGCCTTCGTATTCGTCGCCGTTGGAGAAGCTTCTCAACCCGTGGCCGTGTTTGAGATTCATGACCCAATCACCCCGGTATGTGTCCCCACTGGATCCCGTGTAGGTCCCCTTTCCGTCCATGTAATTGCTCTTGAAATCTCCGTCGTAGATCGCGCCGGAGGGCCAGCTGAACCGCCCCCGGCCCATTGCCTTCCCCCGGTACCACTCGCCGACGTACATGCATCCGTCCGTCCACAGGTACTTTCCGTGGCCATGCGGGAAGTTTTCGTACCACTGCCCCGTGTAGATATCGCCGTTGGGCAGGAACCTCTCGGCGTGGTAGATCTCCCCGGTGGAGGCCGAGGTGGGCTCCTCATCTTCCTCGTCGTCCGTGTGTGGTGTCACCGACACGGTCCCAAAGATGCTATTGGCCCGCTTCTTCGCGGCCTGGGTCTTCCGCAATGTTGCCTCCCAAGCTTTCATGACTCCGCTGTGTTGCTCTTTACTCAAGAAGAAGGATAGATAAATGGCATATACAGACAGGTATATTCGACCGAACAATCATTCAACAGAATAAATCAAGCCAATGCTCATCTCCAAAACTGGTTACAGTATCATCATCTCATGACTATCGGACATGGACGACGTGATCCTGTCGGGGAAGATGTTAATCATCGTCGGATAGAAGAAGCGGAGGATCATTCCACAAGGACGAACCATCAGAGGATCCATTAAGAATGGTAGAGAAAGGAAGGGAGAAGCGAAAACAGCGAGCGAGCGAGCGATGGATTGATCCGAAGAATGGTATGCCTTAGCCGACTGACTGACCGTTCATTCTCTTCTCTTGCCTCTTTTCACTGTGGCTGGTAGAGCGCGGGGTTTCCGTATAACCGCTGTGCGGTGTGTGCCTCTGCCTCTGCCATGCATAATATCTCTACATTTCAAAATTGATATAAGAATGATGACTATATAATTGAGAAGCTGTAAAGAATACATCAAAATTATTTGGACAAATATTTTATTTCACTATAAAATTTTATTGCATTTAACATTTTATCCCAAAATTTATTTTTTTTATCTAAAATAACGACGAACTTCTAATTTATGTATATTATAATATTTTTTTCAAGTAAATACACATTATAAATTTTGAGAAAAATTAATTCATCATAAATTTATATTTTTTACTTATAGTTTGAATTTAATTTATATGGTGAACATAATTATGGAACTAAATTAAATTTTTAATTGGATATATTGATTTTTTTTTGCACAAAAGTTGGATATATTGAACTAAATATGAAAATATATATATATATGTAAAATTCATAATTTCATATATTTTAGTTTACCTACATATAAAAATAACAAAATTACATAAAAATTCCATAATTTTATTTTTGTCCCACTTCAGAATAAAATTTGAATTTTGTGGTAATATTATTTACATAAAAATGTAAAAAATAAAAGAAAATGAGCTTAATACTCCTTTACATAATTAGCCCTAATTTTAGTAGTCTCTTTCTCATCCTAAGGACACTGGGGCGTGAAATTGGGGTATTTTTTTTGCACCAACTAAAATATGACTTCTTTAAAAAAATTGATGACAGTGATTAACACAAGAAACAATAAGTATTTAGTAACAAGAGACATAAGATGATAAGGTAGAATAGTAAAACACATAACTACTAACCTAAGTGGTACATGTGGTCAATCGTGTGATCAATCGCAAGAGCGCACACACTAGTAGTCTTAGTCACTATAATGAACTGTACATGGGACAACTCACCGGTAATGGCCTCAAACTACTTAACTTGGGAAATGACATGCTTGGGAATCATCAACGCTACTTGTTGGGAGCTCCCAAAAGACAAGCATAGAGTACATTTCAACTATAATATTATCATGTTGATATTAATACTCGTACCATCTAGTAAGTTCTATGTACGGTGAACAAGAGCGCGTGTTGCCCGAGATAGTGTTGAATATAAGTTACACCACACCGGTTGAATTAGTTTAGTATTTTATCCGATTTTACGGATAATTACTAGTTTTTTCCGATTTGAAAATAATTTTTTAAGTTAATCCTCAACTAGCTAGTTGATTAAGATAAAAATTCTCAAGGTGCCGAAATCTGTATATAAATAAGTTTATACGCTAAAAAAATATTTTAATAATTGATTAATTGTATGAACTGTGACCTGAAATTGGTTTGTCAACTGGATTGATTAGTAGGTGATTAGTCAGCAATTATTAAATAGAAGAGGAGTGCTCGTCCTTATCCCAAAGATAGTGAATATAAATACTAAATTATTATTTATATATTTAACGAGTTTGAAAGTGTTTGATATAGTGTAGTGATGGATATAAATACTACTAGATGATTTAGTGATATTAAGTGGAGAATGTTGTACAATATTTTATAAAGTTTTATAAGATTTATGCAGTATAATTCGGGTACGAGCGTCCTACCATTAATTTACACTCTTACGCGGTGATCGACTTTATAATAATATATAATATACTACCCGATATATTATTGAATGAAAAATAATATACGAGGGAATGAAAACTAAATTTATAGAGGGAAAGAAAATTATATGTGCTAATATGCACATTCATTAGTGTACACAAATACCCTTAGGTAGGACAATCATAATTTTATCTTCTCGACTCATAGTTTCATTAACATAGCTTGGTTCATCTTAAATTGAAGGTGATTAAGAAGCAATTAATAATGGTGCTTATCACATTAACAGGGTAAAGGAACCAGACCGGTCACCAGGTAAGAATAGGACTAGGACCGAGTGAGTGACTCATTATATTATTCTAGACCGGAACAGGTGGTACTGTAGACTAAATTGATTTCCTTTTAGCTATATGCTAATAAAATAATTACATTTATCCTTAAAGGTTAGGGTTTTTTTGTTGTACAGGACAATTTTTTTTGCATATACCTAATAAATAATGTTGTTTGAACCATAAGGTAATTTAAAAAAAAGACTAATTGCCCTAATTTCGAGCCATTAAGGTTGTTTAATTTCCTATATAAGGAACTAAGATGAATAGTTCAAGTAGGTTTTTTTAAAAATATCCTTACCATCAAACGATGTAAGGGGCAAAATTTCTTTACCCAGAAGGGATTAAACAATCTCATTAAGGGCAAAAATAAAAAGTATTCGTTCGGGAGAACTTTGTCATGTACCCGAACCCTTTGAACTCTAGACGTGGTGGGACATTTGCCACCCCTTTATAAGGACTCCCTCACTCTAATAATGCACTCGGAGCCCACATAATGGATAATTAAATGGTCATCCCACCGGCCTTTACCTCATTTCCTATATCAGTGTCCTCTTGCCCAAGTGGGATAGTTGGGTGGCACATGGTTCAGTTATATATCAGATCATGATCTGACTCATTGAGTTGGGTATGAGAGATTCAAATGCATCAAATATTATAAACAAAATACTCTCTTATCATGCTCATGTTGGAAGAGTCTAATGTGTTTATAAACCCCAGATCATTTGATTTTATCTACAAAAATTAATAGTTTTGTGTTAAATATTATACTTTTTTTTATTTTTATATCATATACTTGTAAAAAAAAGAAAACCCAAAAAAATAGAGGAGAAAAGGAAACCTAGAGGTGGATGCCCAGTTAGTTCTGTTCCAGATCTCGGGATAGCTTACATGGTGCTGTTCGAGATTCTGCTGCAATGGGCATTAATGGCTTTCATAGGGAGAGGTGAGGTTACATGAGGAAAACTGCATCAGACCCAGATCTATCAAACTTTCTGAAAAAAGAAAGAAGACATGGAACCGACCAGTAACCATAGAAAAGGAGAAGGAAAATTATCCAAGGCGGAATAAGGCAAAGATCTGCAGACTGGTGAAAGGGGTAAACCTTATAACGCACGCAGAGTGATAAAAGAGGTGTCATCTCACACTCCTTTGTTTAGCTCATCCTCTTGGCCATTTCTCATTGTTCATGAATCTGATGAGATAATAAGAATGAAGGAAATTATCCGGAGATAGACAGCAAACGAGGTTTAATCTGTCAAAAACTTACTGCCTCCTTCTGCTGAAGTGGGATTCTTGTTGCCCTAGATAGAGAAGGGGTCCTTGAAGAGAATGAAATAACTTCACAGGTCGGATAACACATTTGATATGATCAATTCAGAAATGCTGGAGTCAGATGTTTTCCCTATGTAAGCATAATTGGATGGCAAAATAAGATGCCCATGTTCTTGGTGCGCAGGAAACCCTACAATCAGAGACAGACATACTCAGTAAGAATGAGGCTATCATCAGTGAAAAACAAACTGAGTTTTTATCACCTGATCAGATGATTCAATAACATACATATATATGAAAGTGTATATCTCCATCTTTGGGATGAGGAAACTTACAAGTAAGGGTTCTTGCACCATCTGATTCTCTCATTGACAGATTTAAACTGAAAGACGGAATAGGAAAGCAAGCATATCAAGTATGAGTGAACACATTTCCACAAATTCGAAAGGTCGGTCAGTTCATTTCTTGGCCCCGACAGTTAGATGCAGAGATGACTGTCCAGATGGAGTAGGATGATGGCCATTTTTTCAAGCCCCTTCATTCCATTTATAGCAAGAGGTCAAATCATTTATTTGATTTCAAGGGTGCCATTAGGCAAACAAATGGAAACTGAGTTGATTCCATCCCTAAAAAGACTTGATCTTGCAAGCTTCATCTTTAATCAGATCAACACAGATTAGAGGCCATCCCCATGTGGATAATTGAAGCCACTCTCAGTTAAATCAATTGCCATCTAATTATATAGAGTGAGTGTCAAAAAGAAGTCGGGTGTAATTGTGTCCTTCAAATTGGATCAATTGTGAGACAAATTAAATCAGCATAAGATTCATGTGCAGAGATCAGCAAGCTTGTGTGTTGGTTAATTTCTCCAAAACCCATATTCTTGGCCAATTCATAGTTTTTCCATAAACAGTTACACATATGTACCCCACCGACAGTTCGTCCGGTAGCCGGATAATAAGACGATAGACGGAACATATGATCAATATACATAAGATTATCAACGTTCTCCAATATGGAATTGACATGCTTCCTATTATATTACTATTAAACTAATCGAATAACATACCGGTGGCGTGGATGGATCCCCGTCTTACCGGCCGTACTGCCCTCTGTCCGTAGGTAGATCTGTTGTTCCCTCCATTACGACGATCTGTACAGAAAGCTCGACGCCGATGGCCACAGCTCCACGATATTCTCCAGGGGAATGAAGTCCTGCTCGTCCGAGTCTTCCTCCAAAGGCACAACCACATCAGAAAATCGGGTGCACATCTCCGCTGGACCTACAGCCGAAACCTCCTGCACCGGATCATCGTCCTCCTCCTCGGCCGACAGTAGCGCTGCTCCTCCGCTGAGCCTTGCCGCCGGCCCTGCCGATTGGGGTGAGGGCTCGTCGTATTCGTTCTGCTGCGGGGAGCCTTGGGAGCCGTGGCCGGAGAACCTGGCAGGGTCGGGGAGCTCGGAGTCCTGGCCGGTGAGCTCCTGGACTAGGGCACGGAACTCCGACGCGGTGGCCTTGACCCTGATGGGGTTAGAGATGTGGACGACCTTGATCGGGGAGCCGGCTGGGATAGGCTTGGACTTTCTCCTCTTGCCTGGTCCGGCCTTGAACTTTCGGCCAGGATTTCCCTGCGGGCGGACGCTGCATATCATCGAACTATCCATCTGGCCGGAGATACGGGACGTGCAGTCAGAAGAGAGGGTTTGAAGCTCAGGCAAAGGCAGTAAGAACCCAATATATCCACACCCAAATATTATATAATATATATATATATACATGTATGATGTCTAAGCTTTTCCTCTTTTCATCTCTGATGGGCAAACAACGGATGGAGGACGGCTGAAAACCCACGAGAAAGGCTAGGCTAGCAATGCGCGTTGCCCATGCCCACGCGCTGCCCCCATTGGCAATCCATAGTGACAGTGTACTAGGCAGAGCTATCAAAGGTACGGCTACATTTAATTTGTAGTGTAAATAATTTAGTCTTTCAATTTAAGTCAACATATATCTATGAATTTAGGTGAAGTCTTTGAATGCCCATTTTTTTGGTTAAAGAAGTGAAGCTAGAGCCTAAGAACATAGACTATATAAAATACAAAAAGATGTGGAGTAAGTACATCCAATGTCCTAAATGTGTTGTACATAATTTCATCCTTGTAATAGTTATACATCAATTTGATCTGTGCTTATATATCAATTTAATTATGATGTCAAATTCATGTTAACTGAAATTATATTATCTCCATCACCCTTTTACTTGAGCACCACCATTCATCCCTCATGCAATGGTTGCATCTTTACTATATTTCTTTCTTTCTTTCTCATTCTTGGCTTACTCTCCAAAATATAAGTATCTCCTCTATTCTCTTCAAATTCTCTCAGCATGGATAGCTGATTACATGTTTTAATCTGATTGATTTGACGAGGAATATGGTTATTGAACCTAATTTCAATTTTACATTACCCATTGAGTTGATTGAAGTGAAGTTGCATCACAACCCTAGAATCCTCTGAGTTTTTTGAAGAATGGTATGATTACTCCTAGCGATAGATCACATAATAATTTGGTGGAAATTCATAATTTTGCTAACACCATGGAAGAAATGTCTTACTTACTTCATATATTATATGGCTAATACCATAGTACTAAACATGAGATACACTTTTCTCGTATAGTAGACCGTATCGTTAAATTGTTGTACCGTAATTTGTACAATATTAGTGTTAGAAGTGTGGTAATTTGTCCCCTATCTCGCCATGTTGACCCGAGCAACCTTGTCAAACAAGTATATCCATCACCTGTCCTTATTTGTCCCCCTTCAATTATTTTAAGATAATTGAGTTTTTTTTAAGTATAGGATAGTAATTTATTAAGAATAAGATTTAAAATTAACTAAAATAGATAAATGTTGTTTTGTAATTGTAACATGAATTATAATTATATCTATTAATATTAAAACTCGGATTGAGTCGGATTTTTTACGAACTCGAACCGAGTTCAAATTTAGGAGAACTGAACCAAGTTTCGAGTGCATGTGTTTAAACTCGAATCCTATTTAAGCTCGGGTTCGGGAGACCAGAGTCAACCTACCTATTTTGATTCCATGTGTTGGGCACTAACCTGTGGATCAAGTCAAATGGTCAAAACAAACCCGAAACTATACGGGGAAACTCGGATCCAAATCTAAGTCTAACTGGACATTAACCCAACTCGAACCTAATCCGAGTGCGCACAAAGCTGAACCTTGGATTCGGCTGTACTTAAACACAATCCAATATCGACTCGTGTTTGAGTTAAGCACGAGTTAGAATTTGGGTTTGAGTCTGAACCCGTATTTCTGTCCGTATATACTAAAAATCGAAAATTCAGTTTATTATTTTTATGATTATTAAATAAAAATATTTAAATTAATATATTTATTTATATTATAACTTGCATGCTTTTTGGATTCCAAAAAAGGATAAGTTGTGGACGGACGCTCTTATGGGGCGCGCGTGGTGGAGGCTCATACGATAAGTCCGGAGCTGTCAAGTACATGATGGGGCGGGGGCTTAGCGACGGAAACGTTGCCGTATTGGATAACCTCCCTCGACGCTGACGTCATCGAGTCGGTAAGTGATGATGTCATAATTTGTGAGCCCCGCTTGAGAAGATTTTTCAGGTGATAGTCCCCATATGAAAGCCACGAGGAGAAACACATATAATTATTTTTACTTAAAAGAATCGAGTATATATTATTGGGTTATAATACCACGCTACTCGTTCAAAATTTGACTCAGAAAACGTGGCGCCATAGTGGCCGTGTGATCACTGTACGAGTGGATGGCTTTGCAATCTGAGTAGTGCAATCGGAGTAAGCTCTCCCACGTACTTGGATTCTTACGGGGACGAGAAGACACGTACTTGATCAGTCGGCCGTTATGTGGCCACGTCTGTCTGCTGGCGTTCCCATAAGTCGGCAACTAAATTATTTAAGCGGGAAGTGATGGGACCTCTAGAGGACGCCCTTCCCTTTCATCCACTTTTCTTTTAATTAGATTAATGATCCCATCTATGAGATTACAAATTTTAAAATACTCTTTTATATAAATAAATAAAACAAACTAATTTAGGATTATAACTTATTAGTCAAATTTCATTATATAAATAATCAAATGCACTTTAGTAAAATCCAATGAAAAATATTTTTTATCAAAAGTACAATTTATTAAATATTTTATAAAAAAATTAATATATACTATCAAATTTAATATAATTTAGTGCAGATAAAATTTATAATGTAGAAACGCGCATACCCATTTACCCACATGTCTACGAGTAATTAATTATATTATAATATAGTCCATAAAAGAACAGAGTGATTCCAATCAGAAATTATCCTATGGAATAATCCTGTTGTGCAGGGTCTGTCTGGTTGGCATCTCTATGTCTTGTATATTCTAAGTCCAAACTACTAACTCTTGTGCTCGTGTGCCAATGTCAACACTTGCATAATTTTATTTATGTCAATTTGACTCTTGTAAGAACGGTAACGTTACCCTTAAAATATTGAATTTCTAAGAGGTTGTGCGAAGGTTCATAACCACTATAGAAAATCACTTGCACTTGGACGGAATTTAGGACTACAATTTGAGTCTTGATGGACGCGTGTAGGTGGACTTTTTGGCAAAACACTAGCAAATATGGGTTAAAATTAGAATTAAAATATGCAAATATATTGCCTAAAAAAAATGCATAATACAAAGAATACAAAAATAGGTTTAACTGTAAAGGATTATAACATAACTTGAACTAGTACTGTAGAGGCTCTGCCAGAAATGGCGAGCCTTCCATAAATAGGAGTATGCTGCTATATGCGGCGTGCACACGGTATTCTTTAGTAAAAGGCGAAAGAATAGTTCGCTCTGTGCACACCGCGCAGCTGCTTGAATTGAAACGTTGGCGCTCGGTAACTTTAAATAGCACATTACCTTTGGAATTGTGTGCACTTCCGCCCGGTGTGGGATTCACACATTGACCATACCCAGAGAAAAAACCCACACCCACAACATGATGAAATATAAACATAAAATATAAAACCTAAAACTAAACTCATTTCATTATTTCCTCTATCAATTTGAATGTCTTCAAATCTCTATAATTTAGATCTTGTGTCAAGATGAACCATATTTTCCTTCCATGAACGCAATTGTTGTAATCATATTTTCGATGGAGAGATTTACACAAGTTCAACTCAAATATTCTATTACATTAGGGGCAAAAACAAACATTAAGATCTATTTGAAATTAATATAATAAAATGATTAAAACAAACTTTATAAACACAATGAAAATAAGAAATGTGACAAGAAACAAGAAACGAAAATAGTTAAAACAAATTTAAAATTACAAGATAACCTTAATAGCTTGATACTAGCTTTGTAAAGGCTCTGCCAATGAAGGCGAGCCTTTCAAAAAATAGGTGTATGCTGCTATATGCAGCGTGCACACGGTATTCTTTAGTAAAAGGCGAAAGAATAGTTCGCTATGTTCACACTGCGCAGCTGCTTAACTCCCTGTTTGAGCATATAGAATCATTAAATAGCAGAATTCCTGATGATTGCATGCTTCTCTGCCCGCTGTGGGATTCATATTAAAATTTTGGTTTCTTTAGGTTCAGCTCAGAGAACAAGCCCAGGTGATGGTTAATTAAATATATGGGCCTCTCATTAACTTGTTATTGGGCCCAATCATCTATTGTCTGAATATTGTCAAGGAAGGATGCCATGTGCTCGTGCGCTTCCCGTTGAACTTAAGGATCGATGTGGAACATTGATCCAATTTTGTCCTGACAGTACTGGAATTCGCATGTGTAATTAAATATCGGCTATTTGTTATATTAAGTTCAAGAAACATTTTATCTGTAGTGTTTACTACCCAAATTGAGTTAGATTACAACACACTAGCTGGCCGAGCTTGCTTTCCTGAACCCCAACATATTGCATTTTTATATGGGTGATCTTATTTCTTGTTAGACATCATATTTTAAGCTTTCAGGTGATCTAAGATACTTGTTTCAATGGTGTTCTGGAGCTGACACTTGTCATTAATTAATTAGTGATAGCCTGAAAATCTTATTGTATTCTTTTCACTGTCATCTCTGCTATGATTATTGCAGCTTAAATTGACATTCAAGGAGGATGATGATTCAGGGAAGACTCTATACAATGAATACTACTATGCCGGGGGACTTGTTTGAGTTTGTCAACTGGTTAAACACTGAAAATATTATACTTGCATGTTGTCTTTCTCTTATTGAAGAAGCTATGGGGCTCAAGTAGTGGTAATCTTTAGTACTTATAACTGATGCAATCCCTTTTCCTGGTATAAAACCCCGGGAAAAAAACTCAAATTGCTTGACAGATGATTCTCACTTTTAAACAACAAAGTTTTTTTTTTTGCACTAGCATAAGATCACCATTGGATCTAATTTTCTTTTCTACTAGCAAATTTTTATAGGACTGTTTGGTCTCTGTTCAAACTTACTCTTTTTACTAAATGATGCTAACAGATTTTTGGTGCTAAACGGCTTCATGATGTGAGTCTTCTCGGGGAGATGGATGGAGTCAGGATAAATGTCACTATCCAATGGTATACTCTAGGATTTTATTTGGTAAAACACAAGAACAGAATGAACAATGTTTAGGGAAATTTGTTTGCATGGGAGGAGAACTGAATTCATGAAATTTGGGTAAATGTTTTCTTACACTTTCACCATTTTCTCTTCGCATACATGGTTTGATAATTGGGATGCACAAATTGATGTTGCTTACATTTTTTTACCTTTTCTTTTCCTAGTTGCTGGGGTATGCTAATAGCATTTGCACTGGTGATGGTTTGATAACTGAAGAAGCTTCAGAGTTCCTTTCCATCAAATGCTTCCTAGACCATTGAAGGTTTAAGGGTGAGAGATACAAGAACTCAGAATTTACCTCATAATTTTTTTGTATTTTTTCGATCCACTAACAGTAAACCTGTGGATATTTGAAATAAAATACAGTATTATGAAAGATGTTGCCCTGGGGTACGAGGATGAATCAAAAAACGAGGTTGCTGAAGCTGTTGGCAGTTGAGGATTCTGCTGAAGCTAATGTCTTGTTCTCATGGGCGCCCGGGTAATTTTATTATCAGCTTTCGCAGCTCAACTTTACTTCTTTGTTTGAAAGAATCAACCTATGCTTGCCATCTATATCAGCCTATTCTTTATGAGCTTTCGTGTAGTCGGATATGGACTCAGGCCATGGTCGGATCATTCCTAGACTGAAGATCGGGTTTGGACGAATTGCTACCTCTGACATCTAAAAAAATCTTGAAAATTTGAAAGATGGGCAGGAAATGCTTAACATAATAAACTATTCATATATAGAACATGTAGATCCGTCGCTTCATATTGATAAAGCTGAATAATGGGGAAATGAAATGGGCATCAAATACGAAGGAAAAGATTACCTACAATATCTACCCAAACATCCATATCTTGCTGAGGTTGTAGGTGACCGGCCATAATGTATTATCATTCAAGACTTTTCCATCTTCAGCCCATTTGTTAAGATCATTCTCGGCAGATCGAGCAGAGATAATAGCTTGTACCTGTTCTCATTGAGCTCTACAAGATGGAGCTTTTTCTTCTTTAGTTAATAATTCAAACTCATTTTGTGAGGACTCCTCATTGTCATTGACATCAGATATCTCTGCATGGGAGCCTAATCCACAACATCAAATCCAAGTGGTGTTTCAACTTCAGAGACAATCTTCCTCCTCACCATTCTTTGCACCGACTTTTGATGAGAAACCACATTTTAAGCTGGATGATAGAGAAAAACCACTGGATGATACGAAGGAAAAACCACAACATCAAATCCCAGTGGTAGTGCATTCAGTAAGATCACTCCGATTAAGCACAAAACAGATCAAATAATGAACACTACAAGACCAATCACAAGCAGTAAACAACAAAACACTGGAGAAATCTCCCATTTTGTGCTCAACAATCAAACAAATCGGGTCAGTAGACACGCACATGTTCACACAAGGAGCTCATCCATTAGGAGCTCGAGGAAGCACCCACATAACGTAAACTAAGAGCAAGTAACCAACAAAAAAGGAAGATACTCCATCTGTTCTGGTGGGAGAGCAAGGAAATCGATTAGCTCCAACAGTAAAGTCAAACACTAGTAAACTAGTAAAGAGAGTCACATGGAGGGGGTAGATGGAGGTAAGGCTTCATTTATTACATAGAAATCTTTTTATTTTTCATTTTATTCTTAGAGATACCAATTCAATTTTATTTTTTCATTTTCATCCTGTAGAAAAATATTGTATTTCTATATTTATATTATAAGTCGAAATTCTTAGGAAAAAGAAAAAAAAGTCTGAAGGTGAGAGACTGCCTTCGTGTAGCTTTCTTGAGCTTCCAAGAAGATGAACGGCGGGCCATCCGGCTTCAGTACGTGTTGTTAACTCCCTGCTCGATTTTCCCTCACATTCGATCTTTCTCAAAATCTCGGTTCAATTCCTGTCATTTCCCCTCAGTTGCTTCATGGAATACTTGCAGGCAATGCGCCGGTCACGAGGGCATTTATTGTTTCTTCTACCATCTTCACGTTCTTCCTCGGGATCCTGGGCCGTACTTCATGGTTCGGCTTGCCATATAAGGTGCTTCTGCTTTACTACCACTAGACTCAGTCAATTGGGGGTTTTCTCAAGTGTAGGGTTTCCAACTATTTCAAAATTTGTTGCTTGGTGTTCTACCTGTCAGTTTTTTTAGTTAAAGCCAGTTTATCAGCTTCATGGTACCTGTGTAGGTGGATCGAGTCATCATAATTAGGGATTTGGCGCTCTATATTAGTTTATGGTGGTTTTGTTTATTTAGCTGCTAATTATTTTTGTAAAATAGCATTAAAATTACGGTGATATCTTTGATTATCATTTGCAATGGTAAGAAGCCACTTCTGGCCCACAGGTGATCTATGAATTTACACTTGTATTTTGTCAAGGATTTGCATCTTTTGATAGAAGAGGACTGAATTCCTTTCGTAGTCTGATTTTGAAGCAGATTACTATGATAACATTGATCTTCCTTTTCATATTAGAGATAGTGTTCATTTTCTGGTTACCTGCAAATAATTTTTAGCTTTCTAGTGGGTTCTGATCGATTTTTCTTTGTAGTGATTATGCTACCACTTTTTTTTTGCTGAGCATATCTCACATATTGGTATCCATAATTCTATCTCCTAAGATTTGTTTTTAACCTCTAGAATTCTCAAGAGGTTTTTCCTCATTCTTTTTTTGATGTTGGCAGGATATCTTCCAGAAGTTTCAACTGTGGAAATTACTAGCATCATTTCTAACATTTTCATCCACTCCAGAACTGGCATTTGGGCTGTACCTTTTGTACTACTTCAGGGTCTTCGAGAGACAAATTGGTTCTAATAAATACTCCGTGAGTTATTGTGAAGCTTGATTATACATTAGGAATCTAAGCACTTCTTAGGATACTAGTTATATCAACATTCTTTGCATTTGCCATTTTCATCTGGTTCTACCATTTGCAACTTGACAAGACCTCAAAAAGTTGCATGGACATGGATGTCTCACCTTGTTTTTGACGTGATGAGATCTGGATTTGTGTTCTAAGATTTAGTCTTATTATGAATAATTATGTTGGGAAAGTAATATGGTTCATTTTGTGCCTAAATGATGAGCTTGATAAAATCCATCAAATTGGTATGTCAAAATGGGTTAATTGTCTTGTTTGTTGGAAAGCTACTAAGATATATATGCGTGTGTCTAAATTCACATGATATCTATCATCTAATTCAATTTTTTATTCTTGACATGATCTTTTGATTGCACAGGTCTTCATATTGTTCTCCACTTTGTTCTCTGTCTTCCTCGAATTTGCTGCCCTAGCACTGTCTAGAGGTTTTCCCTATCATTACAAACTTATTTTGATACATGGAAATCATATTTGAATCCATCTTATTGATTTGTAATGTTGCGTGAGCTACTTTGGCTTCATATTTGCATGTTCATGGAAGATGGTCTTCTTCTTGGGCAGATCCTTCAATGATTCTCACATCTGGACCTTACGGCCTTATATTTGCATCATTTATACCTTTCTACTTCGACATCCCTGTTTCAACACGGTTTCGAGTTTATGGTGTCCGGTTCACGGATAAGTCCTTCATCTACTTAGCTGGTTTACAGGTAAATTTTGTCATCATGAAATTATATTGGTTTTGTCACTGATTTCCTTTCCATAGAAACAGAGCGGGCTTTTATCTTCTGCAGCTTCTGTTGTCTTCCTGGAGAAGATCTATCATACCAGGGATTTGTGGCATTGTAGCTGGCGCTTTGTACCGTCTGAATGTTTTATATATCCGCAAGGCTAAGGTTGGAATATTATTCTTGTCGTGATGAAATTTTATGTTAATGCAATGATTACCCATTTCTAGTGTTTTGCTTCTTTCTATAACTTGTTACCCTTGGTGGTCTGTTTTTCTTACATTTTATTCTCCAAGATCACAGATCCCAGCGTCTATATCTTCCTTCTTTTCCCGGCTTTCATGGCCATCAACGGGTTCACCTTCTGCACCGGCTAGAAATGTCTCTCGGAGTATGCGTTCTCATGTTGGTCGCACAATACAGGCAAGTCAAGAAGACCTGCTTCCCTCTTTTGGCCATAATCTTAGTGATTAGTTGTGTCTATCCAATAACATACATGGAATTTAACGACTTTAAAATTTGAAAGCTATGTTCCAATAGGCAAATCAACGTGATCTTTTAATTTCTTTTAGACAAATTAATATCTATTATCTTCTGCAGAGAGACCATCCTTCTGCAGCCGCTTCCAGCACCGAGCCGCCTGAGGGATCAATTTCTACCCTCGTGTCTATGGGCTTCGACAGGAACTCCGCTAGACAGGCACTTGTTCAGGCTCGGAATGACGTCAATACGGCGACAAACATTCTTCTGGAAGCCCAATCCAGCCGATCTCTCCCGGGAAATCCTCTGTATTAGTGGAAAAATGGCCATTCTATTCAAACCGAGCTATGGCACCTTACACAAGCAAAATCCAGCGGCAGGTGATTATTTTATGGCCCCTCTAGACTTTGTTGATCGCCTATCAATCTTTGAACGGAAGTTTCTGTTTAGAAGGCTCACCAGGGATGGACAGACATCCATAGTCATAGAAAAGAGACGTGTATAGGCACTATTAGTCTGAAGAACGGGGAAGATGTTGCCCTGAGGTGGCCAGACCTGCGAGTTACAGAAACTAATTTACATCTAACATTGTAATTGCTTTGTACTTTATCTAAGGAAGAAAATTGGAGTGCTTATACTGAATTTTGAACGAGAATACCGTCAAAACTGCAACAATGGGCTGTGGTATGGATTTTCCTATAGCCCACAGGATTCAACATCTTGGCACAGATTCAGAGGTAAGTGTAAATGACAGAGCTACGCAATCCTAACAGGAGTGGAGAAACAAACAACAAAAAATGCCAAATCACGTGTTCCAGTTTTCTCAGAGAAAAGCTCCAATTATGCTGGCTCGTGTCCTTCTCTTGAACTCTCTATCTGCATTACGTAACTTGAGACAGACTAGCACCGATTTCCCTTTCACCGTGAAAGACTAGCCCAAGGCTCGCAGGGCCTGCAGCTTACCATGCTCTCCCCCTGTTTACCACACTCTCACGCCCGTCTCCGCCGATTAAGGATTTAAATATTACACCAGTCTCTGCCTGCCTCCCCCTCATTTCTATAATTTGATCCTCGTCTGCTCTCTGCCTATCACTCTGCCACGAGCTGAAAGGTCTCTTCTTTATCCTCTTATCCTCCCTTTCACTCTCCCTCTATCTCGTCATCTTCATGCACTGTTTGATCGTATTTCTTCCTTGAACTGGTCGTTCTCGTGGCGAGCCGGTGTTTGGTTTGATTTCTCTTGGATGCATACCATCATCACCCCATATAGTAGTCGAGATTTTAGGGTCACCGGAACTAGCCCTTTTGATTTCCGGGGATATGTGAACGGCGATTGCTCGGTGTAAATCCGATGTTGTGGTTCTTATATGATGTCGAGGTTGACGATTCAATTGTAAAACGGATTGTCTACCGTCTGTCAAATTTGATGCCCTCCTCGGATTTATTTCATGAAACTACGAATTATTTTCCCTTTCATTCAATTCATCGTTGAGCATTGGCTTTAGTTTGCTCAAGAAACACTTTAATCTGCATGTTGTTTGAGTCTTACATATTTCTCTACCCTGAGCATTGGCCTGACCCCTATTCAATTGATTGGTTAATCTGGGTAGGCTTCGATTTTACAGTCTTATCTGATGGGATTGATTGTGTTTATTTTTGCAAATACATTGACAGGGGTGCAAGCCGTCCTTCCTCCTGGAAATATGGAGATCACAAATGTTATGGAGTATCAGGAGATCGCCAAGCAAAAGCTGCCGAAAATGATTTATGACTATTATGCATCTGGTGCTGAAGACCAATGGACTCTTAAGGAGAACCGAGATGCCTTCTCAAGGATTTTGTGAGCTATTTTGCGGCCTTATACTTGTGTTACTACCCGTGCCAGTTATCTTGCCAGTAGGATTAGATGCTGCTCGCATCTCATTGCTCCGACTGCATATATCGATTCAACTCTACGCTCTACTAAGCGAGTATTGTATGTTATGCCACAAACTTGCATCAAACTTCCCAGTCAGTTGATCAATGTGCGCTGCTTATTCCTATCATTTTTTTTGTAGGTTCCGACCTCGGATTCTGATTGATGTGAGCAGGATTGATATGACAACAACTGTTTTAGGCTTCAAGATCTCCATGCCTATCATGATTGCTCCCAGTGCCATGCAAAAAATGGCTCATCCTGATGGTACGCATTTATTAGTTCATTGTCTTTCATGTGTGTTCTCATTGTTTGCTTTCATTGAGCTCTATTTTTAAGCCAGTATTATATGTTATGTCCCAGTGCCTGCATCAAACTTTCTAGTCAATGGAAATTTAAACAGCCATGGAGTGAGACATTCTATACTAATTATAGAAGAAGTGCTTTTGTTCTTCATACAATATATATTCCTAATTCCTTGTGACCATAGTTCAAACAAATCAGGCATTTATAGATTTCAGTAGATATAATTGCATTTTATGCTTCATCTCTCAATATCACCCCGTGATTATATTCATAGACAGAAAAGATTCAGCATGCTGATGAACATTAAGATTTCCCCATAAATTTGTAGTAAATTTTCTGTTTGTGTCTGTCTGTACTGACTGCTATGAAAGATGTACATTATATATGTGAAAATGCAGACAATCAGTTTACACCTCTAACTCGAAGCATGATTCCCTACAGGAGAGTATGCCACAGCAAGGGCATCATCAGCTGCAGGCACAATCATGGTATCATGTCTCTTTCCTCCCTTCTACTGTTATACAAGAATTCCTTTCCCCGCCTTGGATGCAGCACATTACCTCATTCTATCACGAGTTACATAGGTAACTGGCTTCCATTTCACCCGTTACCATTACGTGCTATTTTTCAGACGCTATCCTCATGGGCCACTTCGAGTGTTGAAGAGGTTGCTTCAACTGGACCCGGGATTCGCTTCTTCCAGCTCTATGTGAGCACTTTAATAGCACTTCTTTATATCGTTCAGTTGGTTTCACTTATTTTGTTGTCATTTTTCTAACTTGAAGTCGACTGAGAAACTCTATATTTTGTGGTATTAGGTGTACAAAGACAGGAATGTGGTGGCACAGATAGTAAAGAGGGCTGAAAGAGCTGGATTCAAGGCCATTGTCCTCACAGTGGATACCCCAAGGCTTGGCCGTAGGGAAGCTGATATCAAGAACCGGTTAGTCCACTGACATTATGAAATTATCCCAGTTCATTCTTAAGCAATTTTTTTATATTGTTTTAGATGCTGAACTCGATCACCCATTTTGTCGTGTTCAGGTTCACTCTTCCGTCGCACCTGACCTTGAAGAATTTTGAGGGACTGGATCTCGGAAATTTGGACAAGGCAAGAGATGTTCAGATTTTGGGATATTAGTTCCCACGGCCTATGTTGGCCTTTCCCATCGATGTTCATTGTTCGTGTCATATTTGTCTGCAGACTGATGATTCTGGGTTGGCCTCATATGTTGCTGGACAAGTTGACAGGACTCTGAGCTGGAAGGTCGGAACATACATATGGTTAAATATTGAATTTTTCTTCTGAAGCATTTTCTTGAACTAACATGAATATCGTCCGTCTTTGGGGTAATTTGGGCAGGATGTCAAGTGGCTTCAGACGATCACCTCTCTTCCCATCCTGGTGAAGGGTGTCATGACTGCCGAAGATGGTGAGGAAACCAGAAAACCGACCTATACAGTAGTAACCTATACCACATAACTTTGTTGTCTAAATCATCAATCTTTTGGATCCGACTGACACTGTGCAGCGAGCCTCGCAATTCAATACGGAGCAGCTGGAATAATCGTCTCCAATCATGGTGCCCGGCAACTAGATTATGTCCCTGCAACAATCATGTCACTAGAAGAGGTGTTTATTATATCGACCTTTGCATGATTTTCTCTCTTCTGCTCCCACTTTTTACCAACTTTTGTTTAGAAACTTTTAAACGCTTTTGTTATCTGGCTTTCTTCCTGATAAAAACATGTTTTCCGAGATGAATTGACAGGTTGTGAAGGCTGTTCAGGGCAGACTCCCTGTTTTCCTGGACGGTGGAGTCCGCCGTGGGACCGATGTCTTCAAGGCTCTAGCTCTCGGAGCATCCGGTGTATTCGTGAGTGTCAACCACAAATCCCTTTGAACCAGTAGAATGTTTTGGAACAAAACTGAAGGTGTAAAATTGACTCTGTATGACTGCGAGGATTGAATAGGCTCATTAGTGCACCTATCATAATACCCTTTTCTCAAAGAGAACATGAAATTAGTGGTTTAGTTGCTGATCATTTTATTCATCCATTGTCCCTGCCGATTGGGTGGATCTATCTCCATCCATATCTTATGGCTATATTCTCTGTACAGATAGGAAGGCCAGTGCTGTTTTCACTGGCAGCAGAAGGCGAGGCTGGTGTCAGGAAGGTGCTTCAGATGCTGAGGGACGAATTTGAGCTGACAATGGCACTGAGCGGCTGCCGTTCATTGGAGGAGATCACCCGCAACCACGTCATGACCGAGTGGGACCGTCCTCATATCCTTCCTCGGTTGTGACAAAAGATTTAAGGGGAGAAGAAGGGAAGAGGCAGAGATAGTGAGATGGCTAATTCGTATCCGTGAAGCTTGGGAGCTTCATGAATAATCCAATCTTCTTTTCTTTTTAAGTTCTTGCTTTCTAATAATCAGGGGAACGATAAATTTCAGGGTGAGCAGCCTCAGCTGTGACTTGATTTTGGTCTGCTGCTATTCATGGCTTCAGTGGGACAAACAAAAAAGGTGCTTCTGTTATTTTTTTTCTCGTTTCCTTTCCATTACAGTGTGTCCATGGGCCTAAGATCTCCGCATTGATTAAACAACTTCAACCAAATCATCAATCAATCTAAAGAAACTTTCAAATTCAAGAAGTGCAATCTTACTCCAGTGTTCTACCTATGTAGCTTTAGTTCTGACACTAGCATCAATAACCTCACCGGCTGAAGGTGAAATGAAAGATGAAGAAATGACAGATAAATATAAGCACTTCATTTACCATTTCTGGTAGGAAAAGTTGGGGAAGGAAGCACAATACAAAAGGGGCACTCTATGCGCATTGTCTGATATTGCTACTTCAAGCAAGGTTGGAAAGGGAAGAAACATGGAGGAGAGACCCTTAAATTACATAAATAAGTCCATCTAAGATTCTTGGAGTGACAAGAGTGATAACCTTTCTTCGATGGAGCAATCCACATGACAAGACGTCCGGCACCATGAAGGTATGAGGATAAGGCCGAGGCACCTCTGCTCCATCGGGGAAGGAGAGGACCGCCTTGTGCTTCTGTACTCCAGGGCATCCTGGAGGATGATGTTTCCTTGCTTGTCCAAGCAGTAGAAGTTGCCCAAGAAGAACCTTCCGTCCTTGATTCCGATGAGTATCCGGCGGAATAGCAACTTCTTTACCTGGGATACAGGGTCTGATCTGCTGGACTCCGTCTCTGGAGTTGCAGATTGTTCTCCGTGTTCCATTCCGAATTATCGACCCCAACACTGCCAATTGAACATTTTTGGGAATTCAGGTCTCCATGTACTCATATCACGCTAGCCTCATTTCCAGAAGAGAATCATGTTTACATTGGAACTACTAAAAGGAAAGTGCAAGTACCAAACACCCATCTAATCTACGATCCTGATGACATTTGCATAGACGAAAAGACGAGACAAGTCCTCAGAGGCAAGAGGCAGCAATTCCATAAGAAAATATAAGTACACAACATCATGAGCTGATCATAAGCTTAAGTGAATCAGATTCAAATCAAAACGGAACGGTTTGATGAAAAGCGCGGCGGAGACAATTTCTAAAAAAAGTGATCTTAGCATAGTTTCGGAGTAACAGAAACCAGTCATCGGAAAAAAAACATCAATTTATCGGAAAAAAAACATCAATTTAATTGAGAAACGTCCGGAAGAGAGAGATTGCGGACCTCCAAGGAAGAAGAGAGATTTCAAGATACTTCAGATTTCTGAATCCTGTTAAAATCGATGCCCTAGAATTGTCTATGACAGCGACTTTTAGATGTCGTGAAGGCAGGCATTACGGCCTCTCAAGTGAGCCCTAGGTCTTGATATTGTATCTTGGCCCATCATGAAGTTTTTCTTCAATTCTTGTGCAAAATAATTTTGTAGGTGCTTTGTTTCCCTATTATACTGTGACTCACTTCTTCTTTTTTTGCACAATTACTGTGACCCATTTCACATTAACCCTTTCCTTATATTATTTGTTAATAAAAAAATGTAGTGATTTGCATAATAAATAATAATTTTATTTGAATAGATTGTTTAATTTATTATTTAAATTATTTTAATATATTTATTTATTATATCTTTATTTTTTTATTTTTTTATTTTTTATTATTTTAAATTATTATTATATATATTAAATAAATTTATATAATAATAATATTTTATATAAAATTATATAATAAAAATATTATATATAAAAATTACGGTAGAAAAATATATTTAATATAATTTAATTATATATAATAATTAATAAATTATTTAATTTAATTAAAATGATCATTTTTAAAAATTTTCAATTAATAATATTTCATTAACTTTCATTCAAACTATAAATTATTAAAAAAATTAATATTTCTAAATTATCACTTTAATTATATTAAAACCACTCAATTCAAGTATAAAATTGAATATTTACGCTTTAATATTTTGGAATTTTAAATAGTGAATTTATTAATTTTTGCAAAACCTAACTTACTAGATTCTTTCAAATAGTTTCATTCAAACTCATTTAAAGGGGATTTAGAAAATTTAGTTCTATTGAGTATTATGTTTGCTAATATGAAATGATTTTTTGTAAGGAGTAATACTAAGCATTCCACTATTTATATGAATTAAGTAATATATTTTATAGTTTTAGAGCAAAAAAAATTCAAATTCATACATCAAAACATAGGACATTATCCAATCCACTTTATATAGGATTTATAAGGACATCATTTGCTTTTTCTCCAATGGTTATCCCACAAAACCAATTTACGATTTTTTTTAATTTATATATTTAAAAAAAAAATCTGCTTTCACATTTCTCTCTCCTCATAAGTTCCTCTCTTCTCTTCACTGAGTGCAGACCCCCAACCATATAATTGAATCTCTTAGTATCCACTTATAGAGAGAACAGCTTGTGGGTCTATACTCTTCCCTGGTGGTCTTCAGCTCCAGGCTCAGATCTTCTCCCGTTGTGCTCTATAATTCCTCCGTCCACTTTCAAACCCTAATCGAATCTCAGTTTTCAGGCGACGGAGGAACAGTTTCAGTTCAACTGTGTGGTCGATCCAGCAGAAACAGATGTCATCTGCAGTCCGCGTAGATCTATCCTCCTCTTCTGCCTCTTATACCTCCACCAGGGTCCATCCCGAGCCAGTCATGGCTGCCGAGCATCACGCGGTGGACCACTTTGACCGCCTACCAGACCCCCTCCTCCTCCTCGTGTTCAATAAGGTAGCCGACGTCAAAGCCCTCGGCCGTTTCTGTGTGGTTTCGCGGCGTTTCCACTCCATGGTCCCTCAAGTGGACAACGTCCTTGTCCGTGTCGATTGTGTCATCTCCGACGACGATTCCTCTTCGCCCTCATCTCCCGATAAGTCCCGGAGCCCCATATCTTCCCTCTTCAAGGCAGTGCTTTCTAGCATCGGAAAGCCGTTCCAGGCTCTAGGGCAGTTCCTTGGCCCTAAGCGGTCCGCTTCGTTGGCATCGGCTTCCTCGGTTCTACATGGCCTCTCCTCCTCAGCCTCCCTGGCCGCGGGGACTGATAAGGACGGCCAATTGGACCAAGGAGGGGTCACTCACCACTCTCCCATTCAGGTCTTGAAAAATTTCAATGAGATTCGGTTCCTCCGTATTGAGCTTCCAAGCGGGGAATTGGGTATCGATGATGGGGTCTTGTTGAGATGGCGGGCTGATTTTGGGTCAACCCTCGATAGCTGTGTGATCCTCGGGGCATCTTCCGTGATTCACTCCAACAGTTCTTCTGTTTTTGAGGATGGGTTTGAGGGGTCCTGCTCAAATAACAATACCGCAGATGACAACGGGAATTTGCCCGAATCGTTCTACTCGAACGGGGGTTTAAAGCTTAGGGTTGTCTGGACTATAAGCTCTCTGATTGCCGCTTCTGCTAGGCACTACTTGCTTCAGCCAATAATCCTAGAGCATAAGACGCTCGATAGTTTGGTGTTGACCGATGCTGATGGGCAGGGGATGCTGTGTATGAACCGGGATCAGCTGGATGAGCTCAGGGATAAGCCCTTGTCGGCCTCTTCAGCCTCCAAGAGAACCCTTGTCCCTGCCCTTAATATGAGGCTTTGGTATGCTCCCTGCTTGGAGTTGCCCAATGGGATGGTGCTAAAGGGAGCAACTCTTGTTGCCATCAGACCCAGCGAGCATCCGGCAGTGAAGAATGAAATGTCCGAGGGATCATGGGTATCGAGTGCTTTTGAAGAACCTTACGGCACTGCAGCTAAGATGCTGGTTAAAAGACGGACCTACTGCTTGGAAATGAATTCTTTCTGACCATCAGAGGTGGTAAATGAGGTATAGTATCCTTTATTTTCCTTTTCGTGTTTTGCTATCGTTGTTGGGATTGGCTGGAAATAAAACTACTATAGCTAATGGTAGAATTAGTTTCCTTGTTGGGTGCTAGCTGTTTCACTTTATCGCTGCATGCATTATCTTTGAATTTTCTTGTCTATGTGCTGACTTGTATGTGCACGTTATGGTGTTGAAATTGGAACGTTTTTTAATACTAATGCTTTGTTTTTGTCAAGGGCGATTCAATTTCTGACTTTGCTCTGTCGATTCACTGTCTATTTACCTGCTTTCCCTTTTGTTGAAGAACTTTCTGCTTACCTTAACTTGGTTGCCATGGAGGGTGAGTTAATTTCTGAGTTTGCTTTGTGAATTCATCACCAATTGTCTTCGTGATGGTTGCTTGCTTGCTTGCCCTTATGTTGATTGAACTTGCGGCTGACCTTAAGGTGCCCGTGATTCACCGAGTTTTTTGAGTTGGGCCTGAGATTTCTTAGATCATTTTCCACTTTTTACTTATATTTTCCATCTTTTAGTCTAATGAATCACCTGACTGATTCATGGTTGTTGTTCTTTGTGCGGTTTAAGTGAAACTGAAGGTACTGAGGGAATGCCAAGAAGGGGAGGATGCACCTTTTGGAAGGGCCATGAATTGAGAAAACAATTTTGGACAGACCGTGACATCAGCTGAATGGGGACCTGTCTAGCATAATCCCTCATCCTCCTGCGACTGATCTTTTAGTCAATCGATTGCCATTTAGAAAGTCAGTCGCCTTTGTCAGTTGAGTTGAAGGCTCAAAAAGCATCAGCTGGTTGTTTTATACGGGGCTTATCTTGTTAAGAATGCACGATCTTGTCTATGGGATGCTGTCATAGCCTCCAGTAATTAGTCTTATTTTTCATGTTGTGTCTCTTATATGTGAATATATCATAGGAAAGGATAATGCTGTGCACATATCATGTACTCTTTATTTGGTAATGTACTCTTCTCTGGTTTTAAGCTCTTCAAGCCCCCTATCCAAATGCTATGGCGGTGGCCTTTTTAGATTTCCATTGCTTTTTCTTTCAAAGAACTGAGCCAGCACATGAACAGCTCTTAGATCTTATATGGCAATCCTTAAATTATGTGCCGCATTGTACACTACTGGAATTTGTCATAGCACCTCGTCTTATTCTAATTCTGCTTCATGTGGTCATTCCATTTCTTATTGGGATATCAGGTGCTAACTTTTGTCCAGTTGCATCTATTGTGCAGTTGGGTTAGTTGGAGCTTCGTCCCCATTGCAGGATCACCTTCCGAAAAAAGAAATAGGTGGTTTCACTAAGATGCCAGCTGGGTGTTCATGTCGGGCATTAGGTATTGCCATATTAAAAATTCTCTCTCTCTCTCTCTCTGGGTTTTGCATTATTATTACTTCTGCTGGTAGTTGGTTGGTGTCTGAGTGAGACAGCTTGGACGGTATAAGAAACTCTTGGAGGGGTTTGATGAGCTGTCACGGTCATATCATTTCCTCCTGAATTATTGAGACTGATCTGCTCCCTTCCCTTTGTTCATTCCATTTAACTCTTCATCTCCTTCCATATTGCATGCACTGGTAGATACATGAACTCGATGCAGGTGATGTGAGTTCCGGCTACTTGCCTTGCCATAATTAGTTGCAACTTGGAAACGTATCTGGATGGATTTTGCCATACATGTCTTCACTTTCTAATTAAAAGTTCAGTATAGATTTGTAGATTTCAGAGGCAACTTCTGTGCATGCTTGTTCACACGCTCGCACACATTCCAACTAAAAGGGCATATCATATAATTCTTAGGTTGCATGTACAGCTTAGTACACGAGCCCACATGCATAATTTCAGCATGATTGATCTTTCCTTTGCTTCAATCAGCCTATACTTCCTAACTAAATAATTATCTGGATGGTCGTTTGTCCCATTTGTTGATCACATGGTGTTTCCTGATCCCTCTCAACTATTCCCACCTTCACCAACCTACGCCCTCCCTACACCAAGGCAACCAGTATACAAGTTGGTTTAAGATATGGGTTGATTCTCTATTTTGATCCATTTGGTCATATTTTATGATCTTAACCCAACCATACGTAGAGTAAATCTCAAAATTTCCTTAGTGAGTCCTTAAGTTGAACAAGAACCCTAGTGGAAAGCAACTGGTAACAAGGCTGTTCTATCTCCTCTCACGACCTGAGAGAAAACGTGTGAGAATGCATATAAATTTGATCAAGGCTTTCTCTTCGGTGTTCAGTCTACAAAGCCTTTTTTGTTATGGATCCCACTAGGCCCATTGGACATATTAATGGACTGGGCCTTCTATATTCTTCTTTTCCTCTCTCGTCCTGCAATTACAAGGGAGCTCCTTCTCTTCTCTTCTCTACCGCCAATTGCTTAAAATATTAAAACCCTCTCTGAGCTCCAGGAGTACGAAGACTTCCTTGCTCGAACATGACTGGCTGGTTGATAAGGACACTAATATCATCTTCCAGATCGTTGGGATCCACATTCCCATGCGGATTCGGGTCATATGTCTCTCCATTTGGCGCGATCGAGCCGTCCGGCTTGCAGTCGAGTTGCTCCCCCTTCACAGTGCCGAGGTTGGTTCGCCATCTGTCTCCCCATTTATATCGTCGTTCTCGACTTGTAAGAATCATGAATCATCCCGTGAAGGTTTCTTCTTTCCCTTGCTTGTTTCTCGCAGGACTGTGGGGCAGCTGGCGGCTGCATCTAGTGGGACGGCCTCACAGATTTCTCGAGGTAATGCATTTTCTCCCGTACTACCCTTCTTCCGAAGCTATTTCGTTTGCTTCAGTTGGAATCCGTCCATCGTCAAGGCCGTCACTTCGAAATGCTTTCTGCCTGTCTAATGCAATAAAAAAAATGATAGAACTATGGTAACTTGCTTGATGTAGAATTCTGTAAATATCACATTTATCTAAATTAGTAAAACCAGAAGCCAAATGGTTCTACCATTTTAATGCTTTTGAAACCATAAGCACGTTTTTTTATGAATTTGTAATCCAAGTACGGATACTGATACATAAGTATGAATTATTCAGAACAATTAGAACACCTCAACTGGATGGAACACAATTTATCTTCCTTTATGTAATTCACGGGATATATATGGTGATTTCTTAATCAGCTAAAGTTCCTCTTGAAAGCTCTGCTGAAACTGTACATGTAAACAAATATAGCACCGACTTGGTTCATCTTTCTGGTGTTGAGCAGCAGAGAGTGCTGTTAACACATCAGAACTCGGAAGCTTCATGATTCTATGCATGCTTGTACTAGCATGTTGTGGCTTTCTCTCTAGACTGTGGATGTTCCACTGACCATTTTTTCAGAGCATTAAGCATTAGATCTTGAATGATTATTTGTTTCTTTCTATTGTCTTAATAGTAGAATGTTTTCAAGGGTGGAATCTTCTGTGTATGTATTACCTTTTCAAATATGAACTTAGGGGTTGATTTCCTTGTGCAATTAGTGGTTTATGTTATAAGTGTTTATAGCTAATTTTAGAATGTTCTCAGTGGGTTGTTCATTGCTGGGAGGTCTTGATGGCCATTTATCTTCATTACCGAGTGCATCCCTAGGATTGAATAGTGGTTTCTCCTCATCTCAGGTCAGTATTTTGTATTTGTTTTACAATATGTGCAGTTAATTGTACTTCTTCATTCCATCGTACTTTCTATCTTGTGGGAAATCAAACAATGTGTTTGCATCTTGGTGTTGATGACCTTTTTTTGTAATTATTATGTAGATAAGGACGTTCATACAGATGAGAACTGTCCTCAAAGTTGTGGACAACTCAGGGGCGAAGAAGGTGATGTGCATCCAAGCTCTGAAGGGAAGGAAAGGAGCGAAACTGGGAGAAACAATAGTCGTATCTGTCAAGGAGGCCCTTCCTAATGGGAAAGCGAAGAAGGGAAATGTGTACCATGCTGTAGTAGTTCGTGCAGCGATGCAGCGAGGTCGCTGTGATGGGAGTGAGGTCAAGTTTGATGATAATGCATGTGTGCTGATTGACAAGCAGGGGCAACCGATTGGGACCCGTGTTTTTGGGCCTGTACCACACGAGTTGAGGAAGAAGAACCATGTCAAGATCTTAACTCTAGCGCAGCATATTGCCTGATCAGATAACTTTTTTGCTTTACAAAGAATGACATCTGGCTGCTGAAGTTGTACCGTGATCTGATCCTAGTCAAGGAAAATCCCTTGGACTGGATGCTTTTGTACGGTATTTCTTGTGATCCAGAAAATTTAGTGTACTGGTATCCCGAGAACAAATAATATTAGAAATTCAACTTCTCCGTCTCATTAGTGCATTTAGATACTCTCTTTACATATTATCAACTTATTTTCTTCTGATTAATTGCAGAGGACTTTTTTGTGGTGAATTTATGGCTACATTTAAGTAATTTATGAGGTAACTATAGCAGGCCAAAGAGAATAAAAAGAATGGAGTTGATGCTGATGAAAGTCAGATATTAGATCCCTTGGTCTTGGTTCTTGATGTCAGGTGAAGACAACATGGCTGCATCAGGTAAGTTATCAGTTCAGCTTTGCTTCAAGTGACCTTAAGTACTGAGAAAAGTACAGTTTCTCAGTTTTACATAGGTATATGGCTCTACATCACTTTCCCACACATTTCTTTTTTCCTTTTTCTTTGAGCAAATAAAAGCCTGCTTTTCACCTAAATCAATCATTATGGTTGATATTGCTATCTCGTGAATAGTTCGTGCAGCTTGGCTCTTTTCAAGTGGGTTGGATCTCTTCTCCCAGAACTTGAAGTGCAAGCCTCTGTGCTCCAACACGAAAAACAGAGCCATGATAGAGATTACAGAATATGAGGAATGTCCAAGAAGTCCCGATTGCCTGAGTCAGAGATAGGAAAGACTGGGCGACAATAAGGTTTGACATCCAGTTAGCAGTGGCAGCTATACCTCCGCATGCCCCTCCCAACCGTAAAGGATAGATATCAGAATTGACTATCCATGGGACAGTTCCCATTCTGTGAGAGAAGAACATGATATATGGAGCTAGCTCGATGAGTGGCAGCCACCCATACTGGCTCGGGCAACCCCTTGCGTACCAGAGTCTGTCTTCAGCATGGCCAAGAACTTTAACTGTGTCATTGGAAATGAGGCATGCTCCTGGAAACAGCTGCGCAGATCAAAGAGAACTCATCAGTCTATACATCACAAACAAAATAGTAGGGAATGGTCAGAGATTGGGAAATCTTTAGCAATCCTAATATTATTATGGCCATGGCTTGTTTGATAACCCTTTTTGAAGAGATGAGGTCACATGGAAGGAGATATGATAGAAATGATGCATGTGATCGTGGGCCATGGAAAAATGGGCAATCCTTTTGTTGATCTGATCTGAGGATGGTTCTATCGTGGCGTGGGCCTGGGGTTTACTAAGTAACATACAGTGTTAAACTCTTCTCAGTGATCTTCAAAGATGTCTCTTCCGGAGGGGACCAATGCAATAGTGCCTAAAATAGCCATTCTGATGATGAGTTTATGCTGTTGTAAGCTCAATGAATTGCGGTTACACCACAAATCGGTCTGCCAGGTAACCCTACCGCATATCCACCTGTCCAAAGAACAAGAAAGTCCTCTCTCTCCATCAGAGCTCATGTATGTAACTCGCATCTCCATCCCCCATTTCTTACAACACAAGAAACCCTAGAAAACCCTCTCGAAAACTACCTACTTTCCCATCACGGGTTTCAAATCTGAATCCTTTATGATGGCAAAGAATCAGATGAGATACGTGCAGAACTGGGGAGAGGTTGCCCCGAGCCTCATTCTCTTGATCCACCAGAAGTCATCCATGAGGTGCCCCAAGTTGGAGACCATCCTCGAGGAGGCCTCCGAGGATTGCCTAAAGTTTACTGGTCAGAGCCTAAATGGTCTGCTCCTGGCCTTTCCAGTTGTCCTGTCCTTGGCGTCCCATTACTTCCTGCAATACAGATAAACTTTTGCACGGTGAATTCTCTTTCTCTGTGGAAGCTTTGGCACATAGAGCACATTAAATGGATGGGGTGGCATATCGGATTGGCTGTCTAGAGGAATCGACTGATGCTCACCAGGTCAACTTGTGTGAAGGGTTACCCAGAAAGATGATCATATTTTATGATGTTGGCTTTATTGTTCATGCCGTGGAATCCTTTCACGGGGAAATCTGTCAGAGGGAGGCAGATCTTTTGTCAGTGGGGCTATATTGAAGGCAAAATCCGACTTAGCATGAGAGATCCTCTGGGGGCGGGCGGGCGGGCGCTTTTCTCTTGATTCAAATCAATCCTAACATGACTAAAAATGTCAAAATCTCCGTTGACCAGCTAATCCATTAATGGCAATACATGAGTTGAATCATGTATAGGCTTATGTTTGGATAGATAAATCCGGTGAGCCTGCTTATTCAAGTCAGTCGGGATGTAGAAACATTGATTGCCCAAGTTTGTCATGAATTTAAGTCAAATACAAATATATGTATCATTCTCCTCAAATACAACATATCAAGACTTGTTAATGACCTAACATCGTAGAAAAAATAATATTTGATACAGTAATTTAGTTTTATTTTGAAATTAGTTTTGTAAAACTATATTTGTATTGAGTGATTAATACAGTTATTTGGTTACAAGTAACTATATATTTAAATTATCGTTCAATATCCCACTTTTTAGGATATTTGAAGTTTTTATTTATTTATTATTTAAATTATTTTAATATCTTATTTATTATTTATATTATTTATTATTATTAATATATAATTTAAATAAATATATATTAATAATATTTTATATAAAAATATTATAAATAAAAAATTACTGTATAAAATATATTTAATATAATTTAACTATATAATAACTAATAAATTATTTAATTTAATTGAAAAAGTAAATTTATATTTAAAATTTTTTATTAATAATTATTTAGCTCAATTTACCATCATATATTATTATAAAATTTAATATTTCAAAATTTATCAGTTAACTTAAACTTACAATATATTCCAACTTCAAATCAATACCAAAATATAATAATTTTTTTTGTATTATATAATTAGATTTACAAAAATGATATAGATATTTGAAAGGTATGATTTTAAATCTCGAAATAATTGTGTTAAATTGTTTTAAATTGTTTTATTTGAATATTAGTGTTCTCAATGTACTATGATTTCAATATAGTACAGTTATAAGACTATAAGAGGTCCATTATAATAGTATATCGAGTATTGGTCCGGTAGTGAAACAGGCACAAGCCCTTATTCACTGGGTCACGTCCCAAGTAATCTAATTTCGATGAGCAATCATAAATGATCGCAATTAGATAATATATTTAAATGGTACTCTTGGTGATGAAGTATTTTTCTTTTCTACTTCTATTTAACTTAAGGCTTTGGTAGATGTATATTGGACATGAGAAGATCCAATACTAGTTTTTTGTTTGTTTTTTGATTCCCCATTATATTGTTATATTATGGAAGATTAAAAAATATTCGATAACTCCTTTTTAACTGTTGAAATTGAGTATCGTACCATAGCATATACTATTGCTAGATTATGCATAAAATATTGGTCAATGTAGGATTAAATATGAAATTGTGTGAATTATTATTTTGTGTTGATATTCATATTACTAATAGAATAGTGATTATGTGAAAAAAATAATGTAGATACTATAAAGTTAATGTAGATACAATTAGAATATCAGCTAATAGATACTCTCACCAAGAAATTGTATCATCAACTTCTTAATAATTGGCTTTTCATGATAGGTGTTAAAAATTTACACGATCCATCTTGACCGGAGTATTAATATTCAAATGAAGCATTCTCTAAGTCGTGGGATTACATTTTTAATTCTTTTATTTTAGTTGAGAACGATCTAGATGGTAACTAATCAAAAGTTGTGGGGCTTTACCGTCTAGTACAATACAATGATACTTCAGATGAACTGGCCTAAAATAGCACACATAAATCAGCTATCGGTCTTGAAGCTCATCTGGCAATTATCCTACTGCTACATTTGAAGCTAATTCAATCATTTACCATGTGTTATAACAGAAGTCAAATGGCCGATTTCTGAGCTAACTACCTCTCAGTGTGATCTTCAAAGATGTCTCTTCTGGGGACCAATGAAGTAGTGCTTAAAATAGCCATTCTGATGTCAAGTTTATACTGTTGTAATCTCAGTGAATTGCGGTTGCACCACAAATCAGTCTCAACTGCCAGGTATCCTTACCACATTTCCACCTGCACATGAACATGGAAGTCCTCGTCTCTCTCCAGCAGAGCTCATTTAAGTGCCATATCCATTCCCCATTTCGTACAACCCATGAAATCCTGAAAAAAGAACCCTAAAAACGACTTACTTTCCTGTCAGTGGTTTCAATACTGAATCTGTTATGATGGCAAAGAATCATATGAGATACAAGCAGAACTGGGGAGAGGTTGTCCCGTGCCTCCTTCTCTTGACCCACCAGAAGTCATCCATGAGGTGCCCCAAGTTGGAGACAATCCTCGAAGAGGCCTCCGAGGATTGCTTCAATTTTACTAGTCAGGGCTTAAAGGGTCTGCTCCTGGCCTTTCCAGTCGTCCTGTCCTTGGCGTCCTATTACTTCCTGCAATACAGATCAGATTCTGCATGGTGAATGACTTCAAGCAATATGACGTATCTCGGTGGAGTCTCTTCCTCTCTGTGGAAGCTAAGCTGTGGCATTTAAAGGACATTAAATGGATGGGGGCGGCATACCTGATTGGCTGTCTGGAGGAATCGACTGATGCATACAAGCACAACCGGTGTGAAGGGTTACTCAGAAATATGATCATATTCTATTATGTGGGCATGATTGTTCGTGCTGTGGCATCCTTTCACAGAGAAATCTATCAGAGGATGGCAGATCTTTTGTCAGTTATGTGGCTACATTGAAGGCTTAAACCCCACTTGGCCTGAGATTTTTCTTCTGTAATCCAGATCCACTATGTTCATTCCGACTTGTGTTGAGAGTGAGTTTTAGCCCGACTTTTGGTATTTGGGCATGGTGGCGCAGACCCAAATAGGATAAACTACTTGGGGAAGATTTGTGCCAATATATATATATAGTCAATCGTCCCTTCTTAATAATAATTCATGGCATGTGCATATGTTGTGTCATTTAATAAGTACGACATTATTACGTTATTCTCCGACTACACCAGATAGACAGACGCAAGATGGGGCAACGGACATGAAAAAGGAGGAAAAAAACAGTTGTTTTCAGGTCCGATTTTCTTAAGCCTAGTCAAGCAAGTGGAAGGGGGTGAACGTAACTTGGCTGGGCTAGTTCAAGGGCACAGCTTGGTTTCAGTGGCATGAGAGCCGCTGCAGGGGCTAGGGAACTACTACTCTGAGAGCTGCTGCAGCTATCGTCTTCTCCATCCTGATGATGATCTTCTTCGTAGATTGTCTCGAGGCTTCTGCGAACGAGGAGGACCCTCATCAGGCCGATGTTAGGCCGGGGCACCACCGCTGAGAATGGTGTCATCATAGGCGGCAGAGGGCTTCTTAGAGACGATGGAGCCATAGCTGAGTAGGCCTTCATGTACATTCCCTATTATTTCTGGTTTCAATGTGTAATGGCTCTTGAAGAATGAGGCTATAACATTTATAGATATGGGGACAGTAAGTAGATAAGGTTATGTGTGATCAACAGCTTGAGGCAGCGGGTGAGTGACACTACCCTACACAATATTTTCTCACATTAATGTCATAAAATAAGAATATCGCCTAATTATTTTTAAAAAAATAGGCAATTCACATTTGTCTCATTCAAAAGGTTGATAAATATCATATATAGATCACATGGAAAAAGGAGATAGGGGTCTTATTATCCAAATTAAAATAAAAAGGACATAACAATTAGACATCTTGACTGAGTTATGCACTTTTTTGCCTTTTTAAAGTCATGATCATGCCTTTGTAAAGATATTTCTAGGTAATTGTTATATATTTGAATTTTATGTATTTTAAAATTATTATTTTAATATTATGAACTACAATATTTTTCTGATAAACATATAAAGTATCATTTTTAAAATGAATTAACATATTTATTATTAAGTAATACACACTAAATATTTAGTTATTTCATTGTATGTTAAGGTGTCTTTTATGTGCTTAAGAATAAAAATGACAAATACATGTTACTGGAAAATATTATATTAAACATGTAATATATATATATATAACTCAGTTTTTATAAATAAATATTTTTCATATGGGTCATTAATAAAAATTGTATACATAACATAAATAAAAAAATTAACACAAATTAAATTATTAGGTAATTTTTTTTAAAAATGAATTATTTATTTTAGTAAAAATATTATTAGAATATTTTATTTGTACGTTGCCGAAGGGGCACGACACAATCCCAAAATGTCAAAAATATTTGCTTACATAAGAGGGAAAAATGACATCAAAGAAGAGGGGCAACTCCACATCAATGGTATGTGATGTTAGAGTTGAATAGAAACATAAGATGATCCCATATGTATTTAATTCATATTTTTAAATTATATATGTGAAAGATTTTTATTATTATATTATTATATAGGAAACCAATGATATTTTTGGTATCTTTTTTAATAACAAATATGTTTGTTGGTTTCATATTTTTATTTTTAATAATAAATAAATGATTTATTTTATTTATTTTTCGTCTTTTTTACTTGTCCATTTTCTTCTTATTCCCTATTTCAGGGGCAATTTCTTCTCATCATTGTTTTTATTTTTCATTTTTACATCAAATATAATTTTAATTTAAAATAATGAAATAAAACAAATAATTAAACAGTACCATATTTTTAATATATATATATATATTATATGTAATCATTTAATAATTTTGATATATTTTTTATCCCTCAAAATTGCAATTCCTTTAATATATATTTATTAATAATATTATATTATAAATTAATTTCATTTCAAACAACTACAGTCAAAGTTACCCTAATTCCATTTTTTCGCACATTATCCTTTTATTTTTATTGTTTTAAAAATTTTCTTTAACTATAAACTTTATTTGGGTATTTTTATTAAATGCAAAGTAGGGATCTCATGTAATTTATTTATTTATTTGATAAATTAGTTGTAATACTTTTACTAACATAATTCAAATATAGTTAAAAAAACACACGATTTCACAATACATTTATTTTTAATCTAACTAATAATGATATTTTATCACTCACTATTATAAATAGAAAAAACGATTTCGAATATCTCCTATCTCATTCATTCATATCTACCATTTTACTAGATGTAACTAACATCTAATAGAAATTATCACAGTTATTTAAAACATTTTAAGAAATAATAGTATTTAAATAAATAAAAAAATACGTAATAAATTATTATTAAATTTTATTTAACGACACTTGATTGGCCATATTCACTTAATATTTTCTTCAGATCTTCACATCATTCTATTTCTCTTAGAAGGGAATCATCTAAGATCGTTGTCAAGTTTTCCCCTCCAAGAAGGGCAAAGAGAAAGAAGAAGATAAACACATGCTTTGTTCAGGACATCACGGGACAAACAAGAAATAAATGAGAAGATAAAAGACAAGCCCTGTTCACCTCAATGGGTGTGTATATAACCTCAACATTTACCACCGGGTGGGTGGTTTCTCTGGTGCCACAGTGGATCAGCAGCAGCCCATGCAGAATAACTGGTCTTCATGCATGAGCCGTCTCGTGCATATGGCAGCGCCGCCGCGGCAGCCTCCAGGAAAGAGTGGGAAAAGTGGAAATCTGGAACCTTTCAAATGGAATACAAAACCATATCTTTGAAGACTTATCATGTTAATAATGATCGAGGGTGACACATTAGGAACGGTATAGTGGACCAACCCCACAAGGACATGACAGGCTCCTCGGCTCTGTCCTCTCAAGTTGCTCGCAATTAATACCAAAAGCAATAGGACGGCAAAAAGAAACAATCTATGGACTCCAAGCCAAGCTCCCCATTTTGACATTGCTGCTGCCGAATGGATTGATGCAACAACCCTAGAAATCCCTGCAATCCATGTTGAACGATGGAAAGGTTAATTTTTTAATACATAATAATTTCTTTTTAAAATATATTTTAATATTATTTATACCATAACTTATCTTGATGGAGATTATAGGTGTTTAATTTGGGACTTACCCAGAAGTTGGGCTTTTTAGAGGAAAATTGCAGCTCAAGTGTCAAACTCTCGGTGTATATACTAATTATGTATCCAAAATTTTAAAATTACTTAGTATCAACAGTTTAATAAATACATCATTTCAGTACTAAAAATTTTAAAATAATCTTATTAAGTAATAAAAAAATATTTTTTATTATTCTTTTACCACTAACTTGACTAACATAAACAAACTTTTGAGCTTTAAAATATCATTTTAAACTGTTTGATACTTGAGTCGTATATTTGCAATTTTTTTACGCTTGACAAACTATTTAAAATATTTTGAAATTTCTGCAGTGGTTCTATATGATAAGGCTCTGTGTATGATGCTTGATATTCAGGCTTTAATGGGCTATTGACGTATTAAAATTTAATGAAGTTATACTAATTGACAGAACTGGGCCTTCTTCGGCTAGGTACTTCCCAACCGATAAAAACAGCCCAGAGGATCCTTGGGAAGATATACTGTCGTAGTAGTCGGCGCTCAGTTCAGTACCGCGGCCATGAGCGAGCACTGGGATTCAACCCCTTCGGCCACAGAGCATGAGAAGCCGTGCCATGGACATGGATTGGCTCGGCCTCGGAGGGATGCTAATCACCCAAAGACGTTCGCATGTGATATTGACATGGTAGTGCCACATATGACTGATTTGAGGTAAGATAACCTGCTTGCAACTGAAAGGGACAGATAACACCGAGATCCTGACAAGTGGAGAGCCAGATAACTGGGAATACCGAGATCTTAGACGAACAATGTACGAGTCAGGAAAAAATGGAGTCAGCAGTTGCATTCCCTGACCAACTGCAAGCTAGGTGTACTGGGAGTGGTTGAAGCACGCTACAAAAAGAAGCAGGAGGGTGTGAGGGCTGCCATTGCTGAAGAGAGTGGTTGTCAAGTGCGAAAATAGAGGAATGATGTGGTGTTAGATAGTGCAGGAATCCGTCATGTTGTGGTTGAAGAAGAAAAATGAGCTGAAATTGAATCCGTTCGAAACATTATATTAAAAAAATACTTATTTAAATTTAACAAAACTCAAAATGATGTTTTCAACCAAGAATTACAGCTTGATTAAGAAATTGAACAGAACAAAATTAAATTAAACTGGTTTGAATTTTTTTTTAATAAAAACTAAAAAATGATAATTTTAGTTCTTAAATACAAGTAAATAATTTTATAAGATATAAAAATGGAAAATTAATGGAACACTCATAAACTTGCCTTGAACTAGCTAGATGGGTAAGAAGCAGTTGAACCATACTGACCAATGGGTTCATATCGTGTCAACAAAATTTAAATCACTAAAACCATGAACAAGATAGGAAGATGACCATGTTAGAGAACATGACTTATGGGTGCACTCGTGCAATTATGCGCAATAGAAATTATGTAACAATATAAATTAAAATAAAATAGGTGAAATTAATTCGAAAATCAACCATCAATCGGGATTGGTAACTCAAGTTAAAATCTAAAAATTGATTCGAATAAAAAGATAATTTGAATTAATAATTTTAAAAATGTGTAAAATGGACTCACATTAATCCTAAAAAATTAATTAGAATACAATGAAGAAATTTATATTTTTCGCATTAAAATGAGAGCGAAAAAGATTTGGTAGAGAAAATCAGATTGGATAGATAATTTTATTTTTGAAAATAACTTAAAAATAAAAAAAATTTAGTAAATTTGAGTTTAAAGGTGAATAAATAATTTTAAAAAATAGAATATATGCCATTTCCCTATTTTACTAACTCTATCCACCATTAAATCTGACGCTGTTCAACCACCACCAACACTACTAGTGGCCGGACCCGAGTCCTCGCCACCGCATGCCAGTCTTCCTCCAGAGCCCGAGTCTTGGCCACCACCAGGCTGCCGCCACCGGTTGACTAAAATGCATGCCTACCTTTTGAGAAAGTCATAGGATAAATAATTTATGATTACTTTGGAAAAAAAAAATTTCTGATTAACTATTGTGTAAATTTAGTACTTCTACTTTTTTTTTTGGCTATATCAAACTTATTTGTTTGGAGCACTTTATTCCTTTAAACTTCACTAGAATATATATTGTAAAGATTTTAATAATAAAATTTTTAAAAGTATGGAAAATAAATGTAATTCCCAAATTGAATTGGATAAAAATTTGATTTTAGTTATAAAAAATTAAATAAAAAAATTATATTATAAATTGATCAAATTATGTTGAAACATCTTCAATTACTTGGAAATTGAATATAGATAATTAATATGCATTTATTACACCATTTAATATAGTGATTTATTAAATCACTTAATTTAGTAAGTAACGATTTATTATTTATTATTGAGTTGTATATAAATAGGATGTTATAGTACAGTTAATAACATAACACAATCTCATCTATTGTGTGCGATCTTTCTCTCTGCTCTTTTTTTTTTAAATTTTTTTATTTCCTTTATTGTATCAGAGCCAACCTAAAATTTCGCAGTATTGTTCCAGCTTTGAAGATCCAGAACACATCTGCTGCCTACTATTGACAACTTTTGAGCAACCACCTTCTATTCAAAACCAATTTTCTCCGTACGTGGTATCAATATTCTCATCCTTCTCTACAAATATAAGTTCCTCTACCACAGTAATCCTTCCTAATTCACTCCCTACATTGCCTATCAAGTTAGACAATACTAATTACTATATTTGGAGAAACAATATCACAAATTTGCTGCAAGCATATCAGTTATTTGGATATGCAGATGGTGGTATCCCTCAACCCAAATCCACTGTGATGCTGAAAGAAGGAGCTACTGAGCTTGAAATAATCAACCCGGAATATGAAGTATAGACTATCCGGGATAAGTTCACTTTAACAACTATAATTGCCTTTTTATCTACTGAGGTGAATTTACAGATAATCGGAGCTGTTACCTCTGCAGACGCCTGGAGCCGGCTTGAAATTTTGTATAGCTCCCAAACCCGCGCTCAAAAGGATATCCTTGATCAACAGTGGAGGGAGTTGAAGAAGGGAGAACAGCCTATGGCATCTTATTTGGCAACCATTTCCAACTTAGCTACCTCTTTTGCTCAAATCGGTCGTCCGAAACCAGATCATGAAATCAAGGACAAATTATTTGATGGTTTAGATAGGGAATGGGAAGCTCTTACCCTTGCAATGTCACCAGTTCTCGAAACAATGACTCTTGATTCGCTGAAGGCCCTTCTCCTTGCTCAAGATGCACGATGAGTTCAAAAATATGGTACTAACTCCGGCTCTAGTAGTGCATCGCTCTCTGGCCTACTCGGAGATTTTTCGAAGTTTGCATCTCATGCTGTTGCCTTCTCTAGTCGCGGACCACAAGGACTCCTTCCAACTCCACCTCGTCCTCGTTTCAGTGATCTCAGACACCATAATCGTAGAGGAGGACGCAATAGAGGAATTGATAGAGGCTGGGGAAAAACTCTTAAAAATTGTGAGAATTTTTCTTTACAGGGATTCAAACCACGTAGATCTAGACCACATTTCAGCTCACGTCAAACGGATGCCCAACCCACCACTACAATTCGGCCCACTTCTCCTAAGCTCACCTCTTCCTATAGTATGATATGCCCACTATGTGGGCTCATTGGCCACTCAGCCCATCACTGTCCATCATTCGAATTAAAGCCCACATCCTCTACTGCTCAGGCTCATTCTTCTTATGAACATAAACCCAGTCCACATCATCTAGACTGGTATGTCGATTCAGGTGCTACGAGTCATATTACTAATGATCTGTCACACTTGTCTATTCAGGACGATTCGACACTCCCTGAGCACCTCACGATCGGAGATGGGACAAGTTTACCTATTATCTCTTCTAGATCTGCCTATTTAACTTCACATTCCCGACGTTTCTCACTTACTAATATTTATTATGTTCCCAAAATTTCTCTCAACTTATTATCTGTGTCTCATTTCACTCAAGACAATTCCTGCTATTTTGAATTCTATTCCACTCATTTTCTTATCAAAGATCTCTTTTCTCATCAGGAGCTGCTCCGCGGGAGTCGTAGGAACGGTCTCTACTATTTACGCACTCGTTGTAATATTTCTTCTATTGCTTGTATTAGTCGCATAGAGTTTGTTCCTAGGTGGCATCAACGTTTGGGTCACCCTTCTTTTCAAATTATGAGTTATGTGCTTTCAAATCATTTATCAATGAGTAATATTTCTCCCTTACCCTTTTGTGACTTATGCTCTTGTGGTAAAATTACTCAACAACCATTTCCAGTCACTCACCATAAGAGTACCCATCCTCTCGAATTAATTCACACAGATATTTGGGGACCATCCCCCATTATTTCCTCTACAGGTCATCGCTATTATGTTCATTTTTTGGATGATTATAGCAAATTTTCATGGTATTTTGTTATGAAACAACGATTTGATGTTCTCTCTATTTTTCGTGCCTTCCATTTACAAGTTAAAAATTTACTTGGTCAACGGATTAAATCTCTCCAATCTGACGGTGCTAAAAAATTTCTTTCTAGTGCTTTCCAATCTGAGTTACAATCCACAGGTATTCTCCAACGGATCTCCTGTCCATACACACCTCAACAAAATGGATCTGCCGAACGTAAGCATCGTCACATTATCGATATGGGTCTTACTCTTCTTATTCACTCTCATGTTCCCACCAAATATTGGCCGTTTGCCTTTGAGACCGATGTCTTCCTTATCAATCGCCTTCCCACAAGATCTCTACACTTTCGATCCCCCTATGAGGTACTTCACCATTCTACTCCTGATTATAAGTTACTTCGAGTTTTTGGTTGTCGTTGCTTTCCTTATCTCCACCCTTATCTTGCTTACAAACTTCAACCTCGTTCAACTCCTTGTGTGTTTCTTGGATATCCCTCCAATTATCTCGAATATCGTTGTCTTGATACTCAAACAGGACACATATTTCTATGTCGCACAGTCCATTTTGATGAATCTGTTTTTCCATTTGCCTCCTCGAGTTCCACATGTATGCCTTCCCCTCCTCCTACCATGCACCCTCCTATGGTGAATCTCCCCACACCCGTCCCGTCTCCACCTCTGGACTCAGGTATGTTACCCCAATCTCCTGTACAAACACAAGTTGACTCACCTATTGCTTCTGTTGAAGATGATCATGCTGCACCGTCTTCCTCTCCTACATTGGATCATGCTCCTGCTCCACCTCCAGTTTCGCGTATGGTGACTCGCTCTCAAGATGGCAGTCTACCTCAATGGTGCTTCACTATTGATCCTATAGTGTTCATTGCCTCTATGGAACCCCGTACTTATTCCCAAGCTTCTCGTCACTCCCTTTGGGTTAAGGCTATGCATACTGAGTTTGCCGCTCTTTTTCACAACTAGACTTGGGATCTCGTGCCCGCTCCACCTGGTCGGCCTATTGTAGGGTGCAAATGGGTTTACAAAATCAAGCATCATTCTGACGGCTCAGTGGCTCGATATAAGGCTCGTCTTATCGCTAAGGGCTACTCACAGCGTCCTGGTCTTGATTATGATGATACCTTCAGCCCTGTTATTAAACCTATTACTATACGGGTAATTCTTTCCTTTGCTATATCTTTCAATTGGACCATTCGTTAGCTTGATGTGGATAATGCTTTTCTTCATGGTTATCTCAATGAGGAAGTTTATATGGATCAACCCCTTGGATTTGTTGATCCTTGCTTTCCTAGCCATGTTTGTCGCCTACGCAAATCTCTCTATGGCCTCAAACAAGCTCCTCGTGCTTGGTTCTTCTGCTTGAGTTCCTATCTTCATCAACTTGGGTTCTGTAGCTCTGTTGCTAATAGCTCTCTATTTATCTACTGCACGAGTGAGTTTATTATTTTTCTACTTATCTATGTTGATGATATCATTCTCACTGGTTCTTTTGCTGCACCCATTAGGAACATCTTTCATGCCCTTCATAGAGAATTCTCTATTAACGATCTTAGTCCACTTCATCATTTTTTAGGCATTGAAGTTACTACTCACTCTCATGGTTTATATCTCACACAATAGAAGTATATTCGTTATCTTCTCTCCCGGGCTGCCATGAGTACTTGTAAGCCCATTTCCACGCCAGTTGCCTCTGGTCCCCGACTTTCACAATATGATGGCCTTCCTCTTCCTGATCCTACTGAATATCGTCAACTTGTGGGCTCTCTACAGCATCTCACTCTCACTCGACCTGACATCGCATATGCGGTTCTTCAGGTTTGTCAATTTATGCATTGTTCCACCACTACTCATTGGACTGCTATTAAGCGCATTCTCCGCTATCTTCAAGGGACACTTCATCATGGTCTTACTCTCTGGGGACATCCTCCTTCTAGTCTTCACTATTTTTCTGACGCTGACTAGGCCGAAAATCCGGATGATTGACGTTCTGTTAGTGGTTTTACAATTTTTCTTGGCCACAATCTTATCTCATGGAGTTCTAAGAAACAACGAACAGTCGCTCGATCTAGCACTGAGGCCGAGTACAAAAGTCTTGCCAATGCAACCGCTGAGCTAATCTAGCTTCAGTCTCTTCTTAAAGAACTCGGCATCTATTCCACTCATTCTCCAGTTTTGTGGTGCGATAATCTTTTAGCCATTTATCTCACTGCCAACCCCGTCTTCCATACTCGAACAAAACATATTGAGATTGATTTTTATTTTGTCCGTGAACAAGTGCGTTAAAGTTTACTAAGTGTTCGTTTTATAGGAAATACTGCTCAATTGGCAGATTTGCTCACCAAAGGTCTCCATTCTACCCGTCTCTCTATTTTATAAAAGAAGCTAAACATACGTGAACTCCGGTTAAGCTTGCGGGGGGAGTAATAACCAAAATATTACTTAATTATTGTATATATTAATATGTATTTATCACACCATTTAATATAGTAATTTATTACCGCACTTAATTTAGTAACGTATTTGTAACGGTTTATTATTTATTATTGAGTTGTTTATAAATAATATGTTATAGTACAGTTAATAATATAACACAATTTTATCTATTGTGCGCTATTTTTCCCTACTCTTTATTTTCTAAATTTCTTCATTTTCTTTAATAATAATAAGATTAAAGTTATTTTCAGATTTAATTTTTCAAATTAACCAAAAGGAAAAAGTAACATTTTAGGTTTTAAATAAAATTAAAATTTTTTAGAAAAATAAAAAAAATTTAAAAATTGATCAAATTAATTTTTAACTCGCTAAATATTAACTAAATCTAGCCTAACCAAACAGAAAAATAATAATAAATAGAAAATAAAAATACCATGTTAAATAGATCCTTGATCTATTTAACAGCTAGTCAAATCGTTTTAAAACTATTATACCGATTAATCAAACCAATTTAAGCCAGTTGAATCAGCTTATACTGCCCAAGCCAAAAACAAGGGAGTTGAACCACGATAGACTACGCAAGCCAAAAACAAGAAGAAAGTTTACTGCAAAATAATAAATTGGATGGACGACCAAAGTTATCCCGCTAAACGTCTCTATTAAAGTTTGAGAGTTCTCTTGTTGTATTATCCCAATTCTCATACCACATAAAAAGTAGAAATCATCATAAAAATAGGAGAAAGAAAATAAAATCGTAGTAAATAAAAAAATTAAGTTGAATTGAAATTTTGGACAAAAATAAAATTTGAGTAAACCAGTAAGTTATTATTTATTGGGAATGGAGATAGGAAATATGAAATACCGTAAAATAATCTGAAAAAAATCGGTTTAAAATGGTAAAAAAATAAACGGATGATAAAATATTGATAATTTTTAAATTAAATATAAAAAAGAAAAAAATGATTTTATCTTTATAAATCAGAAAATAGTCAAATAATTTTAAAAAATCAGGTAAATAATTTAAATAGTGTGGTAGTAGTCAATCACTTGGCAATCAATAATTGGGTTACATGTTGCCACGCGGTCAATGGCCGGCAGCCAGTAAATTCAGTTTGATTATTAGCTGACAGAACAATCATTTGCAACACTTCAAACTTAAAATTATTATGGATATTTAATAACAATCCAATGACCTTGTTTTTGTTGTACTTGTTCAAAAAAAAAAAAAAACAAGTTGATCGGAAATGAAACCGGATGTGAATGATGATATACTGCAGACAATTATTTACCAGTAAGCATTAAAAGAATTACTCTCCAGAGCTAGCAACTGTATTTTTTTTCTCCGTTAACATCTGTAATATATCAGTAATTAGACATATATCTGGTGCTAAGGTAATTTTATTAAAATGGCTAAGTAATATATTCTAGTATAGTAGAATATGACTAGAATTGAAATAATATGAATACACATCATTTCCAAAATAAATGTCCTACACTCTTGAATGAATCTAAAATTCTACGAATATATATAGACTAGTAATAATTTAAGGATTTCATGACAAAGACAACTTTTGACGTTAACAAACATAATAGAACTGCATTTGATTAATTAAGCAAGACATGGAACACGTTACATTATTAATGCCAGCGGCAAGACAACCCACACTGCAACAATAACAATAAGCAAATATGATCCTTGAGTGATAATTCTCCATAACAAATATCCAAGCCGGATTTATTTTTAATGAAAATAACGGAAACACGGATCCTAGGAAATGCACTCATAATTTTAGAAATCTAAACCCAACCACTTAATATGGCATCTGCATGGAGTTGCACCAACTTCCAGGCCATGCGCACGTGCCTCTCCTCCACGAAGGTTGCACCCACCACGAACCTTATCACGTACGTTCCCCCCACCACGGCATGTGTCATGAAAACCTTACCTGTGCCATTGATCTGTTCCACCAACTCCTTGTTCACCTGGTTAATGATTTCATCACTAGCTCCATCTTGATATTCAGATACTGCCCCTCCATTCACAACGTTGGCTGAGCGTTCATTTCTTCCCAGCTTCTTGCTAAGTGCAGATGAAGAAATTCGGAAGCAGACCAGCGCAAATCTCCTTTTGCAGAAGAGCTCGAATCGGTCATCTTCACCCACGAGCTCCTCGAAGAGTTTTGCCAACTTCACGTGCCTCCGGATGTGATCCCTGAGGCCGGCCACCCCGTGGCTCCTAAGGATGAGCCACAGCCTGATAGCCCTGAACCTCCGACCGAGTGATATCTGCCAGTCCCTGTAGTTGATGACACTCGTGGACCAGCTGTGTCTGGTCCTGAGGTACTCAGCATCGACGGAGAGAGATCGCGTGAGTGCGATTGGGTCCCTGAGCCAGACGCAGCAACAATCTTGCCCAGACATTAGCCACTTGTGGGCATTGAAACTGAACGAATTAACCGACTCGATCCCGTCGATAACATACCTATACTCCGGACAGATGCATGCGGCACCTGCATAAGCAGCATCGACGTGGACCCACATATTGTGTCCCTCCACCACCCTGCATATCTCCTTGATCGGGTCCACTGCCGTAGTGGACGTTGTCCCGACGGTTGCACAAAGATACAATGGCACCAACCCATCTTGGATGTCCGAATTGATGGCATGCCTTAGAGAGTCCGGGCACATGCCAAACTCTGTGGCTCTTGTGGTTTTGATCTCTCTAATGTTTTCTGTACTTATACCCACAATATGTGCAGCTTTATGCAAGGAGCAATGGGTCTGATCTGAACAATAGACAACTAATTTAGAAATATTTCCCTCTCCCATCTCCCGCAGTACTTTGTCTCGGACAGCCGTCATAGTGCAGACGATGGCCTCGCAAGTACCCCCCTGGATAACACCTCCCCCGCCGCCCGAGAACATGAACATCTCCGGGAGCTCCAGCAGTTTCGCCAACCAATCCATGACGCAGTTCTCGAGCTCGGTGGCTGCAGGTGACATAGCCCAGCTCATGGTCATGACATTGAACCCACTGCACAGGACGTCCCCGAGGATTCCAGCGGTGCTTGTGTTGGCCGGGAAGTATCCAAAGAAGGTAGGGCTCTGCCAATGGGTCAAACCCGGGACGATGCACTTGCGGATGTCCTCGAGGATCACCTCGAAGGATTCGGGTTTGTGAGGGGCGGACTTGGGCAGGGCGTCCAAGAGGCAGCCCGGTTCGACAAGCTGGCTCCTCACTGGGCGGTCCTCGATGGTCCTGAAGTAGTCTGCGAGGAAGTCTATGATCTTGTAACCTTGCCGCTGGAACTCATCGGGATCAAGTGGGTTCATGGGGCTTATTTTTTGTGAGAAGTCGGAGTTGCTGTCCATGATCTCTAGACTCTTGAATTAATAAATCTTAGTTCACCAAGACTCTTGAACTAATATATATATAGAGAGAGAGGAGTGGAAAATGCAAAATTATTTTGTTAGGGCACATTTGAATTGAGGGGATTGGTAGAGTGGGGTGTAATGAAAGAAGTGGCATTAAAATAGCAGGACTTACATATATTCTAATTAATTGTAGTAATATATCAGTCACCTTTTATGGGCCCACATTCTTGAGGTGAGGTTGCCCAAATTTCACGGAACTTTGATCGCCCCAATGCAAGTGGGAGAAAGGTTGGCCAATAAAGAATGCAAATAGGCGAACAATTCATGGCATATTGTCCCACTAGTAAACAATTCATCTCATATTTGGCGGTTGACTTTCTAAACTATAATCATCCAACTTTCAAACCTTATTTTCCTGTCTCCAAAATAAATTTTTTTCTAACTGTTAGATGCAACTAATATTAATATACTTTTCCGACTGATGAAACAGACACTCAAAAGTTAAAATTGACTTGTTTACGAATAAATTAGTAATTATCAACGAGAAAGATTGTAAAACCACTAATAGGACAACGATAGTGAGGGTTCCGAACCCAGTTAACATCGAAGTAGCCGAGAAGAGTTTGGAGCTAAGATTAGCAGTGCCTTTAAGATACTAAAAAATACATTTGATGATCGTCCCATGAGTGTCAGTAGGTTAAGGCATGATCTGAGAAGCTTAATTGACAACATAATAGATATTAGGCCAGGTCAGTGTAAAATATTAGAAAGATACCATAATTTAACAATACTGAGTGGGATTCGGGAGAAAGTTCCAGTAGGAGCAGAAAGACCAGAAAGACGGGAGCAGAAATAAGGGTAGAGATGGAAGCGTATCAACCTGAGAGAGAATATTATAAATGTACTTGAACTGCGTGAGGTAAAGGATAGAAGAGGAGGGATGAACTTTAATGCTAAGAAATGGGTGAAATGGACCTAAATTTTTAATTGAGAATTTATTTTGAAGAGCTCGTAAGATATAGCAATGGGGCATAAGGTGAGCAAGTCAGAATGATAGTATCAATATAGACATGCAAGTAGACGATAAAACCATTGTTGTAATTAATAAAGAAAGAGTTGTTTGTCACATAAAGCTAGAGAAGTCCAAATTTTAAAGAAAGGAGCTAGGCGTAAGAACTAAGCGCTGTGAACCCATAGAGCTAGTGTCATGGGCGACAAACATGGTTGATTGGAACGTAGAGGATCAACAAAGCTAGGAGAGTGATTTATATAGACTTTTTTTAGTGATATTGTCATGTAAGAAGCATTGTTAACATATAACGGTGGAATGCACTAGTTGGATGACACAATAAGAGAACAAATGACTCAAATGGTAAATAGTTTAATGATAAGGCTAAGTGTTATCATAATTAAGACTTGGTAGCTAAGAGAAACCTTTAGCAAAAATATGAACTTTATAATGAGCTATTAGGGTGTACATTGATCTTGTAAATCCATTTATATCTAATAATAAGCCGATTAGGACGGACATGAACTAAATCATATATATGGTTGAGACGAAGAGCAAAAAATTAGGTCCACAGTCTTCCGCCATTCGGTGTTGGGGCCTAAGCAAAAGTGAATAGTTCATGAATGCAAGCCACACAAAGAGATGGAGTTCAGTGAAGCACCTTAGATGGAATGAGCCGTCTTATAAGTGAGTAACTATACGAGTAGCGATAAGAATACGACATATAGGAATGGGGGAGACATCAGGCGGATCCTAAGAAAGCAATGACTCCTCATGTATATGTGAAGGGGACATACATGAGTCTAAGGAATAGACATGAACAAGTAAAGGAAGTGATGGGAGCCGAGGGTGTTACTATCGTGATGAAAAGGGAAAATCTACTCATTGAAAAGTATCGCGACAAATAAAGATGCATTCAGTTTGAGGGTTAAGAACACCATAACTGGTAAAATTGGGAGCATACCAAGAAATATGCATGGATGGAGTGGGACTAAATATTATGAGAGAGACAAGGATGGAGATATGAAACTATAAAAAATAAAAAACACGAATATAAGTATAAGCATGTGAAAAATGAGTAATATAATGTTCATTATTATCTATTTAAACACAATATTAGTATTATTTTAAAATATGAAATGAAGAATATTTCATAAATTATTTTGCTCCTTTTAACTTTTTTATAGTATAAAAGCATTATTATTTACATTTTATTCGATTCTTGGGTGCCTACTTTGTGATTTATTTAAATTTGCCATACTAAGTTACCTCATTTATTTTCTTAATCACAACAAAATTTTACATAAATCTCTTCATATAGTCTAAATCCTGCGAACACATATTTACTCATCACAATAAACTATCACATACTTTCTCGTTGTAATCATCATTCTCAACAAGTCAACTTTTGTACTCTTTACAATTATCAGCATCATAAACTCCAACATTCAATTATCCAACAGATCCAACTATTATATATGGTATAACAACATCACCCCTCATCAAATCTTATGATTTGCATTGTACATAATTCCTGCTCCACCAACTCACATTACCAAAAAGGAAGACTATCATGATATCTTGATTTCCAATCTCGATTTCACTGTTTGGGAAGCTCGGGATCAATTTTGCCTCACTACTCTTCATCATGCCTCCCTCACCATAGAAGCAAATCTCTAGGTTGTCGGAGTCCTTTCAAGAGTAGAGGCTTGGAGCAAGATGAGGACTCTGTATAATGCCCAATTATCAGCTCAACTAGAATTACTAGATCATCAGTGGAGGGACATATAGAAGAGAAATGAGTTATTATCAACTTACCTCACCGAAGTAATAACCCTTGATCGATTCAAAAATTAAGAAATGCATTCTTGATGGACTTGGAGACAATTGAGACTCCTTTGTCTATGGAATTACCTTTCAGGTTTCTGATCTTTTAGTCAAACTCTCAAATCCTATCTCATGCAACAAGAAGCTAAATGTGAAAATAAAGCTCATACCTGTGGAATGTCGCCTCTATCAGGACTCTTAGGTGTTGCTCCGACAATTGTTGCCCTCTCTTGCGCTGAACTCGTCGCCGCTACTGCTCCCATGGTCTTTCATGCTAGCATCGACAAAGCTCACTGAACTCTCATGCTCACCGCTAGAGCTCGAGAGGAAGTGCCACCCACACGCATAGACTGTCACGCCCCGACCTGGTTTGGTTGGATCCCCGTGATCAACCCACCACTCTCCTGGTTTATTAAAGGGTTTCCCCTTATCGTAAACCGTAAAGAGTAAGGCGTCCTTTAACTTGCACCTTTTTCCTGGAATAGCATAATCAAAACTGTATGAAATTTAAAACTTTACATACATGTCTTATAGGCATCTTAGTTGACGGTCTTTAAGGGGAGGCTTTCCGGGATTTCCTGAAAGGGATATAAGGGAGGGGGTGAGTACGACTACTCAGTGAATGGGTTTTTAAAAGCTTTTGACTTTTAAGAAAAACATTTATATGGAGTGTGCCAGACTCCTTTGTTTTCAAAAATCCCATCATTTAAAATTTTGGATTTTTCCATTATTTCTTAGTTACCACGATGTGTCATCACCCAACACACATCCTTCATCATGAAGGTTACACACATTCACAAGTCAGTATCACTACTGAACTCGCTAGTGGCTTCGGAGCGACTTTTCCTGCCACCCGGATAGAAGTACGACCACTTCTACCCTGGGAATGAGTGGATGTACGTGACATCCTACCCACAATCCCGAAATCACTTCTTCATGTTCGTATGAGGACAGAGACCTCATCCTGTCCCCACCCCGGTCTCATGCGCTTCGTGCTACTCCAGATTTCGCACAGACACCTGGAACGACGAACTGCCCTTATAGCCACCAGGTTGTCCAGTGCCCTTAGGACGCATCACTACCCCTCATGGGTGTCTTGATGATCCCGTACTCACAGTGCATGCACAAACAATATTTTCTTATATTGCCATGTAATCTGTGGTGCCACTAGTCCAACGGCCCCGACTCTCAACTCAACCCGCAGCTGTTTGTCTTGACTAGTCCGTCGACTTGTCATGTCGCACTGCCGCTAGTTGACTGAGCATGTCGGTTCTATTTTGGTACCATGGCCAAACAATTCACTTATTAAGTTTTATGGCACATATATCATGTTCATTTACGAGCTCCTGCTCGTGCCAACTGGCCTTGGGCCCACTGTACGAGATTTTCAAAATCGGGCATTTAGCCCCCAAGTTCCAAAATCGAGGTCCCCGGCCTATTAGAGCTATTCGAGCTCCTGTCGAGAAAGTCTCCCAAATTGTTTAAGCATTGGCACACATTTAGGGGAGAGCACTTTCGACAAAAATAGGTTTTTACTCTCCATCATACCGACCGATATAAGGACATCTCTGTTCATAACCGATGAACGGGTTTTCAACTTTATTCGAGGAAGTCTCATCATACCAACCAGGTATGATCTACTTACAACCCGTAAGTAGTTTTTTCGCATAACTTTCACATCACTTTCTCTAAGTAGTGATGATTAAAATACCACTAAACAGTGAGTTTTTATATCGAGGCACTTATCATCCCCAACCGGGTATGATGTTAGTAAACTCACTCACCCGTTAATGCCGTTAATTCCACTAGACTGGTTCTTTGTATTCACGCGAGCTTATCCTTGTTGGCGTTCTCAGTATTTAATGTTCCTACATGATATGAACAACCTTCTTCATTATTACTCGGCATAACAACCTTCATTCATTAATCAATGAGACAACCCAAACTTTTAGTTATTTACAATTAGGTCCCTAAAGTTATTTCTCTTTAACTTTAAGTCCCTAATATAGGTTTTTCCTCAAATTGAGTCCCGTAACTTTTAAAATTTATCTTGGTACCTCAATTTATTCAATTTCACCAAAAAGGGGTTTAATTTTCCAAATTTCCAATTTGGTTCCCCAATTTTTCCAAAATTACCATTTTGCCATTCTTTCACAAAAATGGTAAGTTTTTCCCCAAAATTTCCAAAATTCCTCAATTGGTCCTCCAACATTATTTTCATGCCCAATTGACCCTCAATTTCATAAAATTGTATTTTGGCCCCTTTGAATTTCGAAAATCCCCAAATTTTCCCCCAATTTCAACTCTTCAACACTACCGAATTTGATTTCATCAAATTGACTGATCAAACACTTCTAATTATTGCAATTGGAGTTGAAATTGAGTTACTGTATGTTCATACGATTCTAAGAAACTTTGAATCGCAGATTTTAACGTCGGAACGAGCTCAAACGGAGCTTTGCCGGAAAATAGACTGTAGAGAGAGAAAGCTTCGATTACTCACCGGTGAAGGCACAACAGTCCGAGCTTTCGATTTGGGCAGATAGGTCTCGTCCTGAGTTTCATCCTAAAATCAAGTATTGTATCAATTGATGCAGAATTGGATTAGAATTTCGTCATTGAAATTCGGTTGACTCTCTCTCTAGCACCGATCGAAAATTATAAAGGGGAGCCGAATTGGCTTACCTTTCAATCCTAATTCGGCCGTGGAAAGGCTGAGGAAGTGTTAGGAGGGCTTGGTTTGGCCTAAGGAGGGCTTGAAATGGCCGATTTTAGCTTGGCCGAAATAGGGCAGCTTCGGTCCGCCGAAGTTGCTTCACTATACATCATGTCGGCGCTTCTCCAACTGTTCTCAGTTTGACTGGAGTTTGCTATCAGATAGTTATCTTCTCCCCGGTTCTAAAGAGTCCGACCTTTGTTCAAGTCGAAGCTCTGGTTCGAGTTTTACCGAGAAATGGAGCAGTAGAGAGAGAGAAGTGTTCAGGTGTGAGGAGAATGAAATGGGGATGACCTATTTATATAGTTGTAAAACCCGTGTATTAAATGGGCGAGATTTATTACTAGTATTAATATTGCCATAAATTATTGGTATTAATTCCAATAATTTAATTTCGGTATTAAATTATTTGTATTAATTCCAATAATTTAATTTAGGTATTAAATTATTAGTATTAATTTTAATAATTAAATATATATTAATTGATGACTATTTATGATAAGCCGTACGTTCGCATAAAATTTTTTTATCGAAATTTTGTGTTACAAAAAATCATACTTCCTACCCATCCTCACACTACTCTCAGGTAAGCACACTTAACTTTGAAGTTCTTATGGAATATAGTTCACCTGAACCAATTTGGTTTTGTTTTCTAATTTTTCTTAAGTTTCTTTTCCAATGTTTAATAAATCCTTTGAATCAACCGAAAGTTGTAAATTTTCATATTGTTTATTCCCAAATGTAAACCGGTTTGGTTTTCTTATTCGGTTTGACCGGTTCTTTTCCCGGTTTTCCTTAACTCAAATGTGCGGGGTTTATATAGACGATCTCTAGGATCACACATATCATTCGGGGACCCAACATAATTTTTGTCCGAGCCCAACTTACTGCCCACCTGGATCTATTAATGGAAAATGTTTTGGGCTGACTAATTTTCGGCCCATTTGTCTATCTCCTGCTCACCATTAATTGGTGCATGACATATACATATAACCCAGTCTGCCAACTATATTTCCAATTAGGTCATTCTCCTCCGTCTTGTCTAGAGTTGTAATATTTTCAATCTCGACAAGCTCATCTTACCTCTAGTGTCGACTCCGTTCCTCAAAATTTAGATTGGTATATAGATTATGGGACCACTAATCATGTTATTGCAGATTTCTCTAATCTTAGTTTGTAGTAGTATCCAAACATGCTTGAACATATTTTGATGGGTGATGACTTAGGTTTGCCTATCAAATCCTCTAATCATATTTATTATGTACCATCAATCTCATTTAATCTCATTTATGTCTCTAAATTCACTCATGATAACTTGCTAATTTAAATTTCACCATCGTTATTTTCTTATTAAGGATATTCACACTCATTAGGAGCTGCTACAAGGGTACCTAAAGTCTCATTTATTTTCTTTCCTTTTGTCATGAGAAGAACTCATCTTCACATGCTTTGGTTAGTTCTACCATTTCCAATTCCTTGTGGCACCAACAATTGGTAAATCTAGCATATGTGTCTTATCCTCTAGAGATCTAATAAAAATGTGTATTCATCATCTTTTGTACTTTTTATTGTGTCGAAAAAATTACTCAATTACTATTTTTTTCACTCACCATATTAGAACCTCTATGTTACAACTTATTCACACCGATATTTGGGGACCTGCTCATATCACCTCTCATACCAGACATAATTATTATATTCATTTTTTAGATTACTATAGTAAATTTTATTGGTATTTTGTTATAAAAAGACACACTAATCTTCTCTCCATTTTTTTACATTTTAACTTTGTGTTAAAAATCTTTTTTAGCTCAAAATTAAGGCTCTCCAATCTGATAGGGCTAAAGAATTTTATCTTCTCTAATGGTCAACATTAACTCCAAATGTGTGACATTTCTCATCATCTTTCATGTCCACATACACCACTTCAAAATGTAGCATTTGAGTACAAACAACGTTACATTGTCGATATTAGTCTCACTCTCCTCGCTCACGCTAATCTTCACATGAAAATTTGGGATTTTACTTTTGAAACATTTGTGTTTCTCATCAAATGTCTCCTCACTCGCGCTCTTCAGTATCACTTTCTTTATCAGGTACTCCATTAGTCCCCCGTGACTATCATCTTATTCGTGTGTTCGGGTGTCAATATTTTCCTTATCTTTGGCCCTACCAGACTCAGAAACTTCAATTTCACTCTCGACCATTCATCTTTCTTGTTTATTCTTCGAACTATCTCAGGTACAACTATCTTGATACCTAGTCACGTTGCATCTTCATTTGTCGTAAGAGTCACATTTAATGATTTTATGTTTCCCTTTCTTTCCCCACCTTTAAACTCTCCTCCACCCTCCTCCCCCATCACTCTCCCACTCTCCCCTCCCTCCCACCTTGATTGCTCCTCCCCTCGATCTCTCCAGGTTAGATCCCTCTACAACTTAGGCTTTTGATGTTACCATACGTTTGTCATCTCTTTCATCTGACTTTTGAACCAAAAACCCGACGAGAATCCAAACATACCCTGATTCATAGCACGATTTCTAGAATTCTGTCTCTAAGGGAAATTAAATTAAAAGTGAGGTTTATGAGATCTCATCTGATTAGCTAAGCACATGGAGTGATGGACGTTTAGTCTCTGAAGCTCCCTATATAAGCCTTGGTCATTTCTTTATCGGTTAGAATTTCCTCTAAAACCAAGATTGCTCCACTTTCCGACGACCACAATACCATAACTTACATTTCTCCATCTGACAACCAAACTTAGCCATTTAGGCATCCTTAAAACTAGGCGGAGGTCAGCTTTCCAACTGCATCTCTCCTCGATACCCACGTCCCTTCTACTAACAACAGTGTGAGAGAAGAGTATCATTGCTCCATCAGCCAAAAATAGGACATGAGCTTTCTGACCTTGCTCTAACCTCCTCGATGGCTAACCATGACCCAAATTTATTCTAGAAGCTCCTCTCGGTCCCCTCTCACCAACCCCATTGGCCGTTTAGGCTAAAGGTAAGCTCATGACCACGAAAAATCCTAGAAGCTCCAATAACTCTCTATTTTTGATGAAGCTATGTAAATCGGGTGTTTTAGGTGACTCCGACCACCTAAGAGGGTGATCAAGGTGTCCAAAGTCTCATGGGGAAGTCAACTATCTAACCCCACCGGTGTCGGCTATCACTACTTTCAATCTAGTGAGTTTTTGACTAAAACTCGATTTTGAGTATATTTTCTCGCAAGAGTCCTATCAGGGCTAAAACAACATTGTTTTAGTTAAGTCCGGTGACCGTGTGGACTTGGGGAATTAGAGCAGGGACCTAAGAAAGGTTTTTGGAAGACTTATGGGGTTGTTTTGAAAGAGATAAAAGTTGAGGGACTAAATCATAATTTTTGAAAAGTATAGGGGTTAAACTATGATTTCAAGAAAATGGGGACCTAAATGAGATTTGGTAGAAATCTAGGGACTTGAAATAAAGTATGAGAAGACTAGGGACCCAAATGAAACTTTTAATAAAGTTTTAGGGGAAAAGTTGTGAATATTGAGACATTTGACCAAAAATAAGATTTCTAGGAATGTGAGGACCAAAATGTGACCAAAGTTATAGGATGTAAAATGAACTTATTTAAGAGTTATGATTTTAAAAATTGACAAATGAAAAGTGTAATGGTATTATGGTAATTTTTGAAAAATTTAGGGATAAAAATATAAAAAGGAAAAAATTAAGAATATAAGTGAGAAATAGTATTTAATTTGTTTGTATTGTTTTTATTAGAAATTTCAACAAATCATAAAATAATATAGTATTTAAATGCTTCAAAAACTTTGTAAATAATTTGAATAATACTTAATATTAGGAAACCTACTTTGTCACTTGTAAAACTTATCTCATTCTCTCAAATTAGAAATTTGTCAAACTCATCTCATTCTCTTAAATTATAAAAAAATATTAAGATTAACTCTTTACATTATATCATCATAAAAAAAATTAAGATTAACTCTATCTATGATATCACTCGATGTTATTTTTTATATACAAAATAATTTTAATATATTTTTATAAAAAATATTTATTTTAAAAAATATTAAAATTTTATGATTTTCACATAATTTCACAGTATATGAGAATCACTATCTCTTTTTTATACACTTTATTGCTTATCTTCTCACTAAGGATCCCAACTCTCACTTACTTCCCTTTTCTACTCTACAAGCTTGATATCAGTAAAATTTCCTTAAAATTAGGTATGAGTAATAACCAAAATAAATTTTACCTTAACGAGAGAATAGAAGTTAACATTAATGTTGGTACCAATTACCACACCTCCAATGCTAATTATAGAGACATTTTTTACTAGACTGATAGAAAAATAGTCATGATAGTATTCTACTTTTGAATACACATAGGTGTAAATATAATATATATAATGATTGAACATCATTATTTACTGGTAACTTCATGCGTTTTTCTTTATCATCCCTTAAGTTCACCCTCCATAATTTATTAATTATAAAGTATGGGATCAAAATAAATCTTTTAGCTAATTTCTAAAAATTTTAAACAAAATACCGAACCGTTTGAGTGAAAATATATTGGCAAACATGTTGGTTTGAAAATTTATTCCCATGAAATGGCGTCAACCAGCTAATATGATATAGAAATACAAAGTCAATTGGGAAGAAGATAAGCTCTTTCCCAATGGCAACTCAAAACCCCAATCTCGGCTTCCTAGTGCTCCATACGTCAGAATGCACGTAATTTGTTTGCACTTGCAGGAGCGACAACGTTGCTTCCCTATTAGCATATGTATGGTTGAGGTGGGCACCGATGTACATATAATGCTAATTAAATAAATTAGATTTGATTGTCCTTCTCAAATCTCTTCTCCTATTTGAGTGCTATTGACAACAAGAGCGAATGCTTGCACGTGTAGTTTTAGTTAGACTGTAAATTATTTGATGTAGCTACCTTTCAAATGTGAATTTCTAGATATATTTTGGCGTAGTGACTGAAATTTTGGATGTGATTGCTATCTTTATTCAGTATTCTTATTTTTTTTCCTGAAATTTATACCTAATTTTCAACATGATAATATTTTAAGAATATTGTAATTTGCAATGTTTTGGATGAATATTTTTGTTGGGACAAAACCTAATATAATATTAGGTTACAAATATGAATTATATGATAATTAAATAAAATATTTTAGTAAAATATAAATAAAATAAATATGATAATATTTCTCAATTATTTTCTCCCATCTAATAGAGACAGGTGACATACATAAATTAAGAATTTACCTAAAATATACATTTTCCATATGGTTGAATTTCTTCTATACACCCGCATGTGTAAATTGAAGATTATCAAGATGAACATGCCGAGTCTCTTCTTTGGTGCGTATAAATGAAAACCCCATTCCATTCAATTCAAGGTCACGTATGATAGACGCGGAAGGGAAAATGAATGAAATAAAGAAGGGACCCAATAACATGTATTGGTATGTGATTCCTTCTGAAGACTAATGGAACGACCGAGGGGTTCACAGGAATACCAATAATGATTTTGAGTCGTGTGGGGGCCAATAAATAAATATATTTGATCAATTTAGATTAAAAAGAAAAATTGGAAGCCTCTTGAAAAGATAGCATCAAAGGGTTTCATGCCCATCAATCCCTCCCTTTTTTCTCATTTTCTTTAAGAGGAATGTTATCTCAGTGAATCAAGTTTTAATGATGGATGAATATTTTTCGGAATATAATTTTATGTTAAAAAATATACATAAGATATTAATTGAAATGGTGAGATGTCAGTCATCCATTTAGAATCCATAGCATTGCTTACATAAGCAAGTGGCATTGTCACATGATGAATGGATCAAGAAAACTTTTGGAAAAAGGGCCGAGAGATTATCCCTTAACTACCCCCTTAGAGTTGACAAAAGCGGGCTTCCATTCTTTCCCAGTTTTCTTTTATGGAAATTTGATATTGGCTGAGGTAAGCTTTGTACATATTATTCAAAGAGAAAATTCTCACATTATTTTCCTCTAATTACAGTAGTAGATGTAAACAAAAGTGGGTAGATGATGGAGTTCATGGATTTGCCTAAAACCATAATCCCATCTCCTTCTAACTTACCCATCATCTTGCTCTTTTATCTATCCCAATAAAAGTCAACACCCTTTACCAAATCATAGAGGTTTCATCTCATCCAAATAATAGATATCTTGGTGATACAATCTAGTGAATTATAAAAGAGGCAGAAAGGATGACATGTGAGAGTCCTTTCTCCTCAATGTTTCTATATTATTGAGTCTAATTTTTTAGGAGCCAAGCAATTGAAAGATACTGTCAGAATATGGAACATAGGACAGGAGAATGGTGCTCCCGTGAACTATTGGCTTGTGGGGGTCTTAGCTTTTGTCCAAAAGGGTGAGACTCTATGACATCCCAGAAGAAGTGTCCTCTCGGCTGAACTCAATCTTGGCCATTTCCCTAGAAAGTTTTGGAGGATCAACATAATATAATTGGCTTTTGCGGGTTCAATTTTATAATATTATAAATTCTCTTTATACTTTGGTACGAATTCGTATGAGAACAAATATATGATAAATTTCACACTCTAAATGACTGAAAAAGAACTTCACATAAATGCCTAAAATTGCTTATATAATAGGAAGAAGTACTGATATGTTCATTCCATTTATCACCTAAGAATACTTTATAGGATGGAAAAAATATTATTAAATATAAAATAAGTATTATTTTTAATCATGTAATAAATTATTTTTTATCATCTAGTTAGTGGAGATAAAATAAGCATGGGTAAAGGAATGAGTACGAATTAAATTAAAATAGCTAAGCTATTTTAATATAGGAATGATTATTAAAAGTGCCAAAAGATTATTCATACTTCTGCAAAATTAATTTTTGAATGGTTGATTATTGATTATCTAAAAAGTATATTCACATGTAAGGAACTACTAAATAATAAATGGAGATGGTGATAAAATTAAATATGTAACTCTAAATATATTCACAATTACCATATACAACAAAATCCCACTATAAATATATTCACAACTATAATATACAACAAAATTTCACTCACAAATCAAATATCTAAAAGTTTGTTTCTTAATTTATCCTTATTTAGGTAATTGAAATTTAGACACTTTTAAAGATGGAAGAAAATATGCTAACTATATATATATATATATTAAGAGTCTTTAGAAAATATATATTAATGTGATTTTGAGTGATAACTGTTACAATTATATTTCATATATATTTATTGATGATAGATTAAACCACCTGTTCTTCATATACAACTATTATCAAATATGTATAATCCTCTCTTTGATAACTTAATTTGTTGAAAATTATCATATTATTAGGATATGATTAGAATTAGTAGTTTTTTCAGTTGAGATTCTAAGTGTGAAATTTAGGATGAATTTTTTTTGAATTTATACTAAATCCATTTTAATAAATAAAAATAAGTGAGTTTTGGTAACTTAATTTGTTGAAAATTATCATATTATTAGGATATGATTAGAATTAGTAGTTTTTTCAGTTGAGATTCTATGATTATAAAAAGGTTGTAAGTGTGAAATTTAGGATGAATTTTTTTTGAATTTATACTAAATCCATTTTAATAAATAAAAATCCTCTCTTTGATAATAGTTTTTCATATACAACTATTATCAAATATGTATAATTCTTTGATAACTTAATTTGTTGAAAATTATCATATTATTAGGATATGATTAGAATTAGTCGTTTTTTCAGTTGAGATTCTATGATTATAAAAAGGTTGTAAGTGTGAAATTTAGGATGAATTTTTTTTGAATTTATACTAAATCCATTTTAATAAATAAAAATAAGTGAGTTTTGGTGCAATAACATAAAATAGGTGATTTAATCGATTTTTTATCTTAGCGCTCAGCAGCATAAAAAGTGATAAATATTTGTGAAAATAAAAATTTAATTAATCCATTATATACAAACAACAGGCTTGATATTTGGTGAAAAAAAAAGCATAAATAAAAAAAAAACAAGTGACATACTGTGCAAAAGGGTAAGTAATATTTCTTCATAGAAATAAAACTTATTTGCCTAATCTAAAGCTCAAATTTTAGAAAAGAAGAAAATGTTCTACTTGAGCAAAGGAAAATTGGAACTTGCAATTAAAAGTGTTATAAGAGTATAAATATTTTCAATAAACTTAAATAAATTATAATTAAAATTACGAGCCATTTGTAGTTCAATATGTATGAGTAATAATTTTTTTTAAATCTAAATTTAAAATTGTGGAAATAATGTGATAATATGATAAAAAATTTACTCAAAATAGTATTTTAGTTTGATTAACACTCTATACAATTATATAAATTTGATGTACACTATTTAAATTAGATAATGTTATACATTCAAAAAAATTATGAAAACTTATAGAAAATTGACTATATTTAAATAGTAATAAAATTAATTTAAAGATTATATATGATCTCAAGCTAAATAATTTAAACACATTTTTGTGTTTAAAGCTATTAATATAACTATAATAAAAATAATTATGTATAAGAGCACTTCAAAAAAAATATGAGATATTATGAAAAGCTCCTATTAAGGTTTAATTAGTTTTAAAAATAGATTTTAAATTATTTCGTATTAATTTATCCGAAAAGGTGGAACAACACTATAAAATAATATTTTATATTGTAAATCAAAATGGATATATATGAAGAAATTTTAAGTGAAGTTAGTATTTAAAATTTTTTTGAGAACTTTTAACTCCTAAATTTAATTAAAAAAGTTTTTAACTAGTTTATTGATTCAAAAAAGAGGATGAGCGGCCAAGAAATGGAGTGACAAACTTTGAACATTGAATAAGCTGAGAAAAGAAAGCCTAATAAAGGAATTGAAAGAATTGAAAGAATTGAAAGAAGATCTATCTCGACAATCTTATACAGGTTAGGAAGAAGTTTCATCCATGGTAGAGGAAGAGGAAGTGGACATTCTATATCTAGTAAACCATCTTTATAATACTTTCAAATGTTATAAAATTGGTTATTTTCGGTAGAATGTCCTTCTATACTTTCAAATTTAACAAAAACAGATAAATAAGAAAAGTCTATGCTACTAATGGCTATTAGCGGCCGAAACTGAAAATGTGTGGTTTTTAGATTCAGCGAAAATGAAAATTATTTTTTTGAATGTGACGGAAGATTTGGGTGCACTGTAACATTGAGACAACTAAAAATGAATACGAAAATAAAATGTAAAGTTTCACACAAGTATAACTAAGTTTATTTGGTTCCAAAACTTAAAGATACCAACTGAAAGCAGAAAAATGAGCTGAAATTGAATCGTTCGAACCATTATATTAAAAAAAAAATACTCAATTAAATTTAAAAAAACTTGAAAAGATGTTTTCAATAAAGAATTAAAGCTATATTAAGAAATTAAATAGAATAAAATTAAATTAAACTGATTCGAAATTTAATTTTTTTATAAAAACTAAAAAATGATAATTTTAGTTTTTAAATACAAGTAAGTAATTTTATAAGATAAAAAAATGAAAAATTAATGGAACTAGTCATAAACTTGCTTTAAACTAGTTAGATGGGTGAAATGCAGTTGAACAATACCGACCAATGGGTCCATATAGTATCAACAAAAATTACATCAGCAAACTACTACGAACAAGATAGGTAGACAACCATGTTAGAGAACACGATTTACGGTGCAATCGTGCAAATAATGCGCAGTAGAAATGGTGTAACACTACAAATTATACAAATTAAAAAAAATGGGTGAAATTAAGTAAATTAGCAAAAAACCAATGATGAATGGGATTGGTAACTCAAATTAAAATCTAAAAATTGAATCGAATAAAAAGATGATTTGAATTAATAATTTTAAAAATAGGTCAAATTCACTCAAATTAATGTTGAAAATTAAATCATTTTAGATTTATTATATAAACTACTAAAATATTATTGCCAAATATAATTTTAAATATAGATATATATATACTTATATTATATATACATATATTAAATTTTATTATTAAATGAGTTATTATTATAATAAAAAAAATTAATAATAATTATATATAAATATGGCATAATTATAAAAATAATATATATCATCTATAATTTTTATGTATAATATTTTTATTATATAATTATATATCATATAATTTTATATAAAAATTAAAATAAATAATATAAATATATAAAAGGATATTATAACTATTTAAACAAAAAAGTGACAACCATACATAGATAAATCATATTTATTTTTATAAATATAATGATTTTGAGGTGTGATTAACAAGTGCAAAAAATTAAAAATAGCCTTACCCCACCCTCCAAAATCCTTTATTTTACTAGGAATTTCTCACCTCCAACAAATACCTCCCGTTCAAAATTTAACAATTGGGAAGAGAATTTAAATCTATTTTGAGGTTTCTCTCAAATACCCTTCTACACGCTCAAAAAGTCCATTACACACAACCCCTTTTCAACATGCCCTACAACCGTTTTTAAGAATAGGAATTTTCTACATGCGAGCATTAATTAAATTTTATATTTATTGAGTATCTTAACTTTTAAAGATATTTTTATTTACAATATAATTGAAAAAGTGATAGTTAGATTACTATACATTTTTTTTTGTGTAAAAAAAGATGACTATACATTTGATATATGATTGCCTGCAATAATCAAATGAGGGAACAAATTGAGGAGGTAAATGCTCCGTTGCCAAGTACCTTCAACGGACATCACTACATACCGTAACCCTATATCACAATATAAAGTTAAATTATATTATAAACTAATTTTCTATAATTAAAGGGAATTCAAACCAATTGCAATGGTGACCATTTATTTTGTTATCAAATGTAATTTTAATGACTGCAAATATTATGGAAATAATTAAGAAGTCTTCGATCCGCCATCTTCCATCACATTATTGAGCATCCACCTTCTATCCTAAAATATATTTACTATAGAGTTAAAAAAACTTATGATATACCTTACATGAGTGAATTAAGGAATTATATAATTTTCTATCCTAAAATATATTTACTATAGAATTATATAATTCAGCGGAAGTTGAGGAGAAACATAAAAAAATATAGAGTGCAACTCACAAAAATATTGATTGACGTGCAGAAAAATAAGTAGAAAATGAATAATAAATATAGTTAATGAAATAGGCCACGATACAAATCTAAATAAAATATAAAAGACTATGTTAATAACAAGTGTACTAAAATGTAAAAAATTTAACAATAAAATTTTTAAAAGTATGGAAAATAAGTATAATTTTCAAATTGTATTAGATAGAAAATTAAATTTTAACCGTAATTATAAAAAAATATTATAAATTGATCAATTTAAGTTGGAACATCTTCCATTACTTAAAAATTGAATATAGATAATTATTTAATTTAAAACTTTATAATAAAAAGATTAAAGTTATTTTCAGATTTAATTTTTCAAATTAACCAAAAGGAAAAAGTAACATTTTGGGTTTAAAATAAAATTAAATAAATCCAAAAACTTTTAAAAAAATAAAAAAATTAAAAATTGATCAAATTAATTATCAACTCGCTAAAAGATGGCAAAATTAGGCCTAATAATCAGAAAAAATAAGAATAAGTAGAAAATAAAAAACACTATATTAAATAGATTAAGAATTTTTTTAACAGATAGTCAAATCGATTAAAAACTATTCAACTGATTGATCAAACCAATTCAATTCAGTTGAATCAGCTTAAACTGTGCAAGCGGAAAACAATCGAGTTGAATCAGTATAGACTATACAAGCCAAAAACAAGAAGAAAGTTTACTACAAAATAATAAATTGGATAGATCACCAAAGTTACCCTGCTAAACGTCCTATTAAAGTTTGAGAGCTCTCTTTTGTATTATCTCAATTGTGATACCACATAAAAATTATCTAAGAAATGATCACAAAATTAGGAGGGGAAAGAAAATAAAATTGTAGTAAATAAAATAAAATCAAGTTGAATTGAAATTTCGGACAAAAATATAAATTGAGTAAACCAGTAAGTTATTATTGATTGGGAATGGATATAAGAAATATGAAATACTGTAAAATAATTTGAAAAAAATCAGTTTAAAATGGTAAAAAATAAACGGATCATAAAATATTGATAATTTTTAAATTAAATCTAAAAAAGAAAAAAAAATATGATGTTATCTTTATAATTCAGAAAATAGTCAAATAATTTTAAAAAATTAGGTAAATAATTTAAATAGTGTACCCGAGCTAGGAGGCAGCCAATCACTTGGCAATCAATAATTGGGTTAGCCAGGCGGTCAATGGCCGGCCGCCAGTAAATTAGTTTGATTATTAGCTAACAATCATTGCAACAATTCAAACTTGAAATGATGACGGGTATTTAACATCAATTCAATGACCTTGTTTTGTTGTCTTGTGCAAAAAAAAAACACAAATTGATCGGAAATGAAATCGGATGTGAATGATGATATACTGCCGACAATTATTTACCAGTAAGTATTAAAAGAATTACTCTCCAAGCTAGCAACTGTATTTTTTTCTACCTTAATATCTGTAATATATCTGTAATTAGACATCTATCTGGTGCTAAGGTAATTTGATTAAAATGGCTAAGTAATATATTCTAGTAAAATATGACTAGAATTAAAATAATATGAATACACATCATTTCCAAAATAAATGTCGTATACTCAACTCTTGAATGAATTTAAAATTCCATGAATATATATAGACTAGTCATAATTTAAGGATTTAATGACAAGGACGACTTTTGACGGAAACAAACATAATAATTAATTAAGCAAGACATGGAACACGTTACATTATTAATGCCAGCGAGACAACACACACTGCAACAATAAGAACATATGATCCGTGAGAGATAATTCTCCACAACATATATCCAAGCGGGATTTATTTTTAATGAAAATAAAGGAAACACGGATCCCAGGAAATGCACTCATAATTTTATAAATCTAAACCCAACCACTTAATATGGCATTTGCATGGAGTTGCACCAGCTTCCACGCCATGCGTACGTGCCTCTCCTCCACGAGGGTTGCACCCACCACGAACCTTATCATGTACGTTCCGCCCACCACGGCATGTGTCATGAAAACCTTACCCGTGCCATTGATATGTTCCAGCAACTCCTTGTTCAGCTGGTTAATGACATCATCACTAGCTCCATCTTGATATTCAGATACTGCTCCCCCATTGACAACGTTGGCTGAGCATTTCTTTCCTCCTAGATTCTTTCTAAGTGCAGATGAAGAAATTCCGAAGCAGACAAGGGCAAATCTGCTTTTGCAGAAGAGCTCAAATCGGTCGTCTTCACCCACGAGCTCCTCGAAGAGTTTTGCCAACCTCACGTGCCTCTGGATGTGATCCCTGAGGCCGGCCACCCCGTGGCTCCTCATGATGAGCCACAGTCTGATAGCCTTAAACCTCCGACTGAGTGATATCTGCCAGTCCTTGTAGTTGATGACACTCTTCGACCACTTGTGTCTGCTCCTGAGGTACTCAGCATCGACGGATAGAGATCGAGTGAGTGCGGTTGGGTCCCTGAGCCAGACGCAGCAACAATCTTGTCCAGACATTAGCCACTTGTGGGCATTGAAACTGAACGAATCAACAGACTCGATCCCGTAGATAACATACCTATACTCTGGACAGATGCATGCCGCACCTGCATAGGCAGCATCGACATGGACCCACATATTGTGTCCCTCCACCACCCTGCATATCTCCTTGATTGGATCCACTACCGTAGTCGACGTTGTCCGGACGGTTGCATACAATGGCACCAACCCAGCTTGGATGTCTGAATTGATGGCATGCCTTAGAGAGTCCGGGCACATGCCAAACTCTGTGGCTCTCGTCGTTTTGATCTCTCTAATGTTTTTTGTGCTTATCCCCACAATATGCGCAGCTTTATGGAAGGAGCAATGCGTCTGATCCGAACCATAGACAATATCGCTGGGAGCTCCAGCATTTTCGCCAACCAGTCCATGACGCGGTTCTCGATCTCGGTGGCTGCAGGTGATGTAGCCCAGCTCATCGTTACGACATTGAACCCACTGCACAGGACGTCCCCGAGGATCCCAGCGGTGCTTGAGCTTGACGGGAAGTATCCAAAAAAGCTTGGGCTCTGTCAGTGGACCAAACCAGGGACGATGCAGTTGCGGATATCCTCGAGGATCACCTCGAAGGACTCGGGTTTGTTGGGGGCGGACCTGGGCAGGGCGTCCAAGAGGCAGCCCGGTTCGACAAGCTGGCTCCTCACTGGGCGGTCCTCCATGGTTCTGAAGTAATCCTCGAGGAAGTCAACGATCATGTGACCTTGTCGCCGGAACTCGTCGGGATCAAGTGGGTTCATGGGGCTTATTTTTTGCGAGACGTGGGAGTTGCTGTCCATGATCTCTGAGACTCTTAAGTTAATAAATCGTAGTTCACGAAGACTCTTGAACTAATATATATAGAGAGAGAGAGAGAGGAGTGGAAAATGCAAAATCATTTTGTTAGGGCACATTTGAATTGAGGGGGATTGGTAGAGTGGAGTGTAAGGAAAAAAGTGGACTTCCATCTATTCTAATTAATTGTAGTAATATATCACGAGTCTGTACGTACCCAATGCAAGTAGGGGGAAGGTTAGCCAATAAAGAATGCAAATAGGCCAACAAATTACACGAGCCTATTAGAATCAACTTCCCAAAGTTTCATAAAAATTACAATTCAGTTGTTATTCTTCCAAATAAAACTCAGACATGTTCCTATCACAAGTCCGACAAAGTCCATTTATGGAAGTTTGCTCTGTACCGGCACAATTTGTAAATGTCATATGGCCCATACGCCCAAACTCCTGAATATGAATTCGAGTTTGATAATTGGATCATTTGACGTATTTTTTAGGCTCAATAATGAAGATAAATAGGGATTAATGAGCAGCTTATTGAGTCATATATAATATTTTAAACCATATTAAGATTTAGAATGGGACAGATTCCATAGAACCTCTTACAAGTCCAACAGTTGTTATTTATTTATTTTTTTAATTTTATACAAAGAGCAGTTGCATTTATTTTATTTAACCAGTGAAAACAAAACGAGGGGAGACATGTGATAGCATATTTCCTTTCCCTTACTGGGTCATGGAACCTAAAAAAGGTAAAATTAAAGATGACAATCTTATCAATTTGGGTTTAATGAAAGACTACTGTTGCATCTAACTGTTACGAAAAAATGGACTTTTGGATGCGAAGGACAAAAAAGTTTGACAATGCCCTTGGCTCTCCCATCTCGATTTTCTGACAATAATCTCCATGTGCATCCTTGACTTTATGGACATGAGCACTTCCTAGTCATATATTTATCACTTCCAATATAACCCACTTGATCATATTGGAAGTGGTCATGAATGACACCTATAATCTCTCCGTATCTTTCTTCACCCTTAGAACTTTTTAAACTACCCTTCTTTGCACCATTCTCTAATAAAAAATATATGTTTATATTACCTTTGATAGACACTTAACTCTTGTTCTATGCTTACAAAATATTCTTTCAAGCATAACTGATCTATATGAGAAGTGATCTTAGTGTTAATTTTGTGGGCTCCATGTTCCTCTAATTTTATATTCCCCAACTCTTTTTCCATTTACTTTAGAAGGTCATACAACCCCTCCAAATTTATTGTTAAAAGCTAGTCATTTATCATGAAAGAGAAATTTTTGCATACCTATTATTTCTTTATAAACAAAATCTATAATTTATTGCACATTGTCAAATTTAATACTCTTTCGTCGAAAATATACATATTGGAAAATATCTATCTTCATCTATCTAATACATGGCCTTGGAAGACACAATCATGCAAATAAATATTATATAACATGTAATAAAAATATCTTACACATCTATCATTACCTTTATTTTTCTTGTCTTGACTCACAATCATTTTAAAAGTCATCCATAATTATCAACAACTCTTTGATGGTCCTTTGCAAATTTGCAATGAGCGGCCCTTCCCAAAAATCACAACTCACATAGACCATCCATCTTTTTTCGGTTTACCATACAAGAAATGACTTTTTACATAGTTGAAACACTTCTCAACGGTTAGATATTATTATTGTCAAAATTAATCTTATTGTTTCCTATATTGCAGCTAGTGTGAATAATTCCTTGTAATCATTACAAAATTCTTGTGTGTTCATTTTTTAACAATTTAACTTTATATTTATCTATTTTTAGGCAAAATTTTTAATTCGTATGTTTCAATTTTTTCTATTGCTTTAATTTCATTATTTATGTTATCTCTACTACTATTTTTCATTTTTTTCATAATTTATTAGATTTTAGAATTTTATAATCTTGTGTAGATAGAGTGCTCTTTTAGCTCATACTAATTGTTTATTTTATATTATGGGTATTTATTTATCTTGTATTTCTTTTTTTTGTATTATTAATCTTTTGTTAGTTCAAATATTAATTGAATTTAATGTGAATAGGCTAAGAAATGATTAAAATTGGATGAATAGGCTGATTTAATTATTGTAAAATTAGTTTGCTATATTGTGAATCGGTCGATGTATATATTTATTGCACAACATGGGTTATACGTGTGTGCATGAGTGCTCATATTCTTCATTTGTTCCGAATTCGACTAGCAACTCAAAAATTGACCTAATTCTGTGCAATTTTCAACATTTTACCTCTAGAAAAAAAAATTGAATAAAAAGTGAGGCGAGGTTAAATATAACTAGATATTAACATGGTATGATGTATACTTGATCCCAAATCTCGCCCAGAATTCTGTTTGTATGACACCCAAAATTTTAAAATAGAATTTAAGTATAATTGAATTGGAAATAAAAACTTATATGAATATTTAAAATTGAACTAGATTAAAAATCAGTTCAAGTGATAAATTTGGATTATGAGTAAATTCATAAAATTATATTTAAATAATCTTATTTAATTTTAAATTAGTAATTAAAAAAAATAAAAGTAAAAATCAGTTCAAATTGATATCGAACAATTTTATATAATCTTATTTAATTTTAAATTAGTAATTAGAAAAAATAAAAGTAAAAATCAGTTCAAATTAAGATCGAACAAACTTAATATAAAGGTTATAATTAGTAAGGAAAAGGTTATAATTAGTAACGAAGGATATGCAATCCGAATTCTCCTATTAATAAGATATTGAAGTGATTGCTCTAATTAGTACAAAAATGTCATATTTGAAAGAGTAAACGTGAAATATTAAAATTCAGCAGAATATGTTGAACCATTGACTATGATTCACTGCCTACGATATACATCGTACTTTCCATCGAGGGATATTATTATTGAGATAGACTCTAAGGTATTGGTAGATGAAATAACACTTACACAAGAGAAAAATCCATGGAAAAAAATTCCACCAATTTAGATTGAAGTTAGTGGATACATCAACGAATTCTTATACTTGTGATTGCTGCACGTATGAGAAAGATAAGACACCAAGTAAATGTATTTAATGCTGGTTAAATTTATGAACAGTGTTTTGTTGATAAAAAAATGTACAAGTATATGGGTCGATTTATTTTATATTATCTTATTTTCAGAAATATCAAGAATTTTGTACTGACTCTATATTTCAAGTGGACTATTGCCTCTTTAGAAATTTCTGCAGCCTACCTCTATAGTAATGATCGACATTGAGGCTTTAATGGACTGTTGACTAATTAAAATTTAATCGAATCACACTTGTCAAATTTGTTAAACCAAACATAAAAAATTGAATAGAGGGGTTCAACAACTTTAAAGTTGAAATCTTGGTTTGAATATTATAGAATGAAAATATTAACGAGTGTGCCATGCATTTTTCAAATAAAATGAAAAGAAATTGTCCAAACATTTTTATAAACTTATAAAAATATATATTTTCTTAAAGTTTTCTAAAAATGCTAAATATATGAATAATTCACGTTAAAACACTTTAAAGGTAATTCTTTTACCAACAATGAAATAAATATTAAATTTCATTCATATTAGTTTGAGTGTGCACACTTCATCATTTTTACCTTTTCATTCCTTACTGCTCATAACTTCAAAACTGAACTATAAAGCACCTCCTCTTTCAAACTCGAACTGATTTCATTGGGTGCTTTTATTTTGGGTAACCGAGAACCAATATGTGATACATGTTATTATGGCTTAGGTTAGGTGGGGCGATTCAAGTATTAATTTTACTGAACTTTAAGTTGAATATGAAGTAAACCACACCTCTATGCACAGGGCAATGTCGACCAATTTTATTCCTGCACAAAGCACGTATTTGGACTTGGTGGTCCGACGCTGTGTCCACCTTTGTACTCTCATCATTGACAGCTTATCACACATCTGTATTTTATCATTTCTTTTAAAATATATTATTACTTGGGGAACTTTGAGTCAAGTAGACATTCGAGTTTAGCCAAATTTGACTTTAATGTTGTAGCATAAGATTTACATTGCTTTGACTCTACCAAGCTTGGATTTTCGAAACTCAATACATTATGGGTGAGCCACCTCTTCATGGGCGATCCAATTAGTCTCATCGTATAATGCTCCAAGGAGCATTACTGCAGTTGGTCCGAAAGGTTTGGTCCATATTCGTACCATTACATTCCAAGAGAAGTTATACGGTTGGTTCTAAGTATACTTATGACATAATGATATAATATACATATATTAATGGTGTATTATAAAGTGAATGTCATAGTATATTAATTTAAATTTAGATTTTCGAGTAATACCAATTTTATTTAAAAGAATTAATCTTATTTAAAAAAATGTGTGAATAGTTTAAAACTTAAGAAAATTTTTCATTTTAGATATTTTGATTAGAGTTGAGTTCATAAAAATTTAATCTTAGTTACATCACTTAATTATTGGATTGTAAGCTAAATACTCTCCAAACCCCTAAATGGAATTAGGGGTACGGGATACACTAGTATAATGAAAATTTCATCATCAGCTTAATTTCGAGATTATTATTATTTACTAGTTTTATTTATATTTAATTTCGATGTGAGAAAACTATATTCTTATTTTAATTAATTTATATAGGTGAAAGTCAGCACATTTATATCGTGTGAATGGGATGTTCACGTGTTGAGCAAAAAAAATGGGATGTTCAGGCATTCGTTGTCATATTTCCACGTTAATAAATTTTTGGCGGCTTGCTTTTGGGGCTAACTAAGGGATGCCAGAGTCACAACATCATCCAACTGTCAAACTTTTTTGTCAATTTCCATTCCAAAGAAAAGTTTAATATATACAATAAACTTCACCAATAATCCGCTTAGGCAAAATAAAGTGAAGACACCAATAGTTATGATTCTACCGAACACCGAGATAACTAATTGCTGCATATGGCATGCATAAGATAGAGATTTTTCCATCCAAAAATTGGTATGGCTGGTAATTAGATCTATATGAGTATATGACAATAATCAACATTGTGAGGATAACGTCATAGGCAACTACAAATAGGGCACGTACAATGTATCATTCTAAACCCAATCACCAATCTCCCTTCAAGGTAAGCATGTAGAGAAAAATTATGACTTCACCATATTCATATTCAATCCCGACATCAAATAGAATTCATATGATATTATTCTTAATTACAGGAAAGGATTGTGAAGAATCATTATGAAAAATTAGAAGATCATTAACAAATATCAAATGTGTCAGAGATAGATGCACACCGCTAGGAAGAAAACAAATATGACCTTCACGAGTTCCACAATTAAGCAAAAGTTACAAGGTCGTGTAGCAGGAACAGATGGTTAAGGAGAGACCATTGTATGATACATAGAAATAAGGTTACCAATGCATGCCTAAACCCATTGGGTGAATGAACTCGGAAAAACCATAACTCACATTAAACTAACACCAATTCACTATATCGAATGCCAAAATTAATCTTAATTGATTACAAACAACTTATGAGCAAGCAAAATATTATTAAATATTCGTCTATCATTCATAAAAACATACTCATAACTATCCATCATAATTGTGAAAACCTCATCGATCTTATTAGTAAAAATCTTAAAGATGATATGAGATCAATTAAAAGTCTAAAATCGTAAGTGAGTTGGATATGGCAATGACTTAGTGAGGCACACTTTGTGATAAAGACATTCATCACAAAATGTTGGAAGAAGCGGATCTTTTGGTCTTCATAAATTATTGAGTAAATTATGTGTATAATATTATTTTAATATTGAATTAATAAATTTGTATAATAAGAGAGTAATTATATAAACTTAATAAATACTTTACTTAAATAGATATAATACATTTAAATATTACAAATAAATTCTAAAAATATTTTAAGAATGATGTATTGTGTATTTTGATTTGTATCTGCTTGTGTTTTATGACTAAAATTTGGTATATTGCCTATTACTCCCTAAAAACTCATAAAATAATTAAATAATTAATATATTACCTATAAAATTATTTGAATTTGATAAAAAAATATTGTTAAATTAAAATTATAAGAATAAACCTATAATGGATAGATGGTATTAAAACACATATTTGGATAAATTTAATATGTATTTTAAGATAAAAATAAAGAGATAAAATGAGTTAAATGAGAAAAATGTAAAATAATAAATATAGAGATGACTTATTTTTATACGTTATCTGATTTAGATTGAAAATAATAAATATTTTAAAAATAAGAAATATTTTAAATAAGAAAACATATTTATAAAAATTTGTACGCTAGAAATATAAAAAAATAAATTTGTTAAAAGGTAATGTAAATTTGACCATATTTTTTATTTAATTTAGACTAAATTAAATAAATATATTAAAAATAATTAGTATTTTTAGAACGTGTAAATAAAGTAAACGATAGATAAGTTAAAATTTTGAAATAAAAAGGTTGAGTTAGGTTTTTTTTTTTGTAAATCAGAATTTAGTTTTTTTTTATATTTTAACAAAATTAATAAATAAGAAAGTTGATTAGTTGAGAAATAATATATATAATGAATGTGAATTGATTGTAGAACTCCTATATTGTATTTGAGTGAGTTTACTAAATTAGATAATGATAAAATGAAATAAAATAGAATAATTATATCAATTATGTGTGTAATATTATTATAATATTGAACTAATAAATTTATATATTGTAAGAATTTATATATGTTTAATAAAGTTTTTAAATGATAGATTTAAGCAATTAAAATATTAACAAGAAAATCTAATTATCACAACAATCTCATACAAATTTAATAGTATATTAAAATGTTCACATATTTTGATAGAAGTTAACGAGTATTGTGTCATTTAATTTGTGTGCACTCATATTTTGTAAATTAAACGTGATTTACTATCTATTAAATCTATTAAAGTATCTTTAAGCATAAATTTGTAAAATCAGCCGGATTCCTAAAAATGATTGTTCCACTGAATTTGGACATTTAATCTTACTAATTATCTGGTTCTTCAACTTGGGGGCAAATTCCGCTTCTAAGAATTAAATGAACATGGGAGACCAACGGAATAAAAGAAACAAATGATTTTTTTTCTTTTTATTTTGCACATACTAATTAAAATATAAATACTATATTTTATACATTAAAACTAACTATTTGCAGTTGAATAGTTATTAACTACTGATGGCGTATAAAACTAATTACACGAGCCTATTAGAATCAACTCCCCAAAGTTTCATAAAAATTACAATTCAGTTGTTATTCTTCCAATAAAACTCAGACATGTTCCTATCACAAGTTCGACAAAGTCCATTTATGGAGGTTTGATAATTTCTAAATGTCATATGGCACATACGACGAAATTACATAATATGAAATCGAGCTTGATAATTGGATCATTAGACGTATTTTTGCGGCTCAATAATGAAGATAGATAGGGATTAATGAGCAGCTTATTGAGTCATATAATGTTTTAAACCATATTAAGATTTAGAATGGGACAGATTCTATAGAACCTTGATAAGTCCAACAGTTGTTATTTATTTATTTTAATTTTATACAAACAGTAGTTGCATTTATTTTATTAAACCAGTGAGAACAAAACAAGGGGACGCGTGTGATGGCATTTATTTGATTTAACCAGTGAGAGCAAAACAAGGGGACGCGTGTGATGGCATTTATCAAATTGTCTTATCAATTTGGGTTGGGTGTAATGAAAGACTAATGTTGCATCTAACTGTTTCAAAAAAATGGACTTTCAGATAAAAATGTTGACAGTTAGATGATGCTCTCTGGTTCTCCCATCTTGATTTTCTGACAATATAATCTCTATTTGCATCATTGACTTTACGGACACGAACGCATCCTTGTCATATATTTATGACTTCCAATATAATCTACTTGATCATATTGGAAGTGATCATGAACGACACTTATAATCTCTCCTTATCTTTCTTCACCCTTAGAACTTTATAAACTACCCTTCTCTGCATCATTCTCTAATGAAAATAAAATTGTGTTTATATCACCTTTGATAGACACTTGACTCTTGTTCTATGCTTAAAAAATATTCTTTCAAGCGTAACTGATTTATGTGGGAAGTGATCTTACTGTTAATTTTGTGGGCTCCCTGATCCTCCAAGCTTATATTGCCCAACTCCTTCAGCATCTTTCTCATTTCTCTATTCACATTGTTAATTGACCTTCTATTCCACTTCCACTCTATTCACATTTTTAATTGACTTTCTACTCCACTTCCACTCTATTCACATTTTTAATTGACTTTCTACTCCACTTCCACTCTATTCACATTTTTAATTGACTTTCTACTCCACTTCCCCAGCTCTTTTCCCATTTACTTTGGAAGGACATGCAACCGCTCCAAATTTATTGTTAAATGCTTGGTCATTTATCATCAAAGTGTAACTTTTGCATACCTATTATTTCTTTATAAACAAATTTTATAATTTATGGCACATTGTCAAATTTAATCCTCTTTCGTCGAAAAGATAAATGTTGGAAAATATCCATCTTAATCTATCTAATATCAAATTTGATTCAATCGTTAAATCACTCGATTGGGAATGATTACTCTATAATTTTACGATGTGAATGCATATTATTGGAAGACACAATTATGGATATGAATATCATATAACGTGTTATAAAAACACCTTACACTCTGATCATCCTTTAGATTACCTTTATTTTTCTTGTCTTGTCTCAAGATCACTTTAAAGTCACCTAGAATGATCAACTCTTGTCGCACTGAGCGAGCCCTTCCAAAAATTATAACTCACATAGTTCTAAGTTACTATGCACCATCCATCTTTCTTCAAGTTTACCGTACAAGAAATGACTTTTTATTAAATATTGTTATTGCAAAAATTAATCTTTTGTTTCTTATATTGCCATAGGTGTGAATAATTCATTTCAATTAATACCAAATTCTTGTGAGTTACATTTTTTTTACTTTAAATTTATCTATTTCTCAAATTTTGATTAAGCTTGATTTTATAAAACTAATTTACTGCTATAGTTTTGATTAAGCTTTAATTCGTATGTTTCAATTTTTTTCATTTCTTTAATTTCATTATTCAAGTTAGCTCTAAACTCTCTATTATTTTTTACTTTTTCATAATTTATTGGATATTTTCCTCTAACAATACATAATATTATGTCCATGAGAGGCATCGGAGGGTATTCTACTTCATTCTAATTGTTTATTTTATATTATGGGTATTTTTTCTTCTTTTGCATTATCAATCTATTATTGCTTTTTATATTTATTAAGTTCTTTGTATCTACTTCTCCTTTTATTAATACATTTTCTAGCACACTATAATAATTGAATGTTTTACAATTTTGTCTATTAATAAATCTTGTGTTATTATCTGTTTTAAATTAAAATTTTTGAAACCGCAAATTTAACATAATTGTACCGAAAATTAAAGTTGAACCGAATAAATAAACTCAAACTTAAATTGAATTATAAAATGGCTCGTACTGTAAAATTAAATAACATATAAGTTCATGAAATTATTCCCAAATAACCTTAATTGATCGAAAATTAAGTATCGAAAAAATTTTGGTTGAAAATCGGTTTAATTGGGGATCGAACTAGCTTATGATATAAAACTCTCATTTTTTATAAGGGTTATATAAATTTAAAAATAGAAATGAGAGAATCCCATTTGTAGTAAAGTGAACAATAAAATTTTATAAAAATAATTTGGGTAAAGAATCAGTTGAATGGGGAGGGAGTGAATGGATTAAAAGACGACTAAAACTAATTGAATGAGCTTGGAATAGTAAAACCCCTCCCCTAATTTTTAGAAAACGTTAGATAAATCAGAAAATTTTTGTTATTGAATTTAATTTGTAGAAAATTAAATAAGAAAATTTTAGAAAAATAAATTAGGCTAATAACCAATTGAATTGCAGGTAAACCCACTAAAAAATTACCAAAATTAGTCGAACCGGCCAATTTATTAACCGTAAAATTGGTTCACTATAGTGTGAACTGGTCGACGTGTATGTCAGTCGCACGACATGTGCCATGTGTGTGCGCGAACATGCTCATCTTCTCCATCTTACCAAAGGATATGAATTCGACCCGAAACCCAAAAATTGACTCGATTTCGTGTGATTTTTAGCATACTGCCCTTGAGGAAAATTAAATGAAAAATAAGGCTTATGGGGTCTAGTCCAACCAGCTATGGAGATAGGGTGATGGATACTTAGTCCCCCAATCTCTCCATATAAAACTTGACATCTCCCTCATAGGGCGGTGGCCGAAATTCTCTTTGGATGTAACACTAAAAATTTTGAAACTAGGATTTAAGCCAAATTGGATCGGAAACTAATATTATATCAGGAATGAAAACTCGAGAATTGAGATTTGGAATCGAACTGGATTGGAAACTCATTTAGGCCCCAAACTTGGACGATGAGTATACCCTGAAAGAACCTAGTTTGATTGGAAATCAATGATAAAAAGTACAAGTAAAAATCGATTCAAATCGGAATCGAATCCGTTTGAAGTGAAAAAAACTCATTTTTTAAGAGAGATTAGACAAGTCCAAAAATAAAAGTTATTGAACCCGATGAATATGAAATTTGATGATTTTTTTATAAAAAAAGAATTGGGCCAAGAATAGGTCGAATCATAGGTGAACCAACCAAAATACAACCAATATCAATCGAACCGATTCGTAGCGGTAAAACATCCAATTTTTAGAAAGGGTTAGATAAATTAGAAAATGACAGTTATTAATTCAATTTGTAGAGAATTGAACAAAGAATTTAAAAAAATTAATTGGGCCCATAATCGGCCGAATTAAAGGTGAACTAGTTAAAAAACGACCAAAATCGGTTGAACTGACTAATTTATTGGTCGAAAACTAGTTTGCTACAATGTAAAAAAGAGAGTGTGTTATATAGGGCCCACACATGCACGCGTATGCTGATCATAGTCTCCATTTGACTAAGGACCTATTTACCCGACCTGGACCTAGAAATAACTCGATTCTTAGCTTAATTTTTGGCATTATGCCACCAAGGAGAATTAAATGAAAAGTTATGTTTATGGAGTCCCATCTGGTTATCTATGAATGTGGTCTAATAGATCGTTGATCCCCCGACCTGTTCATATAAAACTTGGTCGCTCCATCATCGACCGTTAGTCGAAATGCTCTCTATAAGTGAGAATACTCAGTTTCCCAGTGACCTCCGTACTAGAGCTTATAACTTCCTTTCCCAATAACCAAACTTAGCCATTTTGGTGGCGTTAGAATATGGGATTTCGCTTTTGAATGACACCTCTTCTCAATGCTAGCGTGCTCTCTATCAGCGCTCACGTGACTAAATAGTAACTTTTCTCACTTGACCGAAACCCGAGTAAAGCCTTCCCAAGCCTCCCCCGACGACCAACCATAACCCCAAATAATTATAAATCTTAGTCCCCTCGATCCAACACCACCGATTTTTCAAGTTGTAGGCCTGAGGCCATGAAGATTGTTGAAAGCTCCCATGACTACCATGTTTTGAACATTGACAATAAATCGCATTTTTTAGGAGGCTTAAAAAACCATTTGGAGTGGTTCAAGAGTGCATGAACTCACAAGGGAGTCACATTTCCAACTCTATCCATGTTGATGATTAACTCACCATCTCTGGTGAGTTCTCGACACTTTTTTTATTTGTATCAGTTTTCTAACAAAGGTCTAATTGAGGCTAAAATGACACTGTTTCAACCAAGGCTGGTCGAAAAGTGACCGTGGGGACCTGGGAAATCATATGAGGGACTTAAAAAAAATTTTTGGGAGGTTTTTGGAAGTGTTTTAAAAGAGGATAAAGTTGGTGACTAAAATATAATTTTACAAAAGTTTGGGGGTCAAATTATGATTTTATGAAAATAGGGACCCAAATGAGACTCAATAGAAGTTTAGGGACTTGAAATAAAGTATGAGAAAACTTAGCAACACGAAGAGATAGCTTGAAAGAGACTAGGTGCCAAAATGAATCTTTTGGAAATGTTTAGGGGGCAAAATAGTAAATATTGAAAAGTTTGGGCCAAAAATGGAATTTATAAAAATGTGAGTACACAAATGAGATTAGAAAAGTTTGGGGACTTGAAATGAACTAATTGAATAGTTAGGCTTTTCAAAATGGACAAGTGAAATGTGTAAGATATTATAGTATTTTTTTGGAAGTTTAGGGACCAAAATACAAAAAAGAAAGAGGTATGGATCTAAATGAGAAACTTAGAGACCTTGGGGCATTTTGAAAAATGCCACCCAACATGAGTGTAAACCTAGATTAGTGAAAATAAATAATGAACATTGGTTAGTTGTGTCAAGTTTGTTGACATGTAAGAGTCGAGCAAACTGAGCATGAGAGGCAAAATAGTAATTTTAGAAAAAATTATGGGGTAGCTAATGAGTACTTAGTTAATGTTGAAACTAACCTTATATTATTATTTCAATATGAAGAGGAACTTGATAGATATCGCTACTTGGTCATGTCGTTACTACTTTGGTAAAACTACCCACCATTATAGCATCGAGTGGACATGGTGGGTTATCATTAGTCCGAGTTTTGATAATCGGAACAGCATGTGACAACTTTAGTGGTATCAAAGTTCACTTTCAAAATATGATATTTTGAAAAAAAAAGTTTTGGGACAGTTATTAAAATGAGAATAACATTAATAAAATATTCGTTTATAACATAAAAACTTCTGCTCACTTCCTGGGATCCTCTCTAGATCAAACCGATCAATTGGTGGTCTCAGCAGTGCGAATTTCTTTACTTATTTTTTAGGCAAAATTGACTCTAGATAGTGAATTCCGGCGGAGGGGACTTACCAACGCGGCTCAAGGAAAGTCGAGACTCCTCCAGGGGTGGTCGAGGGAGCTTGGTTAGGTTGAAGTTGACTCGGGAGTGGCTCGAATTGAGCTTGACCAACTTTGCCTGTGAACTGCCGAGAAAGCGAAGGTACCGTGCGAGCTCACCAGTGCTTCTCTAGCAATCCTTGAGTTAAATGGACTATACAGTCGTGTAGTTAACTTCCTCACGATTCTAGAGAACCCGAATTTGCCTTCAGAGGTAGAGAAAAGTGCCCAAGTCAGAGCTCTAGTTTGTGCTTCGTTGGGAAACTGAGCACTTCCTTTTCTCCAATCATTTGAGGGATGAGTAGGACGAATGGGGAGGAGCTCTTTATATAAGGAGTACGGGGACTGTCAAGTCTATCCATTTATTAATCACTTGGACTCAATCTCTCCCATTTATGGCCATGACATGAGCACTTTTAGGTTGCCGAAATTCTGGCAGTTGAGCTTTCGGTCTTATCTGCTGAGGTGTAAGGTTGAAGACGACACTTTGTCGCATGTGCGAGCTTCGTACGTGCAGACTTGCCACGTGGCGCTCTATACTCAACAGCCTAGTCAGCCTTTGAATCACTGACCAAACACGTGGCGACCTCCCATTGGCCGTTCGTTCCAACGTGGCTGCTCACTGTGTTCGGTGAGTTGTTGACTGTGACATGTGGCATCCTTTGATTGGCTGATTTAAATGTATCAGATTTCCCACCTAACGCATAATGCCACTGCCACATGTCAGCCTCTGATTGGTTGAGGTCATCCAACATGGCACTACCATGTGTCGACCTCTGATTGGTCGGTCTTCGCTAACGTGGATTCTCCTCTTCTGACCGTTAATCGTGGACATGTGTCACCTTATGATTGGCTAGCACTTCCAAGCATTGACTAGGGAGCTGACTGGGCATGTTTCACCACATGTCACGCACTGATTGGTCGTACCTGCTAATTGGGCGCTGACCAATTCAGTCTGACCAGATTCGGTGACCCAAAATTGAAAATTGGCCGGTTAAGGCTCGATTCTACCAATTTTCCAAAAATTAAAAATTTTTAAATTCTTCTAAATTTATTTTCTATATAATGATGGCTTCAATTTTCTAACTTGGTATTTTAAGCCACCTAGAAAAATGAATATTTGAACTAGTTTTTCACGGTTCAATCCGGTCCAGGTTCGGTTCTGTCATGCCCTGACCCGGTTTGGTCAGATCCCCGTGATCAACTTGCCACTCTTCTAGTTTACTAAGGGTTGCTCCTTCTTTTAGAAACTATTAGGAGTAAAGTGTCCTTTAAAGTTGCACCTTTCTTAGAATAACATAAATCAAAACTGCACAAAATTTTAACTTATCATAATTATCTTACAGGTGCACTAGCTGATGGTCTTTAGGGTAAGCTTTTCGAGGTTACCTGGAAGGGGTATAAGGGAGGGGGTGAGTTCAACGACTTAGTAAATGGGTGTTCAAAGATTTACTTTTAGAAAAATAGTTTGAATTTGGAGTGTGTCATACTTCTTATTTTTCTTTTAAAAATATTTCATTATCCATTTTTTGTTTCCATAACCATCATAATGGTGTGTTTATCAACCAACACATACCCTTCATCATGAAGAAACACATAATCGTAGGTCAGCCTGTCCACTGTACCCACTTGTGGCATCGAAGCAACTTTATCGACCACCTACATAGAAGCACGTCCACTTCTACCTTAAGAATGAGTGGATGTTTGCAACATCCAACCTTCAATCCCGTAACAAAACTCCTTGTCCGTATGAAGACAGAGACCTCATCTTGTCCCCAACCTGGTCTCATGCGCATGAAACTACGTCGAGCTTTTCAAGACTTCTGATATTACTAACTGCCCTTATTTCCACTTGGTCGTCTAGAGCCCTGGGATGCATCATTACCCCTCTTGGGCATCTTGAAGGTCCCGTAACATAGTGCATGCACAATCAACAATTTTTCACATAAGCCATATAATATGTGGTGCTACTAGTCCAACGACCTCGACCCTCAACTCGGCCTGCAGCTGTTTGTCTTGACTAGTTTGAAGACCTATCTTATCGCACTAGTGCTAGTCCATTGTCGATCCTATCTTGGTACCATGGCCAAACAACTCATTTACTTAAGTTTTCATGGCTTAATAATCATGTTTGTTTACGAGCTCTTGCTCGTGCCAACTGGCCTAGGTCCCACTGTTCGAGATTTTCAAAACCGGGCATATTAGCCCCAAGTTCCAAAATTGAGGCCTCCGACCTATATGAGCTATTCGAGCTCCCATAAAAAAGGTCTCCCAAAAATTTTAAGTAGTGGCACATAGTTAGGGGAGAACACTTCCGAAAAATAAACTTTTCAACTATACATCATACCAACCGGGTATGAGGACATTTCCGCTTATAAGCGACAAGCGAGTTTTCCACTCCCTTCCACAAAGTTTCATCATACTAATAGGGTATGATATACTTATAATTGGTAAGTAGTTTTTTTGTGAGATTTGTACATCACTTTTCTCATATGTGGTGATTAAAATACCACTTATTAGTGGGTTTTCATTTTTAGGTGCCAACCGGGTATGATATTAAATCTCACTCACCCGCTAGTATAGTGAATTCCTCTTAGCCGACTTGTTGCCTTTATGCGAACTTATCTTAGCTAACATTCCCGGTACTTCATATTCCTACACGATATGTACATTCTTATTTATTATCGTTTAGCTTAATAGCATTCATTCATCCCAAATAAATGAGAAAACTAAATTTTTATTTATTTCCAATTAGGTTACTAAAGTTATTTTTCTTTAACTTTAAGTCCCTAATATCGATTTTTCCTCAAATTGAGTCCCGAAACTTTTAAAATTCAACTTGGGACCTCAATTTATTCAAATTCACAAAAAGGGGTTCAATTTCCCAATTTTCCAATTTAGTCCCCATTTTTTCTAAAATTACCATTTTGCCCCTACTTTACAAAAATGGTAAGTTTTTCCCAAAAATTCTAAAATTGCCCAATTGGTCCTCCAACATCTTTATCATGCCCAATTGGTCCTCAATTTTATGAAATTGCACTTTAGTTCCTCGAATTTTTGAAATTCCTAATTTTCCCCCAAATTTCAACCTTCTAACTCAACCGAATTTGATTTTATCAAATTGACTGGTCAAATGAGTTTAATTGTTGAAATTAAAGTTTGATTAAAGTTTCTACATCTTCATACGATTTAATTACAATTTAAATTGCACAATTTGGTGCCGAAATGAGCTCAAACGGAGATTCGTTGGAAAATTGGACTTAGAGAGAGAACAGCGCTGGTATAAGGCATGTCAGTGTTAGGGAGAGTTATGATTAGAAAGATAGCTTTCGTACAATTCTAACATCATTGGAATCACCAAGTTTGGTGGCTAGAATTTGAAGTTATTGTCTCTAAAAGTGAGGTAATCAGAAAATTGAGAGAGTTGGGTTTTATATAGAATTATGGTGTTTAGAAGACGAGAGCAGGGTCAAGTCTTATATGGGGAGGTTGAGGGACTAAATGTCCATCACCCCATATCCATAGCTTATCGAATTCGAAACTATAGGTCTCACTTTCCATTTAATTCTACCCCAGGGTAGGATGTCGGATATCGCACATAAATTGGGTTGATTTTTGGGTTCTAGGTCAGATGTGAGTCATATGTCGTGCGAAGAAGATGAGTATGCGCGCATGCGTGGGTGGGTTTGGCACCCCTCTTGTGCAGCGCATGTCGTGCGCCCATCATACACACTGATTAGTTCGCACTATATCAAACTAGTTTTCAGCGAATAAATCGGTTGGTACATGCAATTTTTTGGTGGATTCATCTCAAATTTGACAAATTATTTGCCTAGTTTACTTTTCAACATTTCTTGTACAATTCCCCATAAATTGGACAAAAAAAACACCAATTTTGTGATTTATCTAGCACATTCAAAAAATTTGGAGTTTTACTATTCCGAGTCAATTCGATCAATTTTAGTTGTATTTTGGTCGGTTAATCTCTCATTCAACCAATTCTTGGGCCAATGTATTTTTTCTAAAAAAAATTATCCAATTCCATATTAATTGGACTAAATAATTGTTATAAACCTTTTAAAAATTTTGAACTTTTGTACCACAAGTTAATTTAATTTCAATTCGAACCGATTTTTAAACGTACTCTTCCATATCAATGATTATTAATCAAGAGATTATTTGAGGTTAATTTATAACTCTTAATTATTTTCTAAATTTTTTGTTTGAATTAATATCTAATATGATTTAATTTCTAATTTTAATTTTAATTTTTATATTCAATTTAAAAGAGATTTATGATCTAATTTAATTTAATTTTCAATTTCGAATATTCTAGTTTTACATATATTACATTGAAGGTGGAGTTTGGTAAGATAATCAATATTTTAAAGATTTTGTGAAGTCAAATATTAGGTAGTTTGGATACTTGTACGGCTGGAATTTTCATTTTTTAGTAGTTTCAATAAAATTATAGCTAAACAGAAATTTAATAAATTAATTAAGGATTCTCGACTTATCAAATATGTAGAAATTTTCTCGAGTGGTCAAATTTTGACCCAAAAATTTTGATTTGTTTTTAACCCAATTCTCTGGAAGCCCAATTCTCTTACTAGACCTTCTAATACACCAAAATCGATGTTTTATTATGGTTCAACGAGAGTATCAAAGATATTATTGACGAGATACAATTGGATATTAATTATCGCAAATAAATTTTATTTATCTCGCTCGTCCGGGCTTTAACAAGGTCTTTGATCTGATTTGGAAAAATAATTAATTTATTATTTAATTAATTAATATAAATTCATTTTAATAAATTCTTACATAAATGTTTAATTTTTATTAATTTATTTATTTTCATTTAAAAATATTTTTTAAAAAAATCAATCTCCCAATTTTTATCTAATTTAACTTTATCTTTTATCTAATTTTTAATTAAATATTTCCTAAATCTTAATTTATTGTTTAAAATATTATTTTAGTTTTAACCTGAATTAATTTTAATAATTTCTTTTTTGTTATCGAACCAACCCGGTTGGATTATATTTACGGGTTCCATTATATTTTGTTTTCCAGATTAACTTGATTTAATTATTATTTTTAATTATTTTTATGAGAAATTGTGTCTTTGGGTTGCCTTCCAAATAACATTTAGAATTGAATGATAATGTGGATGTTGCATCCTCGAAATTATTTCGTGGAGCTGATTATAATTTAACTATAAGATCTGTCAGTAAAAATATTAGAAAAGTAAGCTTTAGATATGATATATAGGGGGAGGGGGGAGTATCAGATCTCGGTACTCCTCTACACAGTAGGGAACAAGCGGGAGCAATGGGTTTAACAAACACAAATTCTGAGAATCTTATGACTCTCTATATTATGATAATATAATTGAGGAACTCCTACTTTAAAAAACATTAATTCTTATGGTATCATTGAGTAGCACATTGATGGATATGCATTCAGATTTGGCTGGTAAATAAACTAAAATTACACCCTTGGCAATGCTTTTTAAGCCACCTATTTATTTGGGTGATTATTATTTGCATGCTCAAACTTTTACATCTTCTTATCCTATTAATAAATATGTTATTTATGTCAAATGTTATGATAAGCAATGCAGATTTTAACGAGATTAGATGTACAATTAGCGTTAGGAAATAATAATACATACCATATTATTTCTTTACTTTTAAATAAAAGAGTTGTTTGGTGTAAATGAATTTATAAAATTAATGCTATTGGATATAAATGGATTTATAAAAATAAAGTTAAACTAATAACACAATATAATATAATGGTATAAAGGTGTGCTTGTTGCAAAATGATTTATACAAAAAAAAATTAGAATTTTTTTATGACGTTACACACACAGTTACTATCAAATTATTATTTACACTTTTGTGTCATTCTTACACGACATTCCTTCCATGTTGATGATAGGGATGTTTTTCTCAATAGTAAATTAGGAAGTTTACAAGATTTAGGAGCGGACTATAGTGAATGGCCCCAACATTTCCTTATAAATTGTTTGTTTTTTTGAAACCATCAATATATGGTTTAAATGATGTATAACCGAAATATAATGGTAAATTTACTCAAACATTTAAATGGTTTTACGAAAAGCAAATATGATGTGTGTAAAGAAAAAATTTATTATTCTATTGTTTTATAGGTTTGATTTTATATATAGATAATATTATAATATTTGGTCACTTATTAGATAAATTAAAATTTTAAATATTTTTTGTCATTAAATTCTAAATTTAGAAGTTTACGAGAGTAATATATTTGAATGAAATGGTTTGTAAAGATTTGAAGATAAAGTGGTGAAAATATTAGTAGCGGAAGTGAAATGATTAATATGAAGATTTTAAATTTTTTTAATAATTGAGGGTTTGGATAGAGTAGAAAATAATGTGAAATATTATTAATTAAAAATTTTAAAAAATAAATTTATTATTTTAATTAAATTAAATAATTTATTAGTTAATATATATAATTAAATTATATTAAATATATTTTTTTCATTTGATTTTTATTATAATATTTATATTAAAATAAATAATATAAATAATAAAGAATGATATTAAAGTAATTTAAAAAATAAATTAAATAATAAAAAGTGGAATATTAGGTAAATTGAGTATTTTGGCTGTGAAAACTCAAAAAAATTCGTTTTATTTTACCAAATGTTACGGGAAATGAAAATAAAATATTTTATAAAAAATAATATGTTATATACATTACAAATAATTATATATATTATAAAAGAAAAAAAACATATTATGTAGTAATAGATTAGCAACTATGAATTTTTTATTTATTTAAATTATAAATATTATTGTGAATTAATATATCAAATTAATAAATAAATATTATTAAAAGAAAATTTTATATTATAATATTTATATTTAAAAAATAAAATTATTCTTAAATTAAGTGGTAAACCAACCTTGATAGTATTTTTTATTTACATATTCAAATCTCACTCGTCTCTGGTTAGCTGCATGGGTGTTGAAAGTTAGATGATTCTAGTCTCTTAAAAACCTGGGCCAATACTGTACCAATATCCTAGTGGGACAATATGCCAATGAATTGCTCGCCTATTTGCATTTATTTATGTATTTTACATTAGCACCATTTATTTAATTACATCTCAGTAATTAGACATCTATATGGTGCTAATGTAAAAATATTAAAATGGCTAGGTAATGGATTCTAGTATAGTAAAATATGACTACAATTGAAATAATATGAATATACATCATTTCCAAAATAAATGTCGTATACACAACTCTTGAATGAATCTAAAATTCCACGAATATATATAGACTAGTCATAATTTAAGGATTTCACGGCATAGACGACTTTTGACGGAAACAAACATAATAATTAATTAAGCAAGACATGGAACACGTTACATTATTAATGCCAGCGGCAAGACAACCCACGCTGCAACAATAAGCAAATATGATCCGTGAGGGATAATTCTCCATAACATATATCCAAGCGGGATTAATTTTTAATGAAAATAAAGGAAACACGGATCCCAGGAAATGCACTCATAATTTTATAAATCTAAACCCAACCACTTAATATGGCATCTGCATGGAGTTGCACCAGCTTCCAGGCCATGCGCACGTGCCTCTCCTCCACGAGGGATGCACCCACCACGAATCTTATCATGTGCGTCCCCCCCACCACGGCATGTGTCATGAAAACCTTACCTGTGCCATTGATCTGTTCCAGCAACTCCTTGTTCACCTGGTTAATGACATCGTCACTAGCTCCATCTTGATATTCAGATACTGCCCCCCCATTCACAACGTTGGCTGAGCGTTCATTTCCTCCCAGCTTCTTGCTAAGTGCAGATGAAGAAATTCGGAAGCAGACAAGCGCAAATCTCCTTTTGCAGAAGAGCTCAAATCGGTCGTCTTCACCCACGAGCTCCTCGAACAGTTTTGCCAACTTCACGTGCCTCCGGATGTGATCCCTGAGGCCGGCCACCCCGTGGCTCCTCAGGATGAGCCACAGCCTGATAGCCTTGAACCTCCGACCCAGTGATATCTGCCAGTCCCTGTAGTTGATGACACTCTTCGACCAGCTGTGTCTTGTTCTCAGGTACTCAACATCGGGCGAGAGAGATCGCGTGAGTGCGGTTGGGTCCCTGAGCCAGACGCAGCAACAATCTTGTCCAGACATTAGCCACTTGTAGGCATTTAAACTGAATGAATCGACATACTCGATCCCGTCGATCAGATACCCATACTCAGGACAGATGCAGGCCGCACCCGCATAGGCAGCGTCGACATGGACCCACATGTTGTATCCCTCCACCACCCTGCATATCTCCTTGATCGGATCCACTGCAGTAGTTGACGTTGTCCCGATGGTTGCACAAAGATATAATGGCACCAACCCAGCTTGGATGTCCGAATTGATGGCATGCCTTAGAGAGTCCGGGCACATCCCAAACTCTGTGGCTCTCATCGTTTTGATCTCTCTAATGTTTTTTGTGCTTATCCCCACAATATGCGCAGCTTTGTGGAAGGAACAATGCGTCTGATCGGAACCATAGACAACTAACTTCGACAAATTTTCCTCTCCGATCTCCCGCAGCACTTTGTCTCGGACCGCTGTCATAGTGCAGATGATGGCCTCGCAGGTACTCCCTTGGATAACACCTCCACCGCCGCCAGAGAACGTGAACGTCGCTGGGAGCTCCAGCATTTTCGCCAACCAGTCCATGACGCGGTTCTCGAGCTCGGTAGCTGCAGGTGACGTGGCCCAGCTCATCGTTACGACATTGAACCCACTGCACAGGACGTCCCCGAGGATCCCAGCGGTGCTTGAGCTGGATGGGAAGTATCCAAAAAAGCTTGGGCTCTGCCAGTGGACCAAACCCGGGACGATGCAGTTGCGGATATCCTCGAGGATCACCTCGAAGGACTCGGGTTTGTGGGGGGCGGACCTGGGCAGGGCATCCAAGAGGCAGCCTGGTTCGACAAGCTGGCTCCTCACTGGGCGGTCCTCGATGGTCTTGAAGTAGTCTGCGAGGAAATCAACGATCAGGTGACCTTGTCGCTGGAACTCGTCGGGGTCAAGTGGGTTCATGGGGCTTATATTTTGGGAGACCTGGGAGTTTCTGTGCATGATCTCTAAGACTCTTGAAGGTATAATATATAGAGAGGGCTGGACAGTGCAAAATGGGTAGAATGGAGTGCACTGAAACAACTGGCATCATTCATTTCAACTTTGTATTCAGCCTATTTGCCATTGGAGTCAGCGCCATCAAACTTTTTTTTTTCATGCCTCCAAAGAAAAGGACAGACTACTTGGAAAAGATTAGATCCACTTATATATACTATTATACTATTGTAAAATGACATATGTTGAAAGTATAAAAATCTAGAACACGCAAAATCTTCTATATAAGTGAGATTGATATGATTAGGGTAGTGGGTCACCTTCCCAAAAAAAACTTCAAATAGCACAAGTGGCACAAAGTATAAAAATGTCATTTTATTCTTTAAAAAACATCAATTTTCTTTTCATTTTCTTGGTCATCTCGCTCAACTATAATTCTTTCATCCTCAAAATCTCTCTCGAGAGTAGATGGGTCAACATGGGCTAAAGATTATTATGTGAGAAATTGTTTAGTCATTCTCAATTCTATCTCATGAGTCAAACTAGGGGAGATTCGAGAGAACCTCTACCAAGTCCGACAGTTGTTTTTATTTTATATCAATTCAACGCCCATGCATGATATAGTCCCGAGGAAAATGGATCAAATGTGATGTGACAGGTAACGAATAAATATATTATTAAAGATAACAATCAAATTGTTATAAGTTTGGGTGTAACGAAAAACCACTCCAGCCCAGGATTTTTTCACATCCATACTATTCTATAGTTGAAGTGGTTTATTACCATTCAACTTCTCTCTTATTTTTTTTTAAATAAAGTTTTGAACTTGAAGAAAATTATTTTTTTATACCTCTATTTTTATCAAAATTATTTCTTATTCTTAGTAAACCACTTAAACAAATACTTTTTTAAATGTGAAAAGAAGAAAACGATGGTGTTATCCATATATATTTCGTCCAAGGATTACCAATGCAAGCCGTTACCCCCATTGGATGAATGAACACAGAAAGCCTACTACACATAAAACAAAATTCACGTAACACTAATCCACTACGCATTCGACAAATTAACCTGGATCACACACCATGGGGAATCTTAGAGATTAACTTATGCATACTATTACAATTTGATATCAACGGAAAGTTTAAAATCATTGGCAAAGCATACACATTGTGATGAAGAAATTTCCAATAGCAAGAGTGACAGAAGTACCAAGTATAGACCAGTACTTAAAAAAAAGAGAGCAATCCATCTTGGCCCCCAAGTGATCATTTGAATTTTACTGGTATCACTGGCTCAACTACAATTCTTGTTTCTCATCAGAAAGCCTCTGAATCCATGACTATCAGTGATTGGGCTCTCTCAAGAGGCCTCATAGATGGTCAGCATGGCCTCATATTTCTCCATGAGAGCTTATTTAATAGACAAATCATCCTCAATTCTCTTGCTTGTGTTATTGACAAGAGTGAATGTAATTGCGAGCTTGTTTGGCCTTTAGAAAACGATGGAAGAATCCCGAGTAATGTTAATGGCCGCTAATCTGCAACCACTGAATCCTGGAAATTTTTATGGAAAGGAGTTTCGATTTTTTATCCCTTAGATATTATAAGGACAACCATGACTACACAATGGGCAGCACTATCACTATCAAAGAAGTTTGAGGGATACTGGAATATTACCATCCTGTTGGGAAGATTAAACATGTTTTCTAAAATATAAAAGAATTATATGGATAGAAAAGTCAATATTGATATACATGTCAATCTATTAGTAAATTCGTACCATATAATCTTAAATATATGGTTAAACTAATTTATTATAATATTGTTAAATAGTATTTTGAGCAATAAAATTTACAAATTTTAATTATTATAATATTTTCAAATTTATAAATTTAAGGTACAATTATTATTTTATCTAATTTTATATCATATTTTTAATATATTATATATCCTTATACATTTCTTATATATAATTTTTAAATTTATACTAAACAATTAATTATGATCAAATATTATTTTTAAGATATTAAAATAGTTTAGTAATAATATTACTTAATATTTATGGAGAAAACTAATCGAAATTTTAATATTGGATTAGATAATATGAGAAAATATTGTGTAAATTTACATAAAATTCATTAATGGTTATCAAATAAAATTTTTAAATCTTATAAATACACTATATTTCTCTATTTCATTTAATATTAAGTCATATTTTTAACACATAATAAGTTGCGCAACTTATAAACACTTATTACATTTAATTTTTAAATCCGCACTCGTATATATAGTTAACGCGTATAATTTTTAAACATGTTTTCAGCCGTATAAAATCTTAAATATCTTCGATTAGAGTATTTTTTTTCTCTATAATTATATAGAATACTAACCATATTTTTAATTTTAGTTCAATTACAAATACAAACTCATTTACTCTAATAATATATGATAATATAATGTTAATTGAAAAAATTGAGTATATTTCTACTTAAAAGTTATTAATTATAATTAATATAATATTTATAATCCCCTAGACATAATTTCTCACGTAATTAATGAATTGACCAAGTTGAGGAATCTTCCGTCTATCTTCTGCTTTCTCTCTAGTTTTTATTAGGGTTATGTAGGACTCACCTGCACTTAAGATATCAAAGAACATAGATCATGGAAGATACCCAACAAGACCGTCAAATTAATAAGTACATATTTTTATAAATAATATTTATAGCATATTTTCCTTGGGATAAGCAACCTATTAAATCAATCATGAAATTGGTCGGTCCCAATGTTACAGTTGAAATGGAATCTCTCTCCAGTCAGGTTTATGTTTTTCTTAATAATCTACAAATATCTACGGATTGATTCCAAAAGATATTCAAAATATTTATATATTTTAATTTTCTTAATAACTTTATATTTTTATTTTGAATATCTTTTAGAATCAATCCGTAGATAAATTCAAAATGTCCGCACACTTTTCTCCTAGTTGGTCTTACTAAAAATAATGTTAGACTGAATTTGGATATTTATGCTGGCAGACATGTTTCTATCACAAGTCCGACAAGGTCCATTATGGAGGTTTGCCCCTTTGTGGGAAGCACAATTTGTAAGTGTGGTAAGGCACAAACGACTAACTGCAGAAGGTGAAATGAGCTTTGATAATTTAATCCTTTGTTGGCCTTTTTGCTGCAATGGCTCAATAATGAAAGATGGGATTAATGAGCAGCTTACTGAGTCATATATAGTGCTTTAAATCATATTAGAATTTAGAATGTGACAGATTCCATAGAACCTCTCACAAGTCCACCAGTTGCTTTTTTTTTAATACAAACAGCCGCCGCATTTATTTAACCACCTCAACTATGATACTCTGGATAAAGGGCAAGCATGTGACAATTTATTTCCTTTTCCTTATCTTCTTACTCCACCTGTTCCATGGAACCTTAGTCGGATAATATTAAAGATGTCATTTGTCAATATGCCTTATCAATTTGGGTGTAATGAAAGACTACTGTTGCAAAAAAAATCGACTTTTGGATGCAAAGGATAAAAAAGATTGACAGCTGGATAATGCTCTTTGTCGGGCATATTGATTTTCTTGCAATCTGCCACTAACTTATTAGTATGAGAATATGACAGTGAATTTATCGCCTACTTGCATTGGTGTGTTAAAATGGGTAAGCTAAAGATCGAGCATGCAGCCCTTCTACTAGGGTTTGTTAGTGGAGCAATCATCCAAATAATCTCACTTGCCATCCTTGACTTTGAAAGATATGGATGAATATAAATTATATTGGGAAATTCTATTTTTTAATCTAAATTAGTCAAATTCTGATGTGTTTTTGAATATGATGTGACTAAAAATTGAGCTTCACAAAAACAAAAGGGTCCAACTACACTATATAAATGTCTCTAAATTATTTGTTGAAATATTGACACAATGTAATCAAGCTTGTCACATGGCTTAATTGTAATAACTCCATGGGGTGGGCTATCACTCCATTATTATTATTATTATTTAATAATTTATATGTTATAATTACACTTTCCAAAAGTCCAAACAAATTTGTGTAAGATTATACTTTTGGTACTTAAAATAGTTAATCAAGTCAACTCATTAAATAAATTATTTTAAATTTCTATCAATGTTTATTATATTTTTTGTTGATAAATATTTATTAAAATATATAAATTTAATAAAAAAATATTTTTATCCTTACATATTAGTACAAATGTGTGAATTTCACGTGAATAATTAGATAGTTTGTATATAAACTATTTAAAAACATCTAATTTTATATAATTTTTATTTTCTATTAATTCAAAATTTTAAATATTATTGAGTTAAAATTGATAATTTATACTAAAAATTTAAAGATATTTTTTTATTAATTTGAAACATTTAAAACAATATTAGCCTTATTGATCATGTTATCTTATTTTTAAATTGATTTATTTTGTAGAAGCATATGTACTAATTATATAATTAAATTTATTAAATTTTAAAAATTATACTAATGATGTAGTTTTTAAATATTTCTTTGACAAAAAAGTTTTCCATAAATTTAGTTATTCGAAATTAATTAATTTACCGATTAAGTAATTAAAAATACATTCACCAATGTCATACTTTGTTTTTGGACATATGTACTATAAATACTAGACATTTGTTAAAAACGGAAGTTATTTCTAATAATTTGAAAGTGATAAAAACTTTCTTATTTGATTTAGAAGTTAGTTCTAAAATTTTGCATTTACCTAATTCAATTTCAAAAGTTAAAAAAAATGTTAAATATAAATTATATTATATGAAAAAATATTTTAAAATACATTAATATTTTTTGGCACATTAATATTAAATATTAGGTAAAATTACAATTTTTCATAAAAAAATTTTAACACAATATCACTTTAGCATTAAAATTTTAAAATTTTATTTTTATTATCAAATATTTTATAAGTTCATCATTTTAACTACAATTTCAACTGAGGTTAAATTTCGCTAATATAGATTTAACATTTTGCCATATTAGCTGCAACATCATACTTTTAACCGAGATATGAAGTGTTGATGTGGTAATTTAAATATAAAATAATAATGATAAAATAAAAATAATTATGTAAAGAATTAAACTTGTTATTTACACTTAAAATACCAACCCTATAATCAATTATCCATAATATATTTATTTGAAATTTTTAATTAAACTTAGATTATAATGTGATATTTTCTGCTATAAGTACAAATTATATTAAAAATAATTAATAATATTATATTTAAATTAAATTATATATATTTAAAATAAATATAAATTAAATATATATTTTTAGTTAGTAAAATTATAAGTAAAAATAATATATAATTAATATTTTGTTTAATTAATTTAAAAAAATAAATTAAATATGTTACACAAATTCATCTCTTAATTTTTATAATAATATAATTTTGTTAGTAAATTATATAATTTATTATTATTATAATATTAAATTTTATTAATTTATTTGTATAATAGTATAGTGAATATTAATTAAAAAATTCAAATAAATCTGATATGGTTCAATAGTTATTGTGTTAGTATTTTAAGTAAAAGATATAAATTTTATTTTTTTATATAATTATTATTTTATATTTAAATTATTACATAATCACTTAAAATATCGATAAAAATCATGATACCATAAATAAGATAATAAACGTCAGCGAAATTTAACAAAAAATAAAATTATTATTAAAATCATCACTTTATTAAAGGTTTATGTTAAAATGTATTTTTCAAATGTTTAACGATAAAATGAAACTAGTTTGAAAATTTTGATGCAAAAAATGTAATTTAGTTTTAAATATTGTAATGTATAATACTACAATATAACTAGAAACAACCTACCTCAAGCACCCATAAATGTGCAGGAATGATATATTGAATTCATGGAAAGAGCGATTATGGAGCTGACTTCTCAATGGAAACTCGAAATGGGACTTTGATTTTTAACCATATAAGGGATTTTTTTATGAGAACGTGGTTGTTACTGTGCTAGACAACTAAACTTTCAATTTGTTTCGGCAGACATGACAAAAAACATCTAGATTTGACCAAGCCCTGCCCTCCTGAGACCCGTGGTTGCGAGGGTCCAGTCCGTGCACTCTCCTCCGGAGCTGTGCACGATGAATCGGGTCGGAATCCTCTAGTAGATGACATATATTTAATGCCACATTTCTTTTAGATATTTATTTTTTAAACTAAATTTTCTCAAATAAAAGTCATTAATTAAAACTGTGGACATTTATTTTAGCTATTTATTTTTTAAACAATTTTTTCTGAAATAAAAATAATTAAAACCCATACTAATACTGAAATGACTCTTTTATGATAAAAGAATATTTAAACCAAGTTCCATTCAATTTATTTTTCTTGTAACTTTTTATATTAACTTATTGTCGACAATCCATGCAAATTTGTAAATGTACTTTTATTATTTTTGGGTGTCAATTTCTTTGCTATTAAAGAAAATATTTTTCTTTAATTTGAATAATGAGCTGAGGTTTCTTTTGATATTATAAAAATGAGATTATTCAATCTTCTATTTCCAAATTTTTATATGGAACCTTTTCTTTTCTTGGAAGATTGCACTCCGACTTATGAACTCTACAATTGTAGTCTTCTCCAAATTCCATGGATTAGACACAAGTAGGTGCACCTTTTCTTTTAAAAAATCTTAATTTTCTTATATTTTTTGAGAACCAAGAAATTAATATATTTAATTTCTTACCCATTAAATTTTTAAACTCACCCACTCTAGAAACTCTAAATGATAAATAACTTTGATTTCAAGTAAAAAAATGTATCATGTTAACTAATAATAATATTAATAGTGCAATTATTTTTAATTATTTTTTATCATCTATTATCTACCCCTGTCTATTAAATTTAATTTTAAAATAATTATAATTGTAAAAAATATTCAACCAAGTTCGACTAGTCCCACCGGATCTGGATTATTCAATTGGGTATAATTTTAAATCCAAACCCCATTTCGGATATTTAAATTTCTATTAGGACGGGAACCAAATAAATAGAAGGTATTCCCAAGGCTATTGTATTCTTAATGATGCCATTATATAAAGGACTGAATTTGAAATAATTTTCAAAATTTTCTATTTAAAATGGTCTTATCTTAGATAGATAATAATAACGGTAATTTCCACTCAACCTCTTCCTCTCCCTATCTTCTCTTGCTCTAGTTGTCAATTGATTACTTCACCATCATTCCCTATAAACACAATTTTAATTGTACACTTAGTGTAATAGTCCACTCTAATTCTTTGGTAATTTCATAAACAATTTATTGTACCACATTTAATATTATAGTATGACAATAATAACAATTCCCCATAATTATATATTTTTGTAACTTTTATTCAATATGATTAACAACACATTCTTTCATAGTAAAAACTATAACTATTTATATAATATTAATAATAGCAAATATCAAATTAAACAAAAACAGTGCATTAATTTATAATTTTAAAGTATTTTATAATATAAAATAATGTACATAAATCTATAAAAAAAATAAAATACTAATTTAATTGTTCATATTGTAATTTTCTCCTTCACATTTTTAATACTTAAAAGTGGTAATGGAGTGAGTGAGTATATAACTGAGAGATTATACTGATATCTAACTTTTTAATCATATATAAGGTTTTAGTTTTCTTAAATAAAAGAGTTTTGAGTGATCAAATAAATAAACTACAACTTATCTTTTTAATAAAAAATATTTTTTAGTTAAATTTTCATGATTTACTTATAGAAATATTCTATAAGCTTGTATTATATAAACAAACTATCTCATTTTTCATAAAAAAAAAAAAGATTTTCACGGCTTGTGTCTCACACGCTAAAGAAAAGGAGTTCATTCATTCTTGTAATAACTTACAATTTCTTAATCAAAGGTATTAATCATTCAAATAATATATCATGTGAGGCTATAACCTCGATCTATCCTACTTGTGGCCGATAGCACTTTGCTGTCAACCTTGGTGATATATTACAACTTCTAGCAAGGCTACAATCCCAATCATTCGTCTGTATGAGCACCATGGACCAACCCACAGACATTTCTGAAATGAATTTGTCCACTATTAAGGGACTAGACTTCTCCCCTTCTTCATCAGTCTTAATGCGCACAAAACTTCCAGAACTCTAAGACATAATGATCTCTATTCGCCTTGAATCACTTGGTTCTCACTTCCAATTTGAAATTCGATTATTTTTCTTGAATTTTAGAACTTTAATTATCGTTTGGGATCACTTCAAATCTCGTTTGGATTTCTTATAAAAATTTTGGTTCGATTTGAGTCTCGATTTTCTCTTTAAAAATTTTATGTTCTTTATTATGATTTCTTATTTGAAATGAAGTACATGCTTTACACATGAGTCTAAGGGTTGGACAAAATTATGAAAGTAACTAAATTTGTGAAATTATAAATAAAATCTCTATGTGTAGATTTTTATGTGAAGTCTAAACGTATAAGACTTTAGTGGTTCGACATCATTATCTCATTCACCGAGCTATGAACTCACCCCTCCATGAAACAATTATAGGTGAAAGTTAAGTTTTGTGAGGCACAAATCCGGACGTCACCTATAGAATATGCACGACTTAAGATATAGATCTCAAAGTTTGCGTACAAAGCTTTTAAGTTATATTTTGTAAAGTTTTTTATTTTACTATATATAAAGAAAAATTCAAGTTTTCACTATATAAATTTTGAGGTATTCTTTTTATTTTAAGCACTGGTCTATCTGCTTTTACCTTAGTAAATATAACCACCATTATAACATTGAAAGAATGCGATAAGTTACATGAGACCATCCGTAGTGAATTTAGTTGGGGTGTGACACTTCATGACACTCATGTTGATTGAATATCATGAATGTCCAATTCTCAACCCACTTGATTTTACCCCTTTAGGTCATGTTATAGGTTGCAAGTGTGTCTATAATATCAAGTAACATCCAAATTGCTTTATTATTTCTATAAAACTCACCTTGTTGCCAAATAATTTTCTTAACAATTATGTATTGACTAAATAATCTTATTAATCCTATCATCAAACGTGTCACCATATATGTAATTTTATATATTGTTGTCTCACTTGACTAAGGTATTTATCATCTAGATCTAGATCTAAATATTAATAATATCTTTATTTGTAGACACCTCATTAAAGAGTTCTATATGGAAGAGCTTTCTACCTTTGTGGATCTAGTAATGGTCATATGTGTTGTATTTGTAAATTTTTATATAGGCTCAAGTATGCCCCAATTTATGTGCACTTTTTTCTTACATTGAGTTTCTATGGAATCATTGATAATATCTCTCTCTTTATCCATCTCACCATGATCTGTATTATGTTATTGCTTATTTATGTTAATCGTATAATCATCACGGGTTTCTTAGATTGTTGTATTAACTATATTATATCAGTTTTGTGTAATGAGTTTTCTCTAAAGGTTGAGATCTTTTTATCACTTTCTTAGAATTAAGGTCCACATTCACCCATAGTCTTTATGTAATTCAGCAACAATATATTCAGGATCTTCGCTATGAGCACCTAAAAGCCTATTTCAACCTCAGTTGACTCTTTTCTATGTAACAATATATCTCTTCAGATGGTACACACTTGATTGATCTTATTACATTGATTTGAGTATACTGCTACTACTCACTAGATAGATGTGAAGTGAATTTTGTGATATTTTCAAGGAATTATTTATCATAATCTCTCCTTGTAGTATAATTTATCTCACACTCATTTATTGCTTATTTGATGTCGACTACACCAACAACCTAAATTATCAATAATTAATTAGTTATTTTACTATTTTATTAAGTTACAATATTATCTATTTGAGTTTTAAGAAATACTATATTATAGTTCGATATATACTTAAGTTGAATACAATAATATTAATAATGATACAGTTGAAAATATTTATTTCTATTATTTTATTCACTCTCGTATTTACGTAATGGTACATTTATTTATCATATATATTATGAATAATTTAATTTTTTATATATACTAATATATTAAAATTTACTATCACTTTATTGAGAAAGTTAGTTGTAATCTCCTTCCCATTTTGTTTATCTATTTTGACGAGTTATGCTTGAAGCTAAATATGAGACAAATTCAATAGTTGAAAAATAATTATAATAATCACTTAACCTTTCCACATTAGGGGAGACCATGGCCTCCTCCCTATTAGTCAATGTAGCATCAATTGCTTCACCATCAATCCATGCAAAATAATTTTAATTGAAGAAACAAAATATTTGGTATGATTTTATGTTTGTGTTTTTCAATATGTATAAATGTAGACATCAATGATAAATCTCTCTCTTGGCATCTCCTACGTGCAAATGTTCCAACTAGATTCTATAAACGAAAATATTGTATAAACCTATATGGTACCATCTCATGACATTTATGATCTTTGAAGGACCAGTCACATCATTGAAAACTTATTATATCATAGTATTATAAAATTTTCTATTTCTATCATTATTGATTAACACCATATTAAATATGTAATTTTTTAAAATTTTCTTCTATATGAGTCATACTTTCTTGTACAATGATAGTAATTGTTTTATTTCCCATTTTACTATGAATATAAACTTTGACGCTGGTGGATAGGTATAGTACACATTGCTTTGCATATTTGGCATTAAGGAGTTATATTTTTGTAGAGTAGAAAGTATGTTTCATCACTAATAAATAGATTTACATGGAAAAGTAATTTAAGCAGCATAACATGCTATTTTCCTAAGTTCAGTCAACCTATATTTTTATGGTAAATGTCCCTAACCAAGTATTGCCTCATTTATAATTCATAAATGCTATGAATTGCTATTTTTAGCCTAAATTGTATGTCAAATATTAGAAATTTTATTCCAAAAGTTTACTCGAATATAGTAGTGGTTAATAATAACTTGTAAAATAAATTTATTTACCCCACTAATTTATGTTAGTCAAACATATTCTCGTTAAATGTTACTCAACTCTAATTATTTGGTTTTTTTGATGTAATACATAACAATTTTAATGGTAATATCTTATTCGAATGGTTGAAGTAGTATTTAAGAAGGGTATACTCAAATAAGGAAGCAAAAGTATATATATTTGTGGACCATATAAAAAATGAAAATAGAGCAATCTTCCATAGAATAACACCGAAAGTAGTGTCATTCAAAATATCCAATGAGCAATACAGGAGTTTACAAAAGTGAGCAGATTGCTCATTAATCATCAAGGAACGAACGATCGACAATCCAAAGTCCCTGCACCCTATTGGACAAAATTGTCATAAGGTGTTGGAGTGATTGCTCCTAATGAGTCCAAAAATGTCACATTTGGAGGGGTATCCCGTGAAATATTAAAGTTCAGCAGAAGAAATTGAATGATTAGCTATGATTCACTGTTTGCCATATGGAGTGTACTTCCACGACATTATCATTGAGATAGACTGTAAGGATTTTCATGACATCATCATTAAGATAGATTGTAAGGTATTGGTAGATGAAATAGCACTTCACAAGAGAGAAGCCCATGGCTAAAAAATTTCACTAATTTAGAGTGAAGTTAGTGGATACATCAACGAATTCTTATGCTTGTGATTGCTGGCACGTATAAGAAAGATGACACACCAAGTAAATGTATTTCATGCTGATTAAATTTATATACACTGTTTTGTTGAACAAAAAAAAAGGTATATAGGAAACATGACCACTCAGATATTTTTATTTTTCTACAAGGGTGTCTCCACGTCATTTATATTATATTATCTTATTTTCCCCGAATATTAAGATTTTGTACGCGAGAGTTCAAGTGGAGTATTGCCCCATTACAAATTTCTGCATCCCATTTCTATAATAATGATCGACATTCAAGCTTTAATGGACTGTTGACCAATTAAAATTTAATCTAATCACACTTATGAAATGAGCTGGCTGATAAGTAGGGTGAATGGTCACATTCAAACTCCTTTACTTACACTTGTAAAAATTTATACCATGCACATTTTTCAAATCAAATTAAAAGTAGATTGACAAAAAATCTTAAAGTCTTCTAAAAAGTCTGAATATATGAATAATTCACATTAAAGCAGTTTAAAGGTAATATCTTTTACTAACAATGAAATAAATATTAAATTTCATTTATATTAATAATTAATAAAATATAATATCATTTTTCTTTAATTTGTATATAGTGTGACCCCGCAACTTAATACTTATTCCCATTGGACACATAGCAATTGGGATATATTTAACACCTATTATTTTTGTTAAATTCTTATTTAGGCATGCAAATAGACATTAGGAGCTTTCTTTTCAATTTTGTAAACCACACCTCTATGCACATGGCATTGTCAGACCAATTTTATTCCCGCACAAAACACGTATTTGGACTTGGTGGTCAGACGATGTGTCCACCTTTGTAATCCCTTGAGAACTTATCACACATCTGTATTTTATCATTCTTGACCTGACAACCTTCTTAATATTAGACATTTTACATGAGTTATTTAAATTTTGTTATGCCCTATATCTCCAATTATTTTCTAATATTTGGCTGTAGGAGACGTTGTTTGCAATATACAAGAAATTAGTTGGCATGGCTCATCTTTCAACACTTCATTGATAGTGTTTAGATTTGCAAAGTTCTTATGCCCATTTTAAGTCTGAAAATTCAATGCCTTGTCATTTCTTTTAAAATATATTATTACTTGGGGAACTTTCAGTCTAGTAGACATTATGAGTTTCGCCAAATTTGATTTTTAATGTTGTAGCATAAGATTACATTGCTTTGACTCTATCAAGCTTGGATTTTGGAAACTCAATACATTATGAGTGAGCCACCTCTTCATGGGCGATCCTATTAGTCTTATAGTATAATGCCCAATGAGCATTATTGCAGTTGGTTCGAAAGGTTTGGTCCATAATAGTACATTACATTCCAATCCCAACCATGTAATTATTAAACAATCTCCTCTAGATCTGAATAGAATGAAGAGAGACGGACAATTATTAAACAAGACATAGAAGACGTTACATTATTAATGCCAGCGACAAGACAACCGCACTACAACAATAAGCAAATATGATCCGTGAGGGATAATTCTCCATAACAAATATCCAAGCGGGATTTACTTTTAATGAAAATAAAGGAAACACGGATCCCAGGAAATGCACTCATAATTTTATAAATCTAAACCCAACCACTTAATATGGCATCTGCATGGAGTTGCACCAGCTTCCACGCCATGCGCACGTGCCTCTCCTCCACGAGGGTTGCACCCACCACGAACCTTATCATGTACGTTCCACCCACCACGGCATGTGTCATGAAAACCTTACCTGTGCCATTGATCTGTTCCAGCAACTCCTTGTTCACCTGGTTAATGACATCATCACTAGCTCCATCTTGATATTCGGATACTGCCCCCCCATTCACAACGTTGGCCGAGCATTTCTTTCCTCCCAGCTTCTTGCTAAGTGCAGAAGAAGAAATTCGGAAGCAGACAAGCGCAAATCTCCTTTTGCAGAAGAGCTCAAATCGGTTGTCTTCACCCACGAGTTCCTCGAATAGTTTTGCCAAACTTACGTGCCTCTGGATGTGATCCTTGAGGCCGGCCACCCCGTGGCTCCTCAGGATGAGCCACAGCCTGAGAGCCCTGAACCTCCTACTGAGTGATATCTGCCAGTCCTTGTAGTTGATGACACTCTTGGACCAGCTGTGTCTGGTTCTGAGGTACTCAGCATCGGCCGAGAGAGATCGCGTGAGTGCGGTTGGATCCCTGAGCCAGACGCAGCAACAATCTAGTCCAGACATTAGCCACTTGTGGGCATTGAAACTGAACGAATCAGCCGACTCGATCCCGTCGATCAGATACCTATACTCCGGACAGATGCAAGCCGCACCGGCATACGCAGCATCGACGTGGACCCACATGTTGTATCCCTCCACAACCCTGCATATCTCTTTGATCGGGTCCACTGCAGTAGTCGACGTTGTCCCAACGGTTGTACAAAGATACAATGGCACGAGCCCAGCTTCGATATCTAATGTGATGGCATGCCTTAGAGAGTCCGGACACATCCCAAACTCTGTGGCTTTTGTCGTTTTGATCTCTCTAATGTTTTCTGTGCTTATCCCCACAATATGTGCAGCTTTACGGAAGGAGAAATGCGTCTGGTCCGAACCATAAACAACTAACCTAGACCTGTTTTCCTCTCCAATCTCCCGCAGAACAATGTCTCGGACCGCCGTCATAGTGCAGATGATTGCCTCGCAGGTACTTCCGTGGATAACTCCACCGCCGCCGCCAGAGAACATGAACGTCTCCGGGAGCTCTAGCATTTCCGCCAACCAATCCATGACGCGGTTCTCCAGCTCGGTGGCTGCAGGTGATATGGCCCAGCTCATGGCCACGACATTGAACCCACTGCACAGGACGTCCCCGAGGATCCCAGCGGTGCTTGAGTTAGCCGGGAAGTATCCAAAGAAGGTAGGGCTCTGCCAATGGGTCAAACTCGGGACGATGCACTTGCGAATGTCCTCGAGGATCACCTCCAACGATTCGGGTTTGTGGGGGGCGGACTTGGGCAGGGCGTCCAAGACGCAGCCCGGTTCGACAAGCTGGTTCTTCACTGGGTGATCCTCGATGGTTCTGAAGTAGTCTGCGAGGAAATCCACGATCAGGTGACCTTGTCGCTGGAACTCGTCGGGATCAAGTGGATTCATGGGGCTTAGTTTTTGCGAGACGTGGGAGTTGCTGCCTATGATCTCTGAGACTCTTGAATTAATAAATCGTAGTTCACGGAGACTCTTGAACTATATATATATATATATAGGGGCCTTGAAAATGTAAAATCATTTTGTTAAAGGCACATTTCAATTGAGGGGATTGGTACAATGGAGTGGAATGAAACAAGGACGTATATCCAAAAGGGAAAGAAAAACAAGGACAATTGCTTTCCATATTTCTTATTTTAAATTGGAATGGCCTTGTAATAGGACAACATGAGTCTGGATGTACCCGTCACCTTTTATGGGCTCACATTCCTGAGGTGAGGTTGCCCAAATTTCACCCAACTTTCATCGTTCCAATGCAAGTAGGGGGAAGGTTAGCCAACAAATAATACAAATAGCCGATAAATTTCACACAAATCCATTAAACCAACTCAAAAAGGTAAAACCCCAATTTTTTTAACGGGTTAGATAAATTACAAAATATAATTTTTGGGTACAATTTATATATAATTATACGATGATAAATATTTATAAAAATAAATAACTTATGAAATTTGAGGAAAATCTAGTAAATAATAATAAAAAATCATTGTACGGTCGATTTATTCGCTTAAAACTACTTCAATACATTGCAAACCAGTGTGTATGTTGGGTGCACCTAATTCACCCACACATGCGTGTACTCGTCTTCTACACCCGACATGTGACTTGTATCCTACTTGAAACCTGGAAATCGACTCAATTTTTGCGTGATATCTGACATTTTGCCCTCGAATAGAATTAAATGAAAAATGAGATCTATGATTTCCAATCGGACAAACTATAAATATGGGGTGATGGACCCTTGGTCCGGGTACTTGATGATCTCACTTTTAGAGACATAACTTCTAATTCTAACCACAAAACTTGGTGATTTTGATGGCATTAAAATTGCACGAAAACTATCTTTCTAATCCCATATCTCCCCTACATCGACATGCTTTCTACCAATGTTTGTGAGATCAAATAGTAACACTTCTCACTCGATCAGAAGCAAAGTTGTGTCTTCCAGTGACTACATGACCTTCTTGATGGTTAACTACAACTCAAATAATTGCACAAAAATATTATTTTTCAATAATAGGTCATATTTATTTTAAGGCCCAAATGTATCTCTCAAGTTGTACAAACCAAATATTTTTAATTACAATTAAGTCACTATACCCATCTTAGTTACAAATTGACCTTCAATTTATGCTAATTGCACAAAAATTCTCAATTCGTCCAATTTATTAAAAAATACAATTTTGCCCCTAAATCGTCAATTTATTAAATTGACAAATTAAATTTGATTAATTGTCTCCTATAATGCTGCTAATCATCTTCACTACCTTTACATGACCATTCCATGCTTTAAATTATCAAATATGACCTAAAATTTAGTTCAAATGAAGGTTCACGTGAAATATTTTCTAGAGAGATAAATGTTTGATTTCTTACCTGCAAATGCACGGTTGTCGTAGCTCTTGATATATGGAGCTAGCTTTAGAGAATACTCCCATGATCAAATTTCATCTTAATTGATAGCCTGAGTAGGGAAAATTTGATTAACAAAGTTTGCACATTTTTTCTCTTTGTAAATTCACTATTTCGATGAAGGGCGGCTTCAATTGCTTACCTAAAAAGCTTAGGGAGGATGAGGCTCACTCGTGGAGAGTTGTGGGAGGGTTGGCTTGGTCGTAAGAGGTTCAAGGGTGGTCAGAATTCAACACGAAAAGTTATGCTCGAACTCGACCGTTAGAGTAGCGATACTGTGCAAACTCACCAGCACTTCTCTGATAATACTCAAGCTGAAAGGAATATGCAGTAAGGTAGAGAACTTCTTCAGTATTAAAGAGAACCCAACTTTGCATTTGAAGATGAACAAATAGGTCAATGTCAAAGTTCTGGTTCATAGATGGTTAGAAATTAGAGTAGTTCGTGTTCTTCAAGCTGTGGAGGTATGAAGAGTACAAATATATATGAGCTTTTTATATATGGAGCTCAAAAACTGGAGGTTATATATGGTCAACCATCAATTCTATGGTTTAATGCCTTGTTAGAGGGAGTAAATGCTCGTCAAAGTTATAACAACAATCTCTCTCCCCTCACGTTCCAAAGTGTGAAGAAAGAAGATTACACTAAGCACGCACATGTGAGCTACCATGTGGCACACTATGATTGGCTGGCTTGGTTGACGTAGCCTCCCACTAAACATCTAAGTAATCCATTGACTTGTTAACTGGACACTTGGTGAGCTCCCATTGGTCGTTCTCTCCAACGTGACAATTGACTGAATTTGTCCGTTCGATTATCGTGCCACATGGAATTCTCTTATTGGCTGATTTAAATTTATCAGTTTTCCCTAACGTGTTGTGACATTGCCATAGTTAGCCTCTTACTGGATGTGGCTATCTGATGTGGCTTTACCATGTATCGACCTCTTATTAGTCAACCGTTTTCAGACATCCTAGTCGTCCGCTGACTTGGTACATTTCCCACATGTCAGCTTCTCATTGCTCAACCCTGTTCACGAGACTTCTCCTTAGTTGACCGTTGATTGAGTACATGTATCACGCTCTCATTGGTCAGTTTCTGATGATGTAGATTTTCTTTGTCTGACTGTTAACTATGAACATGTGTCATGCTTTAATTGGTCAATGCTTTCAGACATTAACCGAGCGGCTGACTAGGCACGCTTCGTCGTGTGTTGCATGCTAACTGGGCACTGACCTGCTAGGCAATCCGTTGACCAATTCTGTAAACCCCGCACTTTTGAGTTAAGGAAAACCAAGAAAAGAACCGGTCAAACCGAGTAAAAAAACCAAGCAAGTTTACAAACCGATCATTTGGTAACAAGCAATTTGGAAATTTACAACTTTTGGATGATTCAAAGGGTTCATTAAACCTTGGAAAAGAAACTTAAGACAAATTATAAGAGAAAAACCAAATTGGTTCAAGTGAACGAGAATCCATAAGAACTCTGAAGTTAAGACGCCTTATCATAAATAGCCATAAATTAATATATATTAAATACCTAAATTAAATTATTGGAATTAATATAAATAATTTAATACTAAAATTTAATTATTGGAATTAATACTAATAATTTATGGCAATATTAATACTAGTAATAAATCTCCCCCATTTAATACACGATTTTACACCTATATAAAGAGGTTATCCCCATTCATTCTCCTCACACCTGAACACTTCTCTCTCTCTACTACTCCATTTCCCGGTAAGGCTCGAACTAGAGCTTTGACTTGATCATTTTTTTTAACCTTGGAAGGAGAGGTCGGGCTCTTTAGAACTGGGGAGAAGACAACTATCTGATAACAAACTCTAGTCAATCCGAGAATCACTGGAGAAGCGCCGGCATGATGGAACAGTGAATCAGCTCCGGCAGACCGAAGCTGCCCTATCTCGGCTAAGCTGAAATCGGCCATTTCGAGCCCTCCTCAGGCTAAACCAAGCCCTCCCAACACTTCCTCAGCCCTTCCATAGCCGAATTAGGATCGAAAGGTAAGCCAATTCGGCTCCCCTTTACAATTTCCGATCGGTGTTAGAGAGAGAGTCGACCGAATTTCAATGACAAAATTCTAATCCAATTCAGCATCAATTGATGCAATTCTTGATTTTAGGATGAACCTCAGGATGAGAGCTATCTGTCCAGATCGAAAGCTCGTTCTGTCCTGCCCTCACCGATGAGTAATCAAATCTCTCTCTCTAGAGTCTATTTTCCGGCGAAGCTCTGTTTAAGCTCGTTCCGGCGTTAAAACTTGCGATTCAAAGTTCTATGGAATCATATGGACATGGAGAAACTCAATTTCAACTTCAATTTCAACAATTAGAGGGATTTTATCGGTCAATTTGATGAAATCAAATTCAACTGTGTTAAAGAGTTGGAATTGGGGAAAATTGGGGGTTTTCAAAATTCAAAGGACCAAAATGCAATTTTATGAACTTGAGGGTCAATTGGGCATGAAAATAATGTTGGATGACCAATTGAGGAATTTTGGAATTTTTGGGGCAAAACTTGCCATTTTTGTAAAGGAAGGACAAAATGGTAATTTTGGAAAACTTGGGGGACCAAATTGGAAATTTGGGAAATTAATCTCGTTTTTGTGAAATGGAACAAATTGAGGTCCTATGATAAATTTTAGAAGTTTCGGGACTTAATTTGAGGAAAAACCGGCATTAGGGACTTAAAGTTAAAGAGAAATAACTTTAGGGACCTAATTACAAATAAATGAAAGTTTGACTTTCTCATTCATTTGAAATGAATGAAGGCGATTAGGTCGAAGGATAATGAACTGAGATGTTCATATTGTGTAGGAACACGAAGTACCGGGAACGCCAGTAAGGACAAGCTCACGTGAATACAAAGAACCGGTCTAGTAGAATTCACAGCATTAACGGGTGAGTGGGTTTACTAACGTCATACCCGGTTGGGATGATAAGCATAACTTAAAGTTAAAAATCACTTACCGGTTGTAAGTGAGATTTTTATATCATACCGGTTGGGAATGGTAAGCATCTCAGAATGAAAACCCATTATTTCGTGGTATTTTAAACATCACAACTTAGAAGAGTGATGTGAAAACCATACGGAAAAACTAATTACCGGTTGTAAGTAGATCATACCCAGTTGGTATGATGAAACTTCCTCGAAGGAAGTTGAAAAACCGTTCATCGGTTATGAGCAGAGATGTCCTTATACCCGGTCGGTATAATGGACAGTTGAAAATATATTTTGTCGGAAGTGCTCTCCCATGACTGCGTGCCAATGCTTAAACTATTTGGGAGACCTTTTTGATAGGAGCTCAAATAGCCCTTATAGGTCGGGGGCCTCGGTTTTGGAACTTGAGGGCTAATATGCCCAATTTTGAAAATCTCGTACAGTGGGCCCAAGGCCAGTTGGCACGAGCAGGAGCTCGTAAACAAACATGAGTTATATGCCATAAAACTTTAAATAAGTGACTTGTTTGGCCATGGTACCAAGACATGACCGACATGCTCAGTCAACTAGCAGTAGTGCGACATGATAGGTCGACGGACCAGTAAAGACAAATAATTGCGGGTTGAGTTGAGAGTCGGGGCCGTTGGGACAAATGGCACCACATATTACATGGCAAATTAAGAAACTCTATTTGTGCATGCACTATGAGTACGAGATCATTAAGATTCCCATGAGGGGTAGTGATGCATCCTAAGGGCCTTGGACGACCTGGTGAGTATAAGGGCAGATCGTCGTTCCAAGTGTCTGTGCGAAATTTGGAGTAGCACCAAGCGCATGAGACCGGGGTGGGGACAGGATGAGATCTCTGTCCTCATATGGACACAAAGAAGCAATTTCAGAATTGAGGGTCGGATGTCGCAAACATCCGCTTATTCTCAGGGTAGAAGTGGTGGTGCTTCTATCCGGGTGGCAGGAAAAGTCGCTTCGAAGCCACTAGCAGGTTCAGTAGTGATATTGACTTGCGAATGTGTGTAACCTTAATGATGAAGGATGTGTGTTGGGTGATGATACACTGGTAACTATGAAATAATGGAAAAACCCAAGAGAAATTTTAAATGAAGGGATTTTTGAAAAGAAAGGAGTATGTTACACTCCATATAAATGTTTTTCTTAAAAGTTAAAAGTAGACCTTTGAAAACCCATTCACTGAGTAGTCGTACTCACCTCCTCCCTTATATCCCTTTCAGGAAATCTCGGAAAGCCTACCCTGAAAGACCATCAACTAAGATGCCTGTAAAACAAGTATATAAAGTTTAAAATTTCATTCAGTTTTGGTTATGCTATTCTAGGAAATGGTGCAGGTTTAAAGGACGCTTTACTCTTTACGGTTTATAATAAGGGGAAACCCTTTAATAAACTGGTAGAGTGGCGGATTGTTCACGGGGATCCGACCAATCCGGGTCGGGGCGTGACAACTAGAGTGGTATCAAAGCCTGTTTCCTCGAATACATAATCAAAACTAGAAAATGTAGTAACTAATAAGATTCATCCTAAAATTTACAGATGGCTCCCAAGAGAGGAACCAAGAAAACTAGGGATGACTCTGCTCAGCACCCTGTCCTCGTAGGGAGACAACTCTAGAAGCTTCCTAAATGCCTGGGGTATGGTAGAAATCCCTAAGGACCAATGACAAAGTATCCAAGAGGATGATGCTTGGACCTGTTGAGGTCACACCCCGAGTACAAAGGAAGCCAAGCCTAAGACTAGGAACACCAGTTAGGGCTTATAACCTTACCATGGAGGATGCTTAGCACACACCCCGTAGTCCTCTACCTATTTCATGACAACCTCCTTGTAATATGGTTAAGACCCTAACATATTGTACTCCTTCTCCATTAATGAAGAATTCCAAGTTCCTAAAACCATGTCTCTAAACAAGGATGTAAGCCTACGTCTTAACTGTAGGAAGATTGCCTCAAGAAAAGTAACCAAACAAACCCCGGGGACCAAGGAGAATCCCATCCTAAATAAGTAAATGAACCAAAAGACTAAAGAGTCTAGGAGAACTCTTAAGGGAAAATTAGTAGGCAGAGAAGGCTCGACAAGAAAATCGACAAGGAGACTAAGGAGTGAGAACTCTGGTAGTAACTACTAGGTAAGGAAATGACATGTTACAAGGTGAGGAAAATAGGAATACTACTCGAGAAAGTGCTCAACACTATTAAGGACAATCATTGGTTGGTAGATGGGCATAATGAGGAGTGCAAGGAGCCAAACTCTCATTAGAAACTACTTAAAGGAAGGATGTACCGGAGGCTGAGACTAACCTACTTTGGAAAAGTGATAGAATATTAGGTACAATTTCCTTTGAAAAATATAGAGAAGTCAAAGTGGAGATTCAAAACAACATAACAGAAGTAAGCAAACCATGACAACGAGATGGTAAAAAAAATGAACGACAACCTAAGGAGGACCGAAAAGTAGTAAGGAATACACCCTAAAAAGGGCACTGGAAGGATCATTAAGGATGAGGAGATTAGAGAGACAACTGCCTCAAGAAAACTAAACAAGGTGAAAAGTAGGGGGAGACAGGTAACGAACTACTCTCGTAAGGGTCATGATTATTTAATTTATATATAAAATAATTATGAATATTATCTGCGGGAGAATAATAAATAAATAATTATTAACAGACCACTCACCCATATCCATATCAGTGGTAATATAAACCTTCTCATCAAGAAGGCCATACCTTTAATTAAGTTATGTTGATCAGATTTGAGATGTTGAAGGTAGTAAGTAAGTGAACACAAGGTAAAAGTAAGTTTCAGATAGATCACATACACTAAAAACGGTATACATGTGCCTCAATTATTGGCCTTCTTCTTGGCTTGAGAAGGAGAATGTGGATGGTGGAGTGGCCACATAAACCCACCACAGGTAACCCCACCAGTATCACCACCACCACCACTGTTGATGATACTTCTGTTTATTGTATTGGGCTGCAATTTGCACCCAACAAAGAAGGAAGAGGTGGAAATGGCAAGTATTGGAGAAAAGAAGGATGAAAGAAATCCTTAAAAGGACCAAGGGCCAATTAATGACTAAAACTCAAACCAAGAAAGGAATAGGCAAGCCTCTCACATTACGGTAAAGAAAACTTGAAACAAGAAAGATTTGTACGCTCCATAAAGAAGCAGACAGGTACTGGGTATGAATGAAGATGCGAATAGAGTATACAAGATGTGCCTGCAAGAATTGTGGAGTAAAGGTAAACAGGAGAAGACGACATCAAGGGATGTCATTTAAGGGTAAAAATCCCCTCGAGCAAATGTAAAAAGGAATGTCAAGAGAAAAGAAAAGAATCCTACCAAGGAAGTATCGTGATGTCCTAGTATGACCTGTTTGGAGAAAGAGTAGGAGTATTAAGAAATAATTCTAGAAGAACCAAGTAGAAAGAAGAAACTAGTAACTGTGGACAGCCAAAGAGAATGAACAAAACCCTAAGAAAGGATGAGATGTAGTAAAGACTACACTCTCTAAAGGACAATGAGATGGGCATGAAGAACGAGTGATACAGCTGCCCAGGCAATTGGACCAAAAAAATAAAGAGAAGAAGACAGTTAAAGAATTGGTTTTCGAGAGAACCATGGACTTGAACCACAACAAAGAAGGGAGAAGTGAAAAGGCCAAAATGTAGGAAGAGAAGAACGAAAGGAAATCCTTAAAGATATCAATGGTCAAAACCAGATTTATAGTTTAAAGTCTTGGAATGGTTAAGTGAGCCTCAAGAAGGGTGAACAAGAGATTTTAAAATAAGGAGGATGTGAACCCTCCTTAATAGAAATTATTTAACGGGTCAGCATCAAAAGATGCTTTGACAAGTATGAATGATTGGACAACCCATATTCGGGTAATAGAGGAAAAATGTTCGAGAAGATGTTGGGAAAGTAAGTTCCCTAATAAGGTGTAGCTAAGAAGGAATAACCACAATTGGTAAGACGGGTCATAGCCCACACACGCATACGAAGCTTAAAGAGTGGACAACCAAGCATAATGTGGAATGCACAAAATAAAACTAATAATCGAAAGTGTCATATGTAAGGAACAAGGGATAAAAAAAAGTTGTGGATAGAGAAGGATCCAAAGCAAACAGATGGCCTAATATAGATAAGGGTGCGAAGAAAGGGAGAAAGAACCATACAATGAATGATAAGGAGGTTGAGCTTGTAACTCCTAGGATGGAAATCTCTATTGTAAGGGATATAGTAGAGAACAAAACCGGAAGGAGGGAACCTTCCCAAGTAAAGTAATCGACACTTAGATTGAAATTAATTATTGTAGAATGAAGAATCATGAAGTGACTATGAGTATGTAAAAGTGGATTAAGGAAAAAGGAAAAACCCTTGAATAAGGAATGCCAAGGACTTAAGAAAGAAAGAATCCCAGTTTGTTGGTAAACTATTGGGAAACCAAATAATTGGCACCAGAAAGATCCATAAAGAAGTTGGGAAAGGACGAGTGGGTAAGGAAAACCGACATGGTTATGTTAGACATGTTGTCCAGATACATGATAATTGGGTAATAGTCAAGGTAGTTGAGGAATACTATCCGATGAAAAGAGGGATGAAATTATACAGTCCTTGGAAGGCTAGAAAGTTGGAAACAACCCTAAAAGAGGTGTTGTAGGAGTCTGATGGACTGAGACAGGTTTAGAACTATGTCATATCGTAAGGGACATATAAGCACCAACAATCCTGAGTAAAATGTAACTCGAGTAAGAAGGAGTCATTTGGTAAACATAACAATGTCAAACATAAATTTGACCGAAATTGTAATCAATGATGGATGAAGGATGGGTCAAATTGGGACGAAAGAATAATAACACAAAAACCTATGAAAACAAGTATGTAATGCTCGAAAGAACATCGAGCTAGGGGTTTCAACGATGAAGAAAATAACTAGACAAAGGAACGATTGGGCACCTTGAAACTCCCAATCCTGAAATCTTGAGTAAAATCCCCAAAAGGAAGAACCTTATCCTAAATAAAGGGAGATGCAAACCTAAGAATATACATTAGGATTAATGAGTCATACATGCCTCATTATTATAACTCCATGGAAGGAGTAAGCATGATAAATGAAAAGAAATTCATTAGATGAATGATTACGGGGACTAAGAGAAAGAGCAATCGAAGTGTTAGTGTAAAACCCGCCCTTTTGAGCTAAGGAAAACCAGAAAAAGAACCGGTCAAACCAAGTGAGGATTTAGAACCGGTTCACAAACCCGATTATTTCTGAACGGGCAAGTTGGGAATTTACAACTCTCGGGTGATCCAAAGGGTTCATTAAACCTTGGAAAAGAAATTTAAGACAAATTAGAAAATAAAAACCAAAGTGGTTCAAGTGAACTATATTCCATAAAAACTTTAAAGTTAAGCGTGCTTACTTGAGAGTAATGTGAGGATGGGTGACCTCTTAGGAATTATGAATTTTTTTTGTAACCCGAAATTTCGGTCAAAAATTTGTATGTACGCCTTATCATAAATTAATATATAATTAATAACAATAATTTAATACCTAAATTAAATTATTGGAATTAATACAAATAATTTAATACCGAAATTAAATTATTAGAATTAATACTGAAATTTAATTTATTAGAATTAATACCGAAATTAAATTATTGGAATTAATACCAATAATTTATGGCAATATTAATACCAGTAATAAATCTCGCCTGGTTCCCTCAAGCCTTCTCGACTGCCTTGTCCCCTATCTACTTTACGTACCCCTATTTCCATTCGACGACGTGTTATCTAGACTAGCCGTTCGCATTCATGGGCCATGCCAACTATGGCAGATAAGTCAGTGGGGCGTCCCAACACCCCCCCCCCCCCCCCCATTCGGTCTCTTATATCCATATTGAGACCGTCAATAAACTTTTGGCAAAGGTCAGCTAGTCCCGCTAGGTCGAAGGCGAAGGGTCACGGCTCGTTGAACCTAGTTTCATATTTCGAGATCATGCGGGCTCCTTGGCGGAGTTGGAAGAATTCCATCTTCTTTTCATTGATGAGATGGGGAGCCAGGTATTCTTCTTCATATCTTTCTTCGAACTCTTCCCAAGTAGGTGGGGTCGAGAAGAGGTGTCTTGCATTGTCCCACTATCTTTTCACGCTAGACTCCAGGAAAAATTCAACCAATGTCACCCTCTTCTCCGGGGGTATCCGGATGATACCCATGAACTTCTTGAGGCTTGCCAACTAGTCCATGGCAGTCCTGACCTCTTTCTCCCCGTAGAAGTACTTACATCCCAGTTGTCAGAGGGTCTTCAAGTATTTGGGAATGTCGAGGAGGGGTGGAATAGGTGTGGAAGGGGGTTGAGATTGTACTTCCTCATGATGGGTATGGGACTCGAAATCCAAGTGGAGTTTGTCACTAAGGTGGGGTTCTCCGAATACCTTAGTGAATTCCACATACAGTCGCTAGTGTTCAAAACTGATGCCTTTCGAGGCAGAGGTAGTTCCTAGGAATTCTATCTCCGTGGCGGGGTTTCCGACGGAATCAACAGTTGCACGTCTTGTTCTCTTGACTCCTCGTTTGGGGGCCATGGCTGGGTTAAAGATTTCTTTAATTAGTATTTAGGTTATACAATTTTGATAATGTATTCGAGAAGTACAGACTCTGATACCACTCAAGTTGTCACACCCTAGCCCGGTTTGGTCGGAGTCCGTGATCAACCCGCCACCCTTCCTTGCGCCATTCAGGTACATCTACTCGAATGAGGCAAGGAAGGTGAAGGCGAGTCCACGTTCGAACTCTTACTTAAGTTGGGGGTAGGAAGCGTACCTTGAGGGCTTGAGCACATCTAGAACTTCCTGTCGGGGTAATGTCCTGCAAAGGGGTTGAGGGAGGGGGGTGAGTTCGACAACTCAATGAGGGGAAACTTACTATAACAGTTTACTTGAATTTATCTTGTATTTAATTTATTTCTATTATTTCACACATTCACAGAATCAACAACCGCCCTCCTATTATAGGAGAGATCACACGTTCGTAGAACGGTACTCGACCACGCCACTTGTGGACCAGAGCGCTTTTACCATCCACCCTGATAGAGGGATGCTGCTTCTACTCGAAGTTTGTGCGGACATCAGTAGTCCAACTCCAAACTCAAATTCTTCCACCATGTCCGCTCAACGAGACAAGACATCATTCCCCCTACTGCCTCGGTCTCCGTGCGTAAGAAGCCCTTGGCTTCATGACCTACTGGACGACAATACTGCCCTTATGCTCCATGGGTCATCCAGCAGTCCTTAGGTCCCATCACTACCTCATGTTAGGTGTCCTGATGGCCCGAACATCACGGTGCATACACAATCAATAAGCTTTTTAAGCTATAGTAGTTATCCTTTCCCCTCTTGCACAACGGTTTGTTAGCTTTGCTTCAGCCTCACCACGTATACTGGCCCAACAGGTTCGACGACCCGGCTTCGGTAGAGCAACGGTTCGACCCAACAAGCTCAACAACTCAGCTTGGCTCGATGGGTATCACATAAGTTCCCATTATTCAAGTCTTTTAGCCTCATGTGTCACATGTCTATTTTGGACGGGTCCATGCCCGTATCCATTGGCCTTGGGCCCACTAGCATCTCGAGCCAAAGCCCGAAATTAGCTCCCAAATATTTAAAGCAGAGTCACCCAGTCAGGGGAGGCTAATTCCGAGAAAACAATTTTTCAAATCTTAAACCGTCATTCCAACCGAAATGGACGTCATAGCGGTTCCCACTCACCCGGTGATTTTGGCGGGTCGCACCGGTAGAGTCTAGCCTCGCAGTTCCTCTTCCGGAAGCAGGTGCTCAAATATTCAGTCCCTACATGTCATGGATATCCTTGTTAGGGTGTTGAACTAAGGAATTATACTTCTTGGCATATTTGCGTATAAGCCTTCATATTTGTCCTTAATTGCACTTTAATCCCCGAGGTTTGTGCATTCATCTTTTCCTCCTCAATTGCCCCTTTTTTCCTTAATTTGACCCCTAAATTTTCTAATTATGCCATCGGTTCCTTAATTTCATCAGCATTGCCCTTGGTTTCCTTTATTCTTCTAAAATTGCCATTTAGCCCCAAAATTTCCAAAAATAACAATTTGACCCCAACTTTTCTAATTTTACAAATTGGTCCTCCATTTGATCCAATTTGTCCAATGGACCCTCAATTGGAAGAGAATTACATAAAAATACCCTCAATTTTGTCAAATCACCATTTGGTCTCCAATTTTCGAAAAATCCTCAATTTGCCCAAACTTTTCCAAAATTGCATTTTGGTCCCCAAACTTTTCAAAATTTTTCATTTTGCCCCAAATTTGTCCAATTTGCCTAATTGACCCTCAATTGGGGTGAATTTCATGAAAATACCCTCAATTTTGTGAAAGTTTCGTTCAGCCCTCCAATTTTTTGAAAGTTGCACAAAAGTCCCCCAAAATCCCCAAATTGGTATCCACCTTCTTCCCCAATTTGAGCATATGACACTTCAGATCATACCTCGTCCAATTGGCGGCCTGTAAGTCCTTGTTTTCTTCAATTCTTGCTTCTAATCACCTCCTACAACTCCATCGACCATCCTGCACTTCAAATTTCTAAATTTGGCTAAGTTTCGTGCCCTGTCGGAGCTCCACCGGAAAAGTTACAATAGAGAGAGGAAGCTTGCATTTCTTGCCGATGGAAAAGTGGTGGCTGGAGCTTGGGGTGGGTGCGGCTAGAGCTAGTCAAGGGGAATCTAGCAAGATTGAGTTTTGCTACAATTCATTGTTGCACTGCGGGAATTTGAAGAGAGAAGTTTCGGTCGGTGCAGCTCTAAAATTCAGAAATTCTGACGAGGGAGGCGAAATTGAGCTTACCGGGGCCTGTAGGGGTGTTGTGGAGGACCTTAGGCGGTTAGTGGTGGCCGAGGTGGGCGGTGGAAGGGCCAGTTCAGGCGAAGTGGTGTCGGGCAGGAGCTCGCTGCTTCGAGCTCTGAAGCAGCTTTATTATGCGATCTCCCTCGCACCTCCCAGAGCACTCTCTGGTTGTTTTGAGGAGGTCTGGAGCTAGAAGATTCTTCTCCTGTTCCAATGCCACCTTCGAAGCTCCTTTGGTGGAGGTTTTGCCCATCGTCGGAGCTATGGTTTGAAGCTCGCTTGAAAACTCACTTTTCTTCTTCTTCGATCGATTGTGGGATGCTGATAACGAATGAGTGGGTGCCCTTTATATAGGGAGGTCGGCAACTGCTCAGGCTACCCACCAGCGTAAAACTCGGCCTCTAATGCGGCTGCCGGCAACTTGACTGGAGCAGTTTTCGAGTTGCCGAAAACTCCAACTTTTTCAGCGACTTCCTCTCTCTCTGTTCTCTGCCATCTTTTTTTCAATTTCCTTTGGTCCAATTGGATGGGTTTTACAACCAATGAGTACCTAGTGAGGAGAACCATTTCCAAGAGAATGGGTGGGAAGCCGGTTGATAAGATAGACAACAGTCACGAAAGCAAAATCCCAAAATTTGGAGGGGGCATGAGAGTTAATAAGTAATGTGAGACCCATATCAACAATATGGCGATATTTATGTTCCGCGTAGCCATTTTGTTGAGGCGTATAAGACAAGAGAGACAATGAATAATTCATGCAAACTATAATTCAGTTTGAAAGAATTGGGATAAAAATTCCTTTACACAATCAGATTGTAAATATTTAATTTTGGACCCATGTAAGTTTTCAACCTGCATTCGAAAAGTGCAAAAAATGGAGAGAATATCAGAGCGTCGTTTAATAGCAAAAAACCAAGAATATTTACTATAATAATCAAGAAAATAAAAATAATAAATGTTGTCGGTTCTGGGCCCCAAATATATGTATAAATAAGCTTGAGAGGTGTAAGACTTTTATAATGAGTGAGTGGAAATGGTTTTTGAGTAATTGCGCATAAATCACACATAGATAAGGGAGGAATATTTTTCATTAGAATATACTTAGAAAGCACTTGATGAATAATAGGAAAGGTCGGGTGGCCCAAGCGTTGATGTCAAATAAGAACAGAAACAACAGTACTAATGTATGTAGTAGGGAAAGAAAGAACTTAAGTAAGATGAGTGCAAAAATAGTACAAGTCGCTTTTACAACTTCCGTGCAGCAACTCCTGATAAAAAGATAAATATTTGATGAGAAAGTAAGTAGGATAAAACTCAAAATAATATGAGTTATCCTTTGTAAATTGAGAGATCGATAGAAGATTTAGAGAAATTTGAGTTACATAATAAATATGATTTAAGATAAAGTTATGATGGGAAGAGATGATAGTGGTAGAACCAAAGCATAAAATGGGTAAACATGTCTCATTGCCAATCATCACATGATCGGGCAAAGTAGTATCATCTTATAGAGACATATGAGAGATGTCATTAGTGACATGAGTAGTTGCTCCCGAGTCCACATACCAATCAAGGGTGTGCAAGCTGGTCTTGGGTGTATAAGTCGAATGGGCCTGATGAGATGGGTTGATGGGCTTCAGCTCATAAGAAGGACAATTAATGGTTGAATGACACACTTGGCCGCATAATTGACACAAAGGATTATTGTTTGCGGGTTGGGTTGTACTTCAGTTTGCGTTAATGGGCTACCATGCTCATATTTCTGGAATGCAGGAATTTGGCCCTTAGGCTACTAATGAAAAGGCGATTGAATGTGACTTGCATGACGAGGGGGTTCGAGTGCTCATTTATAGAAAATCTTCTATTTTCTCTAGAGTGGCGACTAGTGTTGGAGATGGTCCACGGGGAGAAGTGACTCTCGTTCTGATGAATAGGGGTTGAAACAGAGTGGAGAGCAATTGAGTAGTAGAAGGTGTAAGTAGACCCGGAAGAGATGGAGGGCCAGAGTTTGAGCCATATTTCTGAACGCAACGTGCATCTTGGGTGAGAAGGACTTTCAATGCATCCAACGACATTGTTTTAAGTATCAGTGACATGGCAAGGGTAAGAGCTTTCCATTCTCAATCTAGCCCATCAAACATTTTATCTTTGATCTCGTGCTCAGGCTTTGGCCGACCAATTTGACCAAAACTAGTGGCGAGGTTGGAGATGACAAAGAGATAGGTGGCCATGGTTTGGTCTCCCTTCTGGAGATCGCACCACTACTAGTTAAGTATGTCCTTCTAAGCTCGGGTTTGGGAGATATAGAATGTCTCAAGCCGGTTCCAAGCTTTGGCTGAGGTAAGTACTCCAATCACCTGTAGATTCACTTTTGTAGATAGTGAGGTAATTAACGTAGTTAAGGTAAATTTATCTTTGATTACCAATGCTTCATATTCTGGATTAACCACTTCATGCCTTTTAGTTTTCTCTTCGATGAATATGGTAGACTTGGGTTGTGGCATGCTACCATCAACACAGTCGAATAGCCGGTAAGCTTGTAGCAGATTACTACTGTTGTTACGCTAGATATAGTAGTTGATGTCATCCAACTTGATTGGGAGAGTGGGGAGTCTACTCCGAAGAACGATTGTAGTAGATGAACTAATGATGCAGATATTGACTTACTATTTTGATATTTATTCATGTTTGACACATAGTATGATTGTTTGCTAGAGGGAATGAAGCAGCAAGTGTAGGTTGGGTAGAGAAGAGATTGTTGTAGGAGAAGATGAGGCCAAAAGGAGTGTTGTTGTAAGACTTAAGGTTCTAATACAATAAAGAGAATATTAAGAGAAGATGAGTCAAGTAGTATTGATTATAATTTATGTATACCTTTTATCTAGTATCGTTTTAAATTTATACAAGTATTATGGTACAAAAGATAAGGAAATAAAATCAATTACATATATTATTTCCTCTATTATTACTTATACTAATGGTTGTATAGGACTTTGGTACCAATAAGTAAATAAAATATTTTATATAATTGTAGGGACAATTACATATGATATAATTTGATTTATTTACTACTATGTGATTTAATTACTGCTATGTAATTTTTTTTCTTTCTATTAATATTGTTAATATTATGGCATATGTACAAGCAATCCAATGAAGAAAATAGAAGAAAACCTTTGAGGTTGATTCTCACTTCCTTCTCTTCTCATCTACTTCACCTATCTCAATTTCTTCTCATTTATTTCACCTATCTCAATTTTTTATGGTATGAGAACTAAGATTAGCTTAACAAAATTCAAGATTTAATAATATCTATTTCTATAGTCAACATTTATCTCTACTAATATTAGCCCATATTCTCACTATCTCAACCAAACATTTACCAAAATTTTAGTAAATTCACCATCACTCACAAAACTTTGCTGATTACTTTCTAATATCAGCTACTCATGACTATCATTTACTACCAGTGATGTTGAAGGTAAATACACAATTATTAACAATATTCTAACTCCATTTTATTCTGAGAAAAAAATTAAAATGTTAAATTATATTATTAAGATGGTATTTTAAATAGTTATAATATAAAATTTAAACTTATTAGTTAAAATAATATTATAATATTATTTGTTTCTAGTTTTTATTATTATAAACCTATAAATATGTACGTGTATTATTTAATTTATTGATTCACTTATTAATAAAGTTATATTCATGTGGTTTGGGTCTATTGCCTACCACGTCTATCTCTTATATCTTTTAATATTTTATTCTCACATATTTTAAATTTCTACATAGTTAAAGAGCATGTATTAGCTTAACAATACTATCAATACAATAAATTTCATTTACTCTTCTTTTCAAGTCTACAAACTTCTCAAAATATTCAACAAATTATTCTCATCTTTATCATCTACAACAAAATTAGGACACAAATAAGTCAAAATTATCACAATTAGCCCTAATTAACACTCTTTCTTTCATAAGGGAAATGGAGGCTTCAAAGGTGGATTGGGTCGGGCAAACTCAATCTCAGACTCCTATCTGACAAGCTAGTCCACCTTACAATATGGGTTGAACTAAATAATTTTGTCGTGGTATAACTACAAACCTAAGCAACTCATTTATTTCAAATCAATTCAATAACACTTCATGCAGCAATTCAGCATGATCCATCAGAACAATCTATCAAATTTATAGTCAGAACAATCACATAACTCTTGGTTATTTTTATTTACCAAGAGATTTTCAAGTGAATGTCCATCTAGCCATGCATACTGCATACTCCATTCAGCTCGAGTATCGCCGAAAAAGTGCTCGCAAGCTCACACAGTACCTTCGCTCCCTCGGCAATCTATGACCAGAATTGGTCGAGCTCAATTCAAGCCACCCTCGACCCAACCACGACCAAACCAAGCGCTTCATACCTTCCCTAGAGGAGTTATGACCATCCCTGAACCGTATTGGTAAGTCCCCTCTGCTGCCCTTGACCAAAATTCACTATTCTTAGTGTGTTTTGCCCGAAAATTAAGTTAAGCAATTCGCACTTCTCAGGCCACCAATTGAGGCATAGTTTGATCCATGAAGGATCCCTAGGAAGAGAGCACCCCATTGGAATCAAGAGATCCGATCATCGGGCCTTCACCGGTTAGTAATTGAAGTTTTCCCTCTTTAGGATAATTTTTTAGCGAATCTCCGTTTAAGCTTATTTTTAAGCTAAATTTAGTGTTTTAAAGCTTGAAATGATTCAAGGGATATAGGTAATATGATTAGAATCATGTTAGGGCTCAATTGGAAAAAATTAAGGTTGAATTGATGAAATTCAAGATAGAGGACTAAATTTCCATTTTTAAAATGTTTGTGGACTTAATTGCAATTTTTGAAAATTTGGGAATTTTCTATAATTAAGAGAATTATGGTACCCAATTGAAAATTTAGGGAAATTAGTGATCCAAATGAAAGATTTGATAATCTTAGGGACCTAATTAGAAATAAGGTATACTTAAGGACTAAAACATAATTATTAGAAAGTTATGGGTATTAAGTGTAAATACCTTATTGTTTGGGACCTAATTGCCTAATTCATTGTAGAAACGGATCACCTACAAGTTTGTGCAAAGGAAAGGTATATCAAACTTGGAAATCCTCAGGACGAACAAGTCTCGGAATATAGTGAGTGAGATTTCTAACATCATGAACGACTAGACTGATTGCAAATATTTAAGAATCATGCTTCATTTTGAAAACTAATTTTCCAGAAATATAATCACCTGGTTGTGTAAAGATACTTAAACTATTTGGGGTTATATTTTTTATGATAGCATAAATTATGATATTAGAACAACTCATGAATAGTGTATGGATACACGTCAAGGATTATGATCTAGTCCGTCCGTCGATTTAGGATATCGGTGAGGCCCATGATCGACAATGGTGGGCTAGATCTAGCCTTGTGCGAGTGGGCCCAAGGCAACAGTTTTCTAAAAATGAATTGGATCCAAGGCCATGTTTTGAAAATCTCACATAAGTGGGTCTGATGCCAATGGAAATGGGTCAAGTCTTGTAAATACGTTTGATTTAAGAGCCTGTCAATAATTATCACAAATGGATAATGCTTGTGAAGCTATTATGCCAAAGCCAAATTGCAGTCTGTTGGGCTAGTAGCACAAAAATAAAGATATTAAATCAATATTTTTTTATATGTGATTGCAATCATAAGAAACCAAAAAGATGCTCAATACCAGGTAGTATTGGTTCTAAGGGCTATTGGACAACAAGGATGTTATAAGGGTAGAAAATACTGTTTCAGTATGTCTTGAAGCTCTGGGAGCTTCATGCACATTTAGGTCCAATAGGTGGAAGGGTGAGGTCTCACCCCTACAATTGGGCTTCGGAGTATCAATAAGTCTGGGAGGTTAGGCATTGGTGCTCACTTAGACAATTGGTTGAGGTTGTAGTCCCGCACCAACATGGTAAAGGTTGTATGTAAACCCTGCACTTTTGAGTTAAGGAAAATCAGGAAAAAGAACTGGTCAAACCGAGTAAGAAAATCAAGCCAGTTTACAAACGTGATCATTTGGGAACAAGCAATTTGGAAATTTACAATTTCTGGGTGATCCAAAGGGTTCATTAAACTTTAAAAAAGAATCTTAAGACAAAGTAAAAGAGAAAAACCAAATTGGTTCAGTTGAACAAGAATCCATAAGAACTCTAAAGTTAAGCATGCTTGCTTAAGAGTAGTGTGAGGATGGGTGATCTCTTGGGAAGTATGATTTTTTTTGTAACCCGTCAAAAAAAATTCTATGCTCCATAAATTAATATATATTTAATTATTGTAATTAATACCAATAATTTAATACCTAAATTAAATTATTGGAATTAATATCAATAATTTATGGCAATATTAATACTAGTAATAAATCTCTCTCATTTAATACACGATTTTTACCTATATAAAGAGATCATCCTCATTTATTCTCCTCACACCTGAACACTTCTCTCTCTCTCTATTGCTCCATTTCTCGGTGAAGCTCGAACTAGAGCTTCGACTTAAACATTTTTCTTAACCTCAGAAGGAGAGGTCGGGCTCTTTATAACTGGTGAGAAGACGACTATCTGATAGCAAACTCTAGTAAATTCGAGAATCACTGGAGAAGCGTCGGCATGATGGAACAGTGAAGCAGCTCTAGCAGACCGAAGCTGCCCTATTTTAGCCAAGTTGAAATTGTCCATTTTGAGCTCTCCTCAGGCCAAACCAAGCCTTCCCAACACTTCATCAGCCCTCCCACGGCCAAATTAGGACTGAAAGGTAAGCCAATTTGGCTCTCCTTTGCAATTTCCAGCCGGTGCTAGAGAGAGAACCAACAGAATTTCAATGATGAAATTCTAACTCAATTCGGTATTAATTGATGCAATTCTTGATTCTAGAATGAACCTCAGGATGAGAGCTATCTACCCAAATTGAAAGCTCGAACTATCCTGCCCTCACCGGTGAGAAATCGAAGCTTTCTCTCTCTACAGTTTATTTTCCGACGAAGCTCCGTTTAAGCTTGTTCCGACATTAAAATCTGCGATTCAAAGTTCCTTAGAATCATATGAACATTTAGGAACTTAATTTCAACTCCAATTTCAACAATTAGAGGTGTTTGATTGGTCAATTTGATGAAATCAAATTTGGCAGTGTTGAAGGGTTGAAATTGGGGGGAAAATTAGGGATTTTTTAAATTCAAAGGACCAAAATGCAATTTTATGAAATTGAGGGTCAATTGGGCATGAAAATAATGTTGGAGGACCAATTGGGGAATTTTGGAATTTTTGGGGCAAAACTTACCATTTTTGTAAAGGAAGGGCAAAATGGTAATTTTGGAAAAGTTGGATGACCAAATTGGAAATTTAGGAAATTAATCCCCTTTTTTGTGAAATGAAATAAACTGAGGTCCTATGATAAATTTTAGAAGTTTTGGGACTCAATTTGAGGAAAAACCAGCATTAGGGACTTAAAGAGAAATAATTCTAGTGACCTAATTGAAAATAAATGAAAGTTTGACTTTTTCATTAATTTGAAATGAATGAAGGCGATTAGGTCGAAGGATAATGAACCGAGATGATCATATCGTGTAGGAACACAAAGTACCGAGAACGCTAGCAAGGACAAGCTCGCGTGAATATAAAGAACCAGTTTAGTGGAATTCACGGTATTAATGGGTGAGTGGGTTTACTAACATCATACCCGATTGGTATGATCGGCACAACTTAAAATTTAAAACCACTTAATGGTTGTGAGTGGAAATTTTATATCATACCCGATTGGGAATGATAAGTACCTCGGTATGAAAACTCACTATTAAGTGGTATTTTAAACATCACTACTTAGAGGAAGTGATGTGAAAATCATGTGAAAAAACTACTTACCGGTTGTAAGTATATCATACCGGATTGGTATGATGAGACTTCCTCGAAGGAAGTTGAAAACCCATTCATCGGTTTTGAACAAAGGTGTCCTTATACTCAAGCGGTATAATGGATAGATAAAACATATGTTTTGTCGAAAGTGCTCTCTCCTGACTGTGTGCCAATGCTTAAACAATTTGGGAGACCTTCTCAATGGGAGCTCGAATAGCTCTGTTAGGTCGGGGGCCTCGGTTTTGGAAATTGGGGGCTAAATGCCCAATTTTGAAAATCTCGTACAGTGGGCCCAAGGCCAGTTGGCACGAGCAGGAGCTCATAAACGAACATGATATATGTGCCATAAAACTTAATAAATGAATTGTTTGTCCATGATACCAAGATAGGACCAACATACTCAGTTAACTAGCGGTAGTGCGACATGACCGGTTGATGGACTAGTCAAGACAAACAACTGTGGGTTGAGTTAAGAGTCGGGGCCATTGGACTAGTGGCACCATAGATTACATGGCAATATGAGAAAATATTATTTGTGCATGCACTGTAAGTATGGGATCATCAAGACGCCCATGAGGGGTAGTGATGTGTCCTAAGAGCACTAGACGACCTAGTGGCTATAAGGGTAGTTCGTCATTCCAGGTATCTGTGCAAAATTTGGAGTAGCACCAAGCGCATGAGACCGGGGTGGGGACAGGATGAGGTCTTTGTCCTCATACGGACATGAAGAAGTGATTTTGGGATTGTGGGTCAGATGTCGCGTACATCCACTTATCCATAGGGTAGAAGTGGTCGTGCTTCTATTCGAGTGGCAGGAAAAGTCGCTCCAAAGCCACTAGCAGGTTCATTAGTGATACTGACTTGCAAATGTGTGTAACCTTCATGATGAAGGATGTGTGCTGGGTGATGACACACTGTAGTAACTAAGAAATAATGGAAAAACCTAAATTTTTAAATAAAGGGATTTTTGAAAAGAAAGGAGTCTGTTACACTCCATATAAATATTTTTTTAGTCAAAAGATTTGAATCCCATTCACTAAGTAGTCGTACTCACCCCCTCCCTTATATCCCTTTCAGGAGATTTCGGAAAGTCTATCCTTAAAGACCATCAACTAAGATGCCTGTTAGACAGGTATGACGAATTTAAAAATGTTATGCAGTTTTGATTATGTTATTCCAGGAAAAAAGGTGCATGTTTAAAGGATGTCTTACTCTTTACGGTTTAGGATAAAGGGAAACCCTTTAATAAACCGGGAGAGTGGCAGGTTGTTCACGGGGATCCAATCAAATCGGGTTGAGGCGTGACATTGTAGCCTCTCACTAAGGTGGACAATAAAGTCGTTCGAGGCCACAAGTAGAATAGATTAAGGTTGTTAGCCTCTGAGGGTATGTTCTACGACTGTTTGATCTCATTATCGATAAAAGGTGTTTGTGTGTTTGTTTGAAACAAACTCTGGTAGGTTAATAGAATTAAATCCCTCCAACTAGGAAGGAACCTACCTTAAGCTTGAGGAAATAAGCTACAAATTTTATGATAAACCTTTTCACAAAATATAAGACAAGTAGTGCCTTGCTTATCATGTATATTTAAAAAAAAAAACTTTGCTTAAGTGCATACTTAATTATGGACAAGAAGTTGTGATGTCTTATAAATCCTATTCGCTAAGCTGTTGAACTCGCCCCTTCCCTTAAATCCCTTTCAGGAAAGCCTCTGTGCCAATAATGGTGAAAATTGAGAAGCCAAGATTGCCAAGAAGAGGTAGTTTTCATTAAGTTGTTTTGTAAATTTTGTTATGGAAAACATATACGCATGTAAGCCTTTATCTTTCCTAATCTATCTTTGTAAAAATATCATCTTAGTACAGGAAAGGGTGGCGGATTGATCACGGAATTCCAATCAAACTAGGTTGGAGCATGACATTGTATCTTCTGAGTGTTTGTTGAATCATAGACATGAAGTCACGATATTAGTAGAAACCCTCACTAAGTTGTAAACTCACCCCCTCCCTTACCCATTTTAGGTCTTAAAAATGTCAAGTATTATATTAGAAGAGGAATTAACAAATTGGTATGTATTTCACTTTTACAAATTTATGTATAACATTATTTATATTCCAACATATTTAGAAAACACAAACCGATGCACTATTTTCTATTGTTTTGAGTTTTAATTCTATCAATATTATGATAATGGTTGTGATCTCTATTATATTATTGAGAGTAGTGGTGGTTGTTCATAGGGTTCTGACCAAATCAAGTCAGGGTGTGAGATAACATCTAGGCTATATTGATGCTTCTCAACCTCATCATATTTGTCGACTTCATCAGTACCTTTATGGACTAAATCAAGCACCCCAAGGTTGGTTCCAGCAACTTCCTCCTTACCCTTGGGTTTACTGCATTAGTGGTAGATACATCTTTATTCATTTACAGAGCTTCTCATTGTCATTTTTTTTGTATATGTGAATGACATTATACTCACAAGTTCACCTTCTACTCCCATGGATTCAATATTACCATTTTCATCAAAGATCTTGGCACTCTTTACCATTTTCTTGGCATTGAAGTTCATTCTCATGTTAATGTGCTCATTCTCACTCAACAAAATTATATTAATGATCTTTTTACTCGAGCCACCATGGTCAATTGTAAACTTGTGATGACTCTTGTAAGTATGAGTACGCGTCTATCTCTACGTGATGGATCTCCTCTTGATAATACTTGTAGTTATCGACATGTTGTTGGAGCCTTACAATATTTAGCTTTGACAAGACCAAACATTTTATATGCGGTCAATCAGGTATGTCAGTTCATGCATCAACTCACCACTACTCACTATATAATTATTAAGCGAATTCTTCAATATTTACAAGACACATCACGTTATGGTCTTTATTTGTGGAATAGCTATTAATTTCAATTTTATTATTTTTCTAATGCTAACTAGGCAAATAACCTCGATAATCAGCGCTCCATTAGTGGATTTTCTATCTTTTTCAGTAACAATTTATTTTACTAAAGTGCTATTGCTCACTCTAATATTGAAATTGAATACAAAAGTTTGGGCAAGATAACTGTTGAGCTTATTTTGATTTAATTATTAATTCATGAACTTGGTGTTAATCATTTATCACCATCAACTTTTTGATATGATAATTTAACTATAATTTATCTAAGTTATAACACAATTTTTCATTCTTGTACTAACCATATTAAAATATATTATCACTTTATTAAATAGAGTGAAAACAGATAATTGATAATTATCCACACTGAAAATCAGCTTACTCATCTTTTCACCAAAAGTTTATTTTATTATCGTTTTAATTTAATTCAGTTTAATCTCAACTTTTGAGATCTCACCTTCCACTTTCAATTAGTAATAAATCATATTCATTACTACCATTAAAATCGTTCATTTGATCCAAGAATATATTTTAATTGAATTTAATAAATTATATTTATTACTAGTATTAAATTTGTGTGTTCTTATTCGAGTAGACTATTGAATTAAATATTTTTTGTTGAAATAATATATTATTAGTTAATTATTTATTTATATGTCCAATATTATGTGATTTACTAATATATTTCTATTAGCATATAAATATAAATATTAATTGTGTAATAATTTAAATTTGTATATTTATTATCTCTTACTCTCTACCCATATTTATTGGAAAATATTATTAGTGAAATAATTTGATTAATAAATATGATTAATAAAATAGGCTATAAATTAGATTAAAATTGTAATAAATTAATTGTTATATACTTTACAAATAATTATATATATTATGAAATAAATATATTACTATGAATATGAATATAAGAAGGTTAATCTATCGGCTAAGCTAGGGTGATTTTTTATTTTTTCAAATTACAAATATTAATAAATCTTATTGTCAATTAATAAATAAATATTATTGAAAGAAAATTTTATATTATAATATTTATATTTAAAAATAATAAATTTATTCTTAAATTAGGTGGTAAACCAACCTTGGTAGTATTTTTTATTTACATATTCAAATCTCAATCGTCTAGTTAGGTGCACGGGTGTTGAAAGTTAGATGATTCTAGTTTCATAAATAAACCAGCCCCAATACTGTACTAATATCCTAGTGGGACAATATGTCAATGAATTGCTTGTCTATTTGCATTTATTTATTTTGCCCTTAACCCCTACCTGCATTCGTATGATAAAAATGTGGTGAAATTTGGGCAACCTTAAGGAGCCCATAAAACGGGTACATAAAGAATCATGTGGTCCTATTACAACTGTCCTTGTTTTTTATTTTCCTTTTGGAATTATCTGTCCTTGTTTTTTATTTTCCTTTGGAATTATCTGTCCTTGTTTCTTGCCACTTGTTTCATTTAACTGTGCCCTTACAAAATGATCTTGCATTTTCCACTCCCCTATATATATATATGTCCTTATTTTTATTTTCCTTTAGAAAATATCTGTACTTATTTCCTTCAACTGTGCCGTAACAAAATGATTTTGTATTATAGTATTTATATTTAAAAAAGAATAAAATTATTTTAGATTAGGTGATAAACCAACCTCGGTTATAAACCAATTTAAAATTATTTTAGATTAAAAATAGTATTCTTTATTTACAAGTTCACATGTCACTCGTATACGTCCATTAGTATGGAATTTAGATGATTGTAGTCCATAATAAAGAACAAAAAAAAAGTAGATTAATAATTTATATAATATTATTTTAATATTTTATTAAATATATTTACAATTTTATGGGTTTTATACAATTAATGAAACGTTTATATTAATATATATAATAAATTGAAATTATACGAAAATAAAATAAAAGTATCTAAATAAAATATAAAATAAATCTAAAATTATCTAAATATGCTTATATTTATTAATAATACCACTTAAAAATTATGTATTTTGACTTCTAAGTGGTTATTTGATGGTTTCAATATAATTTATACTCTATTATTCAGTGTAGTTATTAAAATTGAGTTTGAATATAAATAAATAATTTATTTATTATTTATTATTGAATATTCACATAAGAAAAAAAGTATAAAAATCTATTAAATATAAAATAAGCCCATGACCCTTACTTGCATTTGTACAGTAAAAATGTGGTGAAATTTGGGAATCTCAACCTCATCTCAAAAATGTGAGCCCATAAAAGGTGTCGGGTACATACAGAATCATGTTGTCCAATTACAACTACTTGACCATTCCATTTTTAAATAAGAAATATGGAAAACAACTGTCCTTGTTCTTTACCTTTTGTAAATATACGTACTTGTTTCCTGCCACTTGTTTCATTCCACTGCATTGTACCAATCCCCCCAAACAATATGATTTTACATTTTCCAGTCCCTCTCTCTCTATATATATAAGTTCAAGAGTCTCCGTGAACTACTATTTATTAATTCAAGAGTCTCAGAGATCATGGGCAGCAACTCCCACGTCTCGCAAAAACTAAGCCCCATGAATCCACTTGATCCCGACGAGTTCCAGCGACAAGGTCACCTGATCGTGGATTTCCTCGCAGACTACTTCAGAACCATCGAGGACCACCCAGTGAAGAACCAGCTTGTCGAACCGGGCTGCGTCTTGGACGCCCTGCCCAAGTCCGCCCCCCACAAACCCGCATCGTTGGAGGTGATCCTCGAGGATATTCGCAAGTGCATCGTCCCGAGTTTGACCCATTGGCAGAGCCCTACCTTCTTTGGATACTTCCCGGCTAACTCAAGCACCGCTGGGATCCTCGGAGATGTCCTGTGCAGTGGGTTCAATGTCGTGGCCATGAGCTGGGCCATATCACCTGCAGCCACCGAGCTGGAGAACCGCGTCATGGATTGGTTGGCGGAAATGCTGGAGCTCCCGGAGACGTTCATGTTCTCTGGCGGCAGCGGTGGAGTTATCCACGGAAGTACCTGCGAGGCAATCATCTGCACTATGACGGCGGTCCGAGACAATGTGTTGCGGGAGATTGGAGAGGAAAACAGGTCTAAGTTAGTTGTTTATGGTTCGGACCAGACGCATTGCTCCTTCCGTAAAGCTGCACATATTGTGGGGATAAGCACAGAAAACATTAGAGAGATCAAAACGACAAAAGCCAGAGTTTGGGATGTGCCCGGACTCTCTAAGGCATGCCATCACATTAGATATCGAAGCTGGGCTCGTGCCATTGTATCTTTGTGCAACCGTTGGGACAACGTCGATTACTGCAGTGGACCCGATCAAAGAGATATGCAGGGTTGTGAAGGGATACAACATGTGGGTCCACGTCGATGCTGCGTATGCCGGTGCGGCTTGCATCTGTCCGGAGTATAGGTATCTGATCGACGGGATCGAGTCGGCTGATTCGTTCAGTTTCAATGCCCACAAGTGGCTAATGTCTGGACTAAATTGAAGCGCTTGTCTGCTTCTGAATTTCTTCTTCTGCACTTAGCAAGAAGCTGGGAGGAAAGAAATGCTCGGCCAACGTTGTGAATGGGGGGGCAGTATCCGAATATCAAGATGGAGCTAGTGATGATGTCATTAACCAGGTGAACAAGGAGTTGCTGGAACAGATCAATGGCACAGGTAAGGTTTTCATGACACATGCCGTGGTGGGCGGAACGTACATGATAAGGTTCGTGGTGGGTGCAACCCTCGTGGAGGAGAGGCACGTACGCATGGCCTGGAAGCTGGTGCAACACCATGCGGATGCCATATTAAGCCGTTGGGTTTAGATTTCTAAAATTATGAGTGCATTTCCTGGGATCCGTGTTTCCTTTATTTTCATTAAAAATAAATCCGGCTTGGATATTTGTTACCGAGAATTATCCCCAAGGAACTAGGGACTAACTTGAAAGAAGAAGAAAAGTTGGGGACAATTTAGAAAATCTGAAAAGTTAATGAATTTAAAAAATCTCGAGGATTGATATATCAGTTTTGAAGTTAGTGGCAATAAGGTGAAAATGGTGAATTGAGAACATAATTTTGGATAAAAGATATATGATCAAATTGTAATTTTTTGAAAATATGGGTCTTAAATATAAATTTGGGAACTTCATGGCTAATTTTTATAAATAAGGATTTTGAGTGTCAATCCCAATAAACTTATTTACCATATTAAGAAATTAAAGGGGGTAAATCCTAATAAAATAAAATGAAAATGAAAATGGGATATATGATTTATTTAACCTAACACAATTTACTTTCGAAAAAAGGTAATTTTACTCATATTTTGGAACCTATTCGGGTTATACTATCCTATTTAAATCGGATTTGATACCAATTGGGTTCGAACTATATAATTTATAATAATTATTTTTATAAGTTTATAATATAAATCTACCTATATAGTATATATAATAAGTGTTTATATATTTTTGTATATATAATTTTAAAAAAAACATATAATTAGTAAAAATTATTATTTTTATGTATAATTTTAATAAATAATCTTTTATTTATAAAAAATAATTTACGGATTTTATCTATTGTAAATATAAAAATAATTTAGTATAATTATATACCCTTAAATTGAGAGAAGAGAAATAGGTTGTGACCTAGGAGAGTCTACATACTGGAAACTAAATGGGCCACAGTCTAAGAGTACTAGGTGGCTGTGAGCCCTACTCGAGCACATATTAACGGTACTTATCGTAATTAAGGATATTTTCAATCATGTACCTCACTCGAATGTCGCAGAATAGGAGAAAATCAAGAATATGATCAACTCGTGAGAAATGGAATAAAATATATGTCCGGTACAACTTGTGAGGGCTAACGAGGAATATCGACCGTACCACCGTGAGAGAAATTCGGGGAAGTGACTGCCACATGGCCGTACACCTACATTTAGACCCTAGCAAATATAAGTGGAAACTAGTTGAGCTAATCCAGAACCCCGTCATCTAATGTATAGGTTTGTATTTGGAACTTCTATGCCAACAATAGATAAAAACACTTTTTATGAAATGCATGTAATAATACCATAGCAACTAACCAAAAACATGTATCGCAGGGCCGGAGAGGTAATTATACTTGATAATTCTGCAATTGAATTGAATATATAAATAATATCCTTATAAACTGTGAATGGATAGAAGATGTATTAATTATTATATATAATTTTCCAATTAATGAGTTGGGGTAAATTGTATTTACACTTAGATAGAATATTCCATTGCAATGAATAAGCTACCCAAATTGGAACAACTGAAAAATGGTAGAGTAGTATACACTTCCAAATATGAAAATAATGCAACAGGGCTCCCGACCCATGGCAGGCGATGGCTATCACTACTCACCAACTGAAAGAATGTAGCAACGCAATAGAATGAGCTAACCCACAGTACAAGAATAATTGCTCAGCATTACGAGGGCAAATTCATGTTCAGGTAGATAAACAAGTTCAGAATTAACCGAGCTTGGAAACAAAAGCCGGAGAGATGGTATTCGGAGTTCAAATGATCAAAGAGATAAGCATACCAGATTTTATATTCGAAAACTTAAAGGATATTTATAAATATTTACAGAGATGGACAAAAAATGCTAAATAAATGTTATACTCGTTAATTGAAGAGTTTTCATCATCCACACAAATATTTATTGGGTTAGAATCAACCTAATTAATAGAGAAGTTAATCTAAATAGAGATTTAATTACACTCAAATAGGTATTTTTGTAGCCTATATTATTTATTAAATTTCGTTTTAAGATATTCTGTTATATAGAATTGTCTGATTATTTAAATAAATCGATTTCATATTTATAATTAATTAAAAATAAATTTTCTGTGAAAAAAATAGTTATTTTATTTACAACATTATCAACTTATTTATAATAAATATTTTATATTATTATAAAATTTATGCACAACTTATTTTATGTATAATAATATCAACTTATATAATTAAATAATTTATTATAATGAATTTTTTTAATTTTATATATAATAGTCATTTTATAATAAAAATAATGTATATAAATTAAATAATTTAGTATAATTATATACAATTTATCAACTTATAATATAAATATAAAATTATAATTTTATATATTAATGTATTTAGTTTAAATAATTTATTATAATTATTTTTTAAAATTTTTATTTAAAATATTTATTTTAGTACCGTAAATCAATTTATTTAAATTAAATAATTTCAAATAATTATTTATCATACAATAATATAAACACTAACCCCTATGTACTATACATATTTTCTATAATTAAAATTTGTTAATTTTATCAAAATATCAACTTCTTCCGACATTTTATAAAAACCAAGCAACCATTGGGAATTTCCTTATTACAAAATGTGTGCCTCCTCAAGTTATTGCTACATCCAACTCATTTATAATTTTAGGCTTTCAATTATTCATGAAGTGAAATGGCCCTAAAATTATTTAAATAATTTTATTTTAAATAATGAGTGAATTATTCATGAAGTTTATTTATATATTAAACTTTTATTTGGAATGGAGATTAACTTTTGGATACGAAGGACAAAAAAGTTTGACAACTCTCCCTCAAATCAATGAGCCAAAAATTTATTAGCGTGGGAATATGCCAAGAAATCTGTGCAAAAAAAAACATAAAAGAGAAGATGCCAATTAATGTCCAATATACATCATATAAATATGCGAAAATTTGAGCAACTTTTACTTGTATAAATTAATTAAAATAAGAATATATTTTTCTCACATCAAAATTAAATATAAATAAAATCCGTAAATAATAATAACCTATATAAGTCATAAAACATTTGTGCTCTCAAAATTGAGCTGATAATAAAATTTTATTATACTAATTTATCTAGTTCCACTTATTCTAATTAAGGGTTTGGATAATGTATTAACTCACAACTTAGTAAATAATTTTATTAATATTTTATTTTAATTTCACCAATATCAATATTTAATCAAAATATATATAATTAAGAATTTTCATAATTTTTCAAACTATTCAATCATTATTTAAAATAAAATTAATTTCTTAAATAAAGTTGGGAATATCACGAAATTTTCAATTTAAATTACACATGTGCAAAGACTCACTAGATATTATAGAAGTCTGTTATCTTATAAGAATGTCATCTTCCTTGGTAGGGATTTCATAAGTTATAATATTTATATATTAAACTTTTCTTTGGAATGGAGTTGATGATTCTCTAACTCCTGCATCCAATGGCCAAAATATTGATTTTCTGTGCCTCAAAGCAGCCAAAATGTTATTAGTGTGATAATATGCTAATGAATATAGGAAAACAAAACAGAGAAGATGACAATGAATGTGCTGGCCTACTTGCATTAACAACTTGCTCAAATTTGGGCAACTTTCACCCACATAAATTAATTAAATAAGAATATATAGTCGAAATTAAATGTAAATAAAATATTTATTTCTTAGAGTTCTTATTTTTACGTGTAGAGTTTTATTACCAAAATTTTAATAATTTTTTTATCATTATATAACTTGGAATAAAAAAATAAAATTGAGCAAATAAAATAAAAATAACCGATTGTACAAAATTAAACTTACGAAAAATAAAGCATTACTTCTATAAACGTTCACCTATTATTTTGCTCTAAACATTTGTTTGTTTTGGAGACGTTATACTATTAAATTCTCTCGGTCATATGTGATGCACTATAATAAATTAGTGGTTAAAATTATCTTTAAAGAGAAGATTAATAGAATATAAGATAAATAGTGTTAATTGTAATTTATTTTATAAATTTATATAAGTATTATAATATTAAATACAAGTAAATAAAATTAATTAAATATATTATTTTCTCTACAATTACTATAGAATTTGATTTTTTTTATACTATTTGATTTCTTTCCTATTATGTGATTTATTTCCTTTATTATCCTCGCAAACTCAAGGTTAAGTCTCGGATATTGAGGTTGGAACGAAGCAGAGTAAAACAGGCGAATGAGAGACCCTTAGTGAGGAGATCGGCTAATTGAGCATTCGTGCTGATGAAACGGACTTGGATTGTCACAACTAACTTATTAATGAACAAAGTGATAATCAATTTCAAAACTATTGATAGAGTGATGATCATAGGGGTTACCGGCCCAGTCAGTATTAGAAAAACAATAGAGTAAGAGGTGAACGACGATAGAGCATGAGACCAATATGAGTAGTGACTAGATAACAAAGAATCCGTTTAACAGCACTCCAATGAGTTGAAGTAGGCATGTGCTTGAATTGACAAGCTTGGTTAACCGCATAAGTGATATCGAGATAGGCGAGAGTGAGATATTGGAGAGATCTCACAATCTGATGGTATTGAGTTGGATTTGAGAGTGGGGTTCCAGTATGAGTAGAAAGACGGAGACTTGGAGCAACAAGGGTGGAGATATGCTTGCACTAGAGCATAACAACCATATTAAGGAGATCATGAATATATTTGGACTATGTGAGGTAAAGACCAATAGAGGATGGGTGAACTTCAATATCAAGTAAGCGATGAAGAGAAGTTAGATCCTTGATTGAGAATTATACTTGTAGAGCTCGTAATACATCCATAATGGGAGCAGTAGTTGAACCTGAAAAAATGATGTTATCAACATAAACAATAAAATAGATGATGAAGCTGGAGGTACGATATATAAATAGAGAGTTGTCGGCCATAGAACCACAGAAGCCCAAGTGCTGAAAAAAAGAGCTCAGACGTAAAAACCAAGCATGAGTAGCTTGTCTGAGACCATAGCGAGAGCGTCGTAAGCGACAAATATGGTTGGAAAAGCGATTATCAACAAAGACGAGAGGTTGGACCATGTAGACCTCTTTAGTGAGATGACCATGCAAGAAAGCATTGTTGACATCCAATTGACGAACGCACCAATTGTAGGAGACAGCGAGAGAAAGGATTACATTAATGGTGACAAGTTTAATGACAGGGCTGAAAGTGTCATCATAATTAAGGCCCGTGAGTGGAGAGAAACCTTTGGAAATGAGTTGGGCTTTGTAGCAAGCAATGGAGTTATCGAGGAGCGAGAACCAGATACTAAGTATTATTGAGATGAAGAACAGATAGTTTGGCACACATGCTATCATCCAGGATGACGTTAAGACTGAGCAAAGTGCGAGATTCAAGGAAGATGGGCCATAAATAAACGTGGAGTGATGGTGAAGCGTCGCGGAGGAAGCAAACCATCTTGAGATCGTTTAAGCATGTAGGGTGCTGGAGGGGCATGAACCATAGGGGCGGGAGCAGTAGACAAATCTTATGAAATAGATGTCTCATGGGTAGGTAAGGGGGAATGAGGAGACATACCTGAGCCTGATGAGGTAACGGGAATAGGGAAAGGGAGCTCGGGTGGGAAGGTCATAGTGATGAGTGGTCGGTCTGTATTGTCTTGAAGAAAAGGAAAAACCTATTCATTAAAGAGAACTGTGTGACAGATAAAAATGCGTACAGTTCGAGTGTTAAGAATACGATAGCGAACAAAGTTGGAAGGGTAACTACAACAAAGTTCGAGTGTTTGGCACAATCATATTGTAAATATTTAATTTTTGACCCATGTAAGTTTTCAACCTGTATGCGAAAAGTACGAAAAATGGAGAGAATATCAGAGCATCATTTCATAACAAAAAACTAAGAGAATTTACTATAATAATCAAGAAAATAAACATAATAAAGGTAACCCATGTGTGATGTTGTTGGTGCAGGCCCCAAATATGTGTATGAATCAGCTTGAGAGGAATAAGACTTTTATGATGCGTGAGTGCAAAGGTCTTTTAGTAATTTTACCACAAGCACATGAATCACATATAGATAATGGGGAAATATTTTTTATTAGAATATGCTTGGAAAGCACATGATGAGCAATAGGAATGGTCGAGTGGCCCAAGCGTTGATTCCAAATAGGAATAGAAACAACAGCACTAATGCATGCAGTAGGGAAAGAAGGAAGTCAAGTAAGATGAGTGCGAAAATAGTACAAGTCGCCTTTTACGACTTCCTTGCAACAACTCCTGGTGAGAAGATAGATATTTGATGAGAAAGTAAGTAGGATAAAACTCAAAATAACACTAGTTATCCATTATAAATTGAGAGATTAATATGAGATTTAGATAAATTTGAGATATATAATAAATACGATTTAAGATAAAGTTATGATGGGAATAGGTGATAGTAGCGAAACCAAAAGATTAAATGGGTAAACATGTCCCATCGCCAATCATCACATGATCACGCAAAGTAGCATCATCATGTAGTGACATATGAGAGAGGTCATTAGTGACATGAGTAGTTGCTCCCGAATTCACATATTAATTAAGGGTGTGCAGGTTGGTCTTGGGTGTATAAGTCAAATGGGCCTAATGAGGTGGGTTGATGGACTTCAACTCATAAGAAAGACAATTAATGGTTGAATGACCCACTTGGCTGCATAATTGACATGGAGGATGGATTGTTTGTTAGTTGGGCTATAATTCAGTTCGTGTTGATGGGCTACCACACTCATATTTATGGAAAGCAAGAATTGGGCTCTTGGCTTGCTGATGAAAAGGGGGTTGAATGCAACTTGCATGATGAGGGGGTTCCGAGTGCTCGTTTGTAGAAAATCTTATATTTTCTCCAGAGTGACGACTAGTGTTAGAAATGGTCCATGGGGAGAAGTGGCGCTCATTCTAATGAATAGGGGCTGCAACATAGTGGAGAGTAGTCCATGAGAGTTCTTAGCAGCCATGATAGTCATTTGAGGAGTAGAAGGTATAAGTAGACCCGAAAGAGATGGAGGACCAGAGTCTGAGCCATATTTCTGAACGCAAGGTGCATCTTGGGCGAGAAGGAGGACTTTCAGTACATCCAACAACATTGTTTCAAGTAATGGTGGCATGGCGAGGGTAAGAGCTTCACATTCTCGATCTAGCCCATTAAACATTTTGTCTTTGATCTCGTGCTCAGGCTTTGGCTAGATCGAGTTGCATCACTGCTGGTCAAGTATATCCTTCTGGGCTTAGGTTTGGGAGATGTAGAGTATCTCAAGCCGGTTCCAGGCTTCGACTGAGGTAAGTACTCCGATCACCTGTAGATTCACTTATGTAGATAGTGAGGCAATTAATGCAATTAAGGTAAATTTATCTTTGATTACCAATGCTTCATATTATGGATCAACCACTTCATGCTTTTCAGTTTTCTCTTCGATGAATATGGTAGGCTCGGGTTGTGGCATGCTGCCATCAACATAGTCGAATAACTGGTAAGCTTGTAACAGATTGCTAATATTGTTACGCCAGAGATAGTTAGTGTCATCTAACTTGATTGGGAGAGTGGGGAGTGTGCTTGAAAGAACAATTGTAATAGATGAACTCGTGATGCAAAAATTGACTTGTTGTTTTGATATTATTATTATTGCTTGACTCAGAATATGATTATTTGTTGGAGGGAATGAAGCAACAAGTGTAGGTTAGGTAGAGGAGAGATTGTTGTGGGAGAATATGAGGTCAAAAGGGGTGTTGTTGTAAGACTTAATGCTCTAATACAATAAAGAGAAGATGAGACAAGTAGTATTGATTATAATTTATGCATACTTTTCATTTAGTATGTTGTAAATTTATACAAGTATTACAGTATAAAAGACAAGAAAATAAAATTAATTACAGATATTATTTACAATTGCTTGTACTAATAGTTGTATAACTGAGACAACTTATTAGTGGTCCCGATAAGTAAATAAAATATTTTACACAATTGTAGGGACAATTAAGTGTGATGTGATTTGATTTATTTACTACTATGTGATTTAATTACTGCTATGTAATTTCTTTCTTGCTATTAATATTGTTAATATTATGTCCTATTATGTACGAGCAATCCAATGAAGAAAATAGAAGAAAACCTTTGATATTGATTCTCATTTCCTTCTCTTCTCATCTACTTCACCTATCTCAATTTCTTCTTTTTCTATTTCACCTATCTCAATTTTTATGGTATGAGAACTAAGATTAACTTAATAAAATTCAAGATTCAATAATATTTATTTCTATAGTCTACATTTATCTCTAATAATATTATATCATATTTTCACTATATCGACTAAGCATTTAACAAGATTTTAGTAAATTCATTCTCAGCTCTCAAAGCTTGGTTGATCACTTTCTAATATGAGCTGCTACTCAGGTGTATCATTCACTACTATATTCAGGTGTATCATTCACTACTAGTAATGCTGAAGGTAAAGACACCATTATTGACAATATTTTAACTCCATTTTATATTGAGAAAAAAATTAAAATGTTAAATTATATTATTAAGATGGTATTTTAAATAGTTATAATGTATAATTTAAACTTATTAGTTAAAATAATATTATATTATTATTTTTTTCTAATTTTTATTATTATAAACCTATAAATATGTACATGTCTTAATTAATTTATTGATTCACTTATTAACAAAATTTTATTTAATTTATTGATTCACTTATTAACAAAATTATATTTACGTGGTTTAGGCCTATTGCGTTCCACGTCTATCTTTTATATTTTTCAATATTTTATACTCACCTATTTTAAATTTCTAAATAGTATAAGAACGTGTGTTAGCGTAACAATACTATCGATACAGTACATTTTATTTACTCTTCTTTTCAAGTCTACAAACTTATCAAAATATTCAACAAATTATTCTCATCTTTATCATCTACAATAAAATTAGGGCACAAATAAGTCAAATTATCACAATTAGCCCTAATTGACGCTCTGGCTTCAATGGTGGATTAGGTCAAGCAAGCTCAACCTGAGCCTCCTATCGAACAAGCCAGCCCACCTTACAATATGGGTTGAACTAAACATTTTTCTCGTGGCATAACTACAAACCTAAGCAACTCATTTATTTCAAATCAATTCAATAACACTTCATGCAACAGTTCGGTATGATCCACTGGAACAATCTATCTAATTTACGGTTAGAACGATCACATAACTCTTGATTATTTTTGTTTACCATGAGATTTTCAAGTGTTTTAAGTGAATGTTCATCTAGGCCTGCATACTACATACTCCATTTAGCTCAAGGATTGCCGGCGAGCTCACACAATACCTTCGCTCCCTCAGCAGTTTACAACCAGAATTGGTCGAGCTCAATTCGAGCCACTCTCGACCCATCCACATCCAAACCAAGCCCTCCAAATCTTCCCTAGAGGAGTTCTGACCATCCCTGAACCGTATTGGTAAGTCCCCTCCACCGCCATTCACCGAAATTTACTATTCATAGTGTGTTTTGCTCGAAAACTAAGTTAAGCAATTTGCACTGCTCAAACTACTAATTAAGGCATGGTTTGATCCAGGAAGAATCCCTAGGAAGAGAGCACCCATTGGAATCAAGAGATCCAATCATCGAGATTTCACTGGTTAGTAATCGGAGCTTTCCCTTTATAGGACGATTTTTTGGCGAAGCTCCGTTTGAGCTCATTTCTAAGCTAAATTTAGTGTTTTAAAGCTTCAAATGATTAATGGGACATAGGAAATATGATTAGAATCATGTTAGGGCTCAATTGGAAAGAATTAGGGTCGAATTGATGAAATTCAAGATGGAGTACTAAATTACTATTTTCAAAAAGTTTGGAGACTTAATTGCAATTTTTGAAAATTTGGAGATTTTCTATAATTAAGAGAATTATGGTACCCAATTGAAAATTTAGGGAAATTATGGACCCAGATGAAAGATTTGATAATCTTAGGGACCCAAATGAATGATTTGATAATTTTAGGGACCTAATTAGAAATAAGGTTTACTTAAGGACTAAAATATAATTATTAGAAAGTTATGGGTTTTAAGTGTAAATGCCTTATTTTTTGGGACCTAATTGCTCAATTTATTATAGGAACGAATCACCTACAAGTTCGTGCAAAGAAAGATATGTCAAGCTTGGAAATCCTCGGAACGAACAAGTCTCGGAATGTAGTGAGTGGGATTTTTAACATTAGAAACGACTGGACCAATTGCAAATATTTAAGGATCATGCTTCATTTTAAAAACTGATTTTTCATAAATATAATTCCACATCCTTGTGAAGATGATTAAACTATTTGGGGTTATATTTTTTATGATATCATGAAGCATGATATTAGGACAATCCATGAATAGTGTATGGATACACCTCAAGGATTATGATTTAGTTCAACCGTCGATTTAGAATATGGGTGATGCCAATGATCGATAAAGTGGGCTATATCTGGTATTATGCGAGTGGGCCCAAGGCAACGATTTTCTAAAAATAAATTGGGTCCAAGGCCATGTTTTGAAAATATCGCACAAGTGAACCCAAGGCCAATGGAAACGGGTCGAGTCTCTTAAATAAGTTCGATTTAAGGGTTTGTCAATAATTATTATAAATGGATAATACTTGAAAAGCTACTATGCTAAAGTCAAATTGTAGTCTATTGTGCTAGTAGAACAAAAATAAATGTATTAAATCAAGATATCTTTTTTATTTGATTGCAATCATAAGAAACCAAAAAGACGTTCAATACGTGGTAGTATTGGTTATAAGGGCTATTAAACAAGGGAATTATAAGGGCATAAAACATTGTTTCACCTCTGGGAGCTTCATGCGCATTGAGGCCCAAAGGGTGGAAGGGTGAGGTCTCACCTCTACAATTGGGCTTCAGAATATTGATGAGTTTAGGAGGTTAGGCATTGGTGCTCACTTAGACAATTGGTCGAGGTTGTAGCCCCGCACCAACATGGTAGAGGTTGTAGCCTCTCACCAAGGTGTATACTAAATTCGCTCTAAACTACAAGTAGAACAGATCGAGGTTGTTATACTCGGAGTGTTTGTTCTACAATTGATCATAACTAATAAGAAACTTAAAGTTTGAGGAAATAAAGTACAAATTTTATAATAAACATTTTTATAAAATATAAGACAAGTGATGGATTACTTATCATATATTTAAAAAAAATTATCTAATTGTATACTTAACCATATTTATTACTAGTATTGAATTTGTGTATTCTTATTCAAGTATACTATTGAATTAAGTATTTTTTTTTGTTGAAATAATATATTGTTAGTTAATTATTTATTTATATATTCAATATTACGTGAATACTAATATATCTCTATTAGCATATAAATATAAATATTAATTATATAATAATTTAAATCAATATATACAAATATTCATATATTTGTTATCTCTTATTATCGACCCATATTCGTTGGAAAATATTATTAGTGAAATAATTGGATTAATAAATATAATTAATAAAATAGGTTATAAATTAGATTAAAATTGTAATAAATGATTTGTTATATACATTACAAATAATTATATATATTATGAAAAAAAATATTACTATGAATATAAGAAGGTTAATCTATCAGCTAAGCTAGGGTGATTTTTTATTTATTTAAATTATAAATATTATTGTGAATTAATATATCAAATTAATAAATAAATATTATTAAAAGAAAACTTTATATTATAATATTTATATTTAAAAATAATAAAATTATTCTTAAATTAGGTGGTAAACCAACCTTGATAGTATTTTTTATTTACATATTCAAATGTCACTTGTCTAGTTAGGTGCATGTGTGTTGAAAGTTAGATGATTCTAGTCTCATAAAAACCAGTCTCAATACTGTACTAATATCCTAGTGGGACAATATACCCATGAATTTCTTGTCTATTTGCATTTATTTATTTATTTTTGCCCTTAACGCCAACACCTGCATTCGCATGATAAAAATGTGGTGAAATTTGGGCAACCTCACCGAGACCATAAAAGGGGTACATACAGAATCATGTTGTCCTATTACAACTACTTGACCATTCCATTTTTAAATAAGAAATATGTAAAACAACTGTCCTTGTTCTTTACCTTGTGTAAATATTTGTGCTTGTGTCCTGCCACTTGTTTCATTCAAACGTGTCCTAACAAAATGATTTTGCACTTTCCAGTCCCTTCTATATGTATATAAATTAGTTCTCGCAAGAGTCTCCGTGAACTACCATTTATTAATTCAAGAGTCTCAGGGATCATGGACAACAACTCCCACTTCTCGCAAAAAATAAGCCCCGTGAATCCACTTGATCTCGACGAGTTCCAGCGACAAGGTCACCTGATCGTGGATTTCTTGGCAGACTACTTCAGAACCATCGAGGACCGCCCAGTGAAGAACCAGCGTGTCGAACCAGGCTGCGTCTTGGACGCCCTGCCCAAGTCCGCCCCCCACAAACCCGAATCCTTCGAGGTGATCCTCGAGGACATCCGCAAGTACATCGTCCCGGGTTTGACCCATTGGCAGAGCCCTACCTTCTTTGGATACTTCCCGGCCAACTCAAGCACCGCTGGGATCCTGGGGGACGTCCTGTGCAGTGGGTTCAATGTCGTGACCATGAGCTGGGCTACGTCACCTGCAGCCACCGAGCTCGAGAACCGCGTCATGGACTGGTTGGCGAAACTACTGGAGATCCCGGAGATGTTCATGTTCTCGGGCGGCGGGGGAGGTGTTATCCAGGGGAGTACTTGCGAGGCCATCATCTGCACTATGACGGCCGTCCGAGACAAAGTACTGTTGGAGATGGGAGAGGAAAATATTTCTAAATTAGTTGTCTATTGTTCAGATCAAACCCATTGCTCCTTCCATAAAGCTGCACATATTGTGGGGATAAGCACACAAAACATTAGAGAGATTAAAACAACGAAAGCCACAGAGTTTGGCATGTGCCCAGACTCTCTAAGGCATGCCATCAATTTGGATATCAAAGCTGGGTTGGTGCCATTGTATCTGTGTGGGACGGTGGGGACCACGTCGACTACGGCAGTGGACCCGATCAAGGAGATATGCAAGGTAGTGGAGGGACACAATATGTGGGTCCATGTCGATGCTGCCTACGCAGGTGCCGCATGCATCTGTCCGGAGTATAGGTATATGATCGATGGGATAGAGTCTGCTGATTCGTTCAGTTTCAATGCCCATAAGTGGCTAATGTCTGGACAAGATTGTTGCTGTGTCTGGGTCAGGGACCCAACCGCACTCACTCGATCTCTCTCTGTCGATGCTGAGTACCTCAGGAGCAGACACATGTGGTCGAAGAGTGTCGTCAACTACAAGGACTGGCAGATATCACTCAGTCGGAGGTTTAAGGCTATCAGGCTGTGGCTCATCATGAGGAGCCACGGGGTAGCCGGCCTCAGGGATCACATCCAGAGGCACGTAAGTTTGGCAAAACTCTTCGAGGAGCTCATGGGTGAAGACGACCGATTTGAGCTCTTCTGCAAAAGGAGATTTGCCCTTGTCTGCTTCCGAATTTCTTCTTCTGCACTTAGCAAGAAGCTGGGGGGAAAGAAATGCGCGGCCAACGCTGTCAATGGGGGGGGCAGTATCTGAATATCAAAATGGAGCTAGTGATGATGTCATCAACCAGGTGAACAAGGAGTTGCTAGAACAGATCAATGGCACAGGTAAGGTTTTCATGACACATGCCGTGGTGGGCGGAACGTACATAATAAGGTTCGTGGTGGGTGCAACCCTCGTGGAGGAGAGGCACGTACGCATGGCCTGGAAGCTGGTGCAACACCATGCGGATGCCATATTAAGCCGTTGGGTTTAGATTTATAAAATTGAGTGCATTTCCTGGGATCCGTGTTTCCTTTATTTTCATTAAAAATAAATCCGGCTTGGATATTTGTTACGGAGAATTATCCCTCATGGATAGTATTTGCTTATTGTTGCACTGTGGTTATCTTGCCACTGGCATTAATAATGTATCGTGTTCCATGTTTTGCTTAAGAATTGTCCGTCTCTCATCATTTTATTCAGATCCATAGGAGATTTGCTTATTGGGCCATTGTAATTTGGAGGGCTATGTTAGACAATCAAATTCACTTAATGGTGAAACAAGATACACTTTATGTTGGCGAAGACATCTTAAAAAATAGAGATAAACGACGAATGTTTTGAAGCATCTCGTAGTCGTATGCCCATCCCATGGGAAATACAATATTCGTGTTCTACAATGGCCAATGCCTAAGGATTGCCAAACTTGGAGGGCAATGCTACGGTAGCATTGCCCTACAACACCTTCAAATTTTTCATAATCAAAAAGTTATTTTTGTCAAGATACATTGTATAAAACTAGGGACTAACTTGAAAGAAAAAGAAAAGTTGGGGACAATTTTAGAAAATCTGAAATGTTAATGAATTTTAAAAAATCTCGAACATTGATCTATCATTTTGAAGTTAGTGGCAATAAAGAATGAAAGGTGGAAACAAAAGCTGGAAGCTCAAATGGCCAAATAGATAAGCCTACAAGATGTTATATTCGAAAACTTAAATGACATTTATAAATATTTATGGGAATGAACAAAAAATACTAAATAAGTGTTATACCTATTAATTCAAAAGTTTTCATCATTCACGGTAAATATTTATTGTGTTAGAATCAACCTAATTAATAGAGAAGTTACAGATTATTTATTAAATTCCGTTTTAAGATATTCCGTTATATAGAAGTGTATGCTTGTTCGAATAAATCAATTTCTGTACACGTACAATAGTTATAATTAATTAAAAATATTTTTTTCATGAAAAAAATAGTTATTTTATTTACAATATTATCAACTTATTTATAATAAATATTTTATATAATTATAAAATTTATGTACGTATAATAATATCAACTAATATAATTAAATAATTTATTATAATTAATTTTTTAATTTTATATATAGTAGTCATTTTATAATAAAAATAATGTATATAAATTAAATAATTTAGTATAATTATATACAATTCATCAACTTATAATATAAATATAAAATTATAATTTTATATATTTATGTATAAAAATATTAATGTATTTAGTCTAAATAATTTATTATCATTATTTTTAAAAATTTTTATTTAAAATATTTATTTTAGTACCGTAAATCAATTTATTTAAATTAAATAATTTCAAATAATTATTTATCATACAATAATATAATCACTAACCCCTATGTATTATGTTGAGCAAAAACTCTTATGTATTATACATATTTTCTATAATTAAAATTTGCTAATTTCGATTTATGTGTTATGATGCTCGTTAATAGATAATTAATAAAATATTTTCTTTTTTTTGGAAGAAATTTAACTAGAAAATACTATAATATCTTCTAATGTTAGAAGGAGAATTATGCAAAATATAAATATAATTTGAAAATCAATTCTCATTATTAAACGTGTTTCATAGTATTTATAATAACGTTTTATAGTATTTGTAACAACTTTTTTGATAAATTATATTCCTAACTAATTTTGGACAAGTTAACTTATATCCTAATCTTAGAACTCAAATCCCTCCATCATATGTTCATCAATTAAGTAATGTAACATAAACAAAAAAAGAAATCCTAAGTTAGGTATAAGTTACTATATAAAATTTAATATTATATTTTTAACTTTATTTAATTATTATATTAATTTTAAACTTACACTTCAAAACTGAAAGAATTATTATTATGGTTTCGTATGAGTGAAAAAAATAAATTTGAGTTGATTATTTTTTTTATATATTTGAAAATATCAAAATTTGAATTTAAAGTGTTAGATTGATTAAAAGTGACTATAATACTATATGAAAAATTATTATAAACTGATAAAATATTAGTATTATATATATTTAAAAGTTATTAATAGTAAATAATTTAATAATTTAAATATTTTAAATTATTAACCATGGTTAATTTTATTTAATTTTGGAATATATTTTCATTATAACCTTGACAAAGAGTAGACGGTTTAATAGGAGCCAATAAAATGACCAGTAGCGACAAATAGGCATGGCAAAATGATTGAACTTGAGCTGATCCATGAGGACCCCTTGGAGAGCGCAGATCTTATTTCTCCCTTGGGGTCATATTGTCCGCAAGTGCCTTGTATCTCCCAACCTTCACAGACTCTGTATGTATTCAAGAGATGCATATGGTTGAAATTAATTTCAGATGGCTTATCAGTGGCAGCGATGGAGAGATGAGTAAAGGATTGATTGTGATCCCCACACGACGGGTATTGGGCCTCATTGGGCGGTCTATACATGGCCCTACATTTGGGGGTCCAACGTACAACCACTAAAACTCATGCCGAGACTGTATCAGGACATCGTGCAGGCCTGCTTGAAAAGAGTAGTTTATTTCACTTATAGGCCTCAAATATTTTTAGTACATTTCAAAGAAATTGACACTTAAATAATGATATGTGCAGATGTTGGATTGTCTTCCGAGTATAAATAAATGCACGGGGCTCTCCTCCTCCTCCTCACCTCACCCATGCAATCCTTCACGCCTCTAATTGATTGCAACATAATCGACTTCTCTTCTAGTATTTTCTCAACTCCAATTGGAAGAACTATTAGAAGATCAATCAACCTTCGGAAGTTGATCTCAATCACGAACTGCTTGAATTTTGATTATTACCAGGCAACCCAGATCATCTCCATGAACCCATTTGAACCTAACGAGTTCAGGGGAGAAGGGTACATGATCGTTGACTTCCTCTAAAACTACTACAAAACCATTGAGGACGGTCCACTGAGGAACCAGTTTGAACCCAACTATCTCTGGGTGGCCCTGCCGAGGTCAGCACCGAGCCTGCTGAGCCCATTGAGACAATCCTAGAGGACATATGGAAGCACATTTTTCCAGAACTGACACACTGGAAGAGCCCTACCTTATTTGGATCCTCGGAGACATTCTTTGTAGTGAGTTCAAGTTTGTTCGGAGACATATGGCTCACATCCCTGAAGCCACCGTGCTCGATAACCTCGTCATGTCAACAAGTTTGTTATCCATCCGTGGTTTAAAAAATAAGCTAGATCTCCTTATCCTTATGAAGAGGATTGTTCATCCTATATTTTGTGGTACTCTCTACCTTCTTATTATAGATAATTTTATAATAATTTAAAGTAGTATAAAATAATCTAAACCGATCTTTTATAATCTATATAGAAAAATAACATTTTAGAATAGAAATAAATATATTCACTAAGGATGTACCAAGTGTGCAAAATAAGCATAACTATAAACTAAACAATACTAAATAATGCAATTTCAAAGTAAAGAATACTAAGTAGTACAACTAAAAAATAAATCTAGTAAAAATATGTGAATTATCTAAATGGTAAGTCTTTTTTTTAAATACAATAAATATTTTAATTTCCTAACTCTCTCCAAATTCATATTTGTTTCCTTCATTATTTTGGATAGAAAAATAATGTTCTATTAGAGAGAAATATTTTCACTTAAAAAGAATATCGGTCACCAAAAGTGAGAAACAACCATGAATGCAACTCCAAAATAAGTTAGATCTCCTTGTTAAAAGGATCTATCATCCTCAAGAAATTGTGGGTATTTTTGTGGTCATTTGTACAATTTTATTGTTAAATTAAATTGTGGTATAAAATAGTATACAATAATGTAAAGTAATCTATTATGATAATCTATATAGAAAAATAATATCCTAAAATAGGAGAAATATCTCCATTATGATATGTATGGGCAACACCAAAGATTACAATTTTAAATAAATAATACTAAAAAGTGCAATTTAATAAAAGACGTCAATTTTAATAAATTATTTAATTTCTAATTCTTTTTAAATTTATATTAATTTCCTTCTTATTTTTTCTTATATCAAACAAGTATTTCTATATTACTCAATACCCAACTTATTCTCTTAATATCTCGTTCAAAATAATGTAAGAGTAGTATGAGACTACAATTTATTTTCTTAATATCGTAAGAGTAGCATTAGACTATAAAATATTAACCGCTTGTCAGAAGATGGGGGCATGCACCGATCTGATGAACTCGGAGCTCGTGCCACATGTATGCAGCTAACTCTTTAAAAGGTTGACGGAAATTTTATTATGAAAAAAATATATAGTATGTTGGGAAACATGTGAAAGCTGCATGTGTAAGGTTCCATCTCCAACTTTCTATGTTGGGAAAATAAAAAACAACCTACTTTATGTGACATCATTGAGGCATGATTAGGAGATTCCACATTGAGTCTCAGGTGGTTTGTGAAAGTGAAAACTTTACACTGCACTTTAGGTTTTTTGCGTGTAAGATACAGTGTAAAATGAAAATGGCAGGTCGGATATTGTTGTTTATCAACTTTGAGAGGAATGAATGCTTTTGCTGGAAAAGTGTTGAAACCCTCAAATCCTTGTGCTTCAGCTAAGCCCAAATGTGGATGAGTTTCTTGCATCCATATTTGCAAGGAGGTAGGTACCTTCGAGCCCTTTTAGCTATCCCAATCATCAAATTATTGTCATTTTCTAAGTCGTATGAGGATATTGCTCAAATTTCACATAATTATATGTAATTAACATGTTAATCTTAAATTAAAAGATACGTTATAATACGATATCAAATTTAATAATATAGTGAATGTTGTTAATTTATAAAGTTGTAAATTTTTAATTATTTATAAATTATTACTTTTAAGTATAATTTATTTTAATTAGTACAAAATATTTTCTCACCCTAAAAGTTAGGGTAGTTTTAATTTTTTCTAATAATTTATCAAAATATTGTCTCTGTTAATTTATCATGTATAAATCATTTACATTCTATACAGCTATAATTTATTTATTAAAGTAATATTATATAGATTTTATATATTATACTAACCTATTATAATTTTTTTGTTAATTAACAATACTCTCTGTTATTATATAAAAATCATACCGATTGTGATCCGATATCGAAATTACTTTATTTATGTTTATTATTTCACATTAGTCAAAATTAAAAAGTAATATACAACTATTAAACAGTTATTAATAATAAGTTTAAAATTATAATTAATGGGTAAATAAGTAAGATCGAATATTAATATAATCAATTTTAAATTGATTAAAATAAAGATTTATGATGAGAGTATAAATTTTAAAAAGTTAAATAGTGATAAATTATAAATTTTGAATGAATTTATATACTAATTTACTTTTCTTTTATTTTTTTCAATATAAGATATATTTTAATATAAAACCCATAAATTTAGTAAAAGTTTACTTTTGGATTTAAAATTTAATTATTTTATATATGAAGTGTAAATACTATTTACATGAAAAAGCATATCAATTTAACGAGGAAACAGATATTTGTTGAAGTGTGATGATCTCATAAATAATTGGCAATACCTTAACCTTAAAAAATCGTAATATTTCCGCTAAGGAGTAAGCACTCGACTTGCACTTTTCTACTCCAATACCCAGTCCGGCTGGATCTCTCTATCTTGCCCACAGCCCACCGCCACCAATCGCTGCCATTTTGCGCTCCTTTCCTTTCCCCTTCACATGGGACGCGGCCCCACCATCCCAAAGTGTCAATAATTCCTGCAAATAGACCACCTACAGTGCCTACTCAGAATTATATAGCCATAGTTAGAGTTAAATTATGATGCATATCATCACAAATTTGAACCGGGAGATTTTGGGTCACAAGTGTTGAGCAAGAATTACATAAATTCCTTCAAATGATCAAATTCTTAGTAATATTTTTGGATAAATTATTTGATATCTTAATGGTCTAATAATATCTGCACATACATCTTGCGGAAATATAGCCCTACAACCCAAATTCTCAGCTAAAGATAACACAATAATATTATATTAGACATTATGCTAAAATAAATTTTATATTCGGCATCATCAGTATAGGTACCATATAAAACTACTTTCCTGCTGGCAAGACACAGTCCTCACTCCAAAATTTGGCATCCAAGTGCTCCCAATATTCCATCACTTTCCCAGCTTCTCACCACCAATCATCATCCACCCATCATTAGCATTTAGCAACTACTAATGGCCGCCTTTTGGGTCATCACCCTCTTCACAGCACTCGGTGTTGTTTCCTTTGCGTCTCTGACAATGGCAGACCCTCTGCTGCCTTCTCTCCCCGGGATCTCCCCAGAGACGGCCCCCCGGTTGCCCTCCTCAGGCGGTTCAGTCCCGGCCAAGGGCGGCTCCTCCACCAGCTCCCTCCCGACTATACCCTCAAACCCGAGCCCTCCCAATCCCGATGAGGTCCCCTCCAACTTGGAATCGGCGTCGTCCCCGCGAAGCTCCTCCACTGCTCCACCATCAGCAGTGCGAGCGAGAGAAGGCGACCGGTCTCTGCTGATCTACACGGGCGTGTTTCTGGTCTTGGGAACATTCTTGCCAATCCAACTTCTTCCTATGTGTTGATAGTTAAAAGAGCCATCTATCTCCCTTCTTTGCTATATTACATTCTTTTTTTTTAACCTTTTCCATTTTATGTTCCCGTGTTCCCTACTCATAGTGATCATACATGAGGAGTACTTAATGATGCCCGCATTGTGTTTGCTCATGGACGATGAGCTGATCTGGTATTCAACCTCTAAGAAAGTATATCTACGAGTTACCACGGTTTTGCGTCCCCCTTATGTTTCTAGTGAGAGTCGGTATACATATATATATATATATATATTTTGTTCATATGGACTGTGGGGGCACAAGGGATCAGATCACATGGCATATGACCTCTGAACGTCAAGTGTAGTGGTGGAGAATCTGATGCACGTAACATGGTCTAAGAATGGACATGTGACTGAAGGCCAATCGATGTCGATGGGATTAGGTAAACGATGAGTTGTAAATACTAATATGTGAAGGAGAAGGAGAAGAAACTCCTTCACATGTTTCCAATCCATACAGCTATGACTTACTTTTCTCCGACATGAACACATGCCAGTCAATAAATCATATGATATGTTGAAATGGGTCCTTTTTTGCCATATATATTAGTCCATTAAAAGCTCCTAATATTGTGTTTTCTTTTCAATTCAAAACTATAATTTGTTACCAAAATAATCACCAACCAATTTCTGTCATTATTTAGCTTTAGAGCAAGTTACAAAAGAAAGGATAGAGGACAAGCTCGGATAAAAAAGTTTCGCTTTAGAGCATGAGCTTGGTGTACGACTCACTTCGGGTCCCCCTTTCATAAACCCAACCCACAAATGGCATAGCCAAATGATTGTTTAGTGAATTGGCTTTTAGCCCCCACTCAATCATATTATATATGTATATATACACAAAAGTGAATAAATTTATTTAAATAATTTATGAATTAAAGTAAATACAAAAAAATATTTTACCAATACAAATCAATATTTATAGTACAAAATTTTGCACATATTTTTTGTAAGTTGTGTATATATATATTATTTGCATACTAAATTTACTAATATAAATACAATAATTCATAAATTTATATATAATAATAAATAATCATAATTTGTTACATATAAAAATCATATTTTAAAGGTATACCGAATTTATTAAGTATATACATAATTTTATTTTATATGCATATAATAATTCATAAGTTTTGAGTTATAATGTAAATTTAGTTAAAAATCCATGAACATTTGTGTAAAAATAATTATTTTACTTAAATAATTCATAAAATATACAAATCTTCATAAATATACTTAAATATTTTATAATTTATTATAAAAATTATGCAACACATTTATTTATTTATATTTATAAAATATATTTTATATGTATATAAATTGTTTGAATATATAGTTTTATATTTATCTGAATTCATAAATTATTTAAATAAATTTAATTATATACATAATTTAATAAGACCTTTTGTAAATTCAGAAATTTATTTTAAAATAAAAATAACATATAATAATTATTTTATGCATAAGAATTTTGAATTATTTTATATATATTTATAAACTTTCTATTTAATGTAATTTAAATTAAGGTTTTTAATTTGACCTTCTACGACCCATCTACCCTGACAATGGTGGGAAAGAAAACCTTAACAAGAGAAATTCTCTTCGGTCGGGTATTATGGAAAGCTACTCCAAATAGAAAGAGCAATTTCAAAGTATAATTTTCCATATGGGCAGCATTGACGCAAGATGAAGAGACTCTTACATCATAACTTAACATGGGCTACACTCGCAAATCTCCCAACTAAGAGCTCATGCTCACATAAGGTAATTCAGAAGTAGAGAGCAGACCTCACCCATGAAATGAGAAACAGAAGAGGTCTTTGGAGACAACAAATAAGTTTCAGCTTATGCTCATAACTAAGTTGGGAAAATGAAAAAGGGAACACAAGAACCACAAAGCTCCTGACAAGTCCTTTACTATCAGAAAGGCAAAAGCATCACCCACCAAGATTCTGCAAGGTAGATAGCCAGATCATGGTGCACTATTCTCTAGTATCAAATGACTCCATCTCCTTGTTTCACTTCTTCCCAATGAGCTTCTCGATGAGGTCGGCAGCATCTTGGACAGTGAGGATGCTCTGGGCGCTTTCTTCTTCCACGCTTATCCCAAACTCCTCCTCCAATCCCATGACAATCTCCACCTGTATAGAGCATGAAGGAAGTCATTATGACTGGATGAGTGTGAGGGGTGATTACAGCTCAACAATTCCTCTGATCCTTGATAGAAGAAGAAGAGCCAACTCAAGAGAGAAAGCATTTCGAAGGACCAATGGTACAAGGTTGAAGATCCCTAGGCCACAACATTTCTCAATTGGCAAACAAGGGGTCATTTATTTGTGGTTAATCTGGTTTTATGAGTGATAGAGATGTTTGCACTTTGAATTGACATAGTTCTGAATCAGCTGGTAATTCATGAAATGACACGAGATAATTTATCAAACTATGAAAATCAGAAAATTTATAAAGAAAAGACATTGATTTAAAAGCACCCTTCATACCGTGTCCAAAGAGTCTGCTCCAAGCACAGTGAACTTTGACTCTCCTGTAACCTCAGAGTTATCTGGTAATGCCAACTGCTTCTTCACTATCTCACAGACCTTCGTCACTGTCTCTGGCTTGGCCTGGCCAGGAATTAGTTACTACCAATATGAATATGGGCATGGACATAATTATATTATAGAGTAGACCGACACCTGCCCTCAATTTTTCACTCACTAGTGCTTAGCTCATTGAATTTCAAAATTCAACAATTTAATCCAAAAAGGTTTTATTTTTTTCTGAAACTTTAGTCCTTCCCTTAAATTTTTTTGATGGAAAAAACAGAAGAAAATTGTCTCTTATGCACACCAATGAAAAAACTGAAGAAAATAACTGAAGTGTTAAAACAGTCAAATGTTTGGATTAAACTGTTTGATTTTGCATTTTGAGGACCCAAGTATTAGTGAGCAACAAATTCAATGAACAAAGTGTTAGTCCACTCTATATGATAGGATTGTGAAAGGGTGAGTTGAAAGGGTAAAAAGTAGTAAAATTTCAGTATATCCGATGAAAGATAACCTAAAACCTGAAGCTTGGAATTGTCCAAAATATAAAAAAGAATAACCGAATCTCAGGGGTAAAGTATGATTCAGAAGAAACTATATACATGACTCGGAATGGAGATATCTGAGGGTTTAGTTCATCCAATACCCATAACTTATAATACAAGAACTTAATAGAAATATTTTTCTGTGATGAATGACAGGGAAAAACCAATTCCACAGATACATTGATGAAAGAGTATCATGCTATTAAAAAAAGGAAAGTAAAAGAATACATACCGCACAGAAAACCTGAAGGCGGGATGCCAATTTGGATGAGCTGAGAGATGGGAAGCTTTTACCGCTGATAGGTAGGGAGATTAGGCTCAAGCTAGAAAGTCTGCTTGGTGCCTAGCATCGCAATTAATGGGAAAATATATTAAAATATGAAGTATAGGTAGCTCATAAGAGATAAGAGCCCTTTGGTCATCAAGCTCAAGCATGTTCGTGCAACATATACACTGCACATAATAATGTGTTAAAAAAACAGCAAACCAAACACAAAAACAGGTTTTGGAATTACCTGAGAATAGCAACTAGAAATTGCATGGCCCTATAAAAAAAAACTAAGTAAATAAACTAACCAATGTGCTTCTTTAAGGTTAAAATCTCAGTGCACAGCTGCTTACGAAATCAGAGTAATCTATAATGAAATATCTTAACAAACTCTGTGCAGAGTTTTTCCATTATGGTCGGTGGAAAGTCAACACTCAGAGTATCCTTTTCAAAAATTCCAAAACAATGTGTGTTGGCCATGAAATTTCTGAACTATTTCAACTCGTCAGGTCATATTTTAGTCTTTCATAGACCAGGACAGGAATATGACATTTTGCTTCATCTTTCATAGAGGAAAGAACACAAAAAATGAATAACAGGCGTTCTGCCTCCTAAATTAAGCATAAAGGACAGAATTTTATCATGCATTTCTAATAAACACAATTACTATTCACAGAATAATTAACGAAAATTCCTAGTGGGAGAGAAGAGACTGAAAACAGCATATAAATACGCGGACGTGTATCAATTACACCGATATTCTATAATATGATTTCATTTTTCCAAAAAATAGCAGATCTTAAACAATCAAAATCTCCATAACCAAAAAGCAAAAAAAAAAAAAGCAAACAATCAGCATCCATTTTCATAATCACATATCTAAAGGTATAACTAAACACCAATATCGTCAAAGGAATCTGCAACCCTAATCAGACCAAATATAATTGCATGAGAATCGAGACATTCATGATATAACACCAAAACCGTTGAAATCCGTCACAGAACCTAACCAAAGAATCAAGAGAATCAGAAATGAACGGGGATCTAAATCATAGTGTACGCAAAAATGTAGCCCGGCAGTGATATAAAATCCTACACACGAATCGACAAACCAGAACAGTTCAAGAGAGCTATACGTAGGCATGCTTGAGGGAGCAGGAGGCAGACTTCATGCAGATCGGAGTTCCAGCAGTAAAGGTTGCCATTGATAATATGATTTGAGCAACAGAAAGGATGACACTGCACGAGGGTTTAGAGAGAAAGATAGGCAGAGTGAGTCTAAGGCTGCTGAGGACCAGAGAGAATTGCTTTATATAGCAGAGAGGCCTCGGCCTACAATCCTCGTTGAGATTTGTTGGTAAGCTCAAATAACTTTACTTTGGTTCCATCGAAAAGAAGGTGATGTTTGGTTACGAAGTTAATGTTATCCCTGCCCGTGTTTTCATTGTTCATGGTCGAATATTTCACTGTGCCGGTTTGTGTAAAAAGATGGATATAACATCTTCTAAATACTTGTGCTAGAATGACTTTTTTTTAATGGAATTACTGAAGAGAAATAAACTCCGTAGCCACTCCCTTGCACCTGTAGAATCTATCCATCAACGAAGCCCCTTCACAGCTCGAGCTTCTGGACTCTATCTCCTTTTTTCCCCCTTTCTCTGCGTCTATTGATGCCTGACCTTGAGCTTTCGAATGGTTGAGTTTATTACACCATTCGAAGCTTCCCACTCTGCAACGACACTCTTTATTTTAGTTAGTTTCCTTGTGCGGTTAAGCTCTGCTCCAATTTTCCTTCAAAACTGAGGCCTCCGCTCCGATTCCGGCGACGGTCCAAGCTCTCTGCTCTGATTCAAACCCCTCAGTTCGCATTGCTCTTTGCCTGCTCTGATTCAAATCGCTCCACGAACTCTACTCTCTTTTGTGTTGCATGTGCATTGTACTGCATTGTTCCGCCGACCACGAACTAAGGAAAATAGCTTCCCACGGCTACGACATAAACCATCCGGACTGAGGTTGGACTCGAGCTCGACTCCCTTCTCTCAATCTTCTTCATTGGGTTCGGTCTCGGTGACTTCTTTGAGGTAAAATAAATTTGTTTCCTGCTCTGATTTTTTGTGTGTCACTGATAGCTGATACAGATTGGGAGGAAAGGAAGAACATTTGGATTCTAGAATGATCGCAGGTGCTTTTAGATTGCATCTATAAAAAATTTCCCATGGGTCGATGTTTCTCTTTCTCTCGTAAAATTATGAATCTTTATGGGTTTCATGATTTTGGTGGCCTATTCTGGTTTTACTTACCATCATATACTAAGCAAAGATGTCATGTCCTGTATTTATTGATAGTATTGGGACTCTTGAATTTGCCAAGAGAGGTTCCTCTTTTTCATTGTTTTGAAGTCATATCATGCAGCACCCGATATACAAACATATTCAGAATTGTCACAAGTCCTATAAGCCTCAAAAGCTCTGTGCGGTCCCTCAGTCTGTCTCTTTCAGTAGCCAAATGGGAGATGCCCGTAAGCCCCTTGCTGTTCCGATACCCGACCTTGTCAAGACCAATAAAATCGAACTTTTGAGAGCCCTTGAAGCATCACTGGGCTCTCCATTCAGTATGGACCCTATTTGTCCTCTCCCGAGTCCAATGATCATCGTTATTAGCGGACCACAATAGGTGATATTTCTAATAAATAGTGGAATAAAAGAGTTCAGTAGTAAATATTTACACAAATTAAAAAAGGGAAGGGAAATTAAGACTTGAAGAAAATGAATGAGTAGATAAATCACCTACAATTTCACCATAATGGTAGAATATAGATTTATGTCTGGGGAACTAAAACAACTTCGTTTTAGGGGCATTTGGCTCAATGTAATATTAGATTATATTGTACAATTTAATCATGCAAAAGATAAGTTTTATGAGTTCAATTAGATATAATTTAAATTATTGGATAAATAGTTTGAATTGTTATAGATGTATTATCATTATTATAATAATACAAATTTAAAATGACACCTTGCATCGTTTCTTGGTGGCCTGGATAAATCTCAAAGCCAGGGAATTGAGACAGAGCTTAGAAGATTTGCTTCTACACTCAAACAATGTAATTAGTGTGTAATTGGCTACAACTTCATAGAATTGAATACATGCAGCCATTCACAGTGACACCAGCCAAAAGAACAACCAGAAAGATACAAGACTGAATGATTGATTAACAGAACAAGGTGAAACATTACATGCAGTCGTTCAACTTACATGCCCAATAATATGTTAGCAGCAGTCACATGTTTGTCCTCAATAAACCAAAAACTTGATACAGCAAGGTTTCGGACTTGGATGTTATGTCTCTGGAATAGGAAGATATAACTACAAATCCTATCAAAAAATTATCTTGGGACAGCAAAATAAATGGACTGACCACATGTGTCTCGTCAACCTTCTTCCAGCGGAAAGCATAGCTTCTAGGTTTGTATATGTACACAAAAACAGAGGATACATGATAAGAACAGAGGATTAATCTATCTATGTATTGTCAAAGAGGCTGCGTTGAACATACACTGCAAAATCCCCGACCTTGTGTGGGTGGAGGAGGACTGCACAAACTCCAAAACAGATGGCTGCTGTAGCAACTACATAGAGAGCAGGGCGAGATCTCAGCATAAATGGCAAGAAAATTTGTCTTGATGGCTTTTTCTTAAGAGTTCCACTCTCCGAGCCCTCGAAATCCAAGAGTGGGAAGGTATCGTTCTGGTCAGTGCAAGTCGTGCCGGCCAAGGGTCTGCAGATTCCATTGTCTCCAATTTCCATATCCTGTTTTTAAGCCCAACAAAAAATCATGAGCATCAGTTAAGGAACGTGTTCTTAAGAAAGTTGCCTCTTTCCCCCATGGAAACTTCCAAGAAAAGTATGAAATAAATAAAATAAAGGCAAACACAGGCATGAGCTAGTCCCTACAACCAATGGTGAATTTATTATCATAAAAAAACTTATAATATATGCATTATACCTTATTTGGCAGAGACATTCTTGCCTGATCAACTTGAACAGACGAAAGCACATCATTTGGAGATTTAGGGGCTGAAAACCCTGTGTGTAGCAGGGAACCCCCAATTTGTCGGACTTTGTGACAGATAGATTCTCTTGCAAATTCCATTTTTTTCATCAAGACGTCAATATCAGCACCAAGTGAACCTCTATTTCCACTGTTTACTTCAAATCTATCCATTAAATTCTGCAAGATCAACAAAATTTTCTCCAGTATAACAGTTGACCCATTTTCGGTCAGAAAGTTCAGCAAACCAGTGAGCTGTCGGATCTGAGAAGCAGATAGAGAATGGTGAAGACTCTCCGAGCTAGGCTCCTTCAGTAACCACCCAATGTCCACCAGGAATTCAGAAATTGCATCTTGTCTCCAAATAAAAGTCTCACATAAGGGTTTAGTGCTTGGAAAATCAGAATCTCTCTTTGAAAAAGAATCATCCATGGTTTGCTGTATCATTCTCATCTCAGAACAAGTTTCTTTGTCAGCAAAAAGAATTGGAACAAAATTCGATAGCCCTGACTCATTCTCCACCTAAAAATATAGGTAATATGACATCAGACAAGCTCCCCCTCCTCACAACCTCATCCACAGGGGAAGATAAATATAACATATATAAGTGACATAATTGATCAAGGAGATTTGTCAGAGTAAAAAGGCTCTGCCAGAATTTAAAAGGATGATCTAATTAAAATACAAATACCTACCTCAATAAATGCAGGACCAAAGATATCAGGGCAAGTTTGAGGAATGTGAATCTTGTAGAATTGATACTCAGTTTCACAGTTATTGCCATCTTCAGATCTATAATCTGAAGATAAAAAACTGGATTGACAAGGTAGATATTTGCCGCTGAAAGACACAAGGAACCTGCAACCAAGTAATACTTCTCAAGAAATTTCATTAAAGTTAAATATCTGGTTTTAAATGGTTTGCACTGCATGATATAGCAAATCTGTATGCTTCGATAACTGAATAGTATTTAGAATAAAAAAAATGTAACTTTCTGACTGAAAGAAAATGCATCAGTTAACCCCCTCCAAGATAACATATAATGAACCAAATGAATAATAAAACATGACAAGAACATGTACCGGACTTTCGATTGTAGCAAATTACTTCCACAAGCAACAAACTCTATGGGTGTGCCCGCCTCAAAGCACATAGGATATACATAATGGAGTCTCGGAGCTCGATCCTCCACGTTGATTCTCATCACAGAAGACCCACCTATATATATTAAAGAAGCTCATCATATCAAACAACATAAGCAATCTTTAACACTGAAAAAAATTCGGAAGGTGTAATCAAGCTTGAGTGCCAAATTTTCAAGATACAAGGAACTTAAATATATAGAAGGAAAAGGAACAAGGCTACCTTTAAGAACACAAAAAACCATGTCGTTTAAATATACAAAAAATGTGCTTCTTGCTGATAATACACTTCCAGGCTGGATAACAAAATGGTGTATGCTTGATACAGGATCTTCACAAAGCTGCGTGTCAAAAATTAATATATTGAATGAAATGAGTAAAAAGTAGAAAGATTCATCTTCCTGGATCTCCCAGAAAGTTGTCACCAAATTATGAGTTTATTACCATCCCCCACATAATTTTGGGCATTGCAACAAACATTGTCAAGAAAGTACATCCAGGACGAATATAGCCTTCCAATTCTACAGGCATGCTGGATAACCACTGGAATACCTGGTGATAAACCCGATCGCGTGTTAATGATTTCCATGTCAACTATTGAGAGAGTAAAAAGCACTCGTTTATATAATAAACTGCCATAATAATCTCTAATTACTTGGAGTCTAAGACGCCTTGGAAACTCTGCTGGGTTCCAATCATAGAGCTTGAATGATATCCGTCCTGTAGGACACTGTTTTGTAATTGCATCATCTTATTAGTACATATTTAAGAAAAACAAAGGTAAAAAACAAATGAATATCCAGCTTTGGCCCCACCACAGATGTGTAAGTGCTCCTATTGTCGCAATATGATGGGGAGAGTGCATGTTTTGGATTATCTTTTGTACCAATTAGTTGGATATCTCGAGAAGCTATAAAGGATACTGCACTATCTGTATGGTTAACTGTCTGGAACTCTGAAGCAGAACAAGGAGGAGATACTTGTCCATCCCCACGCTCCGAGGGAAGCTCCTTTTCACTCAACTGGCTACTCGAGCACAAGATATCTATTCCATATGTCATTTGTCAGGCTTCTGATGATATGATAACAGAGGGACACATTTTACCTCTCATCAAAAGAAAAGGCTATCTACATAAATAACAGGTCCTACCTTTCCCATCTTCATCCTCGCATTGTGCATCATCAGTGTTCACATCCTGTGGTGATTCCTTTTCTGCAGTAACATCGGGACTAACAAGCTTCCGCCGACGCCGGTTATTATGGCGCTCCAACTTCCTTCGACAACTCCTTTTACCTTCATCAAAGTCTGATAGGATGTGGAACCTACAAAAAAGAGTTGCCTTTTGAAGCTGAAAGTCTTGCATCTTTTTTATATAAACCTTGAATGTTCATTTAGAAAATTACACATAAAATACATTGTTGATTTACTAAACACAGTAGCACAGATATTTGAATATCCAGGCGTGCACAAAAAATTTCAATTTTCGTGTATTACACCAGGCATCACAGTTACTCAATGGAACCTGTCACACATGATACAACAAATTGCTCTTCACCAAGTATTCCCTCTATGTCAACATTTATGAATGCTTTGACATGTAAACAGAATTTATTTTCCTTGGAATATAGACATATCAATGGATATTACTGAGCTAGGTAAGGCAATGCACGAATAAGCTTCCACTACTAAGAATAGATGAGATATGGATGGCAATGGGGCAGGTCACAACAGGCATCCCAATACCTAAACTTTCCCGTGCATATGCAGACCGGGAGGGAAGTGCCTTGTATATGTCTTTATTTTAACAAACATGGCAGGACAGGGCAGGACATGTCAACTGTCTGACCAGACCCACCCTACCCTGCATATGGGTAGGTTTGACATGGCCCAAGGCAGGGGGGTCTTGTGGGCCAGGTCAAAATCGTCATCCTCTAGTGGAGACTGAATGATTTAGTTGGCTTAGACAACTGAGGGTGACAATACCAGCCAGCAAATAACCAACCCCTACAAGTGATTCAAATCTCAAGCTGCAGCATTAAATGGACTTCAGTAGAGGAGGATCATCCATTGCACTATCTGATAGATCAGCACCATATCTATAAGTAGCTGTATTTCCCATAAAATTAATACAAGTTAATGCCTAAATTCATACTTGGGTAAAATTTCTAGACAAGGTAAAGATAAGAGTTCAACATCAGTGTTGTTAAGAGGCTGCAAATGGCATGAAACTTCTGACTCTCTGACTTGGGTGCACCTAGAGGTGATATAACCGTCTTTCTTTGTTTGATCAGCAGTGATATAACCATCTTTCAAGTCATTGCTTTTCTCCTCTAAGGGTAATAAATCCCCTCTATACACGATTGAGTCAGTCAATTAGCTCTAGCACTAGATACAATGATCCAATGACATTTTCATGAACTGATAGTAAAGAAAGAATAAGCTGCTTATCAAGGAACTGTCCAATTAGCATTAATGAATCTCAGTTTGTCTGGACAAACAAAAAAAAATCTCAGCTTGTCAACGAACTGTGCAATTAGCATTAATGAACATCTGATAAAAACTAGGGAAACAATTCACTAATTGAACACAGGTTCAACAGTAAAATCAATCAGGAGAAATGTTTAAAGGATACATATTTATCCAGAATAATCTTAAAGCAGAACCTTCTATCTCAAGTGCATCTCATTAATGATAAAACATTTAATCTAGCATAAGCGTAATACTCGTGTCACCTTCTGAAGCGAAATTCATAGTAGAAACAGTAAAGACCCAACTTCCAGAAGCAAATCGATAAGTTTGCGCTGCCAAGACATTACAGGAACTGAATCGAGAAACTTGACGTGGAATTGCTTACTTGCCGCACTGTTGACAGTAGCGCTTTGTCTCGCCATCCAGCATCACTGAGGAAGCGTTGGCACACCGGAGGCATACCCTGTGGCGGCGGTGATAGCCCTTGAGTTCGCTAATATCCACCTCGCAGTCAGGGACCTGGCAGCGGGCAGACCCCGACCCGGAACGGTGGGTCCGTGTCCGCTTCTTCCCTGGGAGGCCCTCCTCCTCAAGCTTCTCGTCGATCTCGGGGCAGGCACAGGGGACGCGGCCGGCGAGGAAGTTGGAACAGACGAGACGGGCGTCCCGCTTCCGGATCCGGCCCACGGCCTCGACAGAGGGAGGGAGAAGGTCCGCGTCGGAATCAGCGGGAGGACCGGTCGTGGGGATTCCGTCAGCGGCGGAGTGGTCCCAAGGATCTGGGAATAGGTGGTCGTCGGAGGTGAAGTCAAGGAGGTCGGCGAAGTCCCAGACAGAGGATGTGGGGTCTTCGATGAGGATGGGAGGGTGACTGCCGTCCATGGCCTGAGGGGGGGAGTGGTTGAGGGACGACGGGGAAGGGGTTTTAGCAGGCTCCATAGAAATCGGGGGCAGCAGGTCCAAATGGAAGGGCTGCAGAGGTTTACCTAACGGACATATCGGTTGAAGAAAATGAGCTCCCCCTCCCTCCCTCCTGCTGTTGGTGATGGTTTGTTGGATCTCTCTCTATCTGTTCCACTCTCTCTCCTATGCTCTTTCTCTCTCTCTTTCATTATAATGCAAATATACTTTCTTTTCCCTTATTTCTCTCACTAGCTAGTTGGTTGTTGTCTTCTTCTTTCCCAGTTGCCACATTTGTCAAATAATTGTCATGTAGAAATTATTCATTCAGGAAAATCTCTCCCAATTAAAAATTCAATTTTCAAGGATTTATTACAATTAGTTTTTTTATCATATCACTATGTTATTAATTCAAAATCATACAAGACCAACTCATGAGCATAATTGGGGCACGAAAAGCTTGTATATGTGTTAAATTTTTTATGTAATTTATTATATATTTTATATGATTTAATATTATATCGCCTCTCTCTATCTAGATTTACTTAGTCGGAGCATTGCCCTTCTTCAAATAAGGAGATATATTGTTATGTTCTCAACAATTATGTTTTTTTGGTGGAAACTCCTCCATACACCACTTTGACGTTCTTCCAACTCATCCACCACATTCCAATCTATTTATCAATCTCATATTTTTCTCATAATAATACATTCAGCTGAAGCAAAGCAATGTTTGCTTTGTCTTTCCATTCACAATATCTGAATTACTCACCCATTAAATAAGTATATACAATCCCATAAGAAATCTCAAATCTAAATAATGAGAGATTGCAGTTTTAGTATTATGATCTCTAAGTTGCATAGTCTCTTTAAAACAACACTCAATGGTACTCTTTTGCTTTTTTTTGACAATATTTTAATATCAAGAATAAAATTAAAAAATTTACTAAAAAACTCGTATATAATAAGATTATCAAAATTTAACCATTTGTTTGATGTAAATCTAGTAGAAATAGTTTTGATAGAGCTTATCTTTATATCGGTAAGGATTAGTTAACTTAATAGATATATTTTTTCATGTGCAAAAAATCAAATAGATAGATTTTTATATGAGAAAAAAATATATTATAATACCTTAATTTATTTAATAGTCTTAAATTTGTACATATACTAATTTGATAATACTTAAATTCTTCAACCAAGATCATTTTTATTTATACTATTATTTCTATTGTAATATCTTTATTTTATTATTAGTTCAATCAGATTTTAGATGTGCAAATCACCACATCATCTCTACATAGAAAACTATACTTATTTTAGGATGGACATAACATAATATACCTATAATTAAACACATTTCCAATAAAAAATTATAAAATTTTAAAATATTATGCATATAAACAATTATTTACAAAAATTGTAACGGTTTATAACCTACAAAAATCGAACTGTTTATAACCTACTTCTAATATATCAATTAACTTTCATTGCAAGATATTCAATTAAGAGTTCTTTTTTTGGTACATTTCAAAGTGTTTAAAGAGAGTAGTGAGCTATAAAAAATTTATTGTGATAATAAAATAAAGAAAAAAAACTTATTATGATAATAAAATAAAGAATCAAGTTCTTGTTCTAAGCTACTACTAAAATATATAAAATGGAGCAGCTTCTTTAAAAAAGATTTCTTTCACATTCACACATAATTCTTGTTATAAGGATTAACTTGTAATTGTATATTTAAATATCATTAAGTTACATGCACACTTTCCTGTGGACAATGAATCACAAATATATAAGAAGTTTGGCAAGGTTATTGTTTGAACCTACTAATAGGGTTATATATGTCAAAATAAACTTTTGAACTACTAATGAGATTTTTTCACACCGGAAAAGTAACTCAAAAACAAAAACTAGAGGTCATAACAAATGGAGCACCATATTTAACAGAGAAATTACGAAATTATGATGTATTGGGAGGAGAGAATGGATAGTTTATAGTGTGAAACTTGGTAAGTTGATGGTGAATACAACAATGTGGGATTTAAATTGTTTGTTTGGTAACGATTTGAGAATAATCGTCATGTGCTTTGCACAGGACGCTATGATTAGTCATGTCAGGTCATGTCCTATTAATGTGGTTGTCTCACTCAAGTTTAGTCTTTGTTGATTGTATAAGTTGTCATGACCATAATTTATTGCACATTTCTAACTAAATTTAGTAATTGCTCAATTTGTAAATTTGCTAATTGGTTTTGTCCATTAGTGTGACTTATTCAATTCAACTGTTTGTATATTTCTAACTAAATTTAGTAATTGCTCAATGTGTAAATGTGCTAAAAATATTGGTTTTCAAATTTATTTTATTTTCTAAAATTATTTACTTAATTTTTGATAAAAAAATTAACTTTACTATTATTAAGTCTACTTAATAAAATAAATATTTATCGAATTTTGATTGATTCAATATAATTTGACCCTTCATCCAATTACATTCAATTTCCTCTTAAAGGTTTTATCATTTATTCTTAATAAGGATAATTTCTTACATGTTCCTTTTATTTGAAATTCCACTCTAAACTTAATTTCAAGTGCTATAACCTTTCCTTTTATTGTTTTTAGTATTATTCTTAAATTTTTTTTATATTTTATTTAGAATATATGAAATATAAACCCACATTCCCATATTTTTCTCACTTATTTGATCATTTAGTCGAAATATTTTTTTACCATATTAATATTCTTATTCCTTATGCTTTTCTATGGACAATTTACTATTTACACTGGTGCCACCTTATTTATTAGGGTTTATTCCAAATCCTGTGGAGACTGGACTAAAATATGCTTTAAATTTAATCAGTATTTATTCAACACAAAGATGTAGAATATATTACGTATTCTCTCAAATTATAATGGTAGTTGTAGTCTATCATATTATTTGTATTATTATATACAAATCTTCAAATAATTTGTATGCTCGTCTATTAATTATTGTTATAGGCAAATTTTATAAATTATAGATAACTCTTTTTTTTACACAATTAATTATAGATAACTCTACTAATTTCTACTAATTCAGAATATATTTTTGCTAAATTTTGTCTAACATAATAGTTCGTATTGATATTAGGTTCGTCCCTAACCATACTTGTAAACTTGACCAGAATAATGACATGAAATAAGGATACTATCTTACACAATAGGTACTTACACTCCATTCTTACAATTTCTACTATGTATTTTATTTTTAGTTTCTCATAGAGGAAGTGGACTGTATTGGTGAGGGGATCTATAATCACTCAAATTATTCCTCTTCTCCTAGAGGAGATGGATAATCCATTACAAAATCTATTATAATTCTCTCCTATTTTTATTTTAGAATGGATAAGAATTAAAATTTCCTTATAAAATTTTAATGCTTAAACTTAATTTGATGACATGACAAGCATCTAATTACATATTCTGTAATTTCTCCTTTCATTTCAAATCACTAATATCATTTTAAATTTTAATATATTTGTATACTCTCATTTACATTACGTACACCACCTAAAATAGATTTAAATTGAGCATTAGTGGATACTACCATTCATCATTTAAAAATCAGTAATCAATCCTCCTAAATGGCAAAATTTGTGTTTTCAGCCTTTCTTGCTAGTTCAACCATTTTATTATAATATTGGCAGATTTGTTCTGTCGTAAGCTAGGATTGCATTTTACTACCTCAAGCATTTGATAATATTTTAATCTTTTTAGGGTGATAGTAAATTATTAATTTATTATCTTTGATTAATTTCATCACCCATTTTTTTTTAAAATTTAACTCATTTTAGGTCATTATATATTTTAAGATTTTGTGATATGCGAATATTCTACCCTTCACTCTATATAAATAGTGTTGTCAAATCCTAAAAATAAATATTATTACTGACAATTCCAAATTATGTATGAGATGGTTCACTCCATATTTGTTTAGCAGCTTAGAGGTATATACAATCAATTTTCCTTGTTAAATTAACACACAACTCAGTTAATTTTTGTTGGGAGAGTATCACCGTATATTATACTACCCTCCTTAAAAATAGGAAGAATTAAAATACAGGTTGGGGGAAGATATGTCTTTAACTACTCATAACTTTTCACAATTCTATCACATTAATTGGTTACCGATTTTATGTTAATTCAGTTAATAGGGTCATAAGTATAAAAAAATTCTCAATAAATTTTTTATGATAACTTACCTCTAATACTAAAATTTTGGAAAGATGAATTTAACCTAAGTGAATCGAAAAATTAAAATTGAATCAAGAATAATAAATCAAACTAGTGGTGAAATCGAACTAAACTTATTTTTTAAGAAATTAAAAAAAATAATCTAGACCCTCTTGAACAACCCCATAAATGAGAAATTAATGATAAAAATATGTGATTGAAAATTTGATCAAATTAAAATTAAACCCACTTAAACAAAAAAACTTTACAATTTTTTCAAGGGGTCTAAAAGATGTAAACAAAAGTTATTGTTTCCAAATTGTAGTGAATTGATCAAACTATTTTTAGAAAGATAAATTGTGAGATAGTAAATTTTTTTTAAGAACTAAATTATTGATTGAGATAAACATTGAAGGTCCAACCACTATAAGATGTTCTAATTGTATGAATTAATAACTTAGAAAATTTTAATTTTTGGATATTCTTAAATTTAGTATGATATTTTTTATCTTCATAACATGTCTAGATCCATAGTATATGTAATCAAATAGACCATATCAAATTGCGCTAGTATGAAATATTTATATTCGCTATGCTAATATAAAATATCTCATTAAGTTGAGAATACCCCTAGTGTCTGATTTTGCTAAGTTCTTAACCCAAATGGTGTGCTTCATATGGATCACCACCACCGTGTAAAACATGGATACATACATGATTAACTTCCCGGCTCCATGAACATTGGTGTCTTGGAATGTACTTCCCGGCTCCATGAACATTGGTGTCTTGGAATGTACTTTATTTTCTCCTACGTTGCACGCCCTAAACTTCAACTATCTCTTCTCTTCGTAGATTTTTATTGAATTTTCTTCCTCCTATAAATTTGTGATATTTATTTAAATCCGTGATTTGTATAAAGTATTAATGAAAAGCAAGTTGTGGGTGTGTCCTAATATGCAACCTTTTCGATAAATAAAGACAATGGCAAAATAGGGTATGCATGTGCTATGGTCATTCTTTTATCTTTCATCTTTTTTCAGATTCAATAATTTAATTGAAAATATTGGTAATTATGAATGAGTGTATTGTACTACCAGCCAAAGAAATTATAGATTCCATTAAAATAACCGCACTTAATGCAATGGCTAAATAATTGGTTTGTACTTGGAAATATGTGGGAGAAAATTGAGAAAATTATGGGGAATAATACCATTTGGTACAATAAATAAGGGTTAATGACATGAGAAAGTCCCAATCTTTAGGGTAATCTCAAATTAGTATGAACTTTAAATGTTGGTTTATATTGTTTAATTATATTTTTTAAAATAAACTAGAAATAAAAATATCAGTAATAAGATGATGAGTCTCCTCTATAAAAAAAACTATAAATGTATATATATATATATATAATATATTCATGCCCTTTTAAATTAGAGGGGGAAGGGGCATAACTACAGTATGTATGGGGAAAGGAAGACGTCATATTCAAGCCAAAGTTAGCCGTTAATATAGAACCTGTTCCTAGAACTCTCCATCAAGCAATTATTGTGGACTTTGAGATTGATACACAAAATGAAGATCCAACCTTTTATTAGTGTATGCAAATCGTCCTCTATCATGTACTAAACTCTTTAGACAGATTAAGAAATTGGGGGGAGGGAGACTAAGCTAGTTCACACTGAGTGTCCCTAATACACCTTATACAAGAAGTATACATATTTAATATAAAAAGCATAGAATACAAGGTAACAAATGTGACTTATTAAGAATTTATTTGAATAGGAAAATGTCTTCAATACTAGTAATAATTGAGACTTATTACTTCAAAATTGAAGATGATTAACATTGAGCTTTTATCAAATATACTAAAACAATAAAAATATAATTATTTGGAGAAAAAATGGGCAAGTTAAATATTTTATGTTTGAGGTGTGAATAGTAATGATAAATTGTGAATGGTTGTGAATTCTACTCGGATCCTTTCCCACTGTGATTCATGTGTTGGTTGTGGATATATTTTTAAATAAGAAAAGTTATTTTCAGCAATATTTTAAAACAAAGTGGTTTTGTGATTTAACAAATGAAAATGTCATAACTTATGAAAAGATACGTGGTAAGTTAGAGTTATTTTTATCGTGCAAGTTTTTTAGGGTATTATAATATTATTATTTAACTGTTATAAATTGTTATAAGATAGGATCGACGGAGATTGAGTTATTGAGTACTCAATGTCCGTTTTTCAAAATCATATTTTTTTTTTCCAGTTTAAGTTGGAAGCCGGCATCACGCAACAAGTCACGTAAATAATTAGAAATTTTGATTAGAATTATTATTTTTTATCGAATAGATATACCGGTATATTAATGTTGTATATTTGTTTAGTATTTTTTAAGAAAATGAGAGATTTAAATTTAATTAAGTGATTATAAAATATATAGTTAATTTTAATGTAGAGATTGGAGTATTTTTTTGAAACTATTTTATATATAGCTTAGGATGATTGATATAATATAATTTTGATGTGTTAATTGTCTAGTATAACAAGAGTTATGTGGGATTATAACTACACTTTCACTCTTATTATTTGTTTAAATTGAGAGGTTCGAATTAAAGTGTTGGAGGTGTTAAAATGAAAGGAAAGTGATAGATTTGAATATATTAAAATTTTTTAATAATTAATTGTTTTGATAGAGGTTAGGTGAGTGTAATTATTATTAATGAAAAATTATAAAAATAAATTTATTATTTTAATTAAATGAAATAATTTATTAGTTATTATATATAATTAAATTATATTAAAAATATTTTATACAATAATTTTTTATTTATAATATTTATATTATATAATTTTATATAAAATATTATTAATATATAAATCTATTTAAAGTATATAAATAATAATTTAATATATTAAAATAATTTAAATAATAAATTACCTAAACACTTCAAATACCTACAATTTTGTAATGATTATTTTGTAGTGTAAATTAAAGAGTAGGATGGATTTGGAGTGAATATATTATCCAAATCCCTTCATTTTTTTTCAAATAAGGAATTTTTTTACTAATACAAATTTTTTCGCTCCCAAACACTACAAACAAAAATAGCATTAAAAGTACAAGTTGAACTGACATTACATATATCTCATAGATATTAGTTTTATCATTTTATTTGACAGCTAAAATGTCAAATAAAGTAAGAAATTTTATATGACATTTGTTTTAATACTATGAATGATAACTAAAATCTAGCTAAGTGTTTCTTATATAATAGCTTTGTTCATTTTATCGGTATGGGAAATATTATGAACATACGTTGTGTGTATATATATATATATGGTTTTATTCTTGTGAAATTCAGAATGTTATAAACTAACCAACTTGAAACATAGTTATGAGTTTTGTTTAAACTCAAAGGACCTTGACAATAACTCACTGAATGAAGCACTCGGTAAGATAGCTACCACTTGTTAATGCAATATTCAGTGGAAGGAAATTTGTATGGCAAATCTAAACCTCCATGTAGGAATTTAAATATTATTTAAACTACACAAACAAGTAAATATTCGCTTTATGTTTAGGGTTATAAACTATAGATGCAATCACTTACCTTGGCATAAATCATCAAGTTTTTAAATGATTTTTTTACTATCGTATTTTACCAATTTATTCATTTATTTGATTTGGATAAACTTGAAGTAGAGTTTGAACAAACATTTTTTTCATCATGCTTCATTAATAAAATTAAATTTTTTTAGTAAAAAACAATCTAAAATTTATACTAAAATTGAAAATGGCTTTAAAATTTGATCCAATAAATAATAAGTTTATTAATGTTTGAAGAGAGATTCATTAATTCTCCATGACCCTCTAATATCCATGTTTTCAATTTGGATTTATGATAATTTTATAATGATATTGATGGAATGTCATACCAAGTAATTTACCAATCTATATATTATATAATATGTGAGATACTAATATAAGGAATAAACTTATAACTTGCAAGAGAGTTGTAAGTTTTCCATATGTATAAGAATAAAAAGTAGCACTAAATTTACAATAAATTCATTTGATAGAACGGTTTTTTTTATTTTGCTAAAATCCCATACAAAGAGTTATGAACAATTATAAAGAAAGAAGCATGTAACCTACTCATTTATCCTCAATTTCTCCTCATTCATAATACCATTTATACACCCCTTCTACGAATCCCTCCAAAATGGTTTTCACTTGATTTTGGGTTAAGATGCTCCATATATTTTAAAGTATTATAGATTTTTTTCCATAATATAATGAGAGGACTATAATCACACCAAAATATTTATTGACGTTGAGAAAATATAAAGTGGGTGCTTGGATTCTATAGTTGGAATAGTCGACTAAGTGCATCTTGCTTAGAAGAAAGGGAAGGGGAGGGAGCTGGTAGCTGCTCTCATTTCATTGACTTTCACATAAAAATTATATTATGTTTGCGTAAACAAAAAGTAACTATTGGGCCTTAGAAAAATAAGGCTAATGATTAAAAAAATATCGAGAAGAAGAATAATTTCTCTGCTTTCATGGCTTTTACCTATATGAGAACGAGAAGGAACAGCAAGCCATCAGAATGCAAAGGAGCTCACCGAGTCATCTCGTGGAATTTCCAAGTGGATAAGCTGAATGGTGCAGTTTCTCTTGGGTCCACCGTGAGGGAGGCCTGATAAACATCAGTACAAGAAAAGGCATACTTTCCCCTGGATTCGGTTCCCTCCCCCTCCGTTTTCTTGGTCCAGTGGCTGTGAATGGCAGGATGCCCTCTTGTGAATGGAATAAAATACAAAATTTATACCTAATATGTCATTTTACATTTCTCTCCTTCCCTCCATCCTATAAAAACAAGAATTTATGCACTCCCCCACCAGAAATCCAAACATACCCTAATGGCGGGATCCATCCAAACAAACGGAATCCTTTTTGATGGAAAGGCACATTCTCAGTTCAAATATCTTTATGTTATGTCGTCATGATCGTGTGGCGTATGAAAGCTGAAAGCCGAAAAGACAAGGCGGGGACCCTATGGAACCGCTTGCTTGGTGGCTCGCTCCTCCTCTTTCCTCGGGTGGATGGCGACCGGAAGGCCGCCACTTCTGCGGCCCCGAGCTGTGGCATCAGAATGGCGACATCAGAATTCGGGAGTCCCACGCGACTGTGACACGCGCCTTCTTTTGTCCTCACACGCCTTACCTGCGCGTGCTCGACAACGCATGCACTCCGCGGTGGGTTGTGGACCGTTGGGAGTGTACTGTGCCACCAGATGCCATACGCGGAGTGATGACATAATGCCAATAATTGAAATGGGAGAGTAGTTAGGACACCACAGCCACAGCCAGCCATCCACTCTCCCTATATAAAATAATAAAATCAAACGTGGTACACGTGTCACTAACCCTGATGTCTTAGATTCAAATCTTATAAAATATAAATGAAAATTATATAATTATACAAGCTATGGTAAAACTCATATACATCAATTGGGTCATCAAGAAATTTTGGTATTTATGAACATAAATTGGATTTTCGTGCATCATCAATTGGATCAACAGCAGTCGCATCAATTGAATAAAAGACAAATGTAAATGAAAGTCATAGGCATCCATGTCCATGGAAGGGGCGGAGGGAGAGATACAGAGAATAGAGATATTATTGTTGAATGGGCCATAGGACATGAATAATGGGATCTGGACCGACCATTCCATTCATATATGATCATTTTAGTGGTTTGGATCTAAACCCAACACAGGAACCTAAACATTCATACGTGTTGGACTCGGTATAGGTATCAGAGTCCGACTAACACCTTATTTATAACACGTTTTATTATTTTTTTAATACAAAAAAATAATAATAATAGAATATTATATATTATATAATTATTATTTTTGTCTAATTACAGTTATTATACAATTCAATAATTTTAAATTAATTTGAGGGAAGTATAAATTTGTTCTTATTGCACAAATATCTACTTAACATATATAACAATTTCATATTGCCTATAAAATGATTAAATTATATAAAAAATAGTATTGTAATTATATTTATGTAAAATGACATTGCTTGTCAAATGTTTTAACTCAATTGATAAAGAATTGTATCAAAATAAAGAAAAAATAAAATTTATATTATTTTAGATAATATAATAAACATGTGGAAATTGGGATGACCATGGAATAGAATAGAAAGATGTATGATGATCCAAATTAACTTTCCGCAGCCACGTAGCCAAGTGGTGAATGAGTGGCCAAAGAGTGATACCGGGGAATCGACCATTTGATGCGCTATTGGCTGTTGAGCTATCTTTGGCCTGCAAGACTCGTCATTTTCATAGAACAATTTAGCCCTTATTAAAATAATAATTAATTATAAAAATAATTACAATGTAGTGTACTATAGTGGGCTTTATAGAGATCATCGTTACATGAGATGCATGGAGGATACTAATCAAGAAATCCAAGATTAATGAATAAATTAATCTTAGCAATTATTAATTACAGCAAATTACACCTTGTGTCTCATAGGCAAATTCATCTGATAATATTGCTCCTTATTGAGGTAAATTGTATGCCGCTAAAAAATATTTTTAAAATGTATTATTTTTTATAATATATTTTAAAATGTATTTTTACTTTTTATGTATTGTTCATCTATATTGCTTTAGCACATCCCAAATGGTCAATAGGCTATCACATTCAAAGTACTGTGGTATCTTTTGTTTCGGGCTAATTCGTAGTGTTCTATAATAGGTGTGCACTTTCTAAATTATTTCTCCTATTCATGATATACAATATATTTATTTCTTTTTATTATATTATTTCCCCAAAATTTTATTTTTTTTACTCTAATATTTTAAGTTTTTTAATACTTTATTTTTAAAATTACAAGTTTTAAATTTGTATTATAATATTACTTAAATTATTATATAATAATTCGATTTCTAGTTTATAATATTATATATACCACACTCAATTCCATACAATAATTTAATTTTTAGTTTATAATATTATAAATACCACACTTAATTCTATAATAGTCAAATTTTTATCATATCAAAATTATATAAAACTTATAATATAAATTATAACTAATTTTTTTAGCAAAAATTTATACTTTTCATATATGAAAACTACATCCAAAACATTTAAAAATTTTGAGGAAAGTACGTACTATTTAATATAAAGTTTTTGTGAGTTATATGGGTGGATCTCCTTCTCCCAAAACATTTTATTAATATAAATAGTGATAATTAAGTTGTTTATTAAATAAATATTCACAACACTCAAAATTATTAATTTATGAAGGTTTATTTTCTAATTTTTTTAATTTATTTAAAAACTATTAATCCCCATTAATGAAAAATGCTTAATACCCATATTTATGAAAATATGGGTACTATCCCTCTTCTATATATAAGAACATTATCCATTTTTATAAATATTTACCTTAATATTTTCTCCTAAATATAAATTTTAATTCTATTTAATAAACATTTACCTTACTATTTTTTTTATAAATATGAATCTTATCCTTATTTAATAAGTATGATTATACGCCATCTTTGGGCCTAGCCCATTCTCATAAAAAAAGTGTTAACAACTTTTGATGAACATTAGCATTATCCTTCTTTTACTAGCTTTTTAAAATTATTTGGGATATCTACTATTCTTGGATAAAAATTTACGTATTAACTTTTAAAAATATTTCCAAAATATTAATGTAATCATTTTATAAATTAGTAAGGGTTAACTATATCAGTTAAATTAAACATAAAGTCAAAAATATTATTCACTCCTTAAAATTCATTCATCCTAAATATACTACAATTTTTATTTTTCACTTGTACAAACCATTCTAAATTATATTTATATATATATATGATCTAACATCAATATACATGCAAATTTGTAATATAAAAAATTATTTGTTGTTAGTTTATCTCGATGTATGGATAGATAAATTCTTTTTCACTATCATTTAATGATATTATTTAAATAGTAAAGTTTTTCCAAAAATTATCCATAATGACGTTTAGGTTCTTAATCTCTCAAAATTCTATTAAACTATTTGTATTTTTAAAATTATTATTTTACTAATTTTCTTGTAAATCTTTTATTTTTTGTGTGTTTATTAAACCACTTACCATCTTTCAAAATAATTATTATCACACCTCATTTATCAAAATAGGTAATTTTACCTATTTTTTTGCAAAAATAACTATTTGAGTAGTTGAGAGTATTTGAGTATCCCCATTTATATAAATGTGATATAGACCCTGTGTAATATATTCATAACTTTTATTGATTAATTTATAGCTTGTGGTGCTTACAATAAAATAATTTACCAAAATAGTGGAGTTGGTGAGTTAATGGAGATATATCACGTAAATAATATAATTTGGGTCCTACATGTACTAGAGCCAACCGATACTATAGCAAACCAGTTTCAGGTAAATTTCTTAGTTATTTGAGTGATTTTTTTGCTCAATTCACCCCATTTTAGACTGTTCTTGAAAAAATAATAATAACTAAAAATTTCAATTTTAGATTTTCAGTCCCACGACCATCCTAAAATTTTTTCCTAACCTTTATTCATCCTTATTGGCCATTCTATCGATCCATTTGCTCCTTCTAATTTAATCTACTCTCCAATTACCCTTCGGTTCCCCGTTCAATCTCACTTTCCAGTTTGGTTCGGCTTGATTATAAAGTCGGAATTTTTCTTAATCTTACATCCTTAGTGTATTAAATTTTACTTTAGTGAAGACACCCATCCCTATAATATCAAGGGAATTGACAAGTTGCACGAGACCAACTGTTGAAGAATTGGGTAGGGGCGTGATAGCTTTGGTGGAGGAATCCACCATGCATATAAGACTCCTCGTCACACGATTACACACTCCTAGTATGACTACCTTACTCCTTGATGATTTATGATTGATCTATCTTTTTTACTTCTATTTTACATAAACATCTCACTTATTCTCAAGCTTGATGACACTTACATGCCATGAATGTTAAATTCTTACTCCCTAACACAACCATAATTTGGACACCGTTCTTACCCCCTCTAAGTTATCATATTGTGACTTTCACGTAATTTTACAAGATAAAACAACACTTTAATGACTCTCACTTACTATAAACCTTGTCTTATAGTCAAATAGTTCTATTTACTCTTGGATCTTTATTATTATAACATATTCAATTATGTAATCAAATTCATAACTATTTAGATTTTTCTCTCCCTTATAGTAATTTTACTAAAAAAATCTACATAAATAAAAAAGGTCACGCCTAATTCCTCTCCATGAGATTTTTTCTTATTACCTTGGATTTTTATGAATCCTTTGCTAACACCTAAGTCTTTATATATCATGCCTTCATATCTATTATGTTTCTTCTTATTTGCAATAACATTATCACATTGAGTGCTCTAGTTGAGGTAGCCTTATATGTTTCACATAAGAAATTTTCTTTTAGAGATTTGGCTTTTTACATTAAATCATCACTCATTAGATATTTATTCAACTATGGATACTTAAGTTATTATTGTGTATAATAACTCCTTCCAAAACTAATGTTAAATACAAAAAACTCATTAATATCACATTTGAACTTATATATGTTTAATTTTTTTTTATTATCTCGGACTCTCTTTCCCTTGTCCTCTTATATTTAGGCGCAACAACTTATTTATTTTACACCCTAATACTTTGGTACAATAACTTATATGTCATTTATCTTACAACTAATATTATTTTTTATAATAGCATGAATTATATTAATATTAAGTATTTCATTTGTAAATGCTGTGGTAGTTGTAATATTTTGTGTATACTATAGGAATTACTTATAACTTGTGGATCTTCTCACCAAATAACTCTTATGTGTCATTTAATTAATTACGCTTCAAACTCAATAGTTATTAATTATTCTTGAACTTAAGGTAATAATATTGAGAATCCCTCTTCTTCTCGACACTGGTAGTCAGCAAGTTTATCTGCGTTTGGAGTCACTAGTTAACTCAATTTCTACAATAAATCTCAAACACCACATGCTGTTTTAATACTCCTATAGTACATACACCTAAAGTAAAATATTTTGTACAAACTTGTAACACAAAATATTCTTTTTGTCTAATCTCTTGTAGTGCTTTCATTGTGTATAAATATAACACTCAAAATAATGAAAGGTTGAAAGAAATTACATAAATTTACCTTTACCTTTTTTCTCTTCCTCATAATAGCTTAGCAAATATATTTTGGAGGACTCAGTGAGTTAGGCTGGTTCGGGTAGAATTACCATAATCCAGTCGGATTAAGTATTTTTTTCTTTAATGTGTAAAAAAATACATTTTTTCTTAATATTTTTGAAAATTTAATTTCTAAATCCCCAACTATTTAATTTTATCCAATTTACATCCTACACAAAAACCTCTTCTTTGTTCCAATACTTTTCAACACCTCCAATGAATGAGTTAAGATTAGATCCAATAATTCATATATTCTTAATTATATGATATTATAAGCTTATATCATAATTCTCACAATCATTAATTTCAATTCAAAAATGTTTTAAATTTTATAATTTGGTGGGCGGGTGAAAATAATTTGATTCTAATATTATTCAAACCAATGAAGGAGAAAATTACACTAACCCATAAGGGAAATGTTTCTCATATATAGGATATTTCAGTTCCACTCATGAAAGCTGACAAACCAGTGAGATGGTTCCATGGTGAAACTAATAAGTTGCAGAACATTCCCCCTTGTTTAGAGACAATAAAAGGGAAGAAAGTGAGATGATTCCTATTCTAGTTGTAACTAAAGCAAATCCATTATCTTTTTGGACAATTTCAAGGGCAGTTAACCTAACTCTGTCTTTCCTATTTTGATGTGTTCGATGTGTGCTCAAATTGCGTACGTGTGTGTTGGCGTAATGCATACTATTTAATGTGCAGGTTGTGAAAATCTCTTATTGCCATGCCTTGTTGATCAAGAAAAATTTATCTTCACGCTAAATTGAGGTCAGACAAAGATCTGGTCAGCATGAGTACACGCACAAGCAACCTACTACATTAGGAGGAAGACAAACAAGATTGATATATTCAACTATGAGGTCATTGGATCCAAAATTGTATGTTTTGTCGTACTTATTAGTGTGAGTAATGGCGGCTCCCATCAACCCATGTTCATTGATTTAACTGTCCATCTTGTGCAAGAGATCCAATCCCATTGAATGAATGTGGATAAAAGGATCTACAATTCCGTAGTACAGTCAAGATTCAACGGTTCCACTTATTTCTACCGTATTGTCTTGACCAAAAGTTTAAGAACTTATTTCAACCGTTCCACTTTTATTGGTTGGGTGAGATTTGTGGTCAAATCTCAATTAAATACCAACTTTGGTGGCTTTGCAAATAAAACTTTTTAGGGTTTTTTTTATAATGTGAGATATGGTGGCTAACTTATATGGTCCTAGTGCGGCATAATACCATATCATATGATGACTTTATACAAAAAAAATACTAATGTATTTAATAATGGGTTGAAAATGGTATTAAGGTATATGCAAATAAACAACTACATTTGCATCTACTCAAATTCTAATCAAACATGATTAGTGTTTTTAAAATCTTCCATCGATCTATTTCAACCTTGACGTGCCATGCAAATTGGTTTAGTATTTTGACGACCAATTTATTAATTAAATAATGACATACTAAAAGTTGGATTGGGAGAAACTTTTGTCTTGACCAAAAGACAAAGCTATTAATTAATATTCTTTTAATATTCTTCCGTCTCCTGTACAATAAACCTATTACTCACCTTAATTAAGTTTCCTCCTTGTCGGCCTCTCACCAACCAGCAAACACCACATCTCATAATCCAGTCACCTCCTCAATCCGGTTTAGTTCTTCCTTGGAGGCAGGCGCTCTTCCATCAGTGGCGGAAATGGACCGCTGGAGTTCCATGGGGAAGGAGGCCGGGGAGGATGGCAGCGTTCGCGTATCCATCTCCGACATCCGGCAGCCGAGCAAGTCTTCTGGCAGCTCCAACACAGCCCTGGCGCCCTTCGAGCCTCCGCACAGCGGCATCGAGAAGAGAGACAGCTACAAGTCGGCCTCTCCCTTGCCCTCTCCGGTGACCCCGGCGCCTCCCTTCTCCTCCGACCGGGCTCCGGAGAAGAAGCTGACCCTTTTCGCCCTGAGGCTCGCGGTGCTCGAAAAGGCCGCCTCCGGCCTCGGGACCCTCGGGTTCATCTGGGCCACCGTGGTCCTCCTTGGCGGCTTCGCCATAACCCTGGACAAGACCGATTTCTGGTTTATAACCATAATACTCCTGATAGAGAGCACGAGGATCTACAGCCGGAGTCACGAGCTCGAGTGGCAGCACCAGGCCACCTGGTCTATCACCGACGTCGGAATCAACAGCTTCCGTGCCATAAGGTCGAGCTCACGCTCCCTCCTTTCGACAGTGAAGACCGCCTTTAAGTGCAGACCCATTGCCTCCTGTAAGAGCAAGGAAGCAACAGAGCTGAAGAAACATCGTAGTAGCCATCATCAGTCGGGGCCGCAGAGGATGCCGACCAGGATATGGGCGAGCTCTGACGTTCCCTTCCTTCCTAACTGGTTCTTCCTGTCCCGGAATGTCAGCAAGCTTCTCTACTGGCTCCAGCTCCTGTCGGCTGCCGCCTGCATGGTCCTCTCCCTGATGAAGCTCATAAAGCACAACTACGGATCAATCGAGAAAGGGGACACAGACAAGAGGAACCGGAATGCCGCCCTCTACATCTTTTACTCCCTTGCCCTAGCCGAGGCCCTGCTCTTCCTCATGGAGAAGGCCTACTGGGAGTGGAAAATTAACTTCTGCAAGCTGCTCGAGAAGGTGGCCGAGGAGTGTGAGTTCGGCAGCTCCGGCCTCATCTCAGTCCGGAGGTTCTTCTACGATTCCTTCTCGAGGTGCCTCTCCGGCAGCATCTTCGACGGCCTGAACATGGATATGATCAGCTTCTCCACCGAGTTGCTTAGATCAGACTCCCCCAGCGAGCAACTCATTGGAATCAGGATCCTCCGACAGTTCGCCACCAAGGAGAGCTTCTCCTCCTACACCCTTCAGAAGATAGGGACGAGCATCGCCGTCATAGACCGATTGGTCGAGATGCTGAACTGGAAAGCTCCGCAGCAGGAAGAGATCAGGAAGAGCTCTGCTGAGATAATGTCCAAACTGGTCGGAAAAAAGCAGAATTCTATCAGAATAGCTTGGATCCCGGGAGCCATGGAGTCCATATCTTCACTGCTTCAGACAAACCGGGTCCCCTCCGGCAGGGCTGCTGCCGATGAGATTGAAGAGGAGACCATCATCTTTGATAATGAACATTATGGATTCTGGAATTTTATCGAATTGGGTCTCCTGATCCTGCAGAAGCTCGCCCGGGACCCTGACAACTGTGCAAAGATGGGCAACACAAGAGGCCTACTACCGAAGATCGTTGACTTCACCCACATAGAAGAAAGGGTTCTCAAGGACCCCAATGCCACAGACTCTAAGATCCTCACCATCAAGAGATCCCTGAAGCTGCTGAAGATGCTGGCGGGCACAACAGGAGCAACGGGGAAGCAGCTGAGGAAAGACATATTGGAGATCATCTCCACGATCAGCAACATCCGGGGCATACTGAGGCACGGCGAGGGGCATCCAGTGCTGCAGAGGCTGGGGATCGAGGTGCTGACGAGCTTAGCAACGGAGGAGAATGCAGCCGAGAGGATCGGAGGTACGGGAGGGGTCCTCAAGGAGCTCTTGAACATCTTTTTCAAGGCGGCGACAAGTCCTGAGCAGGAGTGCATGAGGGCTGCAGCCGGTGAAGCTCTGGTCATGCTGGCGCTGGACAGTGAAACAAACTGCAGCCGCATCCTGAAGCTGCAGGTGCTGCCTCAGCTCGTGGAGGCGCTGGAGATTCGGGATCTTGGGATCAGTGCGGCAAGGATACTGAGGAATCTCTGCGCCTGCATCAAGGATGGCTCCTCGGACCAGCTAAAGGACATCAGGGCCGCAGCTCCCATAGTAAGAAGAGCGAAAACTGATGCATAATACACCCTGCAAGGAATTTGAACAACTGTTTGTCAAAGTTAGGTAACATCAAGTTCTTGCTGATGTTTCAGGTTCTCAAGGCAATCGTGTCAGCAGAGAATAAGCTGCAGGAAGTGATGATGGGACTGGCCTCACAGGTTTTCCGGTTCATGACGGTGCAGGAGTCGAGGCATGTGTTTGAGCAAGCAGGCATTGGAGAGCTTGAGCTTGCTGAAACCTTGGTGCATATCTTGAGGAAGTACCCTGAGCCGCACATTAAGATCCCCAGGATAAGGAGGTTCACTGTAGAGCTGGCGATCTGGATGATGAAGGATGACGCAGCCAATGCGAGGCATCTCCGGAGTATGGAATTTGAGAGAGATCTCGAGGGCATCCTGGAGACGACGTCAGAGATCGAGTGCTTCAATGCCTTTTCGGGTACAGTCGGGCTGAACCGCCACCGAACCACCATCCATTCTCTAGTTGAGACTGCAATGAGGCATCTGCAGAAAGAAGATGAACAAGGAAGCTGATGATGACTTTCCCACGTTTCTACATGTTTCATAAGCCGACAAGATACTACAAGTTTTACAGGCTTGTGATTAGAGCATGAAAAAAATCCTTGACTTCCTTCTCTTTCAGACTTGAGATGATTATCGAAATCCAGAAGGAGAGATTGAGATTTGAGACAAGTGTGTCTTTTGTCAAATGAAATTTTCAAAAAATGTCCATCTTACTGCAAATTAGATGATCCTTTATCCCAACTTTGGTCAATGTATTGGCTGCAGATCTTTGAGAAGTTCGTGCCCATGGCAAACTCGGAGTATGTACCATACAACTCCTCGGACATGATGCTTAGGATTCCGAAGGGTATATTATATGATCAAGATGCAAACTTGTCTGACTTCATGTGACACGCCCATCCACGCCACACAGTCACTTCTGAACCACCTCTTTCCTCCATCTCATAAGAGTAGATTTTACAGAAATTCGAGGAATGTATGATTTAAAATAGGGATTTGGTACCACCCATCTTCTAAACTCAGAACTACAGCACTGAAGGAAGGGAATTGCTTTTCCATGGACTAGGAAAGGAGCAAAAAGATTAATCCATGTAAACTAAGTCATAGAGGAGGATAAACAGGAACACTAGTAAGAAATGGATAGACAGAACAGCCAAACTGAAGAGTTGCAGTATACACACAATTCAGCTTCCAGTTATATGGAAAGTTTTCTGATTTACATAGAACCTTATCCTCGAGGATACTTGCACTTAGGATGAAAAACTCACCTTTGCCAGCAGAGCTTCCGGCCACCCTCTCTCATAGCCTCGAATGCAAGCTTGTAATTCTCATAAGACAACATTCCTGACTCAATAAACTTGGATGCCATTTGTCGGAGGCTCCATTTCATCATTGCCTTAAGCTGATCATGGGAGCTGATGCCAGATTCAATATCCCCAGAAATTCCTCCATGCTCCGCATTCCTTGTCCACCGGTGTAGAATGCATCGCGATGGTATTTCCCTCACACTCAATATCTGGAACAACCTTAGTATATGTCTGCATAGAACTCCTTCAGATTCAAACATCTGGCACCCACAGCTTGCCTCAAGGTTCAATGTATTGAAGGTCACAATGTGCTTCTCATTCTCTGCATTTCCACCCCTTCGGATCAAATATCTGGATATTGGCCCTTCCTCATGGATCTTGGATCCCAGGAAGCCGTAGCTCTGCAGAAGCTCTTTTTGGAAGACTTTGAAGGTTGCAAGAGTATAGAGCCTTCTACACTGCTCTTCCACAGGTTCACTTGTCTGCAAAAATGCCTGCAGATTAAATGAGCTTAAGTCTTCCTTCCTTTCTTCCTCGCGTCGTTGCTCAAGCGCCCGTTCATATCTCGGAATGAACTCTCTTAATGGGGTTTGAGCAGTCAGAAATGGGCCAAAGAAAGCTTCATGGGTCCCATTCAGAGGGATTCCAGCAAAAAAGGTCCCACGTAAGAATAGGGGAACCCAGTTCTCACGATATTCATACATCAGTTTCATCCAATCATTACCCACCAAGTTGTATTTGTGCAGAAGTGTATTCCATGCTGCATCAAAATCACTAGTAGTCTGGCTCTGGTAGATGCACCTATCATACTCGTACCTGAAGTCTCCCTTCAAAGAGCCCAAGTTCTCAGTTTCTTTGGCCTTAATTTGCCATGCAGAGAATCGATGATGGGTCCCTGGGAAAACCTGTGCTACTGCTTCACGGATGACCCTATCTTGATCAGCTATTAAGGACTTGGGTCGGCACCCCGACATTGCACGAGCCCATGTCTCAAACAACCAAGTGAATGTTTCCACGGATTCATCTGCAATTAGAGCACATCCAAGGAGCACGGGTTGCCTATGATGGTTGATTCCAGTGAAAGTAGCAAAAGGTACTAAAAATTCTCCACTCCTATACGATGTATCAAATATAACAGCATCCCCAAATTGGCTGCAACAAAATCTTGACCTGCCATCAGCCCAAAACACACTGCGAGACCAGCCCATCTGAGTATCCAAGGTATAGAAGAACCCTGTGTCCTCCACTTGTTTGCATTGAAAATAATTGAGAAGCACAGGGTACCAATCACTCTCTATGTTATTTTTCCTCTGGTGTGCTTTCCTTGGTCTCCAGGTATTTGCAACAACAACTTCATCCTTATCTGATAATCTCTCTCCACTCATCTCCTCCACAAGTTTATTTGATGAATGACTTCTAGTTGATTCCATTTGAAGCTCAAGATCGTGATTGTGTTGAATCTGATGACGATCCACAACCCACGTCCCATTATCTTGTCGCTTTATCCTCATAAATGCACCACAACCCACTCTTGATGGATGTTGAAAACCTTCTTTTGAGCACACAAACCTCCTAGAAGTGATTGACCCATCAAGCTTTGATCGAAACAGTTGACCGATTCGGACCCTAAACCCAGTATTCATAGCAAAGACATTATAAAACTGATATGCCTCATTAGCAGTGTTGAACTCTAAACCAATGCAAGGTTCCACCTTATCTTGTCCTCCATCTGGAAAAATTTTCACATGTTTGGGGCTAACTACGTCGAGCAGCTTAGTACGTGGCTTGTGAGGTACATCAACAATCAGTTTGTTTCTTAGAGGAGTTTTGGCCTCTAAAATGACAGCTTGGTTCTCCCCAGAAGGATCAAGCTCATGATTGTGATCCTTAGCAAACTGGTCAATGACCCACTTTCCAGAATCATCCTTCTTCACCCTGATAAAGGCAGGGCAACCAGTCCGTGAGTTGATCTGGAACCCCTCCTTGGAGCACACAAATCTCCTATTTGACACTGAGCCATCTACTCTTGACCGATAAAGTTGACCGATCCTTATTTTAAATCCAATCCGTGAAGCATACAAGCTGTAAAAGTCACGAGCATCATCTGCCGAATCAAACTCAAGACCAACATATGGTTCAAGTCCAGCATCTGCTACGGCTTCACCACTCATAATATTTCTGGCGACAATACCCACCGGATAAATTTTCCCCGCCATGTCTCCAGTAGCTGGATCAGTATCTAAACTGTTCAAAGAAGAAACTGAAATCAGAAGAGGAGTCAAAAGCAACCTGAAAGTAACACGAGAATCAGAACAATATGAGAAGTGTAAGGCTCTAAGTTTCAAGTGGCAAGTAGAACAAATGTTCCTTTGGATACATAGATTCTTGCTATCAACAGGTAGGCCCGAGTGATCATTCATAGATCAGTGTTCCCCCCCTGACAAATCTCCTCATATCTCAGTGTTCATTCAAAGGTCATCCTCATCCTTCTGACAAGATGCATTTCAAATGCATGCCCGGCCATGCAGCCATAAACAATTGGTAAAGGACAGTAATCTGCCTCATGTAATTGTCTCACCATCTTTCTTTCCACTACACAACACAACTGCATTTGGAATAAAATAACTGAAAAGGAAGGTCATCTTTTACAGCAAGTTCACTCATTTTTCACACTGGGTTTGGTGATTAAGAGCCGTTAGCATTCACAGATAGAAATAAGGCATAAAAGCAACGGAACAAGTTCTAGTGGGGAGAAAGAGGGGAATGAAGGGCTCGGCATTACCAAGGGCGAATAGCAAGACAAAGAAAGCCTCAAACAACCATAACAACAAACATGGTGGCTATTGGAGAGTCCCGGATAAGTAATCCATCAGAGACAATCCCATAGTAAAGAAAGGAAACCTCGACCAGCATGCACTGGATCCCCAACGATATGGAGGGCAAGGAACGGAACAGCCCGAAATGAGGGGGGCACCCATTGCTCACCTCCGGACATCTGCAAACTGGACGGAACCCAATTCCCTGCCGGTGTCCGGAGACAGGACGCGACCGAAGACGTTGATGGGATCTGCGGCTTCAATGGGACCCTTTCTCCTCCTCTTCCTACCCATTATTATGAGATCATTCTGGACGGAATCGCTAGGGTTTTGTCAGGAACGAGGAGGACTGGATAGAGGGGAGGAGGGGTTTGGGCGGGGTCACTGCCGAGACAGAGAAAGGATGAAGGTGAGAAGAGTGACAGGAAGAGATGTCGTCGTTGCCTTCAATTCCCTCGGCCGTTGTTCCGATTTTTGCTAATGTGTTCAGTGAGGTAGATACCACGAAGCATGCAGTGGTCGACCAGTTAGATTTAGCCACACTAGATTTCCCCTTTGCCCTGCCTGTTCCAGAACTTATTTCGACTTCATGATAACTTACATATTATCTTATTTTAAAAAATAAGCTTATTTTTAATAAAATTTTAACTCCCATAAATTTTAATAAGCTATTAAGAAAAAAAAACTATTGTTTAGAATTAAAGATTATTGAAATTTACCGGAATTTGTGCAAAAAAAACTTTGGCCGGCATGGTCGCTGCAGAGTGGCCGGCCGGAGCTCGGTAATCTGAACACTTAATAAATTATAATCATTATGTGTCAAGATCTTAAATATATAGATATGCAATTAAAATTTATTATATGGATTTTCAAAAAATAAATTAAAATAGTTATCAAATTAAAAAATAAATAAATTTAATTAATGGCCAATAGATAAAATATTTAAAGTGCTTTTTAGCCAAAATGATTGACTATTCCATCTCATGCAATGTTAAAACACTTTTTTGGTCCATTTTATTTAATTATCCAATTTGATTGAATTTGAATATAATAAAGTAGTATTTCAAAATAAAATAAATAAACAAAATTATTGATAAATTTAAATTTAAATACTAAAATGTGCTGCTATAAAATAAATTATTAGGGTTGGTTTATGATTTTTTTAATTTTTGGTAAAGGTTCCTTAATAATTTCGTATAAAGCAAAAATCAGAAGAGGGGATCAAATCTAGAGATTTGGAGTCTGAACAGACGTTTCTGTGGTGCTTCATGCCATCACCAAGCAACGAGTTGTAAATCGTTAGCTTCACCTCTGGAAATTCAAACTCCAAAAAAGATTTTTTTAAGGAAAAGGAGCGTCTCTATGTACTCTTCTCATTTCCATTCGATTTGTTGGGATCGAGATTGTTAATCTTTTGGACAATTTATTTGCTGCACCACCGGTACGATTCGATCCTTCCTGTTCGTTCCGATCGCGGTGAATATCCCACTTGGAAAACTATGATGGACTTTTAATTGATGGGGCTTGATTTTTTTTATGGAATTTTTGAGGTTGGTCGGTTTATGTTCTTCACTGCTCTCTCTTTGTTTTTTTTAGATCTTGATCGAGATCGTTCTCGTCAGATAATTCTTTATGAGCTTTCATTCTTACTGATTCTATTTTGAACTTCTTGTTATCTATCCGCCCTCGTTGTTGATCGCATTAAGTGCCATGTTTCCTGATTTTTGATTCCTGATTTTTGATTCCTGATCAGACAGTAATCAACTAGCTTCACTGTCCCATGCATTTTCCCTGTATTTGCTGGAATAGAAGACATGCATTTTTTATTCACACTGGATCTTGAGCACTTGATAATTCGTTAGTACGTTGAATTTTTACATTAGCCACCCTTTTGATGAATTATTTGGTGAATTTGTCAGTTCGCCTGGAGGTTCTGCGCTGCTGTATCTTGGAGAAATGGAATCAATTGCCACAAAGAGCTGTAATGTTGGCATAGATACTACTAGCGTGGTGTCTGCTGACCAGAGTCGGAATAAGAGGAAATTCCAGATAGATACTTCTCCAAGCAACGTTACTGGAATCATTCCTTTACCTCAGAATGATTCTTCCATCTATGAGTTCTCTACTGACACCTTTGAGATGCCACCTTCTCAAGGTCAGACTCTGAGTAGTTCATTCAATCCTGACAGGCCGAAGCTTGATCTTGGACTGCCTAGCCGGTTCGAGGTCCGACCTGGGCTCAGTCAACAGGCAAGAGGAGAGATTGTGGACACCAAGGAAGTTCAAGAAGCTGCTTGGAGCCACCCTGGAGAAACCGAGCTGGAAAAGCTTGCAATGAGCAGCTTGGACACGATCTTCAAAAGTGCAATCAGGAAGGTGATCTCGCTTGGTTACCCAGAGGAAATTGCCACAAAGGCTGTTCTGATGTCTGGTCTCTGTTACGGTTCTAAGGACTTGATCACGACTATTGTGGAGAACACCTTAGCATTCATGAGAAGCATTGAGGGATTGGTGGATCTCACTACACCAGACCATAAGCACAACCACTTTAGGGACTTAGAGGCACTGGAGAAGTACGTGTTAGCTGAGATGGTCTATGTTTTGAGAGGAGTGTGTCCCTTTTTCAGCGTTGGTGATGCAATTTGGTGCTTGCTCTTATGTGACATGAATATATCTTGTGCTTGTACAATAGATGGAGAAGGGTTCAGTGGTCTCAATGATGAAAGGAGATTAAGCAGGACGGCTGCTCATAGTCAACCCAAAGGGAATGAAGATTCTAGAGATTCAGAGGTCAGTCTTTCAGGTGGTTCAGCATCAAGTCCTATGGATCTTCCATCACATCTTCGTCGAGCTGAGGAACAACATAGCTCCTCATCCTATTCATTTACTGGTGGGCTGGATGTAAAAGACAATAGTATTTCATTGGAGGCATTTAAAGAATCAGTCAGTTCATCTCATTCACAACATTCTGAGAAGTCTATGAAGAATAAAAAGGTCCTCTCAAGCTTCAACAAGAGAGGTTCCTTGCCTAGACAAAAGTCTCTTCTTCTTGAGAAGCACTATAGGAAACATGGGTGTAAAGGGTCTTCAAAGGTGGGAAAGCTCAGTCCCTTGAGTGGATCATCAGTCACAGATAAGGAACTGAAGCACGTGCTAGATTCTAATTCCTTAAAGATAACTGAGGCAGTTGGAGTTGGTGAAGTAGCCCAGGAGATTAACAGTTGTATTTCATTGATTGATGCTGGACCCTCGACTGTAGCCTCCTTGAATCTTCAGACAAACATTCAAACCCCTGAATTGCTGAAAACAAATGTTGGGGCCACACCCGTTCAACTGACTTCTAGTGTCTCACATACATATTCAGGAACCAATACCGAGCTTTCCCTTTCCCTAGCTGCAACCAGCAACACTAAGCAAGTGACTGTGGGCACTAAGAATGACATGCCTACTGATGGTATTACAGGAGCTCTATGTGGTAAGTCCTCGGTTCAATTTGTTGCCCATGACAAGAAAGAAGCGATCATTTTATATCTCACCCCTATTGCTAAGGAGCTGCAGAACCAGATAAAAGGGTGGAATGACTGGGCTGTTCAGAAGGTGACACAGGCAACACAAAGGCTTACCAAAGATAACGCTGAACTTAAAATGCTTAGGCAGGAGAAGGAAGAAGTTGAACGGCTCAAGAAGGAGATGCAGAATCTTGAGGAAAGCACATTAAAGAAACTTGCCGAGATGGAGAATGCTATCTGCAGTGCTAGAGGACAAGTGGCACGAGCTAATTCAGCTGTCCGGAGGCTTGAATTGGAGAATGCCACCATGAGGCGAGAGATGGAAGTGGCTGAGTTACATGCCTTGGAATCAGCTGCTAATCTTGAGGAGGCTTTGAAGAGGGAGGAAAGCACAAGGGCAAAGTTTCAGTCATGGGAGAAGCAGAAGGTTTTGATCCAGGAAGAGGTTGCAATCGAAAAGGCAAAGCTGGGGGAGCTATTGCAGGAAGTAGAGCTGGCCAAGAATCACAAGAAGCAAACCGAGGTATGTGCTTCTGTATTTGTAGTTCCAACTTAATTTCTTGTGTACTGCTGCTTTGAGTTCAAGTATCATTTATTCCATCATTCACTCAGCTGTACATATCAATTGCCTTCATAAATCAGGACTATATAATTTTGTTCAAATGCTAAAACCCAAAAAAATTTATTGGTAAGTTTCGCTTGTAGTATGATTGTGTTGATCTTTCAGTACTATATTTCCATTGTCGAACTTCAATTGTGCGGCAATTAGAGAATGAGCCAAATATGTGATGCCATGTGAGAGCTTGGAAAGTAGAAATGCAGCACACATCTGATGACTATTGAGGTTTGAATTTGATGTTTGTGCTTGGAAATGCATTTCCGGTCTCCGGTTTACATGTAGGTTTAATACATTTTCATGCTTGTGCTGATGATGATGAATTCTCCATCAACAAACTCACAGAGAGATTATTACTTTGCAATAGGTTTTGACATCAATATCTTGGTATGAATTCTCCTCCCTTGTATTTTAAAAATACAGGCTAGCTGTAGGCAAGAAGAGAAAGCAAAGGAAGATCTAATTTCACAGGCAACTCAAATCCAAAAAGAACGGGAACAACTAGAGGCCTCAACCAAATCCAAGGAAAGTGTGATCAAGCTTGAAGCCAACAGCACTTTCCTCCGCTGCAAGGAAGACATCCAGAAACTCGAGGAGGAGATCTCTAAGCTGAGGCTCAAGACCGACTCTTCAAAAATTGCTGCTTTGAGGGATGGCATCATTAATGGGACCTACGCACGCCGTGTTACTGACGGTAAAGCTTCTCATGTCCACGAGGATGGCAGTTCTGCTACCACGGCCTCTACAACATCGAAACTCATCCTTGATTTCAAGGACAGCTACTGCATGAAGAGGGAGAGGGAGTGCGTAATGTGCCTCTCGGAAGAGACTTGTGTGGTCTTTGTCCCCTGCGCCCATCAAGTAGTATGCAGGACGTGCAATGAGCTCCACGAGAAGCAGGGGATGAAGGATTGCCCATCCTGCAGGAGCACAATACAACGGAGGATTGCCATACGATACGCCCCCTCTTGATGATGGATCATTCTGGGGGTGGAAAGGAACGATCTTGTATAATGTCTATCCTAGTCAGAATACAATATGAGTGCCACGAATGATGGCAACTCAACTCTTTCTCCCCTTCGATTTCCTCTTTCACGGGACCAGAATAATGAAGGGAAAATGCGAACTTCTTCTTCTGCAACTCCTCTTGTATATCAGAGTTTCAAACTTACAAGCTCATCTTATCAGTTAAGTGTTCCTTTATGCTATATAGTTTCTTCTTCACTATCCTTTTAAGCAAGTGGCTGTTTTTAGTAGTCCATTCTCCGGTAAATGCATAGATTTGTTTCTGAGATGAGTTGAATATCAATTTTATCTTTATTAAATTTTGATTCTATATATCAAATTTATCCCTTGAACATCAATGGGTTCCTATGCTGGTTTTTTCCACCTACAATCTTGATTTGTGATTATTAGATTAACTGCTTATATAATCTATATATTGTAATCTATGTTATTAAATGAAAAGTGTGCAGAAAATACATTTAATCTCCAAGTTTACATGGTATTAGGGCTGTGTTATGGCAACTCCAATCGTCCATCCACTTTAATCCCTTAATCACATACTTGAAACTCTTCTAGCCCATTTCACATCTGCTGCTGCAAATCACAATTTTTTTTCTCCTGCAAATCCTGCACCATTGAAATGTGTCTGCATCCTTCTCAACTGGAGATTAAATGTATTAAAGAATTTGTGTTAGTCCTAATATCATGTAAACTTGAATTAGGAATTTCTACTTGTATCAATCTCTATATACATTTTATAATATGTTTAATCTCCAAATTTACAGTGATAATTTAATGGAACTGATGGTGGTTCTAATCTATCTATACAAATCTTCCAATGAAGCATGTTGAGCTTCTTTCAGAAGCATCACAAACCACTGCGATTGTTGATTTATGTTTAGTCGTTTACTTTTTCAAGTTGTGTTGGTGATTTTGGATGAACTATTTGACATAGTTTGTAGAGTTCATGAACTTCACAATGGGTACGGAAACTACATCAGCACATACATTAGCAGTTCTACTCACTAGGTTGAGTTGTAAAAGGGGTAAATTTTGAGTGATGGCACTAAAATCTCAAGTAGATCAGTCATTTGCTAGGTGTGCTCCAAAGACCTTTTAATTAATAATTCACTCCCGGCATATCAACTTTCATTCTTATAACTTAGTACTTATCCTATATTTAAGAAATTTAAGAGACTTGATTTGATCCTAATAAATGGGAAGACAAGGTACTTATCCTCCTTGGAGCCTATTGAAAAAGTCAAGGCTACTCGAATCTCTTCTTGCAATTAAACCCAGGTATTATTACTAAAGTACACAACAAATTTATGAAAACTAACGGTTGACCCGAGGCTGCACAATAAACATCCCGTACTTCTTTTAGTTTGTGAGCATTTGTGCTTGTGGCCCCTATAAAAATATATTATTGTAAAAGAAATAAATAAAAAATAATAAGTTATTGTTTAGACATCTTATGAGCTAGGAGAGAGTTACTATTACAGTGATTCGCCGGCCCAATATGTAACTCACTTATATCACGCGATCCAAAATTCAGTTAATAAAAACAGTATGCAATCCCATACTCACAAGGAAAACCTTGAGAAAACTCCAATCTATCATGTTATATATTTTATTCATGTAAATTTTCATAGCACACCAATCCCTCCCTCCAACCTTTTATTCTCAATGAAATAAAAGTATTTGCCTTTTATTCTCAACAAAGACGCTTTACTGAAAGAAAATCATATGCAATTTTAGGCGGTTCATTAAGACTTTGAGAATAATTTTATAAATAAAATTAAATAATGAGATCTTGCCTCGCATATACCTAGCTCAGAAATAACTATGGGATCGGCCTTCAATACTCTTCATATTAAAATAATGTACGCTTTAAGCACTTTATAACTAATATAACATAATTATTATAATATAATAATATGGGTAAAAATTTGTTAATTGTACAAATTTATAAAGGTAATTTTGAAAATATTGATAAATTGGAAGAGTATATAAACCCGAATGAAACCATTAGGAAAATTTAATTAACTTAAAAAAATAATTTTGAAAATATGAATTAACAAAATAGATTTAGAAGAAATTAGGTAAAACTCGTAAATGTAATAGTAATTACAGAGAAATAATATATGAATTTAAGTCTAAAAATAAGTAATAAAAAATTAGAATAACTAAATTATAATTTTGAAAAAGTTAAGAAAATTATGTTATAAATATTTAAAAGTTTGTTCCACAAAAAAAATTTAAAATTAAAGTACCCAAAAATAGAGAAAAATAAGAGCCAGTTATTGAATTGACTTATGATTTCCTCCTCATCTGGAAGAGTTCCGTGATTCTGTCTCTGTTAGTGCAAAAAGATTTCTTTCTCCTCCAAAACATTATTTAACCTCATCTAAACTAAACTTCTCTCGACACTAGAGACCAAGTTCCCACCATTCAATCTGCTATGCTCAATTCACATTTCAACTTCTGAAGTTTCATATTGTGCAAAAAAAAAAAAACTTCCAAGTTTTATACTGGAGATTCGGACTTCTTTCCTATTTCACTTGTAGATCACCGTACGCCATCTTTTTCTCAGTTTAGTTTGATATGCTCTGGACAAGTATCTAATTTAACCCTTTATTCTCAAATTTAAACATACCTTAAACAATTCTTTTTGATTTAATGCACTCGACCAAAATGAAGATATGGTCTGATCCAATTCATTGCTCAAATAATCCTATGCATTCCTTCCTGCATTAAGTCAAGTATATGCCTACATGTGGAAATCACAATCATAGAGTGTAAAGATGATAAAGCTCCAATTTCATCGATGAAGAAACACCCAATACCTCTTTTCAAGGGAACTCGAACAGATTCCACTTTTAAAGGTAACGGCAATGGGTGCCATTGGACTACCAATGCTAAAGATGAAAGATTCGATGATACTTTCCAATAATGGTGGGCTCTACCCCTTTATTTCATCTAACTTTATATGCAACACAAGGGAGGAAGATCACATCACTCACCCATCTCCATTAACATACTACAAATCCTTCCCACATATATTCATTATCACTTACTCCATAGAACATCAACCATTACATTCATGACCAGACCAAACCAAATCATAGCAATTTCCACAAAATCACACATCCATCCCATAAAGTTTACTCCACTTCACAATTTCTCCCCCACCCGACAAGTAATCAGTACCAGTACCAGAAACAGCAATTCTCAGCTAGACCCATAGATTAGACTAGGGAAGAAAAAACAGACACGAAAGGATATAAACATTTTTTGCGGTATCGCCCCCTAGTTTCTCTGATATTTCAAATCTGGCCCCCATTCTTCAAAAACTCACGGAACAGGCCTCGATCTTGAGAATATCGGAGACGGCGGAGTGTATACGAGACCGGAGATGAGAGAGAAGAAGAAAGCCGGACAGATCTATAGATCTAATGTCGTGGATCTGCAGAATCTATGACTGGTTGACTGATGTGGGAAGATTGGAATCAGTCCAGCCGGAGGAGCCGCCGGAGGTCTCGAGTGGCGGAATCTTCTATAGCGGCGACGTTCTTCATCGGAAAGGAAGGAAGCGGGAGGGAGCTAGGCTCCGGGGATACAGAGAACGCTGAACCAGCATACACGTCGCACCTCCCGCATACCACCGGAGATCTGGGCTCCGCAGCCTGGATCCGCCTCGGCGCCATCACGCGTCGCTGCTCCCTCACGCCAACGTTACTCCTGATCTTCGAGTCGAGAGACTTGCCTCGCCGTAGGGTTGTTGCCGCCTCCATCACAAGGCCACTCTTGCTGTCTGCCCCGAGGTCGTCGCAGCTGGATGCCTTAGAGATCGCCGGCTCCGACGCGGCGCCCCTCCTCCGATCCGGCTTGTTTGGCCTTGCAGTCTGCTGCTTTCTGTTAGGTCTAGGATTAGAGCAGGAATTCCCGTTGTTGTAGGTCCTCCGGCGAGGAAAAACCGCCGGATAGACTCCTGTCCGAAGCCTCAAGCAATCCTGCGGTATCAACACCTCAGTTCCCATGTTTCAGTCCCGAATCTAACCGACCAAACCTTCAGGGAAAAGAGGAGGAATAAGAGGTCGGAAAATGAATTTGCGAATTGCTTAAAGCTTCCAGGATAGAAAGCAACTCAACCGCAGGATCAGGTGCCTTAAGGTTTCTTTTTCAACCAGATGTTCTTACGAGTCTGCAACACAAATTTTTTTTTCTCTCAGGATCTACTTCCTAATATATATTCAGAGGGGAAGCAGAAGAAGAGAATGGAAGGTCAGGTTAGGGTTTGTGGAGGTTAAGGGTTAGGGGAAGAGGGAGCTCTGTCAAGAGCTCGGAGAGGATAACAATGGAGGAAAATGAGGGATATGGAGGAGACTTATAAAGGGAGAAAAGGAGTGGTTGATGGGTTAGGATGGGATGGGGTTGGTGTTGGACCGCTTTGCCCTCTCCTCTCTCCTAATTCCTCCCCAACCGTCCTTCGGAAAAAAGCTAAGCTCTTGAATGGTTTTGTCGTTTTTCATATCTGCAAATCCCCATTTTTGGAGAGGAACGCGTCAGTTTACAGGAGGGTAGAGAGAGAAGGGGAAGATAAACTCTGGCCTGTAAACTGACGATGGCGTGTAGGTGCGGATGGGATTGCCACCTCCTTGACAAGATAGACGCGTGGATCAGTGTAATTTGTTGATGAGCTCCCACCTCGTCAAGGCGAGACCGTAGGTGATCACAGACTCTCGCCATTGGGACCCACTCGACTCAGGTATCTGTATGTGGACCTAGATGTGGTGGGCCCCAGCTGAAAGGCGCCGGGGCCACTTTCCCGTTCCCCCATATATTTGAATGAACCGAATAATTTTTCAGTGGGATGACGTGGCCGCGCCCTTTGCGTGACATTGGGTTTTTATATTGGTAGTGCCTTTTATATTTATTATTAAAAATTTAATATTATATTCATGATATTGATTTTGGTGATATTTGTATGTTATTATTATTTTATTAGTGAAGATGTCTCATAATAACTGTACTCTCGGGAGCCAATCGATGACCCATCACTTTGGCTCAGAGTCAGTCAGTGCACATGCTTATCTAAATCTTTCCCAATTTCCTACCATATCAATGCATTATTTGCATTATTCACTCCCCTTCTTCTATTTGTTTTCTTTCAAATGATAGAAAATTAGGAAATTATTAAAATAGGATAATCAGTTTTAGGTACAAAATATCTTAATCATTTATTTAAATTATTTATTAGGTAATTATATATTAATTTATATATATAATAAAATTATATTACTAACATTAAAGTATATAAATTATATTATATAATATAATTAAATTATGGTTATAGCTAGAAAATAAGTTAATATTAATTATATGATAATATTTATATATAAATATTGTATAATAATAATATATATAATAAATTATATTATATATAAAATATATATTTTACATCTATCATATAACATAAATAAATTATTATTACAATAATGTATCGAATAAATATTATTTGTACAATCCTCACTTCCAAACCCCAAACCATTCACACTCAATTCAAAGTGTTAAAGTGGCCTCTGGGCCTTGTTGATGATCCATCCCTCCAGCCCACTACCATGAAGGTTGACAACCTGAGACACGTAGTGGCCGCACCCAGACCCCCTAGTCCCTACCCTTTCCATATTTTTATTATTTTTTTATTAAAATAAATATTATACTATAATAAAGTGTTAATTTAATTGATACTATAAAATTAAAAAATAATCAAAATTAAAACTTATACCTAAATGAAACATTTTTCAAAAGTTTTGTATCACAAAATAAATAGAAGGTTTTGTAACATATTGTTTGGTACTAATGGACTAATTATCCCATTAAACTAACATAACAATGTCACCAAAACAGACTTTTAAAATTTAAGAAGAAGCACAAAAGTCAACCAGGCATATCATAGCCATAGCCCTTTGTTTTATATTCTACTTTAATTTTGTATATTATTACATGACGTGGGAGTTACAAGTCCCCTGCACCTTTTTCTTTCCTATAAAATAATGATTTTATAGTGATTGCCGACTGTGATGCATTTATTTACTTGCAGGTTGGGCCTTGATAAAAAAATATCCAAAAAGATGAATGGATACCATGAAATCCTACTATTAAAATCCTAAAAAAATCAAATAAGTTTATAACATTTCAATTAAAATAAGATGATACTATTTTCACTCAAATAAAAAAATACTTTGGTGAGGAAATGAAAGGTTCAAGGATGAACTTCAGCTTGATTAAGACTTATTCCACTCAAACTTGATCTCTTTTGAGCATGATATATGGACTGATTACTTCATTTCTCCTTGGCGCCTCTCCCTTCCCACCTACTATCCAAGATTAACCTCTAGTTTAATCTTTTCTCAAAGAATCGGGCTAGTCCACCACACCGTAGCTACCTTCTTACTTGTTCTTATCGATCAATATGAAATGTATGATGTTAATATATATATATATATACACACACAAATGAGTTATATCCCTCACTCAAAATGCTTCGTCCTCAACATGCATTCTAAAGCATATGCATTAAAGTTTACAAACATATTTATTAAACTTAAATGCACATTAAGTTTATTTTGAGCTAATTAGCCACACTCTACTCGTCCATATGGTGGTATATTTACCACATTCCTATATCTTTATGACATGTTAACTCCTCATCCATTATGATTTTTGAGCACATGAATTTTTAGGCTGGGAGAACACTTACTCTTGTATATGATAACCCCAATTACTACATCACTTGTACTAGATTAAACAATACATAATAATTAATTTTTATCATATTTTCTATCTATAAAAGGGAATGTGTCATAGAACATGCATATTAACTTTTTATTTACTTGTCATCGATAATATATTCTTAAGCCAACATTGTATCTATTTAGTAAACTTGTATTGAAACATATCCACATGAATATATAATTCAAACTATATTTTTTTCAGTTGGGTAGTCCATTGATACTTATTGAATTGTTTCTAGTTACCACAATCTAACTAATAACACAGTAATACTAATAGATAATTAATTATATTGGAATAATAAAAAATAAGTCTAAATAAATTAAGATATGCAAGTTCCATGGAATTATATATATATATATGAACATTTTTATATATAGCTAAATTTGCTTCACAATCCATCTTATATTATGTCTTAAAAAGTTTCATTATATATATAAATTTATCAAATTTTACAAATCTATTAATTAATTATTATAACAATATTGCCCATTATTTTTATCATTCTTTCTTTATTTTTCATGATATCAATATTTATTGATTAAAACTCTAGAAATACATTATAACTTTGAATTTATTATATATATCATTTCAACTTTTTCAGTGGGATGAATTAATAGATTTGTATAATGTGGATAATTTATATATGTTTAATGAATTATTTACATGAATAAATATAATAAATTAAAATATTACAAAAAAAATTATAAACGTACCAGAATAATATGAGGAAAATCAGTCATATAAAAAGATTCATGTCTATTAGTAGAAGATAGTAAGATTTTTGTCTTTCTAATTGTGTAAACTCTTTTTTTTACTCCAATTTGATGTATTATAGGCAAACTCAACTCTAGAAATAGAACTTAATATTTTGTTTAAGATAATTAAATAATTAATATATTGTGAATTAAATTATTTGGCCTTTATCAAAAAAATACCCACTGATCAAAAGTATAATAACAAACTTATAATAAATAGAGAAACAAATTTTTAAATAAATAAAATATTATCGATAAGAAAAAATAAAGAGAAATAATCATATTGAAGATAAAATGGGTTAAATGAGAAAATTTGTTTTAAGATAGCTGAAAAAAATAATAAATGTAAAGATTTCCAATTTTTGTGAAAATTTTAAAATAAAGAATTGGAATGAATTTTTGCATATTGATCATAATTATGTTGAAAATAATGTCTATCTTAAAAATGAGAAATATTTTAAATAATAACGATATTTAAAATATTAAAATAGATTTAAAAAATAAGAAAATTATGTCTACATTTGATTAAATTTGAGATAAATTAAATAAATATATTAAAAATTATAAATAAATTAATAAAGTAATAAGTCAAAATTTTAAAATAAGGATATTGATGAAATTATACATTCGTTTCTTGATATCCACATTATACAAATATATTAATTCAATATTATAATAATATTACACATTATTTCTATCACTCTTTCATTATTATTCAAATACATATTAGAATAAGCAACAATCATATTTAAACAAGTACCCTAAAAAACTCATAAATTTAGGTTGTCATTTGAATTGTCAAGTTTTACGTACATACCACATTCATTATTAGAATCACATAAATAACATATAGTCATATGATGAATTAACACTTATGCTACATATTTTTTGGTGAAGTCAAACCATATTTTCTCATTATTCAAATTTATTAGGCGCCTATAGGATGTACTCTACTTGAATAGGGTTTTCCATAACAAATTCAAATTCTTTCAACAATATGGTATATCTATTAAGGAATATATGATGAACAAAAAAATCAAGGAATACATCCTCCTTAAATAGGTGAGTCTTCATCCAATTTGAAAATCCAACTATCCCTATATATAACATTGTCTTGGTACTCCCAATTGTCATAAAATACCTCATTTTAACAAGTTTTTCCCTTCATATATACTTTACAATGGTGTGATCCAGGTAGCATTCAAGAAGATTGAGAGTTACAAACATATTTACTTTTGAATATATATCTTTTATTTCTCTCTAACATAATTCTTTAATATATATATTTTATTTCTATCCAACATAATTTTTTAATATTTGTTAGTTTGATTGGAATGAGTAGTATGCTCATGCATTCTTACTCACCAAAATTAGAATATAAGGGAATTTATGTTTTAGGTAAAATGAGAACAATTTGTTACATATTTGGGTATAGTGTTTAATGTTTGGTACGAATAATGTTGCCTATTTATAGTTTTTGCTCTATTTTTGGATAAAGAAGTATGTTTGTAGACCAAAATAAAAGCTAAATGCAAGTGTTTATGCCATAAATGCATATATGTTATTACGGTAAATGAAGTAACCTTTGAGTTTTATTGATGCCTTAAAATACATATTTATGAACAAACACTCAACCCCAACCAACCTTTTGAGATTTGGGCATTTGTCCATGAGAAGGAGGAAGCACCACGTGCCCATTAATTTTCAACCCCTTGTGTCCTATCTTTTTTGAGTCTCCCTAAGCTCAATTGGAGCCACATGTATGTGTCTTGTCATTGCATAGTTCTCACATAAGCTTGATAATACCTAATAACTAATATGCAACTTTAACTCTTTTCTAATTAATAATTTGTGCAATTAATATAATATATTAGTAAAGTATAAATAAAAATAACTTAATGGGAATTTTCTGCTTAAAAGGACAAAATAGGAAATCGTTGGCCGAGGGAGCTGTAGTTATTTTATTGGAGGAATTTTTTAAAAGTGGGGAACAAAAAACAGAGAAGCAGACGGCAAGTTGAGGAAATGCAGGGGAAGGAATCGGCTGCTGCGTCCACGTTCGATCTTCCCGATGAGTTGCTCCAAGTACTGCCGTCCGATCCGTACGAGCAGCTCGATCTGGCCCGCAGAATCACCTCCATCGCCCTCTCCGCCCGAGTTTCCGCCCTCGAGTCAGAGTCCGCCGACCTCAGGACTCAGCTCTCCGAGAAGGATGGCCTAATCGCTGACCTTCAGTCGCAGGTCGAGTCCATCGATGCCTCCCTCGCTGACGCCGTCGACAGGCTCTCCCGAGCGGAGCAGGAGAAGGTACGCCCCCGCGGCTCGCTCATCACAAGACGGACACTGAGCTGACGGGACGGGACTCCCGTGGCCGCTGCAGTAGCCTGCATCTGTTTTTAGCTGTTAATCTTGTGTTGTGCTGTGCTGTGTTATTGCAATGCAGGAGATGCTGTTGAGCCAGAACCAGTCGCTATCCGACACTGTGAAGAGGTTGAACAGAGATGTCTCCAAGGTTAGTATGAACTAGAAGTAGCACTAGCCAGATTTGGATAGCCCTAGGATATCGCCAACAGGTCATAGATTTGCTTGAGTGCCAATTGACTGGGCTGATTAGAGAGTCGGTGGAGTGTAGGATACTAACCAGATTTGTTGAGAATATATTGATAAAATAAAAAAAATATGGTTGATTTGTAAGGTTACAAACGCTCGTACCTTTTAAATAAAATATTAGATAAACCCTTATCCACTCTCACTATTCTATTACATTTGTTAGCTTTTCTTGATTAATGGAATTATGATGCTTTATTTACAGTTGGAGGTATTCAAGAAGACTCTAATGCAATCTCTCCAAGAGGATGAAGAAACACCTGTAGGTCACATTCGTTTTTCCTGTGCTCTTCTTGCCTCTATTGGTTATTGGCTAAAAGGAGCAGAACATTGATTATATTTGAATGCATTTTCTGGTCATGTGCAGGCTAAACCTCCACACATCATTGCCAAGCCAACACCAGTTGGTAAATTTTCTTTAATTAATTTATTCTTATTACTCGTTTCCAGATAGAGCACCCTTCCTGATCAAGTGCATATTCTAAATCTTTCATTTTTCCTAGAATATGATTCTACTTTGCCTCCATCAAGAACCTCTTCTATCATCAGTAATGCATCTGAAGTCGGAAACTTACTAGTTGATGGTCAAGAAACAGAGGGTGGGTACACTATTTGTTTCGCGTTTCCTTAGTGTACCTTTCAGATAACAGTGCCAAGTATTTTAACCATCCCTGAGAATACAAGTGCATAACCATGTTCATTTTTCTCACGATGATGGCCTCATGGTTTTTTTCTCATTTCAATGTTTTGATTGACCCAGCTCTTCTGAAACCCGGGCTACCACATGGGCTCTTGTTAGCTTCTCAAACAAGAACTCCTGGGCTCACTCCTCCTGGTTCGCCTCCCATTTACTCTGCTACTGCCTCTCCTACCAAGACATCCAAGCCAGCGTCACCTAGAAGGCATGCTATGTCATTCTCAACCTCCAGGGGCATGAATGATGGCAGGTCTTCTATGCCGCCAAGCTCCTATGGTTCCATTACAGGCTCTGACAATCCCGGTATAAGCTCAAGCTCTGACACGATGCATTGAATGCTAATTATTCTCATTTTCTAAATCTTATCGTCATCTTTGCTTGTGATCACTCCAGGGAGAGCTCGAGTCGATGGGAAAGAGTTCTTCCGGCAAGTCAGGTATTTCTTATATTCTTACCCACCCAAGATCTCTGCCAGGGGAAGGGGAAACTCTAGCAACATGAACAACTGTTATCACAATCATATGTGGCATTTTGTTTTGCTTTTGTGCTTTCCTCTATAAATTCTCCCACTACTTGATCTGAGGAGACCCAATTTTGGGGATGCATGACGATCTTTATATTTACCTTATACAATTATGAGCTCTTCACTTTGCCACTTTTTCCATGCTACCAGGAGCCGTCTGCCCTACGAACAGTTCAGTGCATTTCTGGCAAATGTGAAGGAACTGAATTCACGAAAGCAAACAAAAGAGGTGAGGAACCTTTCTTCCCATGTTTTTCCCATTTGCTGTCCAATGCATTCTCTGTGGTACTGGAAAGGAACTCAGTGCCTTTCAACTTTGGCAGGAAACGCTAAGGAAGGCCGAGGAAATTTTTGGGCCTGTGAACAGGGACCTCTATACAATATTCGAGGGGCTGATTACTCGGAATGCCCATTGACATCCGCTATAGCATATTCGTAAGCTTCTTCTGTATGTCCAGTGTCTATTATTCCTTGTATCAGATGCATCGCATTTTCTACTACCAGGCTGTAAATTGAAGAATAACTTGGAAGCTCAATGATTACGCATATATCTTGAAATTCCATTTGACCTTGAAAAGCAACCCAAATGCGATTCCAATATTGATGTTGAAAAAACACCCAATGGGATCTGCTAAAAAGCATAGCTTCTCAAATTTGTCATCAACAGAACTTCATACGTCCATTGCAGTGTAGAGGGCAGAAGACGAACATAGAACACAAATGTATCGTTCAAAGAATAACGTTTAGATGGCTATTTTTATCAGATTCATTATTCAGTTTCAATTGTTTTTGTTCCTGTGAAGGAAGAGTATAGAAGTCACCATGCCCAAGCATTGGGGGGGAGAAGGTAGTTTTTTTCCTCAAGACATATACTGAAAGGGATAAGATTAGCTTTTGGAGGACTGTAGCTTCCACAAAGAAGATGAAGAAGGAAGAGAATCCAGAACTATGAGAAGATAAATGACAGCAGTGAAAAAGGGATTCAATCTATATGGAAGGCGAAACCTTCCTTCCTGGTAAAGCAGCTCTCCATATTAGCGGTGATCCCCTCGAGTGTGGGCACTGACACTTGCAAGCGCCCTGCAAACATGAATGCAGAATCTAAGTAACAGAAGACTAGTTCTTAAAGGATGAAAAGTCACCAAGCCATCAATATTTGCAGAAACGGTTGGAGACAGCAAAACCAGCATAATAGTAATGAATACCTGGCTAAATGTTTATGCATACTGTAAGCCTGTATACAGTTCATATGAGTAATGTTTCTCTTGGAAAGTGTGGAAAATTTTATACTTCTATTTTAATATCTGGAGTTGCAGATTTGGGGGTTTTGAGTTTCATAAGTAGTTTAGAGCAAAAAAGAAAAAAACTTCCATATGCAACATCTTATTACTGAAACAGAAGTGCAAGCTAAAGAAGGAAAAAAAGAAGCTGAGCAAGTTTACTAAAGAATACAAGCAGTCACAAGAAACTGACATCTGCTGCATCTAAATGTTTAAACAAGATATGCCTCATCCGCCTGTATGATTACAAGGGATAAAATCCTCCATTAAAGCCCAGCACAAGCAAAACTGTTCTTCATTGACTAATCCATATCCTTTAACTTCATCAAGTTTCTTGCAGTAGTATCATCAATGACAAATCAAGACTCTTATCACCACAACTGGAGCCATATATCAACAGGCAAACCATCACAACCAGTTATCCTCAATTTACTTGTTTTGCCTTTTGTAATATCTTCTGTGGGTTACGCAAAGCTGTTTGCATTGGCATACTCACATTAGGTCATGGAAACTTGAGCTAGGGCGGCTGTAATTTTTAATCTGGATACTCATTAGCCAGAAACTGCTTAAAATCTATGACCTAGTGAAAAATGGTGGCATAATGAGAGATAGCCCATCATGAACTTCCCTCCATTGCTGTTCAAGACTCCAAAAGTTAAAGAACCATGAGCTCTATCGTCCTAGTAATGAATAGTTTCACTACAATTCCAACAGACAAAGCTAGCTGGACCAAAGCAAAATCCTAACATACAACTGAAACTTGTAATTAGCAGGGCAGCTCAAGATCACACTTATAGAATAGATCGATCAAGACAATCAATTCCCACTGCGCTGAATCCATTGGGGGTAAAAGTAGAAGAGATAACAAAGGATCCAAATCAATCATGCAATTGCCAATCTTAGAGAGATTCTAACTCACTTCTTGTGCCGTCGACCATTCTTTGGGGCCCAGCCCACGAGCTTTGCAGTGGGGCAGCCACATCTCGCCCGGAACAGCAGGACAGCGCGGCCGTTGGGAGGGGCCATCTTCCTGAGCTCGGTTCGAAGGCACTCGTAGTCAGGGTTGGTCTCAGAGCCGCCCTTCCAGGGAAGACTGTCTATGTCCCTGGAGCCAGATTTCAGGCAGTCTGCAGTCTGGAGTTGGAGATCGAACTCCAAGGCCTTCTTCATGCCCTTGCAGCCGGCGCGGTGGCAGCGTCGGGAACGGGCACCGCATAGGCATTCGACGGACAGAAAGGTAATCGCTAATAAAAGTAGGAAGCCGAGGGCGTATGGGACGACAGGGAGATCGACATGGAGATGGACGGTGGGGCGGGAGATTAGAGGGGAGACGGACCTGAGGATGTCCGCGAAGAAGGACATGACGAGGAAGGTAAGGGAGAAGACGACGACGATGAGTATCAGTACTTCTAGGGTTGCCAATGGCGAGTGCTTGCAGAGGGAAGACGATAGAGATAGAGAATGGGAAGACAAAGAAGATGGGTGATTAGGTTTAGGGTTCGGGGATTTGTGGGGATTGGTTGAGGAGACCAGCTTGGAAGAGGTGGGGGTGGGCATGCTGAGGAGGAGATGGAGCATGTTAAGCAGATGAGATCGTCAATGGCGGAAACATGAAGAATAAAGGAAATTTATGGGCGTGTCGGTTTATGGAGTTTAGAAAAAGGAAGCGTACGTATGGGTTAGGTTGGTGACGACGGAGAGGAACGCTGGTGGGAAGGAGGCGCGCGGATTGCACGCTCCACCTAGGACAGTGGCAGAGGAGCTCCGGTAGATTTGTTTTGGAAAGTTTCATTTTGATCCCTTAACCCTTGAGTTTGTTCCAGTTAGATCCTCTCGGAGTCTTTTACCACCCACCACCAAAAAAGTGGCATTGAACTATATTATTTTTTTTAAAGGAATTAAAAAAGACAATTATTTTTATGTCTTGTGCATAGATTTAAATATATTGCTGAATCAGTGAATAAATTGGACTTATTTTTTTAATTCGACATGAATATCAGAAAATATAATAATTTTTAACCTTATTAATTTAAATTATAAAATTAAATTATTAAAAGTAAATTTGGAAAATAAAGAACAACTTACTTAGATTGTCTTACATCTGCATCTCAAACGGAATTGGAGCTTCTTAGCGGGAATGCTAATTAATGTTTAGGGTTCCTCTTTGTGATGTGGAAGTATAGCCACTGAGATTCTCTACAAATGGCGGAGAAACTCCAGTAATCTTAACCGATTGCTACGGGGCTTGAGCGAGTTATTTCACTTTGGTTTCCCCCGTCGAGTAATCGAGCATTGGCTTGCTGAAATCTGCGGAGGTTCGCTTAGGATGGAACCTAGAGTCACGGCATTCGACGCTCTCAGAGGCTTCGCGAAGTCCGGTCAGGACTTTGTTTCCGGTTTCATTCATCGCAGGGAATCCTCATCCCGCAACAATCCGGTAAACCATTCACCTCCGAGCTCATCTTCGATGGAAAAACAATACTTAGGTTATTTTTCAGCTCTTCCCTCTTGTTCTCACGCTTTGTGTAATTTGATGCTGACCTTCAACCATTGGTTGCTCATATTGGCTACTGGAGCTGGTCCTAGTTTCTAGAACATCACAATGAAGATGATGTTTCCCAGTCCTAGTGGAACTCTTTTAACTTGTGGTTGTGATATATAAAATTTATGGTTGGTCATAGTTTTTCTCCTACCGAGTGCATCAGATAATTAGGTTTATCTATGGATTACGGTAGTATGCTGTCTCAGTCCATATTGTGATGTACAGATTGAAATCTTGAAGCGGCTGCAAAGGGAAGCATTTTCAGATCTCATGAGGCTAAGGGACAGACAGGATAAGATTGAAAAGCTCCTTTCTATTTACAAGACTTCAAAAAAAGGTCCTTTTGAAGACGCTGCTACCCATGTTAGGGGAGAGATTGATTTTTTAGGTTCTTTATTGAATATGGATGGTTTTGATCAGCAAAACATTGATGATCTTAAAAGAGCAGGGGTAAGGACAGGAGTTAATGCGAGATTCACTTTTGAAACTAAAGTACGAGGGAAAGATTACTTCATAGCAGAGTTGAAGGCCAGCCAAAAAGTTGGGGTGGATTTGACTGATCTCTCGGGAAATCCTCCACTTTCCCTTGCAAAAGTGTTTTACAAGGCAAATATTGCTGACTGGTTTTCTGCCGTTCTCATTCCTATTGGAGCTCACTGCAGTGACATTGAGAGTGATTCAAGTTTTTCGCATCAGGTTAGGGCTAATGTCTCTCAGGCCGGTCCTTAATGTGCTTGTGTACCTGGAATATCTGCGTGCAAGTGATTTTTTGGTAAATTCACACTGTCTGGAATGTTCTTATCTTCATACTGCCCTTCCCTAAAATATTTTATTGACTGGAGTTTATTCCATAAGTTGGAACCAAATTGTAACTTGGGATTTTAATATGTGTTGAAGATTTTGTTTGATAATATGTTTGATAGTTGCTGAGGGTACAGTGAGGACATAGAAGGATTGGGTTTCTTATGCCTGCGGTCAAATTTGTTTCGGCTGACTTAATAAACTTCCAGTTGGTTCTTGCAGATTCTTTAAGCAATAGTTATGATTCAAGTTTGTAAATATTTAACGTTTGTTTTGTACAATAATATTTAACAGTAATTTAGCCTAAAAGTTTTGAATTGCAGGATTATGCAATTACTCCAGTTTATGATTATTTTGCTATCTAGCCTTCCCTTTTAACTCCTGTAATTAAAATACCCCTATCTTCTTAGTCTTCTTTTTTGGTGGGTATTAATGGAGCCCTATCATTTCAAATCTGCTGAATGTTTTTCTGTGTTATGGCAGAGGGAAGGCCTAACTGATAAGTCACCACTCAGACCTCCCTTTTCAAGTCAACAACATGGAAGTGCATTTGGTATAGCAGCAAGAAAAGAAAATTTTGTTGCTTCAATTGGCCATCTTATTTCTGGTGTAGAGAGGCCTTTGGATCCTCATGGAATGAGGCACATCTTCAGTACTTTTGGGCAGGTTGTATGCAATTTGCCCAGAGAGACAAAATTTTCCCTTATGGGACTTCATGAAAACCTAATAACTTCCGACCAAAACTCTAGTCTTGGACCCTTTGCATTTCCAATGAGCTCTTTTAGTCGCCGTCAAAATTCTGATGTTTCAGGAGTAAGTGCAGGGAATTCCTCTTCAGGGACCTTGGCTGTGATGCTTGAATCACTTCTGGACGAGTACACAAGAATTGGAGGTTGGGTTGAGATGAACAGGTCCAGTGACAAAAACCTGAAATGGGCAATTTCTATCTCTGATGTCTCCAAACATGAACATGGGTGGGGCTTGTGTTTGAGTGGAGCCATAGACAGTTCCAATAAAGTGGATCATTTTCAAGTTGAGTCTTACCTGAAGTTCAACCTGGGTGAGAGACTCACTGTAAGGCCGGGTCTTGTACATGTAAACGATAGCAATTCTAGATTTACTGCCTTTTTGCTTCAGTCCAACTGTTCCTTGTAGAAGATTGTACTCGCCATTCTCTACCGAACAGGAGATAGGCTACCCTTTGCTGCAGAGAAATGGAAGAGTATTTTTCTAACAAGGATCTGTATCTCCTGCAGGTAGCTTTTCAAATTCTATCTTGTTCATCATGCTAGTTATTGTTTATTATTACATCCTAACTGACCATTATTATCCCCTTCCAATTTAGATAGACGCATGAGTGAATGCAAGGATCCTTGCGTCAAGTTTCAAGGATTACCTGTTGAATGCTTAGAAAAACAGATGAAGCACTCGGACAAATCCACAAGTGCCTATTTTTTATGATGGTTGAGAAGGCTATCGAATTTGCAGGTCTTGCAAACAGTATTTTTTTTTTAATTTTTGAGTTGGTTGCCGACAGTCACATGCTATGTTTTTGATGGTTGAGATGATACTATGCTAGACATGACAGTGACGAGTGCCTGTAGTGTGTGGTCTCTATACAAAGTTGCTCTGTCAGTTGTATTCAGCTATGGAACCGTTTTATATCTTTAATCATAGAGAAAAAAGAAAAGGAAAGACTGGCATGAAATGGGAGAGAGCATACTCATTCTCTTGAATCTCAATATTGTTGCTGATGTTACTGTAATTATCTTGTACAAATATAAGGCTATATCTTTAAAATGATAGTTTTTGTATTGATAATAGTTTGAATAAGACATAATATAATTAATTTTAAGTATAGAATTTTGATAAACTTAGAAAATGACATTGGAACTGCCCCATCCAATTTGAAGGTATTGGATATGTACAGCAGTCTTGTGGATGTCCGCACTTGTATGAATGTGAGCATAACTCAAGGGTTTAGCAAAATAAATAAGGCTCAAACTGAAAGAAATAATAGTTTTATTTGTGCAAAAATAATATGTTTAAATATTGGGCCACGTGAAATTGGGCCCACATTTGGATGGCCCGGCATTTATATATTTTCGCTTCATCCCCACCTGCCTTCCGCTATCTGTTCTCCCTCGTCTGTATGCGTATCTCTGTGTTTGGACTTTAGGGTGAGTGACCTAATCGCAATCGCCGGTTAGCGATGTCGTCGGATCGCAAGATTATCCTGAGGAGCTCAGATGGGGAGACGTTCGAGGTGGATGAGGCCGTTGCGCTGGAGTCGCAAACCATCAGGCACATGATCGAGGATGACTGCGCCGATAACGGGATCCCTCTCCCCAACGTCAACGGGAAGATCCTCGCCAAGGTTGTGGAGTATTGCAAGAAACACGTCGAGGCTGCCGCCGGGAGCAAGTCCGAGGACCGTCCATCTTCCGCCACCGCCGCCGATGATGACCTCAAGGCTTGGGATGCCGAATTCGTTAAGGTGGACCAGGGCACGCTCTTCGATCTGATACTGGTCAGTTACCCTCACCCGCTCTCTGGTAGACTAATTTTTGAAATTTTTATCTGTATGAGGTTGATGGTTTCTCGAATTACCCTATTGCAGCAAGTGCGCTCTGCGTTTGGTGCTGTTACTCGAAATTGCCTGCAGCATCAGTATTTCCTAATCTGAAATCTTCATCTCTGTGGGATTATCTATTTTAGATTTAATAGATCTTGCCATCGAAATTCGTGTTCAGGATTAGGGTTTTTTATGTTGCTAGTTGTACAATGAGCTAAGCTTATAGATGGTCATGCTGCTTATGGTCTTCTAGCCGGCTTATAGGCTGTTTTATTGATTGTCACCATTGTTAGCTCGGTGCTAGGAATTTCTGTTGATAGTAGTAGATGAGAGTAATCAATTGTTGAATTTATTTCAGCTTTCTTAGATCTTATCTAGTATATTAGAAGCTTCCCAAGTTTAAATATGTGGAAGTTTGCAGGATATTTCTGTTTCATTGACTTTTCTTCATATCATCCATATACTAAGAAATCCGTCTAGAAGATTACTTGGAGAGATACTGATGTCATTGGGAAGACTAATTACTATATTAGCACTACTTTGGTGCTATAGAGTAGCATAGAATGTCCATTATGTTCTGATATTATATATGGATTTGATGCTCCATCCTACATCAATGATAATGATTATGAGCAGCTTGGCTGGTTGGAGTTGTGGTTTTAAATCTTAATAATCTAAATGATGACGTCTTAAAATTTTCATATGTTAAATTTCTAGTTGGTGGCTGGGATGATAATGAAATGAAATGCGGATGAGAATCACTTGTCTCACAGTATTACCCTACTCCATCCATTGCTTGTTGTGTCTATCATATTCATTTGCTTTCTTTGGCCCGGACTGATTGTCAAGCAAATGCTAAGTTTTGGTCTATGTAAGCATCATGTGAAGGGACTCATACATAATCAGCTTGTACTTCTGGGAATCTTGCTCGGACTGAAGAAACATGATTGAGATAATGATATACTCTACAAGCACATATAAAGTTGTCTCCACTTGCTTCAATCAGTTGTTTGCAGCGAGAAGATTGCTTGCTATACTTGTGACCTTGTGTCCATATTTTTCTCCAGTTAGGAGGCTGTGTTTCCCTTTCTGTCTTCCTTTGAATTACTTCTGCTGCCTGTTCTGACCCACTAGGGGCAAGTTATTGTTGACCTAATTTGCAAAGAATTGGAGAAATGAAGTAATGATAATTGACCATCAATACTTCAAATATATTGATGCAAGGTTCTCACATTCTTTTTCTTACCTTTAGGCTGCTAATTACCTGAACATCAAGGGCTTGCTGGACCTGACATGCCAAACAGTGGCTGACATGATAAAGGGCAAGACACCAGAAGAGATCCGCAAGACCTTCAACATCAAGAACGACTTCTCACCCGAAGAAGAAGAGGAGGTTCGGAGAGAAAATCAATGGGCCTTTGAATGAGTGCAGCAAGCTGGGGAAGCTCAGTTTATGCTATTTTGTATCCGTTCTATTATCTTGTCAAGTGGGTCTGCCTGTGTGTCAACATACAATGGTTTTCATTTTGGACGTTGATGGTGTTCGGTTTTCATAGCAGTTGACTGTCTACCAGGTAGTGTGTCATTGGAGTCTTTCATTTTCATTCACATGTTTACCGTTCTGTTATTTCACCTCTCTATGTTTGTACTCATTGTTAAGTTTCTGTCATCTCTGCATTTTTCCTAGATCGTTATATTATGTGAGCTGATGATGGGATAAAAAAAATTGAAAGCAAATGATTTTGTTATTGGTCATCAATTAAATAAGTTAATTCACTTAATTGACCTGTGAGAGAGAATTCATGTTTTTTTTCTCAGGTGTGCATTCAGCTTCAACTTTAATCAAGTGCGCAAGTCAGCCACATCCGATTTTAGACTACTGATCGGCTGCAATGGCAAGATCAATACATATATCAGAAAATGGTACTAATAATTGAAGGCATTTTTTTGACCAACAAAACCTATAATTTTAATGATGTAGAAAATTCAAAGAATAATTGTTCCAAGTGATTTTCATTATATGGACTGATACTCTGGATTTTCATTGATTTCCCAATGTCATATGGTTTTCCTCTTGGGGAGCTTAAATCACTGAACATGCTACTTTAGTCTTTTGTCCTCCTGATTTAACAACATGCTTTTCCTGATATATTTAGTTATTCCCAAGTTGGTGATCCAACCCAAGCTCTTGACAAAAAAAAAAACGAAGGGGGGTTCAATCTTTCATCCAACATTGGGGATCCCCAATTGCCACAACAACCCTCTATTTAGTAAGTCCTTAAGGAGTTCATGTAACACTTAAAGAAGGCTTTAATAACGAAAATAACATCGTCTGTGATAATAGATGATGAGACACAAAATTATCTCTTACCCATTTATAAATATGATAATTCTTTCTTATATTGACCTCATGTAATCAAATAATATAAGACTTCTGAGTAGTATAAATTAATAGGCGATAGCTGGTCACATTAACACACAACACAATTTTTTTTATGAATTGAAGAAAATGAAAACACTCTCGTTTCATGTCACGCCCATAACTCGTTGACCTATTTACAGTACCGACTAGTATAGTATATGGATAACATAAGAATTTAAATAGTAAAAATAGATAGGACAAACCCAATTATTCATAATTTTGGAATTTGCACACATCTCATATTCAAATATTAACAAAATATAATTCATAAAAAAGTTTAACTATTTTACCCCATCATCTTAATAAACTTTTATTTCCCTACTTATTCATTAATCTTTGTACACTTTATTCATATTTCTTACATTTTCGCCTTTATTAATAATAAGATATTATTGTAGTCACTTTTTGTTTTGGTGAAAAATTATGATTTATTGTAGGGTGAGCATATTACATTAGATTACTGAGTGGGCTAATATTGAGTAATAATATCCTCAATATAAATCAAATTTAAAACTTAAAAAAATCCTAAATAATAAAATATTATAAATACTTAGAAACACATGCTTATTACTTTTCACAAAATAATTTATTATATAAAAAATATATTTCACTAATATTATTGTAAAATAGAATTATTTGAATACTTTTTATCAATTATTTTTAAAAAGTATATATTTCTCAAATAATTCAAATTGTATGCTAATTAGAAATGAGGTTTATAGCGGATGAGGTCTCAACAGCATAGCATGTATATAGGTGGATTCCTTTGAAGATAAATGTAATGTACAATTGGAAATAGCCCATAAAATCAGTGCCAAACTTCTTAGGAATGAAGATGTGCCCCATAACTTTTCTTTATTTACCATCCTTTTAACCCAATGGAATGACAAGTGTGAAGATACTTACGGAACTGAAGGCGTGCCTCATAACTACCATCGTTCTAGTGCTTCCTAAATTAGACGGGTGGAAAATAAATCGTATACATCAACGTGTGAGGTTACATGATGTGATTTTTACCAATACAGATGGAAAAATAATGACCCATGCTTCACCATAGTTAAAAAATTTTAAGGATCTTAAATTAGGAATGATCACATTCATCCTAAATTATAAACCTAACATATTTTAAAACAAAATATTTATTTATTTTCGAGCAAATGTACATACTTCAGCTTCAATTTATATTGACTTAATATGTTAATTATTTCATTCTTAATAATAGATATAACATTATTAGATAATCAATATTTAAATCACTTAACACTTAATTTTTTTAGTAGAAACATACTAATACATCTACACATTTGTTACTTATTCGTTTAACTAGTATCACTTTAAAAACTTTATTTAATACAGCAATTTATCAATATAAATACGGACAAATTTCATTTGAATCTTTCTATCCCACATGTTTTATTACCTATTTTTTAGCTTTCTAAGCCACGTGATCCACCTACATATGGTCCAATTCACTTGAATTTTCTATTAAGTGGTTAGTTATAATATATTGTTAAGTATAAATTAACACTTATGGTACTTTAATATTTTAAACAAAATATTTATCAAATGTTATCCAAATTTTTTCATTTTCAAAAATATGTTTAAAATAGTGATATTTGATACTATTAAAGTTGTAGGGTTCAATTCGAATTACCTGTTTTATTGTTACAATCTACTTCACTTATTCGATACTACAAATATTACTACCATTATATTAGTAGAAACTATTAAAAGAAAATTTTAAAATATAAAAAAATATTACTCCAATTTTTTTTAAAAATAATATAATGTATACCATTACAAAATAATAACAAATCTTAATAATTGTATTCAATATTAATATTAATTAATTGGGTTGCATAATCACTTTTAATTTTTTCTATTACTGAAAAATATTTGAGTGGTGGATTCAACAAGTATACTTCCATAAATCGAATCTGACCATAACCTAAATCCCTATTCTCTACTAAAAATTTATTATTTATATATATAATATTTATTTAACTTATCACTAACATTTTTAGTTATAATTATAATTTATTAACTAATTTTTATATCCACTTTATATTTATTTCTTTTGCATGCTTTCACACATATTATATGATTGTCTATAATAAATATTTGACTACTTATTTAACAACAATGCTCATCACATATAATTAAATCATCACAATTTTTAATCTAACCATGCTCTCTTCCATCGAATACTCATACAAGAGGGTGTCGGGAGACTAAAAGGATATTTGCGACACCCCATGGTTCGCCTTGCAACATAGACCGCCCACCAACTCCTCGTACTCACGTACTAAATACAACCCTCATAGGTATATGGGCTAACTTAGGAACATTCGTAAACACGTCTATCATATCTCTCCATTCTCTTTCAATATACAACTCTCATAGGTATATGGGCTAACTTAGGAATATTCGTAAACACGTTCATCATATCTCTCCATTCTCTTTCAATAACCTCAACTCAATACTATCACTCTTAGGTACTCTCTTGAATCCCTCACAATATCTTATCAAACATGTATATAATACATGTATGCCAATCATTACTCAATCACAATAATTTCATACTTATTTTACACCATACATGTTCCATTCATATTTCATGCATGATTATATGTATACTTAGTTTATCTCATGCTTCATATATAATATATCCCTTTTAAAGTTCAGAGTACATTATAATATCAAATCTATTTAAATTATAAAATGATAAGCTCTACTTTTTACCTTAATATTTTATATAAACTTTATCTACATTTATTTATATTAACACACAAGGGTTTAAATTATTCTAACTTAAATTATTTATGTATTGTGTATGGTTTAATCGTACTCACCACTAGCAGTAATCCCACTCATCTCGGGATTGAAATATGTTCTTTCCATTGGTTCTTTTCCATTGGCTTCCAAAGTTGGAAGATGATTTGATTACCAACACTAGCTCGATAAACTATAATAGGTTAACTGATTAGGTTAGTTCATATATTATAACATTCATATATTGAATTTAGAAACCTCTAAATTTACAATTTACTTTCTTTGGTCCTATATTTCATTTATTTACTATTTTACACTCTAAATTCTTTTATTTATAGGTTTTTCCTAATTTTACTCATATTATCATTTGGTTCCTTAATTTTTATAATATTTTAAAATCTAGTCCTATGTTCCCAATTCTTATCCTTTTGAGTCCCAAGTTTTCTAATATTACTATCAGGTCCCTCAAGTTCCCAAAATTCCATCTTTTGCCCTATATTTGCATAATTTACCATTTTACCCCTATAAGTTCTAAACTTTACATCTTAATCCTTAACTTTTTATTGTATAAAAAAATCCTTAACTTTCACTTAATATCCATTTGTATTTTTAAACTTCCAAATCTTTCTTATTTTAGATCGGTAAGGTTTTTAACATTTTAATTTTGGATCCCCAAAGTTTTTAAAAATTATTGATCGATCCCTCAAATTTTTAAATATTATATTTTGGTCCCTAAATTTTTATCTCTATAAAAAAAAATTACCAATTTCTTCGACGTCTCATCTCAGTCTGAGCCCACTAAGTTCATTGGCATCCCACAATCTTGTTCTGGCTGAAACAGTACTCATTTCGGTCTATTACGGTCACTTGCCAAAAATGGTACATAGTCGGTTTAAAGGAGTGTATACCTTCCCGGAGAATTAATGGCAGTGGTGGAAGTCGGAGCGTCTAGTAATTCACGATTTACAAAGTGGTAAAAAAATGGAGTATTTCCGGGGCTATGTCGATCGAAGAAGACCATGAAGCTTACTTTTTGCCCGAGGCGGAAGCATCTCATTAGCTTGGGAGAAGAGTAGGTGATAGGATTTTTTTGTAGGAATTTAGGAGGACCGTCAACAACTAATTTCCCGTTGAAAGATGTCGGTCTTCCATGAGCAGAATAATAGAGGCTACTTTTTTGGTTCACTGACGTCCATAGAGAGGTTATCAATGCGGGTCTTTGGTGCTCGATGAAAGCTAACTTTGGCAGTTCAGAAACACCAATTCACTATGTTTGGTGGTCGTGCTTAAAAGCTCTATGAATTTTTAGAGCAAAATTCTTTTATCTGAAGTTATGGGAATTCAATTAAAGCCTATTAATTGAAAGATAGATGAATTATTATCTCGAATTAATTTTTATAGTATGAGAATCAATAAGATAACATAATTTTGATGAATTTTTTTACCACATAATAAAAGAGAAAAAAATTATTAGTGTAGAAAATAATGAGGTATGTGCCGGGTCGACAATCGATTATATATTGATTTAGTTGAGTGGGGAGACGACACATATTATACATGTGTGCGCCCCATTATCTGCATGTGTGTCGTTTGCAGTAAAGATTCCGACAATTAAATTACTCAGTTTAACGAATTTCGTTTTTTCTATAATTTATTTTTTTAAAAAAATTTTAATCAATTACTTAAGATTTAATGTTAAGAATTTTTGTTTTCCTATTTTAAAAATTATTTATAAAAATAATATTATTTCAAGTTATAAGTCGATTTAATCCTAATTTAATTTGGTTCTATCACTAAATTTTTCTAATTCCTATTTCTTTATTTATACGTGTTATTCTATATATATTTATTCCTATTTGAGTTCATTATTCGAATTAAATTTTATTTTTGGATTTCGAATCTAAGAGTTTAAAATTTTCACTTAAAAAAAATTTCAGTTTTACAATTTCGGTTGAGTTAAATATAAATTTATATAAGTAAATCCACCCACCTATATTTAAAATCTTGTTATTTTAATAAGTGCTCAATATTATCAATATCATTATTCGAGGGTAAATTTGTTCCACCTAAAATGATATTTACATTACTTACTATTTATTCAATTATAATATTAGATTTTATTAATATTATTCGTATTGTTTCTTAACTTTTTTATATTTACCATTTAATTTTTTACAACTTAATTTTTACAATTTAATACTTAAAAAATTATATTTTACCACCCATCCCTTTCTCAAATTTCCAAAGTTATCTTAAACGTTTTTATATTTACACTTTAATCCTTAAAATTCTAAATCTCTCATTTTATTTTCTAAACTTTTATTTTTTTTACATTTTAACCAAGGTTTCTTTACAATATTCATATTTGGTCCTTCAACTATTCTCATTCCTAAAAACATTTATCATATTTTCTAAATTTGTAAAACTTTCGACAATTTTACCCAAAATTATATTTTTATCATTTATCTTTCAAACTATTCTTAGTTCAAATTTTAAATTTAAAAATCAATCCTAAATACTTGCAATGATCTCACTCTACCTCCTACAATCGATTTAATACTTCAAATGATTAATTATAAACATGTTTAACTCTTTTCCCATACCATCAATTACTTGAAGGTTGATAAAAAATACGCTTTTGTATTGAATTTTCTTCGGCATGTCATGTATAAAAAAACAAAGCAAGAGAATTGCATGGGAAGACCATGGGCGGGGAAGAAGAATGTGGACAATCCTACCATTAGAAAGCAAGGCCACTAGGCTTGGTTCCACATATGGTGCATTCAGAAAATTTATTTGTCTTTAGATACATTTTAATTTTCCAATCTTGTTGAATTTGGTTACTGATTTAATATAAGTCGAATTAGTTGAGCAAAAAATAAATATATTAACCGGCTAGCAAGGATCTAACCGTTTATACATGTGAAGGTGATTGGGATTTATAATTGAAGTCCAAGGCCAGGGTGGAAACTGCTGGTGTGATGGTGGGAGTGAGGGGCATCCTAAAATGGTGCAGACAAGGTTCTCCTGTGACTGTGCTTTTCTGGTAGTAGTGGCAAAGCGGCAAGACCTGCCACCCTCAACTGCTCATGCCAAGACAGAAAGAAAAAGCACCCAAAATTGGTCAATCCGCTCTATAAGTGGGAAAATGGGCAATTCACATGATTGATAGATAGATAGATAACAGGCCGAAGGTAAAAAAAATTATTACTCTCTTTAAATACCTCATGAGTGTGCATTCTGAGTCTGGCGTTCTCCTTCTGTAATTGGATGACTTGGCTTTCCAGCTCATCTGTGTAGGCCTGCAAGTGCAGAAGAAAGACCATACATCACCAACAAGAAATTGTGGGAACTCCAAGGAGGGAGTTTGGGGGTGGGGGTACTCTATTTATGGCACATTCCTCGTAAGCATAGATGCAAACATCATCTTGGCTATTAAAGTAGACTAAAACCTCCTATATGATCCATTGATATTTTTGTGATGAATCATGAGATCTATTAGGAATGACTCTGAACCTGGTCAATCTCAAAAGTCCAAGTAATGTCTCAGTACAAGAAGGAAAGGAAGAGGTAGCAAGCTAAGCTGGCCTTCGTCACCATGTTCGACCGAGTAACCAATGACACAAGACATGCTCACCGTAAAGTCCTACCATGAATCTAGATCCGGATATCGAGAAGAAGAAGAAGAAGAAGAAGAAGAAGAAGTTAATGGATGCACTTACGTGTTTCCTGGCTCTGGAGCGGGCAGCGGATTCTCTGTTTTTCATGAGACGCCTCCGCTTCTGCTCGGAGTGATCAACGCCTTCCCCCGTGGACGACGCCTCTGACCTGTCCTTGTAGAGAAAGGGGTTGTGCAGGGAGCCACCAGCACGGAGCAGCTGCGGGTCGACACAGTTCGTGGAATCCGACCTGGAAGCGAGACTGGGGGCGGTGGCCGATGGCTGTCCGGGGGAGGTGGGGATGAATGAGCCAGCACCCCGACACGGGGATAAGTTGCTGCTGCTGCTGATGCCGCTTATGCTAGTGTTGCCTCTATGGAAGGTCCCGGCGAGGAAGTCCTGTAGGGAGACAGCAGCCAGGCCACCGGAATAGAAGACGGTGGAGGTCGTGGGGCCAGCCCGGACAGGGCGAGAGTGGTGGAGGAGGGAGGAGAGGTCGACCTCTTGCCAGACCTCCTCCATGGACCTTACGTATGAGTTGCTGCTGTTCGGCCAAGAAGGAACTCAGTCAACATTCTTGTCCGTGGAAGAAGAGAGAAAGGTTGTTGCTTGCTACTATTTTTCCGGTAGTTTAATAAGGAGAGTGGCATATGAAAGTTAGGTTGTTCATTGTATTTCCTTAAGGCATAGGTTGTTCGATGTTGTAGGATAATGTCCTTCTGTGACCTAGAAGGCTGAGGAACTGGCCTTCAACTGGTTCAATTCTAGCACCCAACTAATGACCATATCATCCTTAGACACCATCCATCCCGTTGAGCGATCCAGCTTGGCATGGGACCGTCTGAGCCATTCATGTTGTGGATGTCCATGACAGGGTCGGGTGAGTTGAGCCTAGGGTTTGTTCCAGTGTCGGCTAGAATAGGTGAGACCAGTGGTCCAGAGTCCAACTTTAATCGCACTATGCTGGACCAGTATTTTGGTGTCATTGAATCCCTCTGTGGTCCGTAGAAGTTGTAGATCACCGCTCCGTACTTGAGATTATTCAACCAGCGATGTGACTGATGGATCTTCTCAGAAAAAAAAAAGTGACACAAGCAGAGCGTCTCCAAGTTATGGACTACCATTCCATTAAGATATAAGATCATCCTCTTGTCCGTCTCTCCCACGGCCGACACATCTGGTGCCCTCAAGAAAGCTGGGTTGTAGATCCATGAGGATGCTAGGAATTAATGTCAAAGATGCAGAATACATCTAGCACTAGCACTAGCATATCTCATGATACCGTAAAAAATACCATTTTCATTATCACAAGCTTGACTGGCCTTGTTTGCATCAACTTTTTTTTCCAGTCTAGTGTTTGCTTCAACTTCAATCTAGAACAATTAAGGAGCTAACCACAAGAACCAATTGAAATGGGCTGAATACCATAATTTGTTACTTTGTTCAGCAAGTATCAAGAAGGGCGCTCCATGTTCGTGAGATCCATTTAACAGTTTCTGGATCTTTAGTTAATCAATCAAATACTCTAAAATAAATAAATAAAATTTGGGTGTCAATCTCATAAAAACTACGGCACATAATGCAGTAATAATTTCCTCTATCTCAAATGAAGATTCCAATAATATTAATACATTAATATAGAAAATTGGATTTATAAAAGATTCAAAAATAATATAATTGTCATAGCAATTAGACTAATATCAACCCACAAAGTATATTTATAATAATATGGTTCTTATATACACCATTTAAAATTTATCTATATTAGTTATGTATATGATGTCTAACTTTCAACCCAATCAAAATTTGTTTAACACTTCAATTATTGTTGATCTACAATGCCACAAAATAAAAATTCATAATTTTTTCTATTGAATTATGAATTTAATTATCATATCAACAATATTATCATATCTGTTTACTTTCTCAAAGATTTAACTTTATTATATTGTGAATTCAATGTAATTTAATGTCAATAAATGATGTATGAGATTCTCACAATATAGAATATAGTTTTTTTTACTTCATATTTGGTTCTTACAATTTTTTCATTCATACCATCTCCTTTTCACTCTTTCTTAATGTAAAATATTCAATTTTAGTGGTTAATTTATAAGTTTCCAACTTTTTATTCCACACATTGTAGGAAGGATGGTCATTTCACTCATAAATCCCATCAAGGATTTGAGCCATGATCAATTCTTCCCAGTACCATGCACCAACCCCGTTTTTAGATTGGGTAACCTTTTAATATCCCTCTTCTCTTATCTCTCAAATGAGTTGTTACATAAAAGTTAATTAGATAATAATATTTTATAGATGGTTTTTATTTCAGGTGCTATGTATACCTTATTTGTAAAGAACGTTAAATTTTAAGATCATCCTCATTCTAGCGTGTGGCTCGTTTTTTAGTAATCTTTACTTCGTTTATATAAGGACTTTATAGGGATGCTTGTATTTCTTGTAGACTAGTTAGGGTTAACGTGAGGTCCACACTTTCTATATCCATTAAATATATCTCTTTTTAATACATTTATATATTTTCATAATGTTATTAATATAATTTAATAAGTTAAAATTAAATTATTTGAATTAATTTTCTAACTTACTTAATTATCTTTCAACTTATCTCATAAATTAATTAGATCTGATATGTACCAATAAATGTTAATATATAGCTTTTAATCTATTATATTTTAATCTTGATATATATATATATATATATATAAAGAATGCACTCATTTCTTTTATTCAGATTTGGAAAATGCAATATTACATTTATTGTATAGTATTTAACATATTTGTTTTAATAATGAACTGTTTCCAATGGTATATTTAAATTTGTACCATTATCACTTGTACTGTCCCTAGTAAATTTGAATTATTTTCTACTCCCCTTAATCGAGTGAATTGCTTAAATTTATTATTATTCGGGTACCCTTAATATTGTGCTCGCTCTTATAATAATTTAATCATATTAATCATCTTGATTACGTACATCCTTAATCATTCTCTTAAAGTAATATCTATCATGATCAGTGGCTGATATATTTTTAGAGCCAACGTGCATTTATCATGACTACTCTTAGTTTGTTTTTAAATATGTGGGCTTATTGATCCTTATTATTGAGTTTTCCTTAACCCAAATATTTATAAACTCATTCCACTATTTTACTTACACATCATGTTATCGATCATACCACAGCTTTATTTGCAAAGACACTTTTGCATTACAAAAGGGACTTATATGAGCCCTACTAAAACGGTCTTATTACATAGCTGATGCAAACACACAGATTTTAACTTCTACTAAACTCTTATCCTGTACTAATCCTATTTTGGTTTATCTCAACCTCTGAGAAGCTAGAGGTTTACATTTTAGCACCATGCATATGACAATTTACTTTATCGTGATGTACAACACTTTCCATTAATTTCCGTACTTCCTACCTAAGTCAGGCCATGAATATCATGCATAAAAATCCGGAGCTGAGTTAATACGGAGCTGAGTTCAACAATTGTTCCAATTACTTGAGATACATAGATCATTTTCTACACTTTCTCACGTATATTGGCTCGGCCAGAATAAGTATTCCCATGGAACCTTATCTCGTCCTATAATGGTGGAGCGAAATATGTGGCTCTCATTTATTTCCACTATTTCTTGGCATCTTCTAGAATAAGTTCCACTGATTTCACCATTTCAAGAGAGACATCCCACACTCCCTAATGATACCTTTTAACTTTTTCATCCATTTCATGACTAGTACAAAATATTTATCTCCCCATAATATGTTCCACTCTAACTCCTATTGTCTATCTCATTAACGATTGTTTCTCGCTTTTCTTGAACGAATATTTCTCTACTAGTTCTTCCTTCATCAGTATACTGTATAATCTATATGGTTTTAATTTTTTATAAAAAAAATTTATACTAACCTTTATATGCAATTTTCTTAAGTTATAAACTAATGCATTATTAGTTATTTTCTCAATTTTCTAATTATCTCAAATTATTTTATTTACAAGATAAAATATTTTAAAAGTATGATCTATTCTACCACTAAATTTATTATGTACTATACTAATTATCTAATACATTACCAATAATAACTAATAATGTTCATTTGATACTATAATTATGAATACATAAATTAGCACCGAAAATATCAAATCTCATAATAAAATACCCTATATTTTTTCAAATAAAACTTTAATTTTTTTTTACATAAAAATTGCGTGCAAACTTTCCGTGAACACTGCAAATGATAAGCAATTTAGGGCTGTCAAAAAACAGGTCAGACCCGGACCCGACCGGGTCATATCGGGTCCGGATCTATGGGGGTAAACCCGGGACCGGGTGATCGAGTCTCACCCTTCATTTTTGGACCTGGTAGCCGGGTGCTGATATAAAACCTGGACCTCGTGGTCGGGTCTAGGAACGACCTCATATACCCCCGATCGGACTCGGCTAATTTTTTTTTTGCCGCTTAGAGGGACCAAACGACGGCGTTTGGTACCTCTAGGGGGCAAATTTTTTTATTTCCCTTCAAGAGGGAGCAACAGATGAAGCAGCAGTGAGGATTTGCGTGCGTTTTCTGAAGGTTCAAGAGGATTTGCGTTTTCTGCGGGCGCACCCAAGGCAAGAAGAGTAACTACAATGGACGAAGAACTGGTAGTAATAACTCAATCCATAGTTATAAAGACATCTATGATCTCTCTTTTTGCCTGCCAAACATCTCCTACTTTTGATCCCTTACATGGAGATTTTACTATCCAAACATTTTCCTGCTCGAACCAATGTCATCCTCAGGGTGACTGTTCTTCTGACTGTGATCTTGAAGGTGGCAAGAAACATTGATCTGGTGTATGGATGAGGCAGCATCAGCCTCAACCTAATAGGCCTCTATCTCTCAGGCCGTCTATGACGGCGGTCGCCATGTTATCGAGTGTGTAATCAAATCTCCCTCTTCTTTTGGAGTCTAAAATAGGTTATTGTTCATCCTTCTAATCTTCTCCCGTTTCATCTTCCTTAAGTAGTTCCTTGCTTAAATGTCAGGAAAATGGCCTTACAATAGTGATCTTACTGTGGTAAATGGATTTGGAGTGAAGGTGGCACTGTGGTTATTAACTGAAATTGACTAGAATACTCTAGAAGAGGGACAGACACTACAATATCTTCTTTAATCAACCATAACATACTCATCTTTCCACTCCACGCAGTGTTTATTTGTCCCTCTCTTTTGGTGCTCTCTATTTTATATAATTTTCCACCTCTCCTTTGTTATTCCCACAAGTAGGATGCTTAATTCATGTCGATCCATAGATTCCCAACAGTACATTCACTTGTATTTGCTTACCTTTTTTGCCCATTTTTTTTCCTTTTGCTCTATCATCGCTCTGTTCACCCTTGAAGAATCTTGTCCGTAAAATAGCAATGCATCGATATGCCATGAGATTTTATACAATGAGAATTATCAGAATTAGTGTTCATCTTAAGAAGTTTTACCAACCTGCTGTGCAGATAGGAGAGACAGTAGGGGAGGTGAAGCCGGTTGCAGATATGCACTAAAGAAAAATTGAGATGGCTAGACAAACTGACGCCTGCCTTTATTGCCTTGCCAGGTTTGTGATATATCAAAGCCTAATTTAATACCCAAGAAGATGAACATATGGTAGAATCTTTAGTATTTAATTCAAGGCTGATTATTGAAATATGTGATATTTACAGGTGGCTATGGGACCCTAGAAGAGCTCCTTGAAGCGATCACTTGGGCTTAGCTGGGGATCCACGATAAGTCGGTGAAGTTGATCAGTCTTCTTTAGTTGTACACAAATGTCTCACACTCAACTATAGTTTATATCATGATTATTCTCCAATTCCACGTACTCTATACGAGTATTCACTTACTCCGGACTAAGGACGAGGTGAAAGACACCCTGAGGGTTGCAGTCAGTGCCACATATTATAATAGCAGTATATAGTAATATTTAAAATAATACATTACACATAACACAGTGATAACTCTACACTTATATTATTTAGTGATCAATGTACTCATATCACATCGCAGTATATGATTCTAAGTCTAAATGTATAATTATTAATGTAGATATAGTGTGCAACGAAAGCTAGAATTAGATCTTTGAGAGAAGCTCACAGTGATAGAAGCAACTACATAATCAAAATTTGAATCATCATATTTTGATGGGTTGGGCATTCCCCTTGGATGCTGGTAGAGGGTGGAGAACGTGAGGGATAAATGAGATAACCTAGTCGGATGATGGATTACATAGTGTGCGTCTTGGGTAAGGATGCAATTTCCTATCCAAAAGTAGTTAAATGCTTGAATTGAATTGGATGGATGTTATGGGTTTAATAGTTGATGGAAAAGTAATTGGAGTTAAATGTATATACAGCACTAACACTAGAATTAGTTGTTAAATATAAGGATATATTAGCGGTATTATCAATTGAACGCGAAAATTATATTTTTATATTATAATTTAACTGAATAAGTATATATCCCAAAACGAGAATAAATTAAAGTGCAAGAGTCTATTATAGTTTAAAATACTATTGATATAATGACGAAAACATTGATAACAAAAGGTATTTACCAAACTTTGAACATATACGGATGAAATCAATGTTAAATAGGTCGAAAAAAGCTGTAAACTGATTGCATACAGAATATTAGAAAGAAAATCTAGTGTGTAAAATGATTTTTTAAGAAGTTATTTGGATAGTTAGAGAGATCTAACGATAAATAGTTAGGTTTGTGTTTCAAAACATATAAATAAGAAGAATAGAAGATTCAAAGGCTTGTCTGTGTTGTTTGCTCTGCACTTCCTTCCACTCTCGCTTGAAATCACTTTCGTGGTTCCTCTAGGTTCTTGAATGCAGAGAAGTTGAGAGAGAGCATAGTAAAGACTGAAGCACGTGATCACTACACACGATCCCAAAAGAAATATATCTCAACCGGATAAGCACTTCATGTTTACCGGCAAGCTCGGCGCTGTAGGAGCAGAGTAGAAGCACAACACAGACGTCTGCAACCTTGAGTGCCTCAAACATTCATGCTTCCACTTTTGTCCTTTCATAGTCAATCATTATTCAATAACCTAATTAGGTTCTATTATAATCGTCCCACGTGGCAGGGAAATTTCTAGCAAGAGTCGCACGTGACAATTAGTTGGAGCCACGGGTATTGCCATGTATGGACGGTGTTTGGTCCTTAGCCGAGGGCATCAGAAACAGAACCTTCTGAGCAATCTCTCTCTCTTATTTTTATTAAAAATTATTAAGCTTACATGTATGGCAGTGAGTTACCGCATAAACATCCGTGGGGCCTCAAAGTCCTTCAACTTAACTTCAATATAAATGAAATCATCCTTTGAGATTTTGCTTTTATGCTTTTCACGTCTCTCTCACTCTGTCGGGGATATGTTCTCATCTCAGTGAAGATTATATCCACCGTCGCCTGTCACTGATCGTGCACTTGGAGCTCTGCGTTCAATCGAGTAAGTTCTCTGTCTATCACTGTCCTGTGTTCATTGAAAAATACTGACCAGTAGACAGTTACTGCTCTTAAAGAAGAATTTGGAGTTAACCGTCTAATGATTCGTCAACGTTAGATTATTTATGAACTCGTCGTTTTGTTCATTGATGAAGCTGTCATCTGACTGCCGACTCCGCTTAGCTTAGACTCAGTTGCTGAGACTTTTGATCGTGAAATGCACTCTTTCCCCTCGCTTTAAATGAGTTCGAGCATGTAATCGTCCGTAATTCCAGCGAATTTCTTGTTTCAGATCCTATAATTTCCTCGCTTTGATTGTTGTTAAGGTTATGGCTGTTTGAATATCTGAAGTTAGATTGCTACTTTTGTGTGGCGGTTGGTGTTCCTTGTCTGTGTGTGGCAGGAGACAAGAGCAATGCTTACTGGAGTTTTGTCATGTTGTTGTACGATGTCAAGAGCTCTTGGATTGTTCATGCCTGATGCAGTTATGATGAAAGTAAGATGCGACTGTTTTCTTTGTTTGCAGTTTGAGATTTTGAAGATGGGAGCGGCTGAGGTCTCTGACTTGGAGGAGGGGACTCTTGAGATAGGCATGGGTAAAGCTCCTGTATGCCGTTTTGATTCCGTTCAGTTCATTATCTGGAATAGCCCCTGGCTTAAATTATTCCTTACCCTTTCTCTATCACGATAGCGATTTTGTTGCCTTTTGTTTTCGGTTTATTACAGTGTTAGGCTGTTAGCTAGATGCACTGACAAGCGGACACAGTTTCTAGTCTAGCTTTTGGCTTGCCTTCTCTTTTATGATCATTTTTTTTTATCAATAATTGCATAACCTTACTCGTGAAACACACGGATCTTCTACATTTTAAAATTGAAAATATTTATGTATTAATTATAGTCCATTTCCTAAATATACTTCTGTTTTCAAATTCATATGATTTGTGTTTCCCACAGAGTACAGAACAGTCTCCGGAGTCGCTGGGCCTCTAGTTATTTTGGATAAAGTTAAGGTATTGGCTCCTGGTCAACTTAAGAACTTTGGTTCTTATGACATACTTCTTTGATATAAATCATGAATTTTGGGGTGCTTTAGGGTCCCAAATATCAGGAGATTGTCAATATTCGACTGGGAGATGGAACAACCAGACGTGGTCAAGTGCTGGAAGTTGATGGGCAGAAAGCTGTTGTGCAGGTTTATTATTTATTCTGAAGCTGCTAATATTTTCGTGTTCATTCCTTGGTTTAGTTTGTCAAGTGTCGGGAATAGTTTACCTGAATTCTCCTTTAAATTAGAGTCACAATATTAAGTTCTAAAATAGAGTCAATATTTTTTGGATTCCATGCACCATGAAAAGAGAATTTCTGAATCAGTTTTGCAGGTTGCTGTTAGCATATCTATTTTTCCAAACACTTACTTGCTTCAAAATGCAAAGTTCAGCTGCATGCAAATAGCTCAATTCTGTCGAATTTTTGTTGGTATTACTCAGTGATGGATTTTTTTCAATCTAAAATGCTCACATAATAAAGAAATGTCCTCATTAGCATTGCATCTAGAGGTAGAATATGATCTTCTGATACTGAACAAGTTAATGAAACCTTTCTTACCTGTAGAGGTGCTAAATTTTTTTCAATTTTCCTCCCGTTTGGTCATATTTGTCTCCCATAATGATCATTATGTATATTCTCTATATCATTGACAGTTTGCAGATGATTGGTGGTGAACTAAGAGAAAAACATTACTCTCCCTTTTTATGCTTTTATAATGTTTCAGTTGGAGTTGGACTGAAGCTTCAATTAGTCTAATTTTGTGTGTCCTCTTGTTCCTGACCTAGGTTTTCGAAGGGACATCTGGAATTGACAACAAGTATACTACTGTTCAGTTCACTGGAGAGGTAATTTCATCCCTGTTAGATGTCCAAATCACAACAAGTGCATATTCTGAAATATTTATGGAATTCCATGGCAGGTAGTCCTAGAATTGTTCATATTGGAATTTTTTCAATTAAAAATTTTAACAGTTTTATCCTCGTACAGAACATCAATTCTTTAGCCCTGTGAGCTTCCAAAGCTAAATCTTCAAGTACTTTGTATGAGACATACCCCGTCAGGGTTATTAGTGTTGAAGTATATGCAGGTTCTTAAAACACCAGTATCACTGGATATGCTTGGTCGCATTTTTAACGGTTCTGGGAAGCCAATTGATAATGGCCCTTCAATCTTGCCCGAGGCTTACCTTGACATATCTGGTGAGCAATATGATGGATAATAATCTTGGTTGGTTATTGAATATCCTCATGGTCCCATTTATATTGCAAAAAGATGCAATATTTTATATAGCTCTTTTAAGCATATTTATGTATCTCAGGAAGTTCAATAAACCCAAGTGAGAGAACATATCCTGAAGAGATGATACAGACAGGAATTTCTACTATTGATGTCATGAACTCCATAGCCCGTGGACAAAAGATTCCTCTGTTTTCTGCTGCTGGTCTTCCTCATAATGAAATAGCTGCTCAGATCTGTCGTCAGGCTGGTCTTGTCAAACGGTTGGAGAAGTCTGATGACATTAAGGTGTGACTGCAACTTGCCTTGTGTATGTATAGTCACGTTTTCAGTATGATTTCCTTATCGAGGGATGTGCTCTCTAACCTGACTCATGAATGCTATATTTATTCGGATGGTGGCAATTTAGCAATTTTTGTCTCTAATTAGGCGGCCAGAAATTTTCTTGTAGGATGATGAGGAGGACAATTTTGCCATTGTATTTGCAGCTATGGGGGTTAACATGGAGACTGCACAGTTCTTCAAGCGTGATTTTGAGGAAAATGGGTCAATGGAGAGAGTCACTCTTTTCCTAAATCTGGTAATTCTGAATGAGCTGATATGCGGTGCTTATAATAATTACTTCTTTCCCCGACTACTTCTTTGGCCTTTCTTTTGTCCTGTTGACAATCTCTATATCAAAACTGTAAAAGTTGTTTTCATGATATTTCATTATATATATATATATATATATATCCTTTTTCTAAAGTTTTGGTTCTTGTTAGGCCAATGATCCCACAATTGAGCGCATCATCACTCCTCGAATTGCTCTCACCACAGCTGAATACTTGGCCTATGAATGTGGAAAGCATGTTCTAGTCATACTAACAGATATGAGCTCTTACGCAGATGCCCTCCGAGAGGTAATGCTCCTTCTCATCTTCATCTCACAATTATATTACTCTTAGTGCCTCCTGCAATTTAAGAGAATACATAGATTCGACTGACCTAATTGATGTTCAACAGATCTAAGTGATGTACAAAAGACCTAACCTAATTAATGTAACCAGAGGCAAATTTGATGTACTAAATCTGATAAGTACTAAATTTAATGTTAATCAGCTCTAATTCCCTTTTTTCGTTCATTAATTGTGCAAGCTCCTTGGATCAATTCATCTTTACATTGAAGCGCAGGTGTCGGCTGCTCGGGAGGAGGTGCCAGGGAGGCGTGGCTATCCTGGGTATATGTACACTGACCTTGCTACAATTTATGAACGTGCTGGACGCATTGAAGGGCGTAAGGGCTCTATCACTCAAATTCCTATATTGACAATGCCTAATGATGGTAACTAACTGCTAATCTGCTTTTCTCCCCAAAATTAATTTATTGCTGCAGTGCAAAGTTCAATCTTTTTTTTTTGCACTTAAGCAAAGTTCTTATCCCACTGTTGATATCTTTGCCCCTATTCTGTATGTATTTGGATCAATCAGATATTACACACCCAACTCCTGATCTCACTGGTTATATTACTGAGGGGCAGATTTATATCGATAGGCAACTCCACAATCGGCAGGTCAGTTGGCAATACGGAGCTGTATGATGTATAATATTCTATCATATTTCAGTACACATCCTTTTTACCATGCCTTAGTTCACAAACTAGTGTTTATGATTAACCAATTAAAAAACAACATAATTCTGGTTGTGATTGTAACAGATTTACCCTCCAATCAATGTTCTCCCTTCCCTTTCTCGATTAATGAAGGTAAACCATATACAATCCTCGGTGTGTTCGGATTTCTTTGCTTCCAATAAGGTTCCATAGTGATCTTGGAAAGAGGTACTCATTCTGCCTTAATATTCCCCTTATAGAGTGCTATTGGCGAGGGAATGACACGCCGAGACCATGCTGATGTCTCCAATCAGGTTTTTTCTTCAAAACTACCATAGCAAATCTTCTCTTCGTCATGTTAAGCTTATCTGATCTGCACACTGTATTTGAGCTCAGCTGTATGCCAACTATGCCATTGGAAAAGATGTTCAAGCAATGAAAGCTGTGGTTGGAGAAGAAGCTCTCTCTTCCGAGGATCTGGTCTACATCTTTCTTCCCTTATCTTTCCGGCCCTCTTTGTACAACTTATCAGGAACTATTAACATTCCATTATCTCCCTCTCTTTCTGCTGCTAATCTGTTCAGCTCTACTTGGAATTCCTGGAGAAATTCGAGAGGAAGTTCGTGACTCAGGGCGCTTATGATACCCGCAACATCTTCCAGTCCCTGGACCTAGCATGGACTCTGCTCCGCATATTCCCCCGCGAACTCCTCCACCGCATACCAGCAAAAACCCTTGACCTATACTACAGCCGTGAAGCCATGTTCTAATCAGGTTTTCCACTTGCCCCGCTCTTCCGCTAAGAATGTTATGCCTAGCCCAAGCTGTGGGCTGACATTATGGAACAACAGCAGCAGTTCATTTTCATTCAGAATTCAGTTCTTGGTCTAGTTTATATATATATATATATATTGAGATTCCACTGTTTAGTTTATCTGTAACAAGTATAAACGTGCCTGTCAAAAGAATATTTTATGCATGTAATTTTCTTTTGTGCATGTGTTGCAAAGAATGCCTTCTACAAAAGAATCATCAATATGTTCACACCTGCCTACAATAAACTACCCGAAAACCACTCTCACGGAACCTAAACCCGACCGAGCCTCCTAGTCCTGCGCATAACAACAGATCTGCACAGCGGGCAGGAGTCGTGCCCATGGAGCCACTTATCGATGCAGGGCTGATGAAATAGGTTGTGGCAGCACGTGAGCTTCCGAGCTGCCTCTTTAACCTCGAAATCCTGCCACAGAAAAGAACTAATGAGCCCATCTGCAATGAGATCGATCTATGGAAGGAGGCAGCAAACTAACTCGACCTAAGATGAGCAATGGAGCATAAACCGAACCTGAAGGCAAATGGGGCAGCAAGATCTGTTGCCGGAAGCATCGATCATGTCTTCCCTTGATATCCTGGTCTTCAGAGTCTTCTTATTTGAATCTTTCGGTTCTTGTACATGCTCTACCGAAACATCCACAGATGCAGTGGCTGCAGGGTCGTGCCATTCTTGGACCAGCTTTTGGGCGACACGAACCGATGCAGAGTCGAACTGTCAAAAGGCTAAGCGTTAGGATATCCACTGGCTCTTTTTCGTCGAGGAGATAAGAGAGATAAGAGAGATCGCTCACCATGGGCCCGAACAAGCAGAATCGATTGCCTTCAGGGAGGAAGAAACCGACTGAAATCTTAAAGAGCTCGACAGAGAAGAAAACCCCGGCTATGGTCCCCAGAGCGGCTCTTTGTAGGAACCTTCTTTCAGCTTTCAACCCGATTAGAGATCCCACCATCGCCCCTAACGTACCCCCAACTGCATACCAACCAAATACGTGCATGCAGAATTAACTTCAGTACTGTTTTGCCATTCTTGAGACAGAACAGAACATCCTTAAATAATTAGTCCATAGAAAACACAAGTAGGAGGGCACGACCACGAGCACGAACCTAGCGCAAAGAAGGCAGCGATGGTGGTGTAGACAATCGAGCAGAAAGCTGCAGAAGCTCCATAGAAGCAGAGCTTCAGCATCTTCTCAGATAGCTCCATCAATGGCGGAGAGCAAAGGACGCTCCTCCACATCATTCCTACCACCGGGGGTACGATCAGTCAGCAAGCAGCAGCCGGCGCCTTTCCCTTATCTGGTATTTAGATTGGATCGAATACGCAGCAGCAGAAAGATTTGTCCTGTTTGGAAACGCAACTCCACGGTCAGAATCAGGGGGGAGGGGTTTCGCTTATAAACGATAGGTAGGAGGAGGCAGACGGGATTACAGAACGGGAATTTTCCGGGAAGAGGATGCTTTCCACTCGTTCTCATGGAATCGGTTGGATGACTCAACAGTTATTGGAATTGACTCGATCTGGCGTCGGAACTCAACTCGGAATGGAGATTAGAATTAGTCCGGTCAAAGCCGCCAGCTGATTAACTAACAATAACAAGACCTCGCCATGTTTGACAGTTGACCTCAACAGGGAATTGAATTCTTTTTAAGCTTCAGAAGCTTCTAGAAATTGAAGTGTTATGGGTTACTCTCAGGATCTTTACCCCTGCACAGTAGACTTGAACGCAAATTAGGTATAATGGCAATCTCGGAAGGAATATGCTTCAGAGCTTAAACTTCGCCATTTCAGCGGCCCTGTATACCGAGCATCTCGTCGAGATTCTTCACCCTCTCCAGCCCGTCGCTGATCAAGAGCATCTCGGCCCTGCATGTCTCTGCAGTCTTGGTTCTTCTCAACCTCCGAGTCCTGCCTGATCGTCTGCATCAGTTCAGCAGCAGCAAGCAATCATTTGTGGAATTCAGCCCTCTTAACGATGGACAGATACTTACGGAGATGAAACTTTGACTAGAGATATATAATGTTTTCGACGGAGAACCAATAAACCTCGAGCATGGTCAGGTGCTCTGCGAGCGATTCTCAGAGATCGGCGGTAGAGCTTCAGGACTCTAGCTCGGAGGAGGAAATCCTGCAGGCATAGGGAAGGAACCATAACAGATCCGATCCTTCAGGGCGGGTAGGTGTTCTCACTTAAGAATCCGATCAGATCAATGAAAGAGGGACCTCAGCTTGGGACAGTCTCCAAGCTACGGTATCGGGAGAAAATTTCTCGCGAACCCTCCTGATAGAGATGGATAGGTTAACAAGAACCCTAATGGAGGAAATCGTCCTCCTCTTTCGCCTCAGCCCGGCAACAAGCAAGGACGCCTGGGGACCCTGATGGAGATTGAAATGGACACGACACAGATGAGGTAAACGCCGCCTGGCCTAGGCGTTACCGGCCGAAGGATGACAACCGTCGAGCAGCGAGCCAGCAGGACGGGGGAAGACGAAGAGATGGCCTACGATATTGTGCAAAAAAAACTATGAATTCAGTCCAACCCAAAAAAAAAACTATGAATTCTTTTATTGAATCTCCTAAGATGTTTTTACCCTTTTTTGAAAAAAAAAATCTCCTCAGTTATGCTGCTTGGGCTTGGAAATCAGGATGAAATGTAGACGATGAAGAAGGCATCATACAACAAAGCATACGACAAGATGGATCTCTAATTTACTTAAGAGCTTTAAAAAAATGGTGGTGGTACACAAACGAACGGTCAGAAGATAGTGAACTTGGCTGACGGCCACTTTTCCGGCCATGGAGACGCCCTGATGGGGGCGCAGTAGAAGTTGTAGCTTAGCTCCCTTTCTCCGTCAGGTTACTGAATAGACCTCGCCTTGAGCGTTGAGCGTTGAGCAGATCTCTTTCATCGAGATCTTGTTCACCTCGACGCCGGCCGGAACCTCGTCCTCATCGAATATCACGTTGCAGGGGAAGGCCGCGTTGTTCTTGATCTCGAACCCCAACCGTGTCCAGAAGAGACGCCCGCACGGTCAACCTCAGGCAGCGGTGGAGGAGATCGTCTCGGCCACCGCGGCGGGCTTGGAAGAGGCGGCAGCGGCCTTGATGCCACTGAGTGACTGCCGCGGAGGTAACTCCGGCCATTTTTTGTGCGGGGGAATACCTTCCTCTTCTGCGTACGAAGTGCCGGAAAGGAGGAGAATGAGGCTTCTTTGCAGAAATTGACCCCGTAGCCTTTCTCTTATTGGCTGGTGTATATGCACGAGAACATTGCATCTTTTTTTCGTCGCCCTCCTCTCTGTTTGACATTTGATAGATTTCTTGCAATGTCAGGGGTTACATTGCAAGTTAAATAATCTATTTTTTTATTTATTAATACTTTTATTTTTTATAATTTAATAATCTAATTGTTAGACGAAAATAAAATTATTGAAATTGAGGGATTAAAGACATAAAATTGTCAAAATTGAATGATTAAATCATTAAAACATAAAATTGATGGATAAATTTGTTAATAAATAAAAAAAGGATAGTTTACTCCAGCAATGGTTTTTGTTATGCAAAATTAATCTAATAAAAATAATAGAAGAGGGGTTTTATTTTACCTGTTTTCTTTTCCACCATATATAATATAGATGGAGTCTTCCTGGTGAATAGATAGTAGTAGTACCACTCAGATTAGTCAGCAGCAGGAAGGATAGAACTTCCAGATCAAACTGATAAGAAGGGCTGCAATGCAACCTCTCTTGTATTGTATCAACCAAGGTATAGTATAGCTAGAAGATTTCACAGACACCAGATAAAAGGGCTATATATAGCTCAAATCAGAGAACAAGCAGTTCATTTGATAATGTTTGTAGTCAAGGATTTCTACTTGCTATAGTCTTTCTTATCTCCCCCCCTTCGGGCATCTAACAATCAGGGCTCGCGGCAGCAGCTTCTGGGCTTTTCCTCGGTGTCAACTTTTCCTTGTACTCCTGCAGCTCTCTCTTGTACCTTTCCTTGTCCTTCAATCCAATGTTTTGATAAACCTGCAAAAAAAAAATCGAAGATTTGCACATTTGGCATCATCATAGCATATGTATGATAAACAGTAATGAACTAAGGGCTGAGCATTTATAGTTACCGTCCTCTCCTCAGGGCTGAGTTTGCTCCATGATTCACCGATCATCTTCGTGAACTCCCTCTCCCTGTTGGGGTACAGAGACTTGAGCTTCAAGTGCTTCTCAGCGAAGAAGAAATTGTAGCCACTCCTATTCGGTTTGGGGTGATTGGGATCCGCCCTTCTTCTGTTCTTCCTCCTCCGCCGTCCATGCCGAGCTCTATGATTATAAGGCACCAAAGCATTTGATTGAGCAACAATAGGGGGAGGGGGCAAGCGAGACAGATGATCTCCCGGATGGAAAAGGACACCTTTCAGGATCTCAGAACCCACTTTCACCGAGATCAGATATCCACAGTCGAATTTAGCATCTATGATCCCAATAGCTGAAAGGCCTGGTTTTCCTACAGAAACCAATAGCTGACATATTTTCAGATCAAAGGTTGTTTCTTCCTCACTGTATTATCAGAAAGTAGACAACAGGTGTAAATACCCGATCCAACGGAATCAGAACAAGCTGATTCATCATCGCCGGCGGATTCCCGGAACGGCAATTTGGGCTCGTAAGAAAGCTCAGGAACTGTGGAAATAAACGCATGCAATAAATAAAAAAAAAAAACAGGCTGCCAAGGTTAAGATGATCATCCTCTTGATAGTAATCATACCAGATGAAGGAGTAATCAGTGGGCCCTGCTGTTTAAAGAAGTAGACCTGCTCGTAGTGAAAGAGAAGACAGTAATAGTGCTTCTTCAACACAAAAGAAGCACTCGTCGTGGTAGGGCCGAACCTGAACACATTGCCAACTTCCCTCCACCTCTTATCTGCAACAACCTGCACGCAAGAAATTTGAGAAGCATTCCAGAGCAGAATGATTCATTCCACTTCAAGTTCTCTATGTCACACATTAATCGACAGAATCGTGGGAGGGCAGAGAAGCATGGAACCTTTTCATAACCGCCTCGGTAGGTGACCTCTGCGTATAGTACGTGCAAATCGAGCTCTTTCCGGCCAATCACCGGAATCCTTTTAGACATTTTTTTATAAGAAAAAAAATGCAGAGTGAGGGAAACAAAAAATATGCATCTCAAAAACCAAAGAAAGAGGGCATACGTAGTACAGACCAAGCTTCGAGTTCCGTTTCATCTCAATCAACCACTGCGGGGCTAACTCAGAAGCTTGTTCATATTCACCCCCAAATATTTTTAGCTGATAGGAACAACAAGGTTCCATTCGACCATTACGGAGAAATTTCCCAGCATGCTCCCCCCGCAGAAGGAAATCGGTAAATGGCTACAACTCTGACTAAAAATAAACTATGTCGATTCGAAAAAAGGTAGTTTAATTTTTTTTTTCTATTTTTTGAGAAACAAAAGGTAAAAATCAAGAGATGTTTGGCGGACCCTTTCTGGCTTACATGAACTTAGTGCCCATAAGGAAGTGGAACCTCCGTAGAGTGTCCCAGAAAACAACCGGGTCCTTCACCACGGCATCGTGCGGCGCTAGCGCCGCCGGGTACTGCTTCTGGGGGCTGCACCCTTTGCCTTTCACGGTAGTCTGCAACATTGTCCGCTCGCTGGAAAATCGAAAAATCCCAGATAGATGAAGACAGAGCCTGGCAACACACAAAAAAAATTACAGAAAGGAAATGTTGGTTTCTGTTTTCTGGGCAGAGGGAAAGGAGGACGAGAGTGCAGTTATTATCGGGCTAATGGAAATTAAGGAGAGGGCAGACTAGACTGCGTCGAAGGTAACGGTCGTGAAAATAAAATTTGGATTTATTTTTTTAATTTCCTGAAGAGAGAAATAAATCATTAAACAAATTGGTAAATCAAATTTATGGAAATATTATTGTTGTTATTTCAAAAAGCTGTTCTGCTCATGTATGTATAATGACGCTCATTGATTACTTTCTCTCTATCTACTGCCCAGTAGGAAGCTTTCTCCCTCTTCTTCATCTTCGTCCTGTCTGGTATCGTCAATCGAAGCCTGATCTGACATTTCACTGCATTGAAGAAACTCTTTCCAAGCCCCCTATTTTTTTCTTCAAATATTGAGAAAATTTAGACATAATCATGGCTGACAACCGTGTTGTTATCATGAAAAGATGAGACTTTTTATTGACAAATCAAACGATCATTGGCCGAATTGCACGATTTGTAATCTCACCAGCAAAACTAAAACTGCATGAACTTTTAGTTGTGGAAGTGAAGTGGGGTCACAATGTTATCCGAGGGGAGGGGACCGACCGACGGACCCATCTCCGCCATCCATACCAGAGCTGGAGTGGGTGGCCTACAAAAATCGAATGTTCTAAAACCTCAAATAGCCAATATGGATAACACCGACAATAATAGCATGCGGTTTTAAAGTAGCACCACGCCATTAAAAATATCATATCATTGACATATATGATTAGGGTTTTCATATAAATCTTTGTTAATTTGTATAAATATATTTTTAATGAATATTAATTTTGGCATCAGGTATATTAACTTTTATAAAAGTTCAACAAAATATACTTACTGTATTTTAATATTAAAGAAAAAATATATATTTTTAAAAAAAAAACTTGGACTTTATTGGAGTGAAATACTAAGTCCCATCCATTTCAGCCTAATGATTTTCCGACACTTGTATTCTCTTATTGAACTTGTCAATTAATAACTTGGAGGTACCATACATATAGTTAGATTCTATGGTATTCTTATAATATATTTCTTTCTTATGTTCATAACATTTTAACCCACTATGTTTTATTTATGCAATATTTTAAATAAACCTAAATAAAATTTTGATATTGTACAGATATATTATTAATATTATATACATTATATATAAGATTACTCTATTGTCCTTATAACATTAGAGCATCATTAACTAAAACTCCTCAAATATAATTATACATTTTCATGGCCCGAACTTCAATTAATTCGTTTTCATTAAAATTATCATTTCTCTATTTATTAGCTTCTATCTCACACCCTTTTGTGTTGTAACCTTAAAAAGCTAAAGGTTAATTTCATTAAAATTATCATTTCTCTCATTTTCTTATATTTAAATTTTGTTTTCAAGAGAGCTTGTATTATGTCTTGTCAAAGACACGGGTAGCTAAATTCCCCTTAAACTCTCTTTAAAAATTTCTAAATTCTTTTGGTTTCATTAAATATATATAATACTTCTCTCATTCTACAAATCTATTATTCAAATATTATTTTTAATTATTGTGTTTATATGAAATAATTGACCGAGGGCGAGGAAAACTCATCAAATACAATGGTTGATGCGTCTTAAGCTCCACCCTAAATCAATTTGTATTCGTTAGGCTTATTATTTCTCCACTCAATAGTTTTCAATACTTTTGTTGTAAACTCAAAAAACCAAGTTCAGATACTCTCACGTGATTAAGATTTTGTTTTGAAGATATTAACATATTGCTTTCACTATAATCTTGATCGTTTTTTTAGATTCTCCTATAATATTATAATTCTTTTTAATTTCACTCTAATTTCTCAGCAAAACTCGTAACATTTCAATCTTTTTCATTCAAACATAAAAATTCAGTATATCTATATCGTTCATATTTTTTAAAACAAATTTTAAATCCTTTTTATTTTTAATATATTTATTAAATTTACGCATATTTTTATTTTAAAATCCTTTTTCTTGTTTTTTAATTGGAATTATTCTTTATATCCTTATATCTACTATCTTCTAGTATTAATATTTCTTATTTTTAACATACTTATTAAGTATAATTCAATAAATTTTAACCCAATTCTTTATCTTTACACACCAAAAAAAATTATTTATTTATATATGTATTATTTTTTCAGTTTTGTTAATACATTTTTTCTCCTTTTGAACCATTTTATTTTCAATTAATTTTTTACTCTTTTTATTCTTAGTATACCTTTTCAATTCATTATAACATTTGTTCTATAATCCCAATACACTCATTAGGCTTTTGTTTGCTTTTGTTTGCTTTTGTTGTTCAATTTTTCATAATTGTCTATTTTTCAAGATCAAATATTGATTTTTCAATCATTTTATTAATATTCAATCTCATGTATCGTTTCACACATTTATAATGTAAGTGTAGTAATAGATAATGAATAAATTTGGAGGAATAATACATGATTTGGGACAAAATTTACCTTAAATTTCTTTATACTATTAGATTCCATTAGATATTTTTAAAATTTTTCCATAACATTTCAACGTATTAATATGAAAATTTCCTTGAAACTATGTACAAATATATTATTGAAGTATTATAATAATATTACCTACATTTTATCTGTGGTTCATATATTATCTTTAATAATACTAAACATAATTTGTGAAGAAATGTATTTATTTTAATTCAGTAGTATTAGTGCTATTACATAATATTATATATATACACATATATATATATACACACATATATATATATATATATTCATGCGTAGCCAATCAATACAAGTGAGAAGTGGATTATTTCTCTATGATTTTTCATGAAATCAAACTCATGGTTATCCATAGAGCCAACTTGAATGTACTTTTTATCTTGGCTGCATCCCTTTCTTGGTTCCATTGAGCAATTTCTAATAACAGCAGCATCAGTAGCTAGCCGGACCTGTTTTTACTGTTCAGCAGCATCAGGAGCAGCTCTCAAAAGTGATGCCACATGATAAAAATTATAAAGTGACAAACACTAAGGGCAGTATTCATGAAAACTAAGAAGGTTATATTAATTATATACTCAAGAATGAGACTCAACATCACACATCGAGATATGAGCAAGTTAAAAAAGAAACAAAACTTTTTAATCTCCAAGGACTTCTAGCCTAGTGATGAAACAGTCTAGACTTACTTTTTTATACCCTTTTCTGTGGAGGTAGTAACCAATATAGACATTGCATGGGAAATCCATTCAAGTGAATGTTAAACAATATTCCCAGCAAAGTCTTGACCCTTCTTAGTGCCCTTAGCTAGTGGTGAAATGCATTCATTAGTCATATATACTGGATGTAATATACACAAACAGCAAGGATAGTAGATAGGTATCACGGTAAGATATAGGAGGGTTTGGAGCATATGAATGGAGAAGATCTACTATTAGGGGTGCATTATCTTTGAATAAATTAGCTTGCTCTTTCATTGCTAGAGATTAAGTAGAGCCGCCAAGATATGTGCACATAAATATTGAATAAGAAAATGGTATTGAATGTGTCCATCTCTGAATTAGCCAATGCCTTTCATCAATAAAAAGAAAGAGAATTTCCAAATGTACAATGTTGTAGTTTCCCAAACCCACACACATGGGCCAATGCAGAATTGGATAGTCTACGCTAGCTACTAGGAAGGAATAAAGCAAGTAGAAGCATTAGTGCATTACCTTCATTTATCACCCAAGTATGTGTCTACTTGCTTGTTCATATATATATATATATATATATATATATATATATATATATATATATCTCCAGGTAAGGTCAGACATGGCAACAAGCAAATTCTTTCTCCCTTCCTTCTATGAGGTAGGGAATGGCTGTTATTACAATAGAACTAGAAGCCCTCATATAGATGCAAAACAAGAAGTTGCCCTATAATATACTACTAGCATATGCATAATCAGTTGAGCACATACTAGATGGGCGATCACAGGTCCAACATTTAGCAAGTAACTGACGATTTGCTGAAAGGTCTACTTAGGTTTATTTTATCTCATATATGGCAGCTACTATACATCAAAGAACTGTCGCACGCACCAGCCAATTACAGCTTTCGAAAGCTGACCATCAACTGTTCGATGGATGCTAAACCCGATCAAGATGGCTTACGAGTGCCTGGTGCATTAGTTTCAGCAGCCTCGCACTGTACCAGATACCTTGTTTGAGATGACCCAGTCACCACTTTGAGGCTTGCCGAAAGGCCTCAGGCTGATTGGTCCATTACAAAAGCCCACCAAGCTGGGCGACAGCTAGAAAGAAACTGAAAATTCATGTGCACAAGATGCACGTGGATGGACCAGTTGAAGCGTCAACCGGGTAGCAGCTGAGAGACTCATCAGCAGAGAGCAGAGGGAGAGATGAGGGGTAGCGGTTGATAATTAAGTGAGGATGGTTTGCTGTTAGATTGGTGGACAAAACACAAATACAAATAGACAGTTGAATTGCAAACCAAATGACATTGTCCAATTAAGAAAAACAATAATTAACCTCTTCACTTAACAAAACAAACATTAATGATCAAACAAGATTTTATTTAATTTTCTAAATAAACATATATTTAATTTACACAAATTACAGAATTAATAATAACCAAATTGCAAGCAATTGCTCTTTCCCGTGATACCGGACTATAATCATGTATTTAAAACAAGTAACATATGTGAGCTGGAGTAAGCATGTGTTGTTCTCATGCCTGGTTTGATCTATCCAGATCGACTTATTGAATATATTTTCTTCAAAAGAGCACGAGGTAAAGTCATGACGATGATGAATATAAGTAGTAGCGTTGGTATGCACGTGGCAAGCCAAATTGGAGATCAACGCCTCCTAACAGTGATGTGGACGTCGTCCTGGAGGAACGAGAGGCTCCTGCCTTTCACAGGTCGGTGGCCCTCCTCCGCCGCACCCAACACCAGCACCTGCAGCTACCGCTCCGTGAATTATGACGTCATCCTCGATCTCGACCGTCGTGGTCTGCATGCCGCACGGGCTGGTGGTCACTGTCTCGTGGACCGACTCGTGCTCCTCGATGATGATCGGCACAGGAGCGGGGACCATCACCGGCTTCTTCTTTCTCTTAGCCAGGCAGGCCAGTCCCGCCACAAGGAAGGCCAGGAAGAAGGCGCCTCCCAAGGAAGCGCATAAGATGATGATGGTCGTATGGTGGCCGCCGTTGGGCGGCGGAACTGATGGAGGCGAGGGTGACAATGTGGGAGGAGTGAAACCCCCAGGTGGTGAATACGGACCATCGGGGGTCAGGGGAACATAGGTCGGCGGAGAAGCACCGCTTGGAGGGTATGCGGGCGGCGAGCCAGGGCCGATCGACGGCTTTGGCGGGTGAGTCGGTGGGTAACTCTTCGGAGGCTTTGGTGGGTGAGTCGGTGGGTATCTCTTAGGAGGCTTTGGCGGGTGAGTCGGTGGGTTCTTCTTAGGAGGCTTGGGTGGATGAGTTGGCCGATGCTTTTTGTGGGGCTTTGGCGGGTGAGTCGGTGGATATTTTGGTGGATGAGTTGGAGTGTTTGAGGGTGGTGTTGGAGATGGAGTGACCGGATTGCATGGGGCCCGAGGAGTAGGAGGTGGAGGTGGAGGAGGCGGAGCTGGGCTTGGGTTACACGATGGCGGCGGCGGGGGCGGGGAACTATAAGGATAACCCATCGAGTCTCGAAGTGCTCCTTTTCCTCCGACTTACTACACTTGCTTCCCCCACCTTGGAAGTGCACTTAAAAGGAAGAATGGGGTGAGAAGATATATATATACAGGGAAGGGAAGTGCTCCTCCCCCGTTACTAGGGCATAGAGTATGAACGTTGAGTTGTCTTATCTTCATCTTTCCGTAACGAGTGGAGACGTACTATTCATCCTTCTTCAGCCAATATTTTTACATATATTCATGTTGACCATTAGGTTTAATGGTAAGGTTGATACATGGATATGCATATCTGCACATGCTATGCTAATTAATCGGAGATATCTGCTGGTGGAGGGAGCAGCTTAAGCTTACCCTTACCTTAACTTTTGATTAGTCAACTACCAGCTCTTTCCATTACGAATTAACATAGGAAGTATATATATAATGTTGAAATAGAGAGAGGGCGCAAGGAATTAAAGTGGGCACATGTGGAACCCCATTTTTTTGGCTAAGAAACTTGCTTAACGTTGAAGAAATAAACTCGATCCAAGTGCTCGACCCAGCTAATTAACTTGGAGCTTGAATTAAGCATGCTCCATAACTTGATTAGTCATGAGCTTGCATTATTGTAATAGGCATTATAATATGCGGAAAAATATCTCAACATAGATTATCGAAATTTTATGTGACAATCATATATTTTATGGATGTAACCTTTTATCACTAAAATATAATGTTTTTTTTTGTATAAATGTTTCATACAAAAAGATGCATCTTAAAAAAATTAAAATGTTATCAACAATGTTGCTTGTATTGAAAGGTATGAAGACTTGGGAAGGATGGATCCACTAGGATAGCGAAGAATATCTCCTATGCTAAAAAACAACATCAACTAGCCATGTTGTCCTATGGAAATGGCTCCAATGTGATAAATTAAACTATTGCATGATTACCTTTATAAGTTTAGTCACATACACATATATGGTCCATTTTATTCACTAGATAATACATTTCTTTCAGCTTTAATCAAAACAAGTAGGAAGAAAATACCATATATTAACATATACATTTTTTTACAAGTGAAAATAATATGTATATATATATATAGAAAGAATGCCCATAAAAATAATAATTATACAAAATTCTCATTTTAATTTTATTATATAAAATTTTATTTTAAAAATATATTGATCATTTAGCCAATATTATTTAATTGCTGAGAAAATAAAATATAGATCTTAATTAATAACATGTAATTGAGTAATACCCAAGAACAATTTGATGAAATTTGAGCTAGTGGAGGTATGAATGCAAGCCAAGGTTTGGAATGTGGACAAGTTAGCTGATGCGTGAGATGTGGTAGGTCAAGAGAGCAATAAAGTATAGGGATACAAATGTATGTAGATTGAACTCATCATTACCATTATTTGTTTTATCAAAATAACAATAAAGATTGCCTCTCTGAATCTAATTAGTTGTATCCAATAATTATTTGTCTTAAATTAATCTTAGTCCAAACTTCAAACTATGCTTATCCCATATGAGAATAAAATTATTTAGACAACTCTAATCCACATATTACTTAACCAAATGAGGTTTGTAGACCTTCATCATTATTTAATATCCTTGATATATGTGATGGAATTTTCTGGCTTGCTTAAATTCCTACTTTCTGTTTTTTTTATCCCCAAGTGGAGCTAACAAGGTATATGCATGACATAACCTAATTTTGGTGGCCAGGAGATGAGAAAAATATATACTAGTTTGGCTATTCACGCATGACATTTCAATGTAGTTTACACAAAAGAATGTTTAAGTCATATTGTTAGAAGTATAGGCACTCTTGTATATATAAAATATGGTACTACAAACCTTTTCCACAGATTTTGCACGTATGTATGTGCATGTAAATAGATGCAAAAGAGGAGCGTGAGAAAGTAGTCTGATATGATGGAATGAATATAATCTAAAATATAGTTTTTGAGATTAAATAACACTTTTCTACACAAACTTTAAAATACTTTATCATCATTTTTTCTTATTATTTTTTAAATATTTCTAAATAAAATTCATAATTCCAAAATGATATATAGATTTAAATCTATGTACCTTAAACGATAGTATAAAATCCTAACCACTACACAATAATAAATTTAATTATAAAATATAATTTACTTTAAGTAATAATCTAATGTTTCTGCTATCAACTTATATATTTTTTTGCACTAAATCAACTTATTTTTAATTTATAAATAATTATTTAATTTAACTTAAGTTATATATATATATTAAAAAATATACATATTATATATAATTTTTACCTAATAAAATTATAAATGAAATTACATGTAATTAAAATTTTGTTTAATTAATTTAAAATAATAAATTAAATATTTTACACAAATATAATATAAATATATATTATGAGTTATTAATAAAAACTATAAATACATGAAATTAAATTAAACTAAATATTTAATTTAAAAATAATTCTAAGTAAAACTATCATAAAAGGTACAAGATCTAAGAGAAGTCAATTTCTATATAATAGTAAATGATGGTTATCATTAGACTTTAATGATGCTGGTGACTTAAGGAAGTGTATACGGTATAACTTCTTAGTGGAGTCACAATTACGGATCATTTTAATGAATACTTCTAGGACTTAATGTTATGAGACTACATCATCCATTACTTTGATCAATCCTTAACTTAAAAAGTTCAATTGATAATTATAGGTGTATTTTGATCAATGGGATATGACTCATGGAGTGTGTCATCAAGGGCGTGGTGACAAACCTTTATTATATGATCATACCCATATATTTTTAAGTTCATTAATCCAACGCATGTACCAAAAACTCGTTCAATTTTCAACCAGTATAGCAAAGTAAACTTTACAAGTATCAATAAGGTGGTTGATGATTTGTAGGTATGCAACACACTATTAGGTATCTAAAATGTCTTTAAATTAATGATAATGAAATTCCATATACTAATAACTAAAATAAAAATGATATAATAGTGCTTGAGCTTATTCATACCAAAGTCCAACAACTATATTTGTGAGTAATGAATATAATGGTAGAGGATGAACTACTCTATGATTGCAACAATATAAAGAATAATTATAAGTATAGGAGAATCAAGTAGTATTGCCCTAAAAATCTAGCATTTAATGCTACATTTCATTAATATTTCCACTAGTCCATCAAAGAAAGGCAATGAAAAAAATTCCATCCTGGAATTGTTTATGGAAGACAAAGAGGAATCACTTATGTAAAAAATCTAAGAGTGCGTTTAAGGAAACAATTAGCAAAATAGACCTTTTAGTCCAGCCCAACCATGAATCTATGAGAGAATTATGTCACAATGTTTTAGGGATTAAAATTATGGCTATATGAGAAATTGTAGGCACATAATCAAAAGTAAAATATGTTATATTGGGAATGAACAAAGCTAGTAGATCCAACAAGGTAACCATCCAACTATTCAAGCAAACATAATATAATTTGGAAATTAACATCACCAAAGAGTACATGACTTTTTCCATGAGGTAAATGTCATATAAATTAAATTGATACATAAGAAAGAAAATTGGAAAAAATATATACCTTTTTCTACGAGGGTAAATGCCATAGAAATTAAATTGATACATAAGAAAGAAAATTGGAAAATATAAATTTGACTCATCTTCTATCACAATTCTCAATTCACAATGTGATACAAGTTTATTTATAAGATTATTGTAAAAAAACTAGAAGAAGTAGTCACTTGCATTATTAATAAAACTTAATCAAATTTTATATATTTTTAACAAAATATATATGACCACGAAATAAAATGGTGCATAATTAAGATAGAGTGAGAATATCAAGATAATATGTCATTAAGATATAAGAACGATGAATTGAACACACATTAAATATGTGTTATAAATTATTAGTTATCTGTCCAAATTTTATCATTTGAATGTTGAGGCTACATATATAGTATTTCATCTCCTTTGTTGGCCATTTCATAACATTTTTGGGAGAAGAAAAGACTAGATCTCATCTCCTAAGTTCTTTGTTATTGTCATGTAATCATTGTTGAGCATGTTTCTCTAGGCATTCAAGTGGAAGATAATATATTGATATCGGGAAAAAATATGTTGAACTAACTATCTAAAATTTGCCTATTAACTCTTAATTTTATAAAATTAGTGATTAACATTTGTTATTAACTATCGCTTGAATGAATAAAAATAAGAAATCTATTAAGGGAAGTACCATCATATGAGATAATATCTCGTTGAATAAAGTGGTTATATCTTGGGATTTAAGCTGAACTTTATATTTCAAAGTTTTAATAAAGAAAATTATTTAGAGTACACAATATTTCTAATATAAAAGTTGAGTACAATAAATTGTACAAGTATTTTTTATGTGCACTTTTTATTGTTTAAGAATGAGGTATGAAAAGTGGTATATGCACTCTTTATTGTTTAAGAATGAGGAATGAAAAGTGATATGATAGGAAGTAAGTAAACTAAAAAAATAAAGGTAAATTGAGACAGAAGAACTTATTTTCTTAGAATATTATGAGTATATTATGGAATTGTGACATCTTCCAACAATTGTAATGGGCTAGGTGGATTAAGAAGTTTGTTATATGAAAGACAATGGACATTGTCCAATCCAAATCTATAAAATCATGAAATTATAGGAAATCATTCAAGATGTTACAAAATGAGTACATACATTTCTTTTCTTAAAATAAAATGAGCAAAATAGTTTAAATGATGGATGATGAAGTGTTGAAGTGATTATAACTTATATAGAGTATATAAAACAATCACCTATAAAATTTTGACATTATTTCAAAATTCAACCCAAACCACTTAACATGACACTTTTTAATGTGATAATAACTAAGTGCTGAAGTGTCAAGGGAAACAAAGTTATGTGGTTCAAATTACATATAATTAATGCTTGTTTTAGGTGTTGAATACTTATTTTAGGTGTTGAATGCTTTTTAGATATTGTATTTTAATGCTTAATCTAGTGCTAAATTACACTATTATGACAAATCTTTGGAGTAAATGACACTTTTGTAGCAAATCTTTAAAATCTTATATTTTAGAGTTCATGTTTGTGTTAATTTTAACTAACAATCATCATTATATCAATATAAAAATAATTCTAAATAAAATATATAATTCCAAAAAATAATGGTCATATAAATTCAAACTCTTTCTCTCGTACAATAGTCTAAAATCCTAACTACACAATAATAAATTTAATTGACAAATATAATTTACTTTATTTGATAATCTAATACCATGACTATCAACATTTAAATTACTTATACAATTTTTTTAAAAACTCATATTATATATAATTTTTACTTAATAAAATTATAATTGTGCAAAAAAAACCTAATAAAATTATAAGTAAAAATAATATGTAATTAAAATTTTATTTAATTAATTTAAAATAATAAATTAAAATAATTTACACAAATATAATGCAAAATTATATAGATTTTGAGTTATTAATAAATATTATATATAATTTAAATTATATATAAATTATGGTACCAAACAAATTATATATAATTAATGATATAATACAAAATATTACATATAATTTTATTAAGTGAAAATATATACAATTTGTGTTTTTATATAAATTTATACATAATTTATATATAAATATTTTATTTAAATTAAATTACATATAAATTTTATTAATAACTCAAAAATATATATAATCTTTTATTATATTTGTATAAAATATTTAATTTATTATTTCAAATGTATACCTAAAATTTTAATTATATATAATTTTATTAAATAAAAATTATATATAATTTATGTTTTTAGATAAATTTATATATAAATTATGATAGCTTATAAATTATAAATAAATACTTACCCTATCATAATTTTTATATAATTGATACGATATTATGTTTTATATTTTTTTATTAAGGAAAAATTATATAATATATATAATTTAAGTTAAATAAAATATTTATATATAAATTAAGATATAAGTTAATTTAGTGAAAAAATATAGTTTAAACTTTTAGTGTCTTTCCACTACTACCTTAAGTTTCCACTACTACCTTAAGAATCAATTAATCAAGTAGTACCTTCTAGGTAAATATGTGATAAAACCCATCACGATGTTTTTTTTTTCTATAGATTTTGTATGGGGTAATGATAGGGCAAGTAAATAAAAAAAAGTATTAACTTTCATTGGACTTAATTCCATATTCTCTTTATTCTATGTCTTGAGCCTTTTTTTTAATACAAATTAAGCTACTTCAAAAAGAAAGAAAACTTTTTCTAATGAATGTATAGTACAAAAACGCAATAATTCACCAATAAACAATGAAGATATTGATTCAACTTTTGTTGTGGAAGTTCATGCGTCATCATAATTACATATTCTTACTATCTTTTTTATACCAATGTGTCCTCTATGGTAATCAAAACAAAATAAAAGCTTTGAAATTGAAGACTACTGTGTAATTAATTGATGAGGGAACTGATCATACCTTCATCAATTAGGGTGAGTATTGGGTGGTTGATATGCTAATAAATTTATGGTCGAAAAAACATATATAAAAACGAATATCATAGTCAAAACTTTTTTATTAAAAAAGAAAAAGAAAAGTTATAAACTAATTCAAATAACCCTTATTTTTTATCATTGTTTGATTTGTACGGAACTATGGCCACCTTCATAAGCTAACAAATGTTTGAGAAATTTCAATGGCAAGCTACTCATTAATTGGTAAAATAATATATGGATTAATCAAAGTGCCAAAATATAGAACATGACAACTTAGTTTACTGGCTTCTTTTTGGAGAAAAGAGGTTGAACTTTCCAAGAAAAAAAAGACAACATTTTACAGCAAAGTGAATGGGCAGTCCATATATATATTTGAATTTATGATGTACAAAAAAGGCCAAATGAGGAGAGGGTTAAGGGAGAGATAGTGTGGTTAAATTATTCTTTCAATAATTGAGCAAAATAAAATACTTTTAATTGCATTTAATAACAATCCATTGCCAGGTCTAATTGTGCAAAAATCTAATTGTGTTCATTTAATACTTTCCCGTGAAGAAACTTACAATCAAAGTATGAAATAAAAACAAATACAACTCATCAAAGTAGTTTTATATGGGATGAACATATTCTGAGCCGCATATAAATCTTATTTTAATATAATATCATCCCTGACAATGATAATGAAGGTTGTTCTACATTTTGTAAATATATTATATAAAATAATACATTTTGAAAATATTTTTAGGTGGTAATTTACTGTAATTCATAATTACTAAGCCATACATGAGCATTAAGGTAACCTCTAATAAATTAGCTCAATATGTTGGTTAGCCAATAAATTAGGTCAATATGTTGGTTACCCTATATGACTACCCTATAGAACTTGGTAGGAGAGCTGCTATTTGAGTGATGAAGGGACTATTGGTCATCATATTTTGCTCTCTTCACTCTCAAGCAAGTGTTCTACCACTGTATATATAGATATATATTGGGAGGATTCCTCATCAATCTCCAGTCCTTCTCTATTATGATAATCAGCTAAATATACAGATGAAGAATAGCTTGTGAGAGTGGGAGAGGAAGGGCAAAGATTTGGCGAGGCAGCTCCCCTTCTTATTCTTTTTCCTTACATGAAAACCCCATAGCTCTTGGCCATGAGGATCTTAGATTCATATGAGAAGGCGCTATCAATTCTCAGCTGGAAGTATCCTATAGGAGAGTCTTTTCCTGCAACCAGAATCAAGAGATCATCTCCAATACCATTTATTCTTATATTCCCTTGCGTCCCTTCCTCTACTTCTTATTCATATTTGACAAAAACGAGTGGCTTTTCCTTCCTTCATTTTCCCCATCTTCTAAGACAGAAATGATGAGACTCATCCGGTGGATCCGACTATTGGTATGTTTGGATCCATGTGTTTGAATGATTATGGATGACTCGAGGGAGAGAGGTGTAAAATGTCCTTGTAGTTATAACTTTTATATTTTATTTAATTTAAAAAAATTGAATTATTTAATTAAGAATTCAGAAACTGCTGAAATATTTTGATAAATAAGATTTAACGTAAGTTTATCCTTAATTTGGGAGAAAATAATAAGTGGGTTAGTGATTTTTATTGACAAGTTAATCTTTAGAATTGAGAAGAAGGAAAATATCGTATTTTATGAAAAATTAAATAATTATAAGTATTTAATAAATATATAAATTGATTCAATTTTATTTTAGGTATTGATACTATTATGGTACACTATAGTATCGCATGTGTTAGGTGGGACGGATCGATGACAATTAGTATTACAGTCACCTTAATAGGTATTTGAACGGGAAATTGAGTAAAACATTTGTAGGGGTTATACATCCATACAAATTTGTGTGGTTTTCATTTAGGTGAGTGTTTGTTAATAAAAAATTAAAAATGTAAAATTCGAATTAAATTTAATAATTTATTAAGTGATATATAATTAAATTAAATTAAATATATTTAATATAAATTAATAAAATATAATATTAAATAAAAAAATATATAATTATATTATATATGATAAAGTATGAGTATTATATAACCTAATTGAGTTGTTATTATAATAAAAAATTAAATTAATATTAATTATACATTATTAGTTATATATAAATATTTTATATTTATAATGAGAAAAATATTATATATAATAAATTATATTTTATGTATTTTACATATTATTTTTTTATTATATAATTTGATATGAATATTATTAATATATAATTTCATATAAAATAGGTAAGAATCAAAATAAATTAAGAAAATAAATAAAATAATAACATAAAAATTTATTAAAATAATTTAAACAAAAAATCACAACACTTTAAATACCTTAAAATAAATTGAACAAATTATTATTTTATTTTACTATACTCAAAATCCCTATTATACAAATCACTTAAAATTCCTAAAGTTAAATAATACGTAAATAAAGTATTTAGTCAAATTGTACTCAGACTTGAGTCATCTCAACTTGTTATTAAATTTTTTCATTAATTGTTTATATTTTAACTAAATTGTACGGTAAGTTCCAATTTACTCGCTATTACATTTTAATAATTATGTAATTAACTCTACTTAAATTTTTATTATTTTCTTTTTTTTTTCCAAATATTCATACTTACATATACCTAAATTACCAATATTATTCCACTATTTTCTAAATATTACAATTTAATTTCTAAACTTTTTATTCGTCTAAAAACTTTATAAATTTCAAATTACATCCATCAAATATCTAAATTTTAAACTCTTATAAAAAAAGATAATAATATAATATACATAATATTATATTATTAAATAATTAAATTAAATCAATATTATTATTAAGTTGTATTAAAAAAATTAGTAAAACGGATACAAATCCAAAAAATATTTGGAGAGAATAAATACTTGGTACATGGAAAAATGACAATGTTTACTGCAGCCAATCTGTTCGTAGATACATAAACTGATATATGTATGGAAATGCAACTATCAATCAATCCCAGACCAATAGTAAAATCACTTGCTACGTATACTAAATCTCTGCAGAGTCGAAAAGGGGTCAGTCCTCGGCATCAAAAGCTGCAGAATCCACCAGCCTGACGGCCACGGCCCGATCCCCGGCCGAGTTCCAGTTCTTTTTCCTCACCAGCTTCCACCCTTCCATCCTCTCCTTCATAGCCGATATCTTTATCCTCATGTGAGCCACCGCATCCCACAGGCCGTCTCTGTTCTTCCTATTCCCGAAAAGCTTCAGTAGCTTCTCCTTGCACCCTTCGACTCTGTCCAGCTGGGCCAGCACCTCCCTCAGCTCGGAGCTCGTCAGCCCCTCCAGCCGATCTCCGAGCTCGACCACTCTGTGGAAGGTATCGCCTCTCACAGCGCCGTAATCTTCGCACACAAGCCTCACCACCTCGTAGATAAGGTTGTTGCGCTGGAGATGGACCGAAGCCGGCGAATTCGAGATCAGCTCGAGTAGTGTAGCGAGGCCGTTGATTTCCCTGATCAAGTCGGAATTTAACAGTGCGGACACCTTACCGGAGGCTGGCGACGGAGAAATTGGCAAGTAACCGAGAGCTTTGTTGGCGATCATGATTTGCTCGAGGTACTCGGCATACCAGCGGACACACGAGGAGAGCTCCCAGGTCTCCGCGTCAGAGTCGTCGCGGAATGAAGAGAGGTTGAGGGGGTTCCAGGCTCCGGTGGCCGAGAAGGAGAGCTGGTGGTCGAGAATGTTAGAGGAGGAAGAGCGGGAGATGAGGGCATGTACGGTGATTAGAGTTTTAAGGGCGACAATGGCGTCGTTAGTGGAATGGAGGCGGGTCATTAGGGCGGCAACGCATGCGCTGGTGGTGATAGAGGAGCCATGGCCGAGTCGGAGAACGGCGGAGAGGCGGCGGTCCGAGGGGGCGGAACAGGATGTGGAGACAGAGGTGGCACGGAGTACGGCGAGGTGGACATGGGAAGCGGCACGGTTGAGGGAGACGGAGGCTCTGATAATGGAGACCTTGTCTCCGAATAGTCGGAGGAGAGTTCGAAGCTTCCGTCTCTGCCCCATTAATTGCAGAGGGAGAGGGGAGACGAAACGGCAATTCAATATATTAAAAGCGAAACAGTTAATAAAAAGAAATTCTCATAAATAGAAAGTTGCATTTTAATTAATTAGTAAGGTATATAACGAATTTTCTCGTTAATTAGTAAGGTATATTAATAATATTTAAAATCTGGAATAAAAATTAATCACATAATTTTGGACCAACCACTAGCCATTGATCATCGTATTTTAGGGCTTAAGTAAAAAAAATCTTTTAATAATAAAAAAAACTACGAACAAGTTCTGCCGTGGCTATCATAAAATGAAGATATGCCAATCAAAAAAGGGAAAACGGGCATATGGGACACCCCAGATGGAAAGCAACGGCTAGTCGACGGAGAGAGAGGGGGAAAAGAAAGGAAAAAGAGAAAGAAAAAGTGTAAACGGCTAGTCGAAGAAGATGGGGGTGGGGGGGGGGGGGGGGGGGGGGGGACCAACCGACAACCCAATTGGAACTTTTGACAAGAGAGTCAACATTATTACCAAAAGCAAATTATTCCGTACAATAAATGTTGAGCGTCAAAGGGGCCCAGATTGGTGCAATGGCACGCGTCTGGGCCCGAGCTCCATGCACAGCCTGAACCAATGATGACCGTCCGGCTCGACCCATTTGAAGTAACGGATTCGTCTCGGTTCCACTGTACTCCTTGATTGGTGATAAGATTATAAGTTAGTCGTGGGTGTGGGATTTTGCATGGAGTGGCTTGCTCCAAGTTTGGAAAATTGGCAAACTATAAATAGACCAATTAATATGCCAGCTCAAACAACAATTTGATTATCAAAATTGTGCAACATTCCTGTTCTTATCTAATAAATGAATTATACCCAAGGAGCAACTCTTGCACTAATCCAATAGTAGCCATACCAGTGAAGTATGAAATATATTTTATAAGTTAATGGTAAGGTATTGATATAAAAATTAATAATATACAGTATATTCATCATTATTAAATTTCATTCATTAAATCTATCAATTTGTAGATTAATTAGATCTCATTAGGTATAAGTTGGTTTTCTTGTAGTATGATCTAAAAATGCTACATTATCCATTTATGTGTCTTGTTAAGACACCTAACATTAAAAATGGTCATTCAAACTACCATATATCACGATTATTTGTGATAACAAACGGTACAATTATCTAGTGTGTTTTAAGAGCATAGTGCCAACTAGCATTATAAGCATTAAAGACGAGGAAATAGGCAAATATTTACAATGTATCAACTTTTGCTACTAAACTTTCACTTTTTTACCTTCTAGTCACCAATTTTTTTATATTCAACTCTTCCTATTGAGTAATCCTCCAATATAATTTGAGTGTGATCCAATGTTATGAGATTACTCTTACATTATATTATATTCTCTTAAAATTTTATTAAATTTTCTTTGAATTCTCCTAAATTTTTATCAAATTCTACTAAATTCTAAAAAAATAAGTCGAATAATATTTATTATATGTATTTATTTTAATAGCATTACTAGTATTGAAAATAAATTTTAAATTTCATAATATATTATTTTAATTAGTTACAATTTATATATATACATAATATTAATTACTCAATATTATAACAAATATATTTTTTTATATTATTTATTTATATATTTATATTATTATCAACTTATAAATAATTTTATAGAGTCACTCATTAATAAAGTTAATTTTTTAACATTTTTTACTCCACTATTTTAAATTTTCTAACATAATATCAAATCCAATATACTATTAATTATAGAAAAAAATAATCAAGTCAAAACTAATATTTAGTACGAGTTTAAAATGGTATTTGACAAGTATATACACAAGGTGCATTATGTCAAATTTAATAAAATATAGAATTTGTATTAATTTATAAAAATATAAATATTACACTAATTATAATTTTTAATTTTTAATTACTTATTATTAAGTCAAACTAGTCAATAACTAGTCAAATGTAACTCAAACCAATAAAACCACCCAAACACCTAATTAAACTAACATGAAACATGTAACATTGTGATCCATTGGATCAAATCAAATCGATAATAGGAATTGTACCAAGATAAAAAGTCGAATGAATAATAATCAAATTTGAACAAGGAACTCAACGATCAAAGTAGGTTAGAACAAACCTAAAAAAACTTCTTTTATCATAAATTAATGATAAAAAATTATTCATTAGAAATGGAATCAATTAGGATTGAATATAATTAAATTAGATCACGAATTAATTGCCTAGGAGACCAAAAAGGAAAAAAAATTGTAATTTTTGGTCTCAGTGTAAATAAATCTAAAAAATTAAAAAATAAATAAATTAAAAATTTTGGTTGAATCCCCGATCCAAAATTGATCAAAATAGAAGTCAATCAAATTAAGTCAAACGAGTAAAAAACCAATCAAGCTAGCAAGAAAATCAGTCGGACCTATAAGAAACTGATTGAATTAAGCTCGACTTGTTGAACTTGTCAATGTGTATGCTGAAGCAACTTGATTGATTCAACTCACCAGTGGAACTCAACTTGACGAAGTCAACTCACTATTGACTATTAGTAGAAGGTTTTATGAAACTTCACAAGAATTAATGGAAAAGCTACCAATCTTAGTTGATTGGTTGATCCATGGGCATGGGCAAGCCACCCCTCATCCCCTAGTTTCTATCTAATGTCAACCCTCTTCTCACCAACATTAGGATGGAATTCTCTAAAAAAAAAAACAATTAGGTCAGTTTTTCAGAGACCTTGCTTCAAAACGCTAATAAACACTATTATAATTTCGAGATAACCTACTATTATACTCTATAAAACTATATCGAACTTTGATAAACACTATTACAATCTTGAGATAACCCACTCTTATACTCTATAAAACTATAGCAATTTTATATACACACTTATAACATTGACCGAGTTAGAAAGTGATTGGAACAACACTAATATGATAAAATAATAATGATGCCTAAGAGTCAAAGATCTTTTTGTCGTTCCACAACCACCATTGTGGTGAATGCTCTAGGTAAGCCAAATGACCTAAAAAGTTAAATTGTCATTTAATTTTGATTGAACTTCATGAAAATTAAATTTTAATATCTCTAATTATCATTTGGGACACCACTTTAACGAGTGAGAATTGCACAATGCCTAGTTATTTGCCTATATACTCAGCTCTGACAAATTTGTTATAAGTTGTTTTTCATAATATTATTTTTTCGGCTAACTATAAATGTTTAAAAGTATACTAAATAAATTGAATTAGTTATCAAATATATTTTTGGGACAATGGAATATGTTTAGGATCGATTGAGATCCAATTTCAAAGTTTAAACTTGAGATAAAAATAAATTAATATAATAAAAATTAAAATATAAATTTTAAAAAATTTGATACTAAAATGTAAATATAAAAAATAGGAGAATTGAAATGAAATAAAATAAAGTTTACTCCAATTCCGAGCATGTTGAATTCGCCCTCAGGCAACCGCATTACGCAATTTTGTTGTCGCATGTGCTGCAATTATCAAAACTTAAAAAAAACTTTATTAGTGAAAATTTGTGATATTTAAAAAGAACTTAAAAAAAACAATGCATCATTTTTTTACTCGATGTTGATTAGTATGCAAATACAAACTTAAAAATAACTTTACTAGTGAAATTTTGCCACCCAAATGACGTCAATCATATTCTTTATATTTCTTAGTAGTAATATAAGTATAAAAAAGTAATGTATTAGTATTTGGTTTAGTTATTAAATGGAATTGAGTACAAAATTTTGGTAATAACACTATATTTTATTTTAATATAATAGTTTTTTCAGAAAATTAAATTTTATAATTCACGTTATTCGAAATTATATTAATTTATATGGTGAATAATAATATTTTTTATACAAGTATTAATAATATTTAGATCGATTCACTTTATTTGAGGTGAATTTATTATTCAATTAATAATAATTAATAATTAATTAGCTAATTTATTCATGTATTTATTTTAATCATTTTAACATATCCATACTCAAACTCACATTATACTCCAAAATATCACATTTGTAATAGATATTTACAAACTCTATTATATATTTAAAATTGAATTGTATTTAAGAGATATTATTAAAAATTAATAAATTAAATAAAATATAGAATTAGTGTATATAAGATTTAAAGTTCATCTAATTTATGGTATTGAAACAATTTTTCACAAATCTCACAATTAGGTTATAAATAGTAGGTATCATCCTATCTTTAACCGTATGTCACGTATTTCATAACACGTGTGATAATCTACAGAGGAATGCCTAAATATTTTCTCTAAGGCATCAAATAAAAAAAATATTCCAAAGTTGAGTCACATATCTTAATCTGCCGAAGAAAAACACACTGAGGGAGGGGTTTGTAATCTGTAGCGGGAAACAGCGGCTGGAACCAAAACCAGTGGAATTCTGCAAGGGCCAGGTGTGGTGCGCCTTTGGGTGGAGCACATTATAATCTCCCCTATTTTTATATGGGGCACATATGTACCCGGAGCAATGCATTGATTGTGCAGAAACCAGGAGCCACGTGGTGAATCTTGTGTCAGTGTCCTGATTGCAGTCTATTTGTTTTTTGGCCTCAATTATAGATCACCTGAATAAAAAGCAGCCTCTGTTCATCACATTCTCATTATTCGTACTATTTTTTTTTATCATGTATAGTGTAAAGTATTGTACGAAATAACCCATTACGTGGTACTTTTCCTTATCGTAATTTTTTTTTGTGTAAATTAATATTTTAGTGTATATATACTTGATATATTATTTGTATATTAATTAACTTATTTAAATAATAATTAAAGTATTTTTACATTAATTTGATATTATATATATCAATTAGGTCGATCCTGTGGAGATGTGAATATTAATTTGGTCGTACATTCATTAAACATAATGTCAAAATGTTGTTATATATAATCATATTATTAATGTGGTCTACATTAATTATTTGCAATGAATTGCATTAAAAAAAGTTGTCACAATATATTTTAATGTGAAGTGGGGTTTTCATATGGTTTGTTTCCATTTTTTTGTCCTGGGCTCTTCTCATTCTATTTTATCTTTCATCCTTAAGTACATCATGAGTCCCTCCAAACTCCAAATTCGTATGTAATTATAGTCACTTGGTCCGTTGATGGAGCCCATTAGTTGAAAATCCAAGGAAATTATAACACCACATAAGCATAAGAACTGGCTCACATCACGTGAAATTTCTAATATTTGGTTGATATTTCATTTATTTTATTAGAGTATAGTTGGGACATGTTTGGTATCACATGGTATATGCATATACATACATATATATATATATATATGAAATTTATAAAGGATAAAAGCATGTAAGGATTTATGTGCAATTTTTCCTTTACAATCCCAAGGTGGTCATGATAGAGGTTATCCTCTTGTTATGGATATCATTTTCTTAGTGTTAGCATAGGGATCCATCATCCCCTCCCCTCATACTAAACTTGGCATTCATCCTGATCTGTGATATTAGCCATTCCTTCCTTTTTCACATGAATAAATACTTCTAAAAAATAAAGAAGGTTTTAATCCTATTTGGGCATCCATCAAATCTACATTTAAGTACTCTTATGGATAAGGAGTTGAATTTTGTGAGTAGTCTCCAAGGGTTGCTATTAAAGTCTCATTCCACCTCTCTAGTCCAACTGGGTTAGTCTGGGACTTTTTACCTTGTGTAATTTCTCATTGTCTCCTTTTTTATCCATGATGATTCATCATCCCTATGATAAAAAAAAAAAGTAATTCATAACCTAATTAGGGATGACAATAAGAATAATTTTAATGAGAAACTTTGCTTACACTTTGAGAGAACTTCCATCCATATTTTTGCTTGATTTTGTTATGAAGGAATTGTAGTGTCCTTTTTTATTCCTCCTACTCCAGTAGATGGGAATCCTAAATTGTTTGTATGGATTCATAGGAATTGTAGTTTTAGCACATAGACGATTTTGCCAAATCAACTTTTAGTTAGAGGGCTTATAGTATACATCTAGAATCACTTTATAATTATTTGTTTGATGAGCCTATTTGATATTTGTAAGAGAAGTAACTCGTATTTCTAAGATTTTTTTTTGAAAAATATTAATTTCATCCATATGCATAAATAGGCACTTAAAAGAAGTTAACATCTCAAATAAGTACAAAATTTTATGGGATAATATAATTTTTACATAAATATTTTATCTTACATAAAGATAATTTTTATTAATAATCCAAATAATAGAAAATATCTTTAACATTTTTTAATTTTCACATATTCGTTTATTTAAAATAAATTATTAATGAAATTTCTATAAATAAATTAAATTAAATATTTATATATAAATTAATTTATCATGTAAAATCAATAGTTTATTCAAAATTTTAGCCCTTACAAAATCTTCAACATTTGAAAAGAATGTGTGGTTGATCATATATTATAATTTTTCTTATATTTAATTTATATTTCTATTAGTTATTAAATTTTAACAAAGTTAATATCGGTTGATAATATAATAATAGATTTAATAAAATAGAAAATAATTATGAATTTATAAGATTATAAAAGTTACATTACCTACTATTTATAAATTTTAAATATTTATAAATTATGAAACTTATCTATATAAAATATTTTTTCTGATAATAAGCTCATAACTTTACTTAATACGAGATTGTGTCGTATATACAATTATTAAAAAAAATACTCAAGTGTATTATATTCTCACAGACAGTAATAATAATACACAAGTTGTAAATAGTTGTTAAATATAAGTTAAAAAAAATTTAACGGGAAAAGTGTATATATATATATGTTGCAGTTGAGAATATAATCACAAATTATATATAATAGAGAAGTATTTTATGTTTATAATATTGTAAATATTACTCTAATTATAAGTTATAATATTTAAGTATATATTAATTTGACTAATTATTGATAAAAATGCTTTAATTTAAGAAAATTTGTGCAGAATGTTTATTGAGGTTCATCGTGTTGATTAGAAATATAAATAGAAGGTCTCCACGATCTACTTGAAAAGGAAGATTGAGCCTATTGTGTGCGTGCAGAAGAGGTAAACTGGAGACACGGCAATGAGTGGGGCCATTCATTGGGAAAATAATGAAATCCACATTGTTTGATAATGAACAGTGGCCCTCTTACTCCAACTTGCCCAGAGAATCTCAAAGTAACAAACAAAAGATGGTTCAATATATGGCAAAAAAATTGTTCAATATGATGTGAAAACAACAGGAGAAATACATAATTAGTTTTATATTTCTGAATTTTTTGATATTTTAATATCGTATTTTTTCACTTGTATATATATGTTTTAAAAGTGGCATTTTTATTTATATATTTAAAAAATTAAAGATATAAAGCTAATGATAATATTATTAATATTGTGTGATACAGCATAGAGAGAGAGAGGGCCCTCTTCCCAGAATTTGATGTTCCCAATCTTCAACAAGTCAAACAAATTAGGATTTATACCCATTTAGATATTCACATAGATTGGCATTTAATTATGATAATTAGTGCAAAAAAATGATACCTATAAAAGTGTCATTGCATATACATATGGGACAAGTTGCACATATATCCAATATTGGGCAAGTGTCTTGTAGTGTCTTGTAGTGTGTGGTGATGGGATTTAGGGTTTCTGGTACCCGTACTTTGCGGACCATGCACATGCTCATGACTGAAACATATTGTCATTTATCAACCCCAGAGAAATTTTGTCATCCTTGAGCGAGCTAGAGAATCTAATCTGTACATTGGCATTATTTTTTTACATGGAAATTAATCTGAAATCTCGAGTTCGATTTTAATAGGTGCACTTTCATATGTATTTTATATTTATGGTTTATTAATTCATACTGTAATCAACTAAGAATCTGATAGACATTTTCTTAACATAATCATATATTCATCTTCTAGAAATGTTGGGGTAATCTTTGAGTATCTTGTAAGTTGTGATTAATTTTCTAGAAATGTTGGGGTAATCTTTGAGTATCTTGTAAGTTGTGATTAATTGGGACAGCCTATGACGTGGCATGAATAAAAGGGGTTAGGAGTTCTTATTTGTATCCATAATTCTATTAGATCATAACTAATTTATATATAAATATTATTATTTTTTTGAAAAATAATATAAATATTGTTATAAGACTTGATTTTTATATATGTATAATCTAATTGATTTATATAGAATTAATAAAATATTTAAAAAGATAGAATTTAATAATATCTAAATATAATTTCATTAAAATGTAGCTATATCCGAATAGAATAATTTATATGGGTAATACCAATTTTTCTCTTAACTTATATTAATTTATATATTGTGGTCTATTAGTAATGTTAATTTGAGATTATACGAACTCATTTCTTATATTATTTTGGTAATTTCCGTTGATATTGTATATCTTCGCTTGATATATTATTTTTTTCAATATTATTTATTATATATTAGTATGTATGAGAATGTATTGGGTAAATATAATTGGTTTAACTTATATATAATTAAAAGTTATAAATCATAAATAGTGAAAATTTTATAATTTTATAAATTTACAATATTTTTTATTTTATATAGTTTGAAATACTATTCTCCATTTCCGCAATTATTCATAAAATTTATACACTTGACGTTTAATTTTTAATCTTATAATAAATAATTATTTATAAGTCCAATATAATTTTTCCAACCTTGAAAGAATGGAAATTTATATTTTTCCTTAATATTTATACCACCATTTTCAGGTTGAGTATGGAGGGGACACTTATTTTGATAACATATGAAAATTTATTATTTATTAATAATAGGTCGAGTATATATATACTTAAATAATTAATTGTAAATAGTAGAAAGTTTTTAAAATTATAAACAAATGATATTTTTTTTATTTTATCTAATTCAACCGTCTAAAACTTCATTAAATTATAGTGCAATTTTAAATTATATACAATTTTATTTTGCATTTTAAAGTATTTTTCTGTCTAACTTTTCGCCTCAATCGAACTATTTCCTCTTGGTATGGGTGTAAGTAATAGGAGACCATAGGCCAAAATTGGCTGCAATTTGATTCCCGGGAAAGAAGGAAAGCCTGAAGTAGGACTAGAATGCGGTCGGAATATAAAACAATCAGTAGGCTTCAAGTTTCTAGTAAAACAAATATTGAAATCTAATTCATGTACACATGGCTGATTGGCCACATATATCCTCCATTAACCCAAGTGGCTAAGTACTGGCTTTAGATAGCAGAACATATATTTCATCTTTAGTCTAAGTTTTATATAGTTTATGATATATCATCTATATCATATATTATTAGTTATTTAAATAATTCAAAATAGCATTATTATCATAGCTAAATAAAAAAAATAAAGTTATTTTCAAAGAGAACATAAAGTCAAAAAGGTTAACACCAATACAAGTAAGTGAGGATGGTTATTAGCTTGTAAAGCAGTAAATATAAAGGCATTTGCAAGTTGGAAGGCCATGTCCACTGTGGATGACTATTTTTCTCTGTAACTTAAAAAAAGTTTAATAAATTCTAATTAAATCATTAGAATCTTAACGCATGTGGATTTCAACGGAGAATCGGCAAAGTGCCAAAGAACTGGATGTGCAATCGTAATGTGATACTCGCTACAGTGAGCTAGCTAGCTGATTGCCGCCCCTTTTGTTTTAGTCTCACAACAACACTGATTAATTTATTGCTGTTATTTTCTAATTAGCTTAACTAACCCCTTTGAATATTGCTAGTGGATATCCAACATATGATTATGGGAGTACCGGGAGACCGACCGATGGATGGATCGATCGATACTACTATTAAATTTTAAGTGGGGTGGTCGAGATTGAATCTGTCAATTATACTTTGAGATCGGATGGACAAAATAATTGAAGGGACAAACCCTGGAAGGAATTTCATGCATTCGCTGTCGAAGATGATCTCGCCCAAGATGTGAACTAGATATTGGCTAATTAAAGAATGAATTGATTGATGCTCGAGTGCTCCAACTTGCTATTTGCTTGAATTTCGAAATGGGTTAGTCTTTCTTTAGGGGTTAGGGCGGGCTTGATTATTAAATAATGGTTGTCCATAAACAAGCATTCAAAAGAATACCAATTGGGCTGGGATTTTCTTCTATTATTTTATTGAGTTAAATTGAATTAATGGATCGAAGGAATCAAAGCATGGCAATTGGCAATCACCGATGATGATCAGGATGATGATGAACAAGAACAAACACAAGGAGGTGTGTGCAAAGTAAATAATAATATTCCATGGAGGAAGAGCCCCATGGGAAGAAACCCTAGAGAGAATGTCTTATATTGAAGTTGGGTAATCAATTTTGCAAATTATGTACTAAATTCTGCTTTGTAATTGGGAAAAAAAAAGTATATCAAGGTATAGAAAATTAAATATTGGTACACATGGAGGAACATCTAGTAGATTGCGCAACTCGAATATTCCTTTCACTACATACAAACAAGTATTACGGGTCCACACCGAGCCGTGTCTCCTCTCCAAGTTTACTTATATGCCTAGTAATATAATTTATATAGATGGAATTGAATGAAGAAATGCAGGGAACCAAATTCCTCTACCCTTCCAAGGGAAGAAGGATCTTTTGGGTTTTTGATTTAATCATGCTTAGGCATGAAAATTTAAACATGGCACTTGACCTTCCCTTTGATGATTTAAAAAAAAAACAAGTCCATTTTTGTTGCCATTTGGTTGAGCATAGTTGCATAAGTCGCATCACTGGAGTTACTGATCAGACATATGATGAATTTTCATTGACTACATGGAGCAACTATGTACCATACAACTGTATGTCCACGCAAACTTGTCAGTGAATGTTTGCTTTCCATCATAAGCGAATGTTTTTCTATGAAAATTCAATTTAATTCACATTATAAAAATATACATATACATTTAATAATTATTCCGAATTTATTAACATTTTAGTATGAGTGAATTTGATCTATAGTGCAACTTTTCCTAAGTACGTAAGTGGTGTAGGAAATGAGGTCGATCTCAGTCACATGCACGTATCTCTTATAATATAATATGTAATTGAAGATGGGATTGGATTTGAAGGATGGGAGAAAATTATATATATGTATATATGCATGCATGATTCAACAGTGCGTTTTGCCTTTTAGCTCGTAGCTCCCTCGTTCATTATTCACATATGTAAAATATAGTATTGTACAAGCTTATCCATGGTACTATATGTTATGTATACATGACAACTAGTCCACTAGACCATCAGTTGTGTGATGGTCAATGACATAGTCCCTACTATGGCTTATCAAGATGACTGAAAGGGAGGATAGACCCATTCTAATCATCCCCCACATCCAAAAATATAAAATAAATTCGACAAGATGTAAATATATGCACATGCCTTTGGTGATTGAGTGATAGTCCAATCAATATGGTGCATACTCCATGTATCCATCAACCATCAATTTTTAACAAGCATAGAGAATGGTTAGGGAAGTAGGGGATGGTATGATCAATATGGATTCTGGGGCCCCCACCTTGATTATTCGATCAAATATCCATCGCCTACTTTCTTTTTCTTTTTACTAACATAATTTGCCCTTAGAATGAGTTGATATAAACCCCTTTTCCTTCTTGTTGATCCATCACTCCATTGTTACTCGATCTCCAAGCTGGAACCACAAGAATCTCTTCCTCTCTCTCTTAGCTGCTTCTCTGCAATCTCACGTGCATCATTCTGTAACATCGATCCATTAAACCCTTTTCTTTGGGGGAATTATCTCATCAAGAACAAGAAGACCTCGCAGATTAAGCCTCCTTCCATTGCCTTTTCTCTCTCGATAAAAAAGGCTACTTTGTTCGGGTCTATCGAGCCATTTAGTGTTTGTTCTTTACTCTCCTTCACAGGATCGACACTCTGCAGACTGCTTTTTCTCTCTCTCCCTCTCCGGTTTTCTTCACTATTAGAAGATGGCCTTGGAAGCTATAGTTTTTCCGCAAGACCCATTGATCTACTGCCCCCACAGGCCGGATATCGGCGGTTATAATCCTTTCGGCCTTCAGTCGGAGGAGCAGGAGGGCCCACGGGGTTATGGCAGCATTTACGGCTGCTGCAACGACAATGACTGGACCGGAGGAAACTACTGGGATTTGCAACACACCTCCTCTCCGGAAGCTGTTGCTGTCGGCGGATCAGACGAGCAGCAGTCGCCGGCCGCTGCGGGTGGGAGGAGGAAGCGGCGGCGCGTGAAAAGTGCCAAGAACCTGCAGGAGATCGAGAACCAGAGGATGACCCACATCGCCGTGGAGCGCAACCGCCGGAAGCTGATGAATGAGTACTTGGCCGTCCTCCGGTCTCTCATGCCACAATCTTACAGTCAAAGGGTCTCTCTCTCCCTCACTGATTTTTTTCACCAGTCCCTTTTCACTTCTGCCTGTCTCGTGACTCCCCCTTTCAATGATTATTCTCTGTTGATTAGCTTTTGTTTTCCTTTAAAAAATTCCTTTGGGTTTTTTTTTGAATAATGCATCCAGTTCCTCATTCTATACAAACGTCTTCTTCTAAAAAAATTACAGGGCGATCAAGCTTCGATCATCGGAGGGGCCATCAATTTCGTGAAGGAGCTAGAGCATCTCCTACAATCGATGGAGTCGACCCATAAGATCGCATGCGACGGCCGCCATAACAGCGACCCCATCAGCCCCCGGCGGCCCTTCTCGGACTTCTTCACCTTCCCGCAGTACTCAACGACCAGAGCGGTGGTGGCAGGTGAAGAAGCGGCAGCCGCCACCGACGCCGCGGCGGCAGCGGACGTAGAGGTATCGATGATGGAGAGCCACGCAAGCATCAAGATCCAGTCGAGGCGGCGGCCTAAACAACTCCTCCGGCTAGTGGCCGGGCTGCAGGTCCTTCGGCTCGGAGTTCTTCACCTCAACGTTACAAGCTCCGGGGATATGGTTATGTACTCCGTCAGCGTCAAGGTCAGTCGGTGTAAGGGACTAAATACAATATATATATATATATATGCATGCATAACCATTGTTGAAAAAAGATTATGCTATTTCACAATCATAAACGTAGCTTAATCAAAGGTATAAAATACTAAGGAAAGGTGCATGAAGAACATAAGAACCCCATATCTTCGAATTTACTATATGTGGAAAATTTAGCCTTTTTTTCTGCAATCATGCATGCCATGGGCAAGCTGGCCCCCATGACGTGCTTGTTTGCTGTACCTAGTTTCGCGTGCTGGCTCGATATACCCCGAATTATGGAGGCATGCTTTAAACTTTAATGGAGACTATAAGTCGGTACATGATGCATGGTCCCATTAATATTAATCATAGTATATAAATTTTACACAGGTGGAGGAAGGATGCCACCTGACCACGGTGGATGAAATCGCTGCAGCCGTCAACGAAATGTTCCGAAGAATCGAAGCGGAAGAAGTGTTGAGCTGAGCATCAGAGCGATGGGTCGATGTCGAAAAGCCGATCGTGTGTATCAACTTGTTTTGCCTCGAATATATATTAATGTCCCATTTTGGCTTATCTTAAAAGGAATACTGATGAAATTCCCGGCAAATGCGCCGGCTGACCACGGACAAAGGTAGGTAGTCGGAAATCAACTCTTACTCGTCGTGAGAAAGAGCTATGCTTATGGCTGGAAAAATGTACCGCAAATAGCTGTCGTTTAATCCTTTTGGGGGAATCGTTGAAAGATTGATGGCAATTTGAGACCATTGTGGACAAAACTTGCACCACTGCCAGACAAATAGCTGGCTAATCTCATGTCGGGCTTGTGGACAAATTTTCCGACAGTAAAGATTCCCAGGAAATCTGTCTACATGCAATAGTCTTGACTCAGGCACAATCCTTCCGGCCGGATGTTTGTCGGTTTATTTTATTTTATTCTGAATGAATGATTGATTGATTTGCTTGACATCCATAACAAGAATCTCCCCCTATATAATTTGACTGTCATTGTTCTCTACGGTACTACTACTAACAAGGGCATAGTGCAGAAACAGTGTCAATATGTGCTTTTCACCAGCTCAATTATCTCAAACTTTCATGATTAGAGATTGTGGATTAGTGTGTTAATTGGTTAATCATTAACCTAATAACTTATAATTTATAATTTTTCTTATCACAATACTCTCTCCCTTCTAGTCTTTTTTTTTTTGCTCAATCTCCCTTCTAGTCTTGCTCCTATTTTAAATTAAAAAAAAAAAGACAATGTACATGGGGAATATGACATTGGCATATAACCTTACAATGAGATAATCTAAAAAAATTAATTTGATTTTTGGTTAATGACTAAAAAAACTCTAACCTAAGTGTTTGAGGTAATTTCAATTTTAACCAAAAATTATAAAATAATATTTAAAATATTTTTTATTTTTTTAAATAAAAGGGTAATCATAAATAATAAATAAAAATGTGCAATAGGAGGTGAGATGGTCTCCTCCAAATTAGTTTGCTAAATAAATAAATAAATTTGCTATTTAATTTTTTTAATAATAATATTTTAAATATTATTTATGCTTATTAAGTTGTCATTATAATATTTATAAAGGAATTGTATTATTAAGATATTTTAAAAAAATATATTATTTAAAATACTTCAACGGATAGTAATACTTTCTTATATTTGAAACAGCGACTCCCCGCGCCCAAGTCAAACTCTTTATCGAGTAAGCATTCAATTCATCCGGCAGAGGGCTGCGAGATAAGCCTTCGGGACGCAATTGTTAAGATCTATGGCTCTCTCTCCACAGATTGATGGTTACATCAAGCACTCGATCGATTGCGCCCTAGGCCTCCCCTTTTCGGCTCAGACTGTTGAATCGACGCTTCGAACCTCCGAGGAGGTTCAGAAGGGGCTCAGTGATCGGTGCGCACTCATGCGATCCAGGTTGAAGGAGAAGGATTGTCTCCTCGAGCTCGCTAGGGTATTTTCCGTGTTTCTTCTAGTCCTTTCGAGTGGATGAAGATTTGTTGGTTGTTGTGATTTCAGTTGTGTTGGATCTGCAGGAGGAGGCGAGTATGAACGCGCTAGCGTTGAAGAAGTTTGTGGAGGAGAACCAGAGGTTGGCGGAAGAGTGTACGAACCTATTGGCTCAGCGTGATCGATGGGAGAGGGAGTGTTCTCTCTACGAAAAGGACAGGGAGGCGCTGATGGATTTTGGGAATGAGGCCCACGAGAGGGTCATTGAGGCAGAGTCTAGGGTCGAGGTTTTAGATGAGGAAGTGGAGCAATTGTCCAACGAATTGCAGCAGTATAAATACAATTTGGATTCCTTCAAGGTAATCTTTTGGTTGCTTTGGCTTCTGATTTTCTCGTTTGTGTAATGCAATGTTGGCTGTGCCCTGCCTTAAAAAGGTGTGAGAGTTGCATTGCAGACCGTCCTAGTATTGAAATCGCATGCAACTTTATGTCATGGATTGAGAATGGACGGCCGAGTTTATACTTGAATTGCACATTTTGTATTAAATGCATGGTCGCGTGGTTCAGATTATATGTCATCATTTTAATTCACGGTCCATCTATTCTTTCTCCGATTATTTAGAAACTTGTCTTGTTGTATTGAAGAATGAGGGCAGCGGGGAGACAGAGACCATGACCACTGAAGACGATTTACTTGAATCAGTTTTTGAAATGGTTGCCAGAAGAGATGGATGTGCATCAGCTCATGCATTCTTGGAGGCAAATAGTTGGCATGAGGGATGTAGAAAATTGTTAAAAATGTTGAATGGGTGAGTTGTTGCTTTTGGGTTCTTTTATAGGACTTCTATCTGCCCTTATTCTACATAACCAGCATCTTTATCTTCAGTCATTTAATACTTGCACGGAAAATGCTAAAATGGAAGTGGAGTGGGAGACGTCCGCTTTATGCAGTGTTTCAATGAAGTTCCTGCAGGAGGATTCTTTTTTAACTTGTGTTTTATTTAATACTTCGCTCCAAAGATTGACCTCTTTCAATTCTTCCAATTTTTCTAAGTCTTGCACATTCTCTTATTTTGCTACAGCTTACGTCCATCCACACAGAAAGTTTTGTCCCTTCTCTCAGAAGTGAAGGCCCTAGAAAAAGAAAAGGAGCTCCTAAGGACCAATCTTCACACAGCTGAAGAAGAGGTGACGCAGGGGGATTGAAGATCCTCGTTTTTGGGTTTCTGTTTTCTGGATGGCTCTCTAAATATACTTCAATGAATGTACAGGTCAAACTATTGTTCGATGGGAACAGTATTTTGGAGAAAGAGAACAGGAGTTTGTTACAGCATCTTACCAGAACTTTTGGTCCCGGTGAGAGTAGTGTTGACAGTGCTTTTGCTAAGGTGAGGAAAGAAAGTATATGTTTGATCTTTCTCTTGTTGGCTGATTCCACTTGTCTCCATATAAAGATGTGTTTTAAGACGAAAGTCTACTTCATCTTTCTATCTTGCAGTCCCAGAAGAGAAAGTCAAGCCCCAACACCTCTAGCCCAGTTGAGAAGAGAATTGATTTCAAGAACGAGGAATCAGCAAGATTTCCTCTCTCACCCAGAAATTCTAACTCTCCTGTCCCGGAATTTCAGAAATGAAGGCAACCCAAATAGACCAACAGTCAGCCTTTTGTGTTCTTCCAAGGCGTATTTCTGGTACCCTGGATGACGCCATGCAAGATTAGGAGGTAGCATTCTAACTTTCTAATGACAGGTCATGTTTTTTCTCAGCTCAAGAAAAGTTGGTTATAGCTTTGTACCAGTGTCATGTTTCTTCATACATAGTATAGGTCACTTGGACTTCAGATTCTCAAGTGATGTGCATCTTCTCTTGCCGGAAATATTCTCTCTTACCTATCAATCTTACATGATTCTGCAGTTCATTAAATAAAATGCTGAATCAGCCATGAAAATTCTTAACTTAGCTACATAGTGGAACAAGAATGTTGTTCGGGGAAAGAGGAAATGGCATGGAAACATGGAAGAACCGGAGGAAAAAAGAGAGGGAAAATCATATCCACTGCCTCTATCCTGGCTGACTACTACAACGGCCGAGGGAAGTAGTAGTGGTGGTGGAAGGTTGATGGATGAATTCAAGATAGCAACGCATGCGCGATCAACACCCGCAAAGAAGTCAAAGCCGATCCGATGAGGGGCACTGCCTTTCGTAAGGATGCTGCATTGGTAATGGTGGTGGTGGCTGTGGTGGAGGTCGAGGAGGATGCTTTGACAGTGATGGAGAGCTTCATGCCGCCAGAGCAGTGGCAGGGCATGCTGCAGATGAAGTAGTGGGTGCCGGTGGTCGCCGGTGGTCTTGAGGGGGATGGTGGTGGAGACGGGGGTGCAGCTGCTATAGTCGCTGGAGCTCACCTCGTCCACGGCGTGGGCGCCACGGCCGTAGTTGGCTGACAGATTAGTCCAACGAAATCTCATATTTGTCGTTCCGTTTGGTCAATCTTATTCCGACAGTTGGAAAGAGACGAACACTCACTGAGGCTGTCGCCAACCAAGAAGGTGTTGGCGGGAGGTCCAAGTGGAGTAGGTTCGTCTCCGTGGCCCAGCCAGAGGAGTCCCCCACTGTGTACACTGTCGCAATGGTCGGCACCCCCAAGCAGACTACCACCAGCCCAACTACAGCCCATGCAGTCCCAAAACTGCCCATTTCGCTGTGCTATTTGAAATACATACATATATATATATATATATATATCTTTACCGAGAGAGACACAGACAGAGACAGAGGGTTCACTATGGTTCTTCGCTTCTGCTTGCTTATATAAAGGATATGAGGAGGGTAGGGTGGAGGAAGAATATGACAACGGGGGTTCCTGAGAAAAGGGGGTGTTTTTGGTACGAAGGAGGACAGGGAAGTTAGTAGGCGTTTGGTTGTCTACTTCATTATCCAATTGACAGCTCTACGGACAGATATGCACCACATATTTTGTGATAGTTCAAGTAAGATAGCTTGAATCAATTCTTCAATGTAAAAATATGCAAGCTGCTTTCCTCGGAGCCAAAGTGTAATGAATATATGGCATCCGCACATTTGTCAATAAACAAATGAAGTATATTGATAGAATTGTTGAGAGAATTAATAAACATTGACATAAGTTTATAAAAAATAAAAATATACATGTTTATTATGTTAAAATTTTAACTGTACGGTCATTCTTTAGGAAAATTATTCAATTAGTTGGCGATTTTCTCGTCTCCTCTCCCAAAAAAATATGTATATAAATTAGATTTAGTTGGGTTGTTAAAGGTACAAAAATAAATGTTGTGAGAATGATTTTATATTTAATAAAATAAAATTATTATATACTTACAAGAATTGTAAAGAATTATTTTTAATATATAAAGTTGAAAAAGTTAATTAATATAATAAATAAATTTTAAATAAATACTTATTTAAATTTTTTTATCGTTGTAAAATACTATTACAGTATGTTATCATACCATATATATATATATATAGGATGAGTTTGTTGCAAGGTCTGTCTTTCATACCTATTGGAGATGGGTTAATGAAAGTCGTCACATAACACCTCCATGAAAATGTAATTTTTCCATGAATGAAGCAGCTGCTAAGAATTTTCAACATCACCATACAAACAAGACAAAACCTCACATGATACTGCACCTTGGTGTGTTCAAATAATCTTACTCGCTTGGTGTCTTCATACATCTCCAATTAAGGGATTAGATAATATTAAAATGATGACCATTCATATGGGTTGAGTTAGCAACAATAAAAGTTCAATGATGAACACTACCACCCTGCCAAGCTTGGGACTATGGAGGAATACGGCACTCCCTTTTTTAGGCCAAACCAAAACCTCCCCTTAAGATTTAGTTTTTTGGATCAAAATCCTTGTAGTTGAATTGATTCTCTACGCTTTAGCTACCTCAAGGAATGGATGATGAAGAGAGTCACCATCACATAACATCAATTCAACTTTGGATTGGAGTTGGTATCAGCCCATATGTGCCCCCATCATTCAAATAAAACGCGCACGTGATTGGGGCACATATGGTAGGAGTTAGGAGCTTTTGGTGAGAATGTCCTCCCAAATAGAAATCCAAACTGCTCCTTGAGAATCTATCCACTTTCCCCATTTTATTCTTAGGTAAAACATTATATTTGAATAAAGTTATTAAAAAGAATTTATATTGAAGTGATGTTTAATGCCTGGTTAGATAAAAGTCTAGATTAGTTAGAGTAGGATAAGAGCAAAGGACAAAGAAGTTGAATCAAATCTGAGGGTAATTAATGCCTTGGCTCCAAGGCCTATTTTTCATGAATCCATTGAATGGAGCAAATACTGAAGTATAACTGCTCAGGCTTAGTAGTTTACCTGTGTTGTGATTGACCATTGGGTGCCCATCTCACTGCATAACAATGAAAATTGTAACAATTAGTAATAAAGTCTATGTTTGATGCACATCATATCGAATTGGTTCACAGGCTAGATGAGTACATACCAGGTGTGATAGTGAAGTTCATTATGATCCCATGGATCAACATGTCTTGGGTGTAGAACTAAAAACAATGTAAATTTTGATCATGCAATCTCAACTAGCCATAGACATTTCGAACAAAATTTATAAGTTTACCTTTGTAATATTCCAACTCAAGATTCCACAAAAGAACTCCAATCCAAAGGTTTATCTCTGTCAAACTACAATCCATACTCAAAACGCCAACTGATTCCCACAGGGCAAACAATTTAAGACTGCCATTCCTATTTATACTCTCAACTCCCAGGCGATAAAATGATGCTCGGTCATCTAGTAAGTAAAATTTCATACGTGAATGTATGGCCATAGCCCATAGGTGTCCTGTGAGCTACATTCTTGAAGAGCACCAAGTGGTTCAAGCACTGCCTGCATCTAATGTTGAAACCATTGAAATATGATAAGAAATCTTGCAGAGGAAATAGCAGATACCTTTCAGAAATTTTGCTTCAAATTTAGTACGAAATTCTCAACCTCTTACCTTTCATACAAGCCCAAGATCACGAAGGAAAGAAGGCCTCATACTGACAGCTCTTAGAACAGATAATTTTGGTGCAGTAAGAATATTCCAACTGTCCTAATAGATGCATCCGGATTTTCTTATATATGATTGTGGGTCAGGGAGGAAAAGGCTATCTAGATGCAAAAGCAGCACAGGCAGCAGAAGCCTCTGCAATTAGGGATATAGGCTGACGAGCTTGGAGGCAAGCACTGATATCAAATGGATGCAACTCAGAACCATCAAATAAGAGATTTACTCCAGGAAGGACCACCTCTTTGCTGCTTAATTCATCAGAATCAACCTTCGTTGCACTCATTGGTGTGGATTCTTCATAAATAGGAGTTAATGCATATGATCTGCAGATGTCAACATGGACCAAAATTTGTCAGAAGATTTACATGTATAGCTGCATTTTGTGCTCTCAAATAAATCTAACTGTGACCTTTATTTTGTCCTGTTTCTCAAGACCTATCATTCTAAGCATTTCTCTTTTTGAGCATCTCATGGGAAAATGAGACTAGAGTATAATGCCTTGTTTTTCATATCATAAAAGGGAATTTTCAGCTCATTGTCCTAAGGATAGTCAAATGGACAAGATTGATATATAGGAAAGGAATTATGTACAAGGACTGTTGCATGCTGTACGTATTTCAGAAATGAGCAAAATCGATTAAATTATTTTAATTTGCATTGCCAGGTTATATGTGCATTGAGAAGATAAAAAGAGGGTTGAAATACAGACCTAAGAATGCTACCATCAAAGCTCAGAACTTCAGTTGGGCATCTCTGTCTATTTGCAAGCTTCACTCTCAGAAGCTCACTGGAGGAACCTGATATTGGAGAGGATGGGTCCACAAGTGGGTTCCACCTTCCACTGGCGTAATTAATCAGCTGTTTGGCTGAACCTTTTGTTTGCTCCTTCTGGTAAAGTAGTTTAGCAGATGGGCCTGTGGCTTGGTACTCAGCACATACCTCATGTAACTTTCTGCGTAGACTTTGCATTGCTTCATGATGCTCAGTAACTGAATCTGTCTGAAGTAATTGAGATGAAACTACCCTTTTACATATACTTCTGCACAATTTTGGACTGAAGAGTGGAACACCAAATTCCACACTCAGAGGAACCCAATCGTACTTCTCATCATCAGTAGAAAAATGTCTCGACTCTCTTTCTTTGAAGAGTCTCAGCAGACGAATGTACCCAATTGTCCAGAAATCAATCTTCTCAGACAGTTCATTCAGCAGTGAGTTCAACTTCTCACATTCCTTGGGGGAAAGTCCCAGTTCCTCCCCTATGTATGCAACTGAGCCATCAAAGTTCTTCAGAGGCAAAGGAACATCAAGTGTTATGGCTTTTGCAGAATCATCAAGGTCGTACCTACTCAAGGGCTGAACCAGTATAGCTGAGTGCTTTAAAAGAGAGTTTATACAGTGCAGGAGCACACCACCCTTCACTAGATTTCCTTCTAACTTACCACCCAGACCTCCTACAGTAGACCCATCCCAGGACCATATAAGAGCTTTCTCGCAACCCCCAAGTGGTGCAGGAAGCAGGCGTAGACTCTGTCCCTTCATCAAAACAACAGATAGTGGCCCACTGGCCACTGTTGAGTACAAGGCCAACTTCATCCAAGGTGTCATTGATGAGTGTGATGGAGGACCAAAATGAATTGGGCCCAGGGACCCAGGAAGAATGGATGACAATGGAAGTGGAACCATATCTATGACCAAATCATAATCTCGAAGAAATAACCGATCTAAAGTATCTGCGGAAAGGGAGGCCAAGCTTTCACAGCGAAGGATATCCACCCGATATTTCTTTTTACTATTCAGAGTCTCTTTTGCAGCATCTACACCTTCTACTTGTTCTACTCTGGCAATGTTCAGGATATTTGACTCCGAGCCAGTTGTCTCATTGAAGAAGCTACTTCTGACATCAGATGCACAAGTTGAAGCTAAAAGCTCATCATCAGTGCTGGCAGAGGGCTCTTCTGAAACCGAGTCATTTGCAAGCACTTCACATGTTAAGGAATTATCTCCTTCCAAAGCATTGTCAGTAGGGCTGTCATGTCCACAGTTTTCCAATTGGTTGGATAAAGAGATGTCTTCTACAAGAGAAACAGTGGCATCTAAAGATGAGCTGGAACCTTCTAGCTTGCTGCAGGTTGTGTCCACATTGGCAGCAGCAGCAATCCCGCCAGATTGTAAACACTCCAAAACACATCGAAGGCTAAAAGCATGGTTTGCAAATTCCTGTAGTTCTCCCTCAAACTTCGCTCCTTCCAATGTACTTAGATCCTTACAGAGATCTGCTATGCTTCCATGGCCCAACTTCCCTGCTTCGTATAGTGTTACAGCATGGGATTTTAGACCTGGGCAATTCAAAGAAAATTCAATGTGTTAGTTGATAGGTGGATATGCATCAATGTCAAAAGTACGCATGGAATAAAAAAATATATTGGTAATATGAGTAAAAAATAATAATATAAATAATGCACAGGTATTTCACCACATAAAAGATACTTCATTGATGCTCCAAGTTGAGTTGAAGGGTGAAATAGCAAATCATATTAGGTGTATAGGGAAAAGAGATATTGCATGGAAAAAGGAATAAAATAAGTGGAATATATCTTCTTCCACATGATAAGTCTTGCGAGATTGCTCCATCACTATGGAAAGCATCTATGCTGCTCAAATTACTTGTTCAGTTTCATATTGTCTCAATGATTTTTTTTTTTGCATATTGTTTCAATGATTAACTATAAACAAGGGACATATTTAAATATCACAGCACACAAAAAGTTTGTGATGTATCAACTGCTGGGAGAACTTTCCACAATAAGCCATTCCTTTGTGTACAGAAAAAGCATGACAACCTCTAGTTGTAGCACAATTTCCAACCTTAATTAAAATCAACCATGAATATAACACGTGAGATTTATAGGGATGATAATGTTGGAAATAATATGAATGGGTTGATTGGAAAGTCAAAAGATTATGAGTAAACAATATGTGAACAGGTATTTTACTAAGATGGGAATTATTTGCAAAAGCAAAAGTTGATTGACGCAAAGGCAAACCTGGTGAAACAGATCCCATCATGAGATAGGATGTTATATTAGCATCAACAATAAAAGCAACACGAACATGCTCATGAGTGGGCTTATTATTATCTGATCCAGAAGCATCTCCATATTGAGCAGCATCACCATCCATTAAAATGCTTTCTGAGCCACCTCCAGTACTGAAAGCATCTTCATCAGTGCGAATGCTTCTGGGAGAACCTGGGATGCTTCTCTCTTGAAGAACAGATGATGGATCAATTACTTTTACTGCCCATCCAAGTCTGCAAGCAAAAGACGCAGCAGATTGCAACTGTAGAAGATCAGCCTGGAGAGTTGCTGCCAGTTCAGCCACGGTAGCATTCTCACTTGAAACAACGAAGACAGCATAGAGGAGCCTGCCAAAATGGACAAGCATCTCAATATCACATACTAGTTGTTGAACTATCAGATTACGATTTAGGAACTAAAATGACAGGTCGTTTACTCTTCAATGGGATCTTCATAGGACTGCTCTCTGTTTGAAACAAATCCTTCGAGTCTGGAAACTGAAACAATCATGTAGCACAAAATAAAACCACAATAGATGATGCATGGAAAGTTTTTCATTCCCATCTTTTCTATGATAAATAGATAAAAGCTCAAATAGCAGAAAGTTGCAAGAAACATGAGGAACCTTGCTTAAGTATATTAGGTACTTTCTCTTTGCCAAAAACAAAGTCAGACTTGCCAAGCAAATAGCAGCTAGATGGTATGAAAATACTCTGGGCCATTTTCCAGAGCTAACCAGACAATAAATGGCCTAAATGTAGCTTCAAGATAAAATAATATATATATATATATATATATGTCTTCAAAGGTTGATAGGAAAAGAAAAGGTTTCAGCATATAAAACCTCCATAGTTTCATAGCATTAACAAATTAATACCTTTAAAACGGTCATCAGGATATACTGGGACATCAAAGTAGATTAACCCACGTTGATATAGTCCTTTAATAACATTAGGATCAAACAAAATATAGGCATTTGCTTCTTCCTTGCAGATTTTATCTATTGTTGCCGTTTCTTCTTCAGAGAGTTTCTGTAGGAAATGAGAAGAGAAAAGAAAAGAAAAGAAGGTGAGTGACCACCCAGTCAGATCATCTTAATATTGTATCAAAAACAAAATAAAAATAGGATCAAAGTGAAACTCTTAATGAATCTCTAGTAACTGGATGAAAAGATAGGATCATTCCATGTTTTGAGGATTGCTCCATCAGAGGGCTATCAGCTGCAGTACCTTAAATTCTTCAAGGGTGAAGTTGACGAGGCATAATCCCCACCAAGGTTCAATAGTAAAATCCACAGGTTGTGTAGGCAATAATTCTTTGGCAATTGACTTATTAAGTTTCCACATAATTTTCTGTACAGCTCCAAGTGATACATGGTAAGAAAGTAATACAGTCATTTATTTTAATTATGTTTCAAAGAATATGCCCTACACTTGAGATGGAGATAAATTAGAGCAGAATACTGAAGGAAATCCCACCAATAAGAAGAGAATATTGATTGGATATTTCTACTACAGATTCCTGGAATGCAGCAACACATACAACCAAATAGCGGGACTCTTTGAACAGTTAAATTTCAAAATAAAGCACAGCAATTGTCCAACTAGATGGCTCATCAGAAAATTCAAACTACTTCATACCTTGGATCTGCATTTGTTCATGATGTCAATGAATTCATTTCTTCCTATTCCTGTCAGTCTCAAAGCATCTGCTGCACTAAAATTTGGTATGCTGTCATAAGGTTGCTCTGCAAACCACACAGCATGTATAATATCCTGAGTGAGAGAGTGGATAGCAAGCCCCCAAATTTTTAAAGCAAAAGCCATGCACTGTTATCATGATAATGGATGCTCAGAAGAATGAGTGAATCTTGATAATTAGTACTGTCAGAAATATAAATACAAAAAAATGTCTCGGATAGTTATATATCAAACATATAGATGGGGAGGCCCTTCTTTCTATCACTCCTCAGGAGCATTAAACCAGAGGCAGGATGTGATAATCCAAGGTCACTTGTTGGAAATCAAACTCCTTTGAAGAAAAATCTGAAAGAACTACATTTGTCATCTGCCTATGATCAAATCTGTGATAAAAAGCATGCCTCACCATTTCTCATGACCTCAAATATCATGTCACAATAATATCTGAAAGGTGATATTCTCATAATGCGACAAACATACTCCGCGAGGTGGTATGGGAACAACTGCAAGGAATTAAATGGAAAAGGGTAAGGTGAAAGAATGCAGACAAAAATCAGTTCAGACAAATACCCGTATCTGAAACTGAACACTGGGCACAATTGCAGTCACTTGATGAAAGAAAACATACTGTGGTTTATGTTCATCTAAATGAATCTCTAAGTTATCAAATGCAAAATGCCATTTTATTGCTAATATTAAATTGCTTGCCCATGTACTTGGCAAATTAGAGAAACATTTATGAATATTCATCATCCCAATGTAATAGCACCCCAAGTTATACACGCATGAAAACTACATCCTGATATGTTGAAAGGTGATTAAGCTACAACATACCGCCAAGTTCTTTCGAAGGTACCGCATCATATCCTCATAATATTCACTTTCTTTGCAAACTTTTCGAGCAAAACAGGTGTTCCATTGAAGTCTCTTCTTTATACAATGTTCAACAACCCTAAATCAATGAAAGAAAGGAAAACAATACTATGTCAATAAAATACGTCCAAAGGATAGAGAAGTGCATACAGACTGGTAAAAAAACAGAGTAGTGATATACATAGAGCCATACGGATGCCTGTCTTATCATATACGAATCATATTAATGAATAAAGAGCTGTTAATTTGTATAAGACAGATGTTTTGCCTCCAGACATATAATGTAAAGTTTAATGCCTCCCTAGATCTTCCAAAACAATGAAAATAACTACTCTAATATGCAACTGGGAGGCTTTAGTTAGAGAAAATAAGGACATCTCCGCATATCAGCAGAAACCCATGAAAATGCAAGACACAAGGCATATGACACAAGACTAACCTCCTGTGCCATTCTTCTTTGGAAGAAAGAGTGACTTGCAGTCGTTTAGGAAGACTCTCCCAGGGGCTTTCTTCTTTGATTGCTTTCAGTATCATTTGTTCCTCAACTGTGGCAGGAACCCTCCGCATTTTGAATGGATTACTTTACCTACTCCTGAAATCCGAACCTTACTGTCATTCATGAACTCAATAACACAACCAGATCGTACCCAAATTGTACAATTCAAAAAACAATTACGCCCAAAAGTTACACTTGCAACTGAATGCAGGATGAGTAAATAGTTCAAAGTTTCAAATAAATACACATTCAAGGCACGAAAAAATTAATAAAATCAACTACCAAGAGAAACACCTGTTGAAAATGTTAATCCAAAACCAAGTTAAAGCAATAGACAGCAGGCACTGAGAATAAATCAATTAATAAATTGAAGCCATCACTTCAATGAATTCCCATCGGTAGTGAACTTTGAGCAGAAATTTTTTGTCAATTCAGGAGCCAAAATTCCACAAAGAATCCAGGCTGCTCATCACAGGCTACCAACAGCTAAGGTGAGCATCATCAGATACACTATCGCGAGAAATGAGCTCAGAAATTCAGTGACCCCGGGAACATGTAGATCCGCGCAGGAAATCCTCCCGTCAGCTCACAAAAACGTTGGCTCAATTCATGACTTAATAAGCTTACATTGAAAAGAACGAGAGAGAACCTGAAATGCTGATGTTGATCGGATCGGAGAGAAGGGATCGGAACGGGAATGAGTGTCGGTGAGATCTGTGGGATCAGACAAGTTGAAGAGGCCAACTCATTGTGAAATTTTGGACGACTGCTACTTTGGTGACAGAGCAAGAGCCCCCAGCTTCCACGGTTGTTGAAGTACGGGAGATGAAAGGGAATATTGTGCTTGTGCGCTGAAACCAGCCGGCGGCCGATTGAGGCATTTCGGGTCGACTCGACCCGTGACAGACATGTGCCCGATCCCATTTGGTGGGTCCCGCCTATAGGAGGCCCATTATCTCCGCGACCCCTTTCAACGTTTGACCATCCAATTTCTTGAGTAAATTTCTATTCTAAAATATACATTTTAATATATATAAATAAAGTTAAAGACACTCGGACGGAAAAAAATAATATATCAAAATTTTGTTTAGCTCACTCAACGTATTAAAATTGTCAAATTTTATTCATCTTATTAAATTTAAAATTATATATATAAATAATTTATTAATTTAAGGATACAGAAAATTACACAAATTTAACTCATAATATTTTGCTTTCTAATCTAATTTAGTATCTCTTTTTATTTCTTTCTAATATACATGCACATTTTTACAATAATTTTACACATGTATTAAACATTAATAAGTTATTGTAGGTGTATTATCATTAAAAAAATAATTTTAGTTAAAATTTTAACTTTTAATTTTAATTCAGATAAATTTAATCATTGAAAAAGAGTCATTTAAAGTTTTTTACATGATGGTTAATAAATGAACACTTAATCATATTACATAAATGATATTACTCCATCAAACTCTTTTTCATTAATTATTCGAGTTTAATAATGCACATGAAAAATTATACCAAAATTGAAAAATATCAGCACTAAATATATTCAAGAATTAAAGCTGTTCAAAATTAAATGAGTGTCAAACGCATTATAATCAAACATAATATTTAGGTATCAAATTGTACCATCAAATCACAATTTAATATCCAAATTTGGTTATAGTGACTTGATCTGACTATAATACTCCATTTTTAGACTCAATTAGTTCAAGTATTCAGAAAAAAAAAATTAACTCTGAAAATTGAATTTCCATCCGTAACTAAAAAAATAAAATGATAAATAACAAAGATTAATAGAAGAAAAATGAAAAACAAAACAAAGATGAAAAGAAAACGGAAGAAAATTAAAAGGCAGAGATTCCGTCCACGAGTACCCAATCATGTAATAAGATAGGTTTGCTACTTGATTTTGTGGGATACGAATTTAATCAGAAAAAAAAAATTTTGAATTTAGTTTGTATATTAAATTTGATCGTATTAATTTTTAGGAATAGATTTTGAGATCTAATTGGAGATCAAATTCGAATTTGTTCAAATATTATTTAGTATGAACATTTAGAAATAATTTTAAAATGGTTCGAGTAAATCTAATAATTATGAAAAAAATGAATATCAATATACATTATAGTGAAAATTGAAGAGAATTAAAGTAAAAAACGTAAAAGTAAAATTAGAATTTTTTAGGATTTTTTAATGAGATATTAGGCTTTTTAAGTGGTATATAATTAACTCTTAAGTTTTAATATGCTATTAGGCTGACGTTAATTACTGGTCAAGTTTAAATGCTGAAACCCTGGTGATGATGATGTTTGGAGATGATGATCGATCCTGAAACTACAATACCTTCATAGAAAGAACTCAATGCACTTTTCTATTGAGGAAAGAAACATCTAAGAAGGGGAGTTCAGCCGTACTGCTGCTGGCAATTAACTATGATGATGGACCATGAAATTTATAAAGCCTTCCGTTCATACTTTAAGATCACATATAGCTACAAGAATGAAGTGCTGCAAAACACATTACTCAGCCAGGCATCAGGAGATCATAGAAATAAGCGGAGAGAAGGGACTGAATTCATAGCAATATACTTCAGACCACAATGATGCCGTAGCATCATCTGGCTCTTTCATTTCCACCAATTCCGGGTTGCAAAGCATGTAAAAATATCAGAAGATCAATCTTATAAATATAATTGGTAAGCAGTGTCTCCATTTATGAGTGACAAAGAATTATGTATTCGAAAGATACTACAAATCTATTCTCTTCGTACAGGCAGGCGAGAAAATTCCTTTTTATTAGCTAGCTCATTTGATAGCATAAGAGCAGTCCAAGAGAGGTACACTCTCACTTGATAAATTATCAGCTGGATTACGTTGCAACCATCAAGCAGAAAGGAAAAATATGCTCCATTTGTTGATTGTTTAGAGTGGCCCAGGAAAAGTGCCGTTCTCCCTCTGCTCATTCCATTTATCAACCTGGTGCAAACTCGAGAGTTAGAAATATGGAAGCTATAAAAGAGGCCAACGGTAAGTCAAACAAGGTACTCAATATATCTATGTAGATATCCCTATATATTTACCCCAAAAAAAGCTCAACTGGCAAATTAGAAATGAGAAAAATGGACCATCTTTGCAGCTTCAGATGATATAAACAAGGTCCACTCATTCAACCATATCAAAAGATGGGCTGTCCCTTAACTCAGCTATCATTGCTACACTAACCAAACCCACTATCTTCAATTCAATGTTTTATCATTGTTTCTCTAGCTGTGTGGTTGAGAGATTGCAATAATTCTGGTATATGCACCCTGGTCTGCTGGAAACACATGGGAAAAGGAAATGAGATTATTGTGTAGCTACTTACCCATTCACCGGGGCAAAGAGAACGGTAGTATTTCGCAAACTTATCACATTCAGGAGCATCTTCTCCCTTAGAAGCAATACAACTACAGAAATTAAGGGAGTGAGAATTAGTAAGTAACACAATATGAAAGCACCTAAGCCAAGTGTAACTTACCGATGGTACTCAATGTATCGTGTGAAGCAGTGTCTTGTTTGGTTGGTGGTTGGGAAGCGAAAATCTGCTGGTGCAGTTTCAAGCTGAAAAGCACATTAGGAATGCACAGGTAGATAAAAAGTAATTAGTATTGTTTTCTTAGAGACAAGAAATTGAAGTCAAGATGCAAATAAATGAGGTGTAATACAGTGTCTCAAGGTAAAATCACCTTTATCTCTGATGCTTCTTCAGTAGTTTCTGCCTCAGCCACTTTCCCCTCCTCGCTTAACTCAGTGTTCTCCTCTATGGCACCAGTAGCTGCAGTAACTTCCTCAGCCTTCTCGACAGAAGGTTCATCAGCTGTAGCATCAGTGCTTTCTTCAGATGCTGGAAGGCTAACATCAGTAGGAGGAACCTCAGAAGGAGTGGCGTCCACTTCCTCAGAGGCAGTTTGCACAATATTTTCAGGCTCCTTCACATCAGCAGGTTTTGTTGTGACAATTGGTGTCTCCTCTTTCTCCTTCAATGCATATTGCTGCAAATAAAATCCATGTGTCAGGAGAGCTCCTGATGTTAAGGTATGCGAAGACCTTCATTCTTCAGGATGATTTAACAGAATATCATATCCAAATACCCACTTGTAGCTAGTAGAGACACTCTTAATTCACTCAACTCCCCGTGATAAGTACATTTTTGGGGTAGTTAAACATAATTTTCAACTTTTACTATCAAAGAAAGAGGCACGAGTTTGTTATAAATTCATTGTTCAGGAACTGAGTTGTCATACTATGCAAATAAAAAAAAGGAGTCACACTGATTAACACATGATTCAGTTTTAACTTGAAGACGCTAAATAATCCTCTATTTTGAATGATTAAAAAGACTAATTACTGCTTTAGCACTGGCCCAAGCAGCATATGAACTGGAAGCAACAGAAAGAGAATACTAAAGAATTGCTCCGAACATAACTGAGCTGAACAAAAGGCCCTCCAATCTTTCAGGACATGATTGGATGGAGTCACAGAAGGAAAACAAATGACAGAAAACTCGTGAATACAGTCGGAGCAACAATGACCCAATGTGATAGAGAATAGATAAGATTGCTCAAGCCATATATCTAGCAACCACTTTCTATTCCCTAATACATCTTTAACTCCAATGGGAAACTAAGCATGCCAGCGTATTAAACTAATAGCACATCCCAAAACACCCAGCTCACCCCGTTCAGAAACAGAAGCTCACTAGCTACTACTGCAGCCGATCGGTCGAAACCAAAACCATGCCCGACAACTACAAATCCTACTAGATCCACATTATAACGGCGAAATTTTCATTTCGACGGGAATTCCCAGTAATTCTACGTGACAAGAATATAGCACAATTGGAGCTCAAGTAGTCAGTACTGTTCAAGAGAAGTTCCGACTAGGCAGCCCGATCAAAGACACTGAAAGTCCAGAAACATCCACAAGTAGTACCAAAGATTCTTACCTCGACGAGAGATGGAGGAACGTTGCTCGCAGCTCCTGCCATGATAGGATGGGAAAGCGCCGAATCAATGGGAGGACAGTCCGCGAATGTGTTCTCAGAGGCAGCCCCAAGCAGCAGACACAAGTAGAGGGAGGGACAGCTACCCCGTTCGAGAACCTATAAAGATGGAAAAGGTAGATGGCACGAGAAGCTCGTACTGGGCCAGAGCCTTTTGAGTTTGGGCCTCGTTTGCTTCGTTCAGCTTGGATAATTTTTAGGCTAAACTCCCATACAAATAAGACCATATATATATATATATATTAAATTATAGATATTTTTATTTATAAATCATTTTAATTTAATAAATAATTAAAATTGTATATTTAAATTGATTTAAATAAAATATTTACAACTAAATTAAATTAATATTCATTTTTTAATTCCATGGTAATAACGGAAGTAGCATGGCAGGAAAAAAAAGAGAAGCCAGGAAAATAATATCAAATTTATTTGTTGTGATAATCCATTATTTATTGTGCTTTAGTGAAGAACTAAGACAATGCGTTGGAGATTCCATATCACGGGAACATGGGCACATGCTGATTTCTTCCCTGATATAGGGGCACTCTCTCTCACACAACAAAAGCAAAATGTGTGGTATCTATAGCATCACACATGATAGTTTCTTAATCAGGCCAATGCTTGGTCAGAAATTGAGGACAATCGAATAATACAGTGAAACTTGAAAGGAAAACAAAGCTATTTGTATATCCACATTGCAGGCCCATAAATCCTTTTTCAAGTATTCGAAAAGCATAATAAAACAAATGGGTCACACTACATGATCAAAAGTTGATAATCAAGGTTCTCCTCATATGGAAATTCAAAGATGTATTTAATATGAAGACAGAGTGGTGGATTTTGCCATTGATTAGTGAATCTTACTATATATAAAAATATTTCGAAATATCATGCCAGCAAAAAGAATATTTTCATACGTATTGTCCATATAAACAGTTTTTAAAAGAATTGAACTACTTGGAAAAATATTTTTAGGAGTGTTGCCCATAAAAATAATTCAAAATCTTCCTAAGAATAAAAAATTATAAACACATATTGTCTTGGTGGGGTTGAGACTTGGTGGGTCTTGAAGTTTGCTAGCCGGATCTATAGCCAATAATCCCATGGCAACAGTGAATTGAGCAATGAATACTAACTAATAAAGATAAGGCGCTGGTTGATCATCTCAATACATAATGGAAATTAGACTGAAGTAGTGCCTATGCAACCGATGTGATTATTTACTCTCCATAGAAAGAGATTGAAATATCAAATAAGGCACAAATTTTATTCAATTTGTTTCATTGTTATGAATTTTTTCACTTCATATAATTAGTATAATATTAGGTTCAATTTATTTATTGAATTTTAATAGGAATTGTAAATTAATACCTACTATATTATAATAGGAATTGACCCAATTTAGAATTTTATGTTTGATACACAAAACTCGATTTAATAAATATAATAACTCTAATTAATAAATATAATAATTACATATTGTCTATGTATGTAAATTTGTAATAGGATGTTAAGTACCAAAAAGTTGCAGACTCTTTAATTTTTTTTGAAAAAAATGAAATAATAGTTAGTTCGACCAAAAAATGTGCTACAATGGAAAAAAAATGATCATTTTTAAAATAATTCGCCCAGTAATTTATATTATTCATTTTAGTCCATCTCTAATTGGTCCAAAAAATTGAATACAAAATCTGCAACGATATGGACAAGACAATAATTTGAGTAAATAAGATTTTATATAATGAATTTTTTATGGGAATAAAAGATTTAAAGAAAGTATAGACAACTTAAGAAAACGTTAATAGCTATAAGAGGTCAGAACTAGCAGCGTTTTTTTATGTGGCCTCAACCTTTAGTTTAGCCTGCAGAAGGCCTAAACTCCCCAAAGTCTTCATAACAACTTGGCCACACAAATGGATCAACGAGAGAACTTGGGGCTCTTTTGGTAAACAAACTCGTGAAAAAATAACCTCAGATATAGTTTAGCATCTACTTGGTTTCCACCTAAAGTAGGGCAAGAAACCAACAGAACGGTTTTAGTTTGGAAGTTACGAGTTTAACCCGTGTGCATCATGATAAAAAAAACCAATGGAAATGGAATTGGGAATCAGAAAGAACATCCATTTTCAAAAATCGAAGCTAGAAAACCAATCCGAGGAGTTCAGTTACAGATACCACAGTTCATACCTAGTGCTTAGATAGATAGCAGAGTGAGAAATCAATAGCAAGCACCTTCTTCATTTAAAAACATAGAGGAGAATGAATTGTACTATAGCTTAGCAGAAGGAAAGACTTCACTGCTCGGGCTTTGATGCTGCTTCCTTGATCTCATCAGCCCCGTCATCCTGAGACAACATAAGGCCATTTAATTTAGGAGAACCCTAAATGGAAGTGAGGCTACAAATGCATAAAATGATTAGATGGGACTATGTAGTGACCTGCATGTCTGAAGTCCACAGGGTCAAGTTGTCGCGCAGAAGTTGCATAATCAAAGTGCTATCCTTGTAGGACTCCTCGCCCAGAGTATCCAATTCCGCAATTGCTTCGTCAAAAGCCTGAAAGAACCAATAACTTTTAAGAACATACATGTATACATACGCATAAAGCTAGGATCATTGATCAACGATTCCTTCTATTAGTACCATGGTTAATTATTTTTTCTCTCGTGGATTGCAAAACAATGATTTGTTCAGTGAATTATCTTGTATCCAAAAGCTTATTTGACCATCTGAGCAGATAATTCAAGGGAAGACCTCTCCCAGCGTAAATTTTATAAATCAGCATAACAACCGGGCTTAAGGGAAGGTCCCCTATCCATCAATTCATGTTGGAGCAAAACTATCATTTTATCCAGCACAAAATGTGTCAATTCTGGTTGGAGGCATCTGGTCAAGATATTAGACCTGTTTGGCAAGGTTGCAAGCACGGTCTGGAGAGTTCAAAATCTCATAGTAGAAGACAGAGAAGTTAAGGGCCAGCCCAAGTCGAATCGGGTGAGTGGGAGCAAGCTCAGCATTTGCAATGTCCTGCAAATATAAATTTGTAACCGACAGTAAACATCGTTAGACACGATGGAATCGATAGGAGACAAATAAAAGTCATTATATAAAAGCATTATAATCTAGATAAGCATAAAGATCCGTCAGCTATTAAGATTCTGCAATTAGTTGCATATACAGATATGTGGTGAACAGAAAAATGAACTTAACAATGTGATAAATATTTCAGATCTGCAAAGACAGACAGATTCACGAGATGAAGTGAACGAGTAGTGAGAGAGACCTGAGCAGCCTTGTAAGCAGTGAGAGTGCTCTCAGCAGCCTCCTTGCGTTCGGCACCGGACTTGAACTCGGCGAGATACCTGTGGTAATCGCCTTTCATCTTGAGGTAAAAGACCTTTGAGTCACCTGCGGAGGCGGCGGGGATGAGCCGGGAGTCGAGGAGCTTGAGGATGCCGTCGCAGATCTTGGAGAGCTCGGCCTCGATCTTGGAGCGGTAGTCACGGATGAGGGAGACGTGGTCGGTGTTGCCGCGGCTCTCCTCCTTCTGCTCGATGGACGAGATGATGCGCCAGGATGCGCGCCGGGCGCCGATAACGTTCTTGTAGGCGACGGAGAGGAGATTGCGCTCCTCCACGGAGAGCTCCTCGGAATCGGCCGCGGCAGCCGTGACCTTTTCCATGAACTCAACCATCTCCTCGTATCGCTCGGCCTGCTCGGCCAGCTTGGCCATATAGACGAACTCTTCGCGCGGCGAGGGAGAAGCTGCCATTGTCCCGATCGAGGAGGAACAGAATCGGATCCGATCTTGGGCCTTCCTCTTGTGAATCGAGCACAGGGAGAGGGAGATCGATAGAGGTTAACAATGGAGATTCGGATGGGTTAAAAAGTGGGGATTGCCAGAGGGAACGGTGGAGGAGGAGAGGAGGCGATGATTGCGTTCGACTGATTTAGAGATTAAATCTCAGCCGTTGGATTCTATCTTTTAGACTGGAGGCGAGGGAAAGTTGTCGAGTGCAGCGTGCAGCTGTCAAAGACGAGGAAGCAGAAAAAAAAACACCTTATTGTCCTCTAACCTCAGAGTTCAATATCTCTTTTTATTTTCCCCTTTAAATTAGGCTAAAATTCAGCAATATCCTAATTTTTACATTTTTAATATTAAAATTTTTAAAATATATATATATATTATTTTAATTTTAATTTCCTTCAAAAGGATGGGCTTTGACAGGCATCACTTGGGTTTGTTCGAAACAACAAGATTACATTCTAGTGTTTGGCGGGGAAGAAAATTTACTAATGCAACTTATCAGCAAGATTACACAAATACCAAGGGTTATGAAATGAGGAATAAAAAGAAGAAAATAATACCTTTTGATATATTTTAATAAAAAATAAAATTTACCATATAACAAAATAGTTTGGAGTAATTTGTTAGCATTTGCATATTCAACAACTGGGGTGGTGGCGCAGTTGGCTAGCGCGTAGGTCTCATAGCATCTGAGTTATCCTGAGGTCGAGAGTTCGAGCCTCTCTCACCCCACACACTTTATTTTGCTTCTACCATAACCTGTCGGGTCAATTATGGCCTGTGGAGAATGCTTTCTTATCTGTGGGCCTTAAATGGACACCCAACCTCATTAGCCTCCACCCATTTACCGATACAATTTAAAGCGGAATAGACTATCCTACTAAACCGAGATGGTTAGGTACTGAATTAAAAAATATCATAAATTAATATTAAACAATTTAAATTAATATTTATTACATTGTTTATCTTCCTCGAAGAATTATTACTTTTTAAAAGTGTGAAAACTGAAAAGTAGTCGTCCGGTTAAATCTAACTTTTTTCCAAAAGGATAAAAAAATGCCAAAAATTTTGTCTCTCTCTTTCCATTTCCACATAATCAGTTTTTTTCGCACTGGACTAGACACACACCGTCCCCCAAATGTGAAAATGCCCTCGGCCACCTCCACCGACACCACTGCCGACGATAGTCAGCCATTTGGTGTCCAGAGCCTGCCTCAGATTGACCTCCGCCTCCTCTCTCAGTCCGAGCTCTACTCCCTCTCCCTACTATCCGGCTCCTCTCCCTCGCCTTCCTCTCAGGACGATGTTGTCGTCCCGATCCCTAAAATCGACAGGTCCATCTTCAATGAGTCCGCCGGGAGCAGGAAGCAGACCTACTTTCGCCTCCGCCTGGCTCCCCGCACCGCCGCCAACCTCCCCCATACCTCGGACCTTATTTCCCGCCAAAAGACCCCTGAGCCATTGGAAGAGAAGAACTCCTGCGTCATTACTCTGCTGAAGGACCTCTTCGCCCATCATATCGAACCTGAACCCCCTCTACCATCTACTCCCGAGGAAGAAAGTAGCTTGATCGCGGTTCCTGTGGTCTACGATGACCGTGTGCCCGAGTCCTCCAATTCAGTCCTACAGAGCATCCCAATCGGAGTAGTGGACGTAGGGTTTAGTAAACGGAAGCGTGGGCGGCCGCGAAAGTTCCAGAACTTTGAGAATAGCGATGGAAAGGAGGCTTTAGAGTTTGAGGTTAAATATGTGAAGGACTCGATTGAGAGGGAAAGTCCAGTGGCTGCCCTTAACCTGGACTGTTTTGAACAAGAATTGAAGAGGATGACCGAGGGCATGAGGACGGAGGAGGATCTTTCGGTGTTCTTGAGTGGTTTGAGTGGGCATTGGGGGAGCAAGAGGAAGAAGGGGAAAATTGTGGATGCAAGGTGCTTTGGGGACGTGCTGCCCATCGGGTGGAAGCTGCTGCTTGTCATCAATAGTGTTGATGATCGGGCTTGGCTTGGATGTAGCCTATATATAAGGTGCCATTTTGGAACAGAAGGTCTTGGGATGTTTTGTTGTCTCCATGTGTTAGGGTCTCTCCTAGTTGTAATCTTTTGCATAATATATAGTAGAAATTGCTCTCAATCACGATAGCTAGTGAGTTGTCATATGAACATAGAGAAATATTTTAAGAAGTTTACAATGAGGACTTTTCAGGAACATATCTATTTATAGAGGCCTGACCAAATTATATATCTTATTCCTGGTTGTGCTGAGCTGCCATGGTTACATTATAAAACATTTTAGATTGAGACAGTAAAGATTTCCTCTTCTCTCATATTAAAGAAAGATGAAGTTTTTTTGGCTCTTAAATAGATTATGTGATATCCATATATTCAAAACGACTGGTAGTAAGCTACATGGTTTAATTGGAACATTACTGTTTTATCAAGCCTTCTTGTTATGGTCGTAACCATTTGATTGTCTTTAATCCATCAGCCAGTTCTGCCACATTGGGGATGATTGCTGTGGTAAAAGTATCCTGGAATTCTGAATGTGCCTTGTATGATAAGTTCAATTGATGTTGTTTCATAATGTTGTCTGTGCATCATCAAGCTGGTACTTACCGATTTAGTTTTTAATATTGGCTTTCATTTTGTACATACAGCCCTGAAGGGTATCAGTTTGCATCACTCAAGGATGTATCTGCACACCTGTCCTTCAGGGTTGAAGGTGCAGTTCATGATACATCTGGTCCTGCTGAACAAATAGGCTGCGGAATGGCATCTGAAAATGTTAGTGATAATTATCTTCCTTGTCCTTGTTAATTAAACATCTGTTTATGCTCTTCCTTCTTTTGGGGCTTCAGCCTGCAGATCCTACACTCGAGAAGCAGCAAAATCAGGATGAGGTTGTCTCCCTTTCAGCAGTTCCCATTGATCACCCTATCGAAGCACCTTTACATATGGGTGAGAACCTACGGAATTCTCAGACAAAGGAGCTCTATAGGTGCCATAAATGCACAATGACTTTTGAAGAGAAAGACAATTTACTGCTTCATCTTTTGTCATCTCACAAGAAATCAAGAAATATGAGTAGTGGTGCAAAGGATATTGATTCCGTGATCATGAAAGATGGGAAGTATGAGTGCCAGTTGTGCCACAAATTGTTCCAGGAGAAGAATCGTTTCAGTAGTCACTTTGGAATCCACATTAAGGACTATGTAAAGAGGGTTGATGCCTCTGGAGAAACTGATTGTGCACATAAGATGACACCAAAAGTGCAAGAACCAATCACCTCTGAAAGAGTTTCTACAGCTATAAACACTGAAGATGTTGAGCAAGTTCAGCTGAATTTTCCTCCGCACTCTAAAGTTGAGACAAGTGCTGTTTCAAAAGCTCGATCCAGTTCAGAAGGCCACCATGTTAATATTCATCCCATTGTTCCAATTGTAATGTCAGAGAAAAATGAGGAACATGTAGCTGAATATTTCAAGAAGGAAGAAAGAAGCACTGGCTTATCAAACATTCATATTGGGGTGGTTGATGAAGCTAATAAAAATAATTCGGAATTCAATGTTAGCAAAGATCTGACAGCAGCCTCATATGGTGCTCACAGTGATAAGGCTTCTGAAACACCCAAGGAACGTAATGTCTACACAAATGAAAATAAAGTGAATATGAATTCTGTTAGCTCTATGGAAGGTTGTAGACAGGGAATGGTTCCTATGGACAAGGTTTTTTCTGCCACAAAGAATAATAACATCATTGATAATGAGAGTTTAGTTAACAGCCTTTTTGGCAGTCCAGTAGAAGACATGGATATGGATGATGAAGATGGGTTAGGGGATAGTGACCTAATTCCTGGAATTGAAAATCGTTGCTTTGGATTGATGGAAGGTGTTCCAAACAGTGACACACAAAAAATAAGTTCGGAAGGGTGCCCATTGATTCAGTTTGGATCTAATGAAAATAGTGTTAATTCTGATGATTTGACGGGAACACAAACCTCTGGTCTGGAGATTGATAGTCGTTCTGGAATTTGTTTACCTTCTTCGGGTCAGGTATTACTTCCTAATGATAACCCGGGCAAAGTTATTGGCAGGAGAATACAACAGGGTTCCTTTAATGCTTGGAAGAGTGAAAAACCAATCGATTTTAGTCGGAACATTACTGATGGGAATGCACAGGAAGTTGGTAGTAGTTTTCCTGTTATTCGAGCAGCGAATGAGCAACCTTGTGATTTTGATGAAAATCTAAAGAGCTTCTCTGCTCCTAAGTTGCAAAGTGCTTGGCAGCAGGGGGTCTTTGAGACTAATATTCTGCCTGCCCATCAGAAACCATTGTCTTCTGATGTTAAAACGAGAAGGATCTCCTCTGATACAATGAGGAATTTTCAATCCCTTGCAGAAAGTCAATCAGTTTCACCAGTTTTGAATCATGCTGGCAGGGAGAGAAGTTCTGGAGGCACTTTTCCTTTTGCACCTCTGGATCAACAAGCCTTTGTTTTACATGCACGTGAAGCACATGTACCATCAATTGACAAGCCTAAAGAGTACAGAGGCTTGACAGGTCTCTATGCAGGTAATCATAAATGCCATGACAACAGTAGTGAGAATCATACTGTTTCTAACACAGTGCATAAACAAAAACAAGGGCAGCCATTGAGCTCTAGTTGGAATGATAAGAGTTCTTTTATTTTTGATGGTCGATATCCTCTGCAACATGGAGGCCCTGTCATGGGCTTTGAGAAGTGGACCAATCCTCCTCGTAGCAGTGAAGTATTAATCCCTCAACATCGTAGGGCCTCTCCATTTGGCAGTGCAATTGAGGACATGAAGCGGAATAAAGAGTCTGTATTTGGTATATATTCTTTTGGTGTTGATCATCAGCATGCATGTACAAGTGGCTACAATCTTGATATGTTTGGCGGAGGTGCATTGCCTGACAATGGCCAAGCAGGAAATCTTGGAACTTTCAGGAACAATGAGCAGATGATTGGGCAGTATAGTCAACAACAGCACAAGCATCATGAGGAAGCCATGGCTCGGTCAATGTGGAGAGAGGAGCAGAACTGTAACATTTTGCAGAATAGCAATTTGAGCTACGTTTCCCCATCAGCTGGACAGCCTTCAGTCAGCTTTCCTGCATTCAATCTGATCTCTGACAAGGTACTCGAATTCATGCATTTCATATGCTGAGATACTCTTATCTAGCTTCTCAAGCTTCTATTTGGGAGAAAAATAGAAATAGGTATTAAAATAATGATTTATACCGAGTGTCCTCCAAAGAGCAATTTCCCTTGTCTCTTCACATTTGATCTGTCAGCCAGAGATCTCTGTGGTAATCTCTATTTCATACTCCTTTTTTTTCCCTTTCTTAAGTTGCTTGTTAATGATAACCACGTGGGGAGTGGTTGTGGAAATTCTCCTTTTTTGCAGTCTATTGAATATTTCAATCTGTTTCTCCTTTAGATATTGAGTGAAGTAGATTATTGTTTTTGATCTGCAAATGGATGAAAAATCCTTAACATGTCATCTTTTAGCAGGTTCAAAATGAGTTATATCCTAGTAACCATAAGCATGGCAACACACAAGTAGTTGCTGGAGGGGTGAGGACTGGTGGTAGTGGGAGTTTCATGGAGTACAACTTTCTCTCGGTCCCACCAAGCGCTCAGGGCTCTCACATCTCGTCATTCAATCAGCAGATGGATCAGGGCTTTGAATCTAACTGGATTGAAAAGGATTCATTGGGTCTGTTCCCAAAGACGGCAGGTGGTGCTAGCAGCAGTAGTGGGAGTAGGCACCATCAGCATCAGGTTACTGCCTTGTGTGTGTTGTGCGGGAACCAGTTTAGTCACGATGGTCACTTCGGTGCTGGGGATGGCTCAGTGAGCTATATGTGCTTCAACTGCAAGGCCAAGTTTGCAGGACAAATCAATTTCTTTTAGGAGCAAATGTTCTGATTGTGGACGTCAAACAGGAAAGACCTGTCATGTGTAGGCTACTAACCTTCAGTTCAGGAAGATGAACCCCCCCCTAAGAACCTGAAGTTGTGGTTCAGGTTGCACACTGTAGTTCTGTGCCTTTGACGTTCAGTTTAGCATGGAGTTGCACAGAGATATCTTTTTGTGATGTGACTTGAGTACAAACCTGAAGTAGATAACGAGAGTCTGCTCTCTTGCTTATGTGGTGTATCTATAATGTAAGCCAGAAGACAAATTAGGGCTAATTGCACAATGGCATAAAATGTTTAGAAATGGTGTCATATCGACTCATTTCTCCATTTTCCCATTGGCATTTGCCAGGGTATGCCAGGGCAAGGGATTAAAATGAACATGTAGCGGTAAAAATTTTTTAATAGTAAATTATTTTGATAGAGAATATGTAAGATGAAAAAATTATTAATAAAAAATTAGAAATATAAAATTATTATTTTAAATAAATTAAATAATGTATTAGTTATTATATATAATTATGTTATATTATATATTAAAATAATATATTATATAAAATAATTCACTTATTATTACAATAAATAATTAATATTAATTATATAATACTTAATATATATGCATATTTTATAATTATAATAAAACTATATATAATAAATTATATTATTCATTTTATATAGTTAATTTTTTTATATATAATATAATTTTATATAAAATATTAATAATATATATTTATTTAAAGTATATAATAATAAAAAATAAATAATAATATAAATAAAAAAAAAGTATTAACATAATTTAATCAATCAATAAAATAATAACTCTAAATGCCATATTTTTTAGTATTAGGTGGTAGGATAAATAGAGTGTTTTGTACATATTCAAAATCTCTCCAACTTCAAAGAACTCAAAATGCTAAATTCAAACAGATGTGGTAGATTAACTTTAATCATAGTTGGATGTTAGTTAATGTTTAGTTAGTGAATAGTAAATTGATAGAATACTGAATTCGAAATTAAATATAATTAGTTGTTTAATAATGGAATATAATGAATGTATTTTTGCTTATAAAGTTGTGATATCACTTTTTATAAAGTTGTATAAAATTTTGGCACAATTTTTTTTTGTTGAAATGACGCTAAAATCTTATAAATCTACATATCAAACTACATTACTTTCTTACATCAATGATTTCTAAACCAATGAAGAAAATAACCTGCAAATTGAAATGATATGAGAATACATTGAATAACTTAATTACTCTAGAAATTTGGAAATAGATGGAAGTGAACTTCAATGATAAAAAGAACACATACTTAATATATTACAGATGCATTTTTGCAAGGAAGGGGCCAAATAATACAATTATTTATTTATTTGATTGATAGATAGAAATGTATAGGGTCCATAATATTCAAACTTTTCAAACATATAATAAAATTAATTTATTATATAGAATTATACATTGTTCTTATCATTTACAAATCATTATAAGGTTGTTATTTTCAACATTAGAGCTTCAATCAACAAATATGTAAAATTTTAATTTGAGCATATTGTTCTACTAGGCAAGGTGCTCCTCACAGTAAATATGTACGCAAACGTGGGTTTATTTATATAAAAATAGTATAACAAGTTAACGGTATTAATTCATATAAAAATAAAAGATTTTCATTAAAATTAACTTTGCTCTCATCTTAACATTCGAACTTTATCTAATCTCCTATGAATTTAATCTAAAAATACTCTCATTTAGAGATGCATGCATTTCTTGACCTTTTCTTTACCATACTTCCGCCCTCTCGAAAGTAATTATCACAATTGGCTCAAATTTTTATTTCTAATTTTATTTATAAAGTTATTGTCGAGTTCTTATTAATTATTTAAAAGCTCTAATTAATATTTTTATTTAGAATTTTTTAAGATTTTTATAACTCATAATATTTTCATTTTTTAAAAAAATAAGATAGTTAAAAGAAAAAGTAAAATGATATTAAAATTAATATAATAATTTGTGGAGTGGTAATTTATCATTATTGCTTAAACACTTTTAAAAATGTTATCACATGTTATGTGAGAAGCTACAGTATTTAAATATTATCAAAATGTAATGTTGTATCATACTTATTATTTGTTAATTACTCAATATTTTTCTTAGATATTACTATCAATAATATTGTTAAGCCATTAGAATTTCTAAATATTTATACTAACCCTTAGAAGAGATAATATTACTAAATCTTTATTTTATTTTATTTCAATTATTAGAGATGTATCTAAACATGATATTTTCACTTTTATGGATGAAAATAAGAATTTCAATTAAGTATTCTTATGTTTTTTTGGAAACATAACAACTTACATACAGTTATTATGCCTTCACTCAATTAAAATGACGAGTACAAAAATAACTTGTTATATTTTATCAATACTATTATATTATGTACCTTAATTAAAATAATATTAATAGTAATAAAATTTATAATAAAATAAATACTAATTTTTAGTAAAAATTTAAGCATTTATTTCATAAGTGGCGTGCAAAAAAAATTATACAAAATTACGAAGTATACAACAAGAAATAAGTATTTAATTTAAAAATTTATATGCGTACTTTAAAATTCGTAAATGACGTCGCAATCGTAATGTATTATTTTTTATGCCTCATGTATTTTTGTAATATTGAAAATCTGGAAATTGAGTTTTAACTTAATTAAACTAAAAAATCGATAAGAAATCAACAACTCAAAATCCAAAATAAAATTAAAAATTGAATCGAATTAGGAATTGGTTCATGAATTATCCTAACATAATCTATTTCAATCGAAAATAAAGGATAGAGGAAATGTAAAAGAAAATCAATTTCAATCGGAATCGAACCGATATTGAGGTAAAGGGCTCTAAATTTTTGGGAATGAATATTGTCACGCCTTGATTCGGTTTGGTCGGATCCCTGTGATCAACCCGCTACCCTCCCAGTTTATTAAGGGTTTCCCCTTATTGATAAACCGTGAATAGTAAGACGTTCTTCAAATCTGTACCTTTACTAGAACACATAAATCAAAACTGCATAAAATTTTAACTGAGCATACTTGTATCGCAAGCTTATTAATTGAAGGTCTTTTGGGATAAACTTTCCGAGATTTCCTAAAAGGAATATAATAGAGGGGTGAGTACAACGACTTAGTGAATGGGTTTTCAAAATTTAATTTTTTTTGGAAAAAATGTTTAATTTGGAGTGTGTCATACTCCTTATTTTCTTTTAAAAACCTTTTATTTCAAATTTCTGTTTTTATCACCATTTGTTATTAGCCACGGTGTGTTATCACCCAACACACATTCTTCATCATTAAGGTCAAACACACAATAGCAGGCTAGTACGTCCATTGAACTCACTTGTGGTATCGGAGTGACTTTACCGGCCACCTAGATAGAAGTACATCCACTTCTACCCTAACAATGAGTGGATGTTCGCGACATCCGACCCTCAATCCCGTAACAATTCTCCGTATCCATATAAGGACAGAGACCTCATCCCGTCTCCACCCTGGTCTCATGTGCTTGAAGCTACTCCAAGTTTCGTAAGGTCACTTGTTCCAACAAACTGCCCTTATACCCACCAGGTTGTCCAAGGCCCTAGGACATATCAATACCCCTCTTGGGCATCTTGAAGGTCTCGTAAACACAGTGCATATACAATCAGTATTTTCACATCATACCATATAATATGTGGTGTCACTGGTCCAACGACCCCAACCTTCAGCTTAACCTATAGCTATCTGTCTTGACTAATCCGGAGACCTCAATTTATTCATATTTACAAAAAGGGGTTTAATTTCCAAAATTTCTAATTTGATCCCCCAATTTTTTCAAAATTACCACTTTGCCCTTCATTTACAAAAATAGTAAATTTTACCCCCAAAATTCTAAAATTCCTCAATTGACCCTCTAACATTCTTATCATGCCCAATTGACCCTCAATTTTATAAAATTACATTTTGGTCCTTCGAATTTTTTGAAAATCCCCAATTTTTCCAAAATTTTCCCCAATTTCAAATCCCTAACACAACCGAATTTGATTTCATCAAATTGACCGATCAAACACTTCTAATTGTTGAAATTGAGTTTATATATGTTCATACGATTCCATAGCACTTTGAATCGTAAGTTTTAACGCTAGAACGAGCTCAAACGGAGCTTAGTCAGAAAACTGTACTTAAATAGAGAAAGCTTCGAAAGATTACCGTTGGGGGCGCGACGGATTAAGTTTTTGACCTGGGCAGATAGATTTCGTACTGAGGTTCATCCTAGGATCAATAATTGCATCAATTGATGCCGAATTGAGTTAGAATTTCATTATTGAAGTTCTACCGGTTCTCTCTCTAGCACTGGTAAAAAAATTGCAGGGAGGAGTCGAATTGACTTATCTTTCAGCTCTAATTCAGCTGTAGGAGGGCTGTGGAGGTAAGGCTTGGTTTGGCCTGAGGAGGGCTCAAATTGGCTGATTTTAGCTCGGTCGAAATAGGGCAGCTTCTGTCTGTGGGAGTTGCTTCACTGTTTCATCATGCCAGCGCTTCTCCGACGACCCTCAGAGCAAATGGAGACTACAGACGTGTAACTGACTTCTCCCCGATTCTAAAGAACCCGACCTCACCTTGTTTGGCTTAGAAAAGTGCCCAAGTCGGAGCTCTGGTTCGAGCTTCAATGGAAAATGGAGTAGTTGAGAGAGAATGGAGTTTTTAAGTGTGGAGAGGATGAATGGGGAAGGGCTCTTTATATAGGAAGCTCGGGAACTTCTTCGTCATCCAATCGGTACCTTAATGGCAGTCATTCATTGCTTGAAACTCCCTAGCCGGAGAGTTTTCAGCTTCGTCGGCGCTGTGCGATTTTTCGGCGAGTGAACAATGCTGTCATATGAAGGAAGAAGACGATATTGTTCTAAACCGGACCGGACCGGTCCGAACCAGTTTCAAAGCTTAAACTGACCGGTTCACCCCCCATTCGATCAAAATTTTCAAATCTAAAAATTTATAAATTCATTTTCTATTCAATGGTGGCCTCAAATCTCAAATTTGAATTTTTAAAGCCACCTAGAAAAAATAAATTTTGAATCTGGTTCAATAGTGGTTCAAACTGGTTCACCTGAACCGGTTTAGTTTTCATCTCCAATTCATTCTCAAGTCCATTTCTATTACTTTTGGGACTCTTTGGGTTACTCAGAATCCATAAATCTTCCAGTTTGCCCTCTCTCTATTGGTTCCAGTTCATGAACCGGCTCGGTTCATAAACTGGTTCAATTCATTTGGATCCAGTTCATCTGAACCGGTTTATTTTTTCTCTTCCAATTTGTCCTAAGGTTCTTTTCCAAGATTTTATGAACCTTTGGATCACTCGGGAGTTGTAAATTTCCAAATTGTTCGTTATCAAATGATTGGGTTTGTGAACCGGTTCGGTGTTTCTCACTTGGTTTGACCGGTTCTTTTCCCAATTTTTCTTAACTCAAAAGAGCGATGTTTACATATATATAAATCAGAAAATAGAAAATTTGGATCCCAATTGATATTAAATTATACCATAATTTCTTAGAAAAAGTAATTGGGCCAAGAACTGTTCGAATCGGAGTTGTACTGGCCAAAATACATCCAAAATTGATTGTCAACTTGTAGTGGTAAAACCCCTAATTTTTAGAAGAGCTAGATAATTAAAAAATGACTCTTACTAAGTTTAATTTGTAGTGAATTGAACAAACAATTTTTATAATAATAAATTTAGCAAAAATTGACCAAATTCGAGGTGAGTAATACATAAACAGCCAAAATCGACCGAAGCAACTAATTTATTCGTCGGAAACTAATTCAATACAATGCAAATTGGACGACATGTGACAACGGGCGTACGCACACGTATGAGCACATGTGGTCATTTGCCTCGTCCAACTCAATACCTAAAACCTAACCTAGAACCCGTAAATCACCTGATTTTACTGTGATTTTTGGCATTTTGGCCCGAGGGGAATTAAATGAAAATTTGGGTCTATAAGGTCCCATTCAATCAATTATGGACATGATATGATAGACCATTAGTACCCTCCTCCCTCTGACTTGTCCATAAAGCTTGGCCCTGCTCTTGTGGCCACTAGCCAAAATTCTCTCTAAAATCAGACTCACTTAGTTTTCTGGTGACATCACTAATAAAACCTATAATTTTCGTTTCCTACCATCAAACTCGATCATTCTACTAACATTGGAATAATGTTGAAGTTAGCTTTCAAACTGCACATCTCCCCGACACCAACCTACCCTCTACTAGTGCTTGCTTGATTGAATAGTAACATCACTCACTTAGCCAAAAACATATGAGAGTTTTTCCGAGCCTTCCCGAGCAACCAACCATGACAAAAAATAATCTTAGAGACTGCTCTTAGTATTCTCTTATGAACACAACATGTTGTTTGTGCTATAGGTAAGCCTAGTTGTCACGCCCTGACCTAGTTTGGTCGGATCCCCGTGATCAACCCGCCACTCTCCCGGTTTATTAAAGGGTTTCCCCTTATTGTAAACCGTAAAGAGTAAGGCGTCCTTTAACCTGCACCTTTTTCCTGTAATAGCATAATCAAAATTGCATGAAATTTAAAATTGTACATACCTGTCTTACATGCATCTTAGTTGACGGTCTTTAAGGGGAGGCTTTCCAGGATTTCCTGAAAGGGATATAAGGGAGGGGGTGAGTACGACTACTTAGTGAATGGGTTTTTAAAAGCTTTTGACTTTTAAGAAAAATATTTATATGGAGTGTGCCAGACTTCTTTGTTTTCAAAAATCCCTTCATTTAAAAATTTGAGTTTTTCCATTATTTCTTAGTTACCACGGTGTGTCATCACCCAACACACATCCTTCATCATGAAGGTTACACACATTCGCAAGTCAGTATCACTACTGAACCCGCTAGTGGCTTCGGAGCGACTTTTCCTGCCACCCGGATAGAAGTACGACCACTTCAACCCTGGGAATGAGTGGATGTACGTGACATCCTACCCACAATCCCGAAATCACTTCTTCATGTCCGTATGAGGACAGAGACCTCATCCTGTCCCCACCCCGATCTCATGCGCTTCGTGCTACTCCAGATTTCCCACAGACACCTGGAACGACGAACTGCCCTTATAGCCACCAGGTCGTCCAGTGCCTTTAAGATGCATCACTACCCCTCATGGGCATCTTGATGATCCCGTACTCACAGTGCATGCACAAACAATATTTTCTTATATTGCCATGTAATCTGTGGTGCCACTAGTCCAACGGCCCCAACTCTCAACTCAACCCGCAGCTGTTTGTCTTGACTAGTCCGTCGACCTGTCATGTCGCACTGCCGCTAGTTGATTGAGCATGTCGGTCCTATCTTGGTACCATGGCCAAACAATTCACTTATTAAGTTTTATGGCACATGCTCGTGCCAACTGGCCTTGGGCCCACTGTACGAGATTTTCAAAATCGGGCATTTAGCCCCCAAGTTCCAAAATCGAGGCCCCCGGCCTATTAGAGCTATTCGAGCTTCCGTCGAGAAGGTCTCCCAAATTGTTTAAGCATTGGCACACAGTCAGGGGAGAGCACTTCCGACAAAAATAGGCTTTTACTGTCCATCATACCGACCGGTATAAGGACATCTCCGTTCATAACCGATGAACGGGTTTTCAACTTCCTTTGAGGAAGTCTCATCACACCAACCGGGTATGATCTACTTACAACCCGTAAGTAGTTTTTTCGCATAACTTTCACATCACTTTCTCTAAGTAGTGATGATTAAAATACCACTAAACAGTGGGTTTTTATATCGAGGCACTTATCATCCCCAACTAGGTATGATGTTAGTAAACCCACTCACCCGTTAATGCCGTGAATTCCACTAAACTGGTTCTTTGTATTCACGCGAGCTTGTCCTTGTTGGCATTCCCAGTATTTCGCGTTCCTACACGATATGAACATCTTGGTTCATTATCCTTCGGCCTAATCGCATTCATTCATTCCAAATGAATGAGAAAGTCAAACTTTCATTTATTTGCAATTAGGTCCCTAAAGTTATTTCTCTTTAACTTTAAGTCCCTAATGTCGGTTTTTCCTCAAATTGAGTCCCGTAACTTTTAAAATTTATCATGGGACCTCAATTTATTCAATTTCACCAAAAGGGGTTTAATTTCCCAAATTTCCAATTTGGTCCCCCAATTTTTCCAAAATTACTATTTTACCCTTCTTTTACAAAAATGGTATGTTTTGCCCCAAAAATTCCAAAATTCCTCAATTGGTCCTCTAACATTATTTTCATGCCCAATTGACCCTCAATTTCATAAAATTGTATTTTGGCCCTTTGAATTTCAAAAATCCCCAATTTTTGCCCAATTCCAACTTCTTAACATAGTCAAATTTTATTTCATCAAATTGACCCATCAAATGTTTCTAATTGTTGAAATTGAAGTTGAAATTGAGTTTCTACATGTTCATACGATTCTTCAGAAATGTGAATCGCAAGTTTTAATGCTGGGACAAGCTCAAACAGAGCTTTGCCGGAAAATGAACTATAGAGAGAGAAAGCTTCGATTACTCACCGGTGAAGGCACGACGGTTCGAGCTTTCGATCTGGATAGATAGCTCTCATCCTGAGGTTCATCCTAGAATCAAGAATCGCATCAATTGATGTGGAATTGGATTAGAATTTTGTCATTAAAATTCGATCGACTCTCTCTCTAACACCAATAAAAAATTATAAAGGGGAGTCGAATTGGCTTACCTTTCGGTCCTAATTCGAACATGGAAAGGCTGGGAAAGTGTTGGGAGGGCTTGGATTGGCCTGAGCAGGGCTTGAAATGGTTGATTTCAGTTTGGCCGAAATAGGGCAGCTTCGGTCCGCCGGAGCTGCTTCACTATTCTATGACACCGGCAGTTCTCCAACGATTCTCGTATTGACTGGAGTTGGCTATCAGATAGCTGTCTTCTCCTCGGTTCTAAAGAGCCCGACTTTTGTTCAAGTCGAAGCTCTGGTTTGAGATTTACCGGGAAATGGAGCAGTAGTGAGAGAGAGAGAAGTGTTAAGGTGTGAGGAGAATGAAATGGGGGCGACCTCTTTATATAGTCCTAAAATCCGTGTATTAAATGGGCGAGATTTATTACTAGTATTAATATTGCCATAAATTATTGGTATTAATTCTCCAATAATTTAATTTCGGTATTAATTTCGATATTAAATTATTTGTATTAATTTCAATAATTTAATTTAGGTATTAAATTATTGGTATTAATTATAATAATTAAAGTTCTTATGGAATCTAGTTCACTTGAACCATTTTGGTTTTTGTTTTCTAGTTTGTTTTAAGTTTCTTTTCCAAGGTTTAATGAACCTTTTGGATCACCTAAAAGTTGTAAATTTCCATATTGCTTATTACCAAATATAAACCGGCTTGGTTTTCTTATTCGGTTTGACCGGTTCTTTTCCCGGTTTTCATTAACTCAAATGTGCGGGATTTACACTAGTGGTTGTGGAAATTCTTAAAAGCATTATGTTAGTGCTAGCACGATAAAACTGTACACACATTCAATCTACATAAAACATAATAGTTCTCTTTGGATGATATTCCATATATTTTATTTGAGATTGTTTGGTATATATTGTTGTTATGAATCAGTGTGTTCGACCGATGATATTCGGTATCATATGTTAATAGTTATTCCATATATTATACAAGTGTTTTGAGAACCCTTGTTGAGTCAGCTTTCTAACACTCTTTGTTCGATGGTGATGACCATTATGTTAGTGATGGCACGATAAAACTCTATACATGCTCAATCTACATAAAATATAACAGTTCTCTCCCGAGCCATTTTCGATTGCCCCGATGGTCAAACATGACCAAAAAAAATCTACAAACTCTTGGTCCCAGCTAACAAACCCCTTTGACCTCTTAAATTGAGGGTAAATATTAAAGTTGGATTAATTCATGAATTTCTTGACTAGTTTCCAATGATAACCAAGCTTAGTAAATCTTCATTTGAGTTGATTCAAGAGCCCCAAATTTCTTTGTAAGTCAACTTTCCAACCCCATTAATGCCTCCACTCACTGTTTGTGGTAAGTTTCTAGCCTTTTATCCACTTTTATCTATTTTTGGAAAACCTTAAAAGCTGACCCTAAAGTGTACTATTATAGCTAACCCTAGAAAAAAAAGATGACGATGACCTATGGGGAGTGTTTAGACAAATGATATTGGTCATTCATAATTTTTGAAGTAAGTTCTGACAAGGTATGAAATTCAAGAACCAAAACGTAATTTTGACAAAGTTAAGGGAACCATTCGGGAATACGGATTCTTGAGGGACCTAATAAGAATTCTTGGGGTACCCAATGAGGACTTGAGAAAGGTTTAGGGATCCAAGAAAAATATTGAAAAAACTTTGAGCCTTGATGATGAGATTTACAAGTAAAAGGTATAAAATGAAAATTTGGAAAAATTTAATGGATAAAATGGTAAATAATAGGAAGTTAGAGTTTTAAAGTAAATTCTAAGGATTTGGGAACCCAAATGTGACCAAATAAAAAAATTAGGAATCTAAATGGACGATATGAACAGTTAGGGCCATGAATAAAAGATTTTGGAAGTATTATTGCATAAAGGAAATTTTAGAATTAATAAGGAATAAGTTGACATTTTGGAAAAGTGGAAACCCTAATTATAATATTTGAAAAAATTGTGGATCTAAATGTAATTTATTAAAAAGTTTTGAAGAAACTTTACAAGTTAGAAATAATTAATAGATAGATAGTGAAAAAGAGTTATTTATGCATAATCGAGCAACATGTGCCTTATTAGCAAAACCATAATTATGAGAAATTACGGAACAAGATGAGAAATACTCGCATATACTAACTTGAAATAATTATAGTTAATATAGTGATATATATATTTTGTATGAATATATATACTAAATGATTGAACAAGAATAACATGAAATTCTCAAGTACATTTAGGATAAACAAATGTCGAATAAACTATGAGTACAGATAACGAGTTTAATTGGATCAACGGATACATTTTATAACTTTCTAAAAATTTAATGTATTTGTGTACTTGTTTTGAAAATATCTTGTAAAATTAAAAAATTATATGAAAAAATTATATAAATTTTTTTTTAAACATGCTTAATACATATTTGATTTTAAAAAAAAGGAATGACTAACATTTTAAAAAGTGAGTTAGGACCCACCCTTTTATAAATCGAACTTAGACCCCTTACTTTATAAATTAAGGACTAAGACACTTGATTTTAAAATAAAGATAGCTCTTACCTCGATTTGACTTCAAAAAATGGTACTGATTAATTTTTTAAATAAATATATAATATTTGTGTGGATAAATACACAAAATTATTAATTATACTTGATTTTAGATATATGATATTATTAATTGCGATAGGGGTATACACATGAGTTAGAGTAGATGTGGTCAATAAACACCAAAATTTTCTTAAAAATTAGAATTATATTCATGGAATGGACTATTAGAGCTAACCTAAATTTAGAAAGAATACATGTATACTTGGGAGAAGACATGGTAGAACAATAGTAAGCTTTAGTACAACTTATTAGGTAAGGTTGAACACATTAAATGTAAATGATTAGAGCATATGGGTAATAAAGTTATATGACAAAAGCAGTAAAGAAAATTGATGTAGTTGAAAAACATTAAATGAGATATTTAACTAAAAGGTTATATATGTATATGGATGTAAATTATCAATCAATGCATGGTTGTCCTCAATAAATAAAAAAAAATTACATTGGATTATATCTGATAAAATACTGAAATTTGTCTTCTTTAAGATTATTAAAGAAAAGTAATCAAATTTGGAAAAAAAATAGTTGTAATAGTACTGGATCGGTTTTGCTAACCCATTATTTTTTGGGTTAAAAAAAGGCCCGTGAACTTTTTTTTGCTCAACAAAAGAGTTAAAAGGCCCGTCAACTTGGACTGAACGATTTTTTTCAAAAAAAAAAAAATTGGACTATAAGGAGAAAGATGGCGCTCACTGAGAAATTAGGGTTTCATCCTCCTCCTGCCGCCGTCATCTCCCCCATCCCATCTTATTTATATATGCATATATAACTTGTGCATTGGAAGACCCGGCACTCTCTTTTATCTCATTGTCTCTTTTTCCATGGTTGCTAACTCTCTATACTGTGAAAATTTGAGTTATTTTTTTTTTGTTATTTGGGACGCCTCTCCTTTCGGCTTCAGGACACTAAGATCCGACAAGGGTCGATTTCTTGATGGCCTTGTTCTTGGGGCGTATAGCGACCAATCTCTTCCCATGGAGAAGGGGGATTCTTCAATGCCCAGATGTCCTTTCTCGTCTGGTGCTGCCCTTCCTCTGGGTACATTGCATTCTTCAATTGCCGTGTCTTTGGCAGAATAAAATAGTCTTTTTATTATTTAAGAAATCAATGGCCTTTTTTTTTTATGTGAAACTAGAAGCCCCTTTCTATTTGGTGAAAACTACTCTTCATTTTTTCCCTTTTTTGCTCTGAAGAGGTTCGAATATGTCTGGGGATTCATTATGGCGATTGGGTTGCGATTCTACTGTCCACTGTCACTTGGCCTCTTCCTCTTTCTCAACTGCTTAATCGATAGCTACTCCAGTCTGTTACTGGGAGGGGTAGTTGTAAATTATTGCATCTCTTTACCTCATTCAGAATTTGAAAAGGTGGTGCATCTGGAGATAATCTGGAACACAGTCTTCATACGGCTATTGAAGGGCCCAAGTTTTTTTTGCACTAACTGGCCCAAGTTCATAACCTCGTTTCTGCACATATTTTTTTGCATGATTGTTCTCCCTAGGATATATAGCTTTTCCTTTCACCAGACCGAACCTGTAGCTAGTGCTTACGTCCTGTTTTCTTCCATTGCCTGAAGCAGGAAGCGATTTTCTTCGGGTTAAATAGGATAGCATTTGAAAATGACCTTTATGTTCCATAAAGCAAGAATATAGCTTAATCCAAAGCCAACTCTAGCCTCCTATGCATTTTGGGTTTGTTTTTTGTAGTAGAAATCACGAAGAGAATAACATCACCCTACAAGACAAACCATCGAAATTCTATAAGTCTACTCATACCCTTGTTAATATGAGAGTTATCTATGGGTGAAAAATCTCTCTGGGTGAAACCAGCTAAAATTTTGTTCTATCCTAGTTATGGAGTAACTTAAGAACTAAATTATACTTATTGAATTGGAAGTGGAACCTAGTAGAGTTATTGCATTGTTGAGCATTTGTCATGGAATCCTGCTGGTGAACTTATGGACAAGGAATCTTTTTCTTGATGGCAAGTGTTACTTCCTGTCTAGAATAAGAGTCGAGCATGCCTAGTTTGTCTGGCTTATGAACTAGAGGTGTGGTGTGGTATCTCTCACTTTCAAGAGTATGTGTCAATTCCATTGTTACCATCTCTCTTCATATCTTACAACACTTCTCTTTTCTTGAAATGATGTATTTGCTTTCTTTTAAGGATTTTTTTTTAATTTTCAGAAATTTAATCCAAACAAAATCTTGTTTTTTTCTAAATTATTATTTTTTATGTCATACATTTGAGGCTTGTTACAATTGTGAAATGTATGACATATATAAGCCCTCATCTATCCTTCAAATATATTTCACAATTTTATTTTTTAATTTAAATTTATGTTTTTCTAAATTTGAGCCTAAATTATACAACCGAAATTTTGAAAATAATCCGCAGTAGTTGGAAAACGGTTAAAAATATGAACAACACATTTAAAATATTTAAAATAATCTTATTTTTTATTTCTTCTATCCCATTTTTTGGATGTATATGCGTTAGAAATATGTTTTTGAATCTCGTATTATTTAAAAAAATCATTAAAATTTTGTAAGTTAAAATTATCACCTCTATTAATTTGAAAACATACTATATATTCATTAATTTTCTTTTTAACTAAACTTTTAAAAATATTGAAAAAATATTAGAAGTTTCAAATTATTCATCAATAAAAAACATCAAAATCTTTGTGTTTATTTACATTTTGCAACATTTTTCAATATTGGAAATAGTATAAAAAATACAATGTAAGAGCTAGTTATTCGATTAAATTTGGGATCGGGTTTGTGAGTACGTAAAGGATTTTTTTAGGGATTTGTAAGGTCAATTTTGAATTATAAGTCAATATTGGAAATAATATAGGAAATGCAATGTAAGAACTAGTTATTTTTCTATAAGTTAATATTGCTCTAATTGATTCAATTTTTGATGAAATTGAGTGCTAAAAAATTTAGAGATTATATAGGAACCAAGCTTTTACTATGTAGTTAATTGTATTAACTCTATATGAATTAATCGAATTTGGAGTTTAAAGTCAGAATTCTTGATCTGGAACACCTCCTTGACCTCTAGTCACTTAAAGAGTAATTATCTTTTGTCTGATCACTAAATAGAGTGATGTTGGTGTAAAAAAGATGATAATGAAGTAATTTTGATTTTTTTAGTTGGGTTATAACTTATTAGTGGCTAGAAAATATCCCAGGAACGTCATTTTTTCTAACCTCGGTTACAGATAGAAAGTTCAGTCGTTGTCGATAGCCTTTGGAGACTAAATTTTCCTTCCTTTGGCCATCACTCCAATAGACATCGATGCCAAAGTGATTGCCAGCCTCATCTCTGCCCCTCCAAAGAGATAGCATCGTGATGTTGATAAATAAATAAAAAGGTATCAGCACATAAGCATGGAATCCCAGGTTGGGCACAATGGTACTAAGATAAAGAAATTATGCGTGTGAAGACTATTTGATGTTATACAAAACATGACAAAGGCGACATACATGATGAGGATGAGTGGTGTCACGAAAACTAGGCGGTTGATGTCAAGTTATGTAAGAACGTATTATTGACGTTAAGTTAATGAATGGACCACTGTTGAGAAATTGTAATAGTTATAATAAAGCGAATGGTGATCGATTTAATTACTGGATAAAAGGTCTCATCATAGTCAATACCTGCTTGTTGAGAGAATACTTGAGTAACCAAATGAGATTTGTACCGAGCAATTGCTCCATAATTGTATTGTTTGACTTTGTAAACTTATTTGCAACCGATAACATGACAAGTTGTGGGAGCTGGAACAAGGTCACAAGTGTGATTGGAAAGGAGAGCTAAATATTCTTGATGAATTGTATGAATCCTATGAGATTGGTGGTGAATCTAAGAAAATGTGTAAGATTCTTGTAAATGATCGGCAATGATAAATACAGTTGGATTATCGACAATGGTAAAATGCTAAGCAAGAAGAAAGCCATCTTGAGAACAAGTAACCATGCGTTGAGACAGTGAATGAGTTATTGTAACTTGAGAAGCCTCAGTTGTAGGGGGATTCAACTCTGGGGGATCAGGATGAGAAACAATTAGTTGGGAAGAAGAGGGAGATTGATGGGGGGTGCCGTTGGAAGAGGGTCTAAAGGTGGGGAAACAAAGAGAAACACACACATTAAATATGACCGTGCGATAAATGAAAATACGACCCGAATGGAGATCAAAACAGCGGTACCCGAGATAGTCCGAAGGGTAGCCAATAAATATTCATGGTCAAGAGCAAAATCAAAGTTTGTGAGTCTCGTAGGGCCGGAGATAAGGAAAACATTGACACCCAAACACACAAATAAGATGATAGTTAGGGGAGGAATGATGGAGTACTCGATAAGTAAAATGATACTGAAGAGCACGAGTGGGGAGATGGTTGATGAGAAACACAAATGTTTTAAAAGTAAAATCTCAAAATTTTATAGGAAGATTAACATAAGTGAGTAGAGTGAGACCAATGTCAACAATGTGACTGTTTGCACTCTGCTGCTCCATTTTGTTGTGGTGTATGTGGACATGAAAGGCGATGAGAAATGCCATGCATTTGGAGTTGATGTTGTAAATCAGAGAAGATAAATTATTTAGCCCCATCAAATTGGTGAGACTTAATTTTGAGCCCAACAAAATTTTCAAGAAGTTGAAATGCATAAAAAATGGAGAGAATATCAGTGTATCTTTTAATAACAAAATACCAAGAAAACTTACTATATTAATCCAAAAAATGAATATAATAATAATGTCTCGTATGAGAGCTAATAGGAGCAGATTCCCAAATATTAGTGTGAATAAGTTGGAATGGAGAGTTGCTAATATGTTGAGTGGAATAAAATGGTAATTTAGTAATTTTTCCCACACATCAAGAGGTACAAAAAGATTATTAAAACACATCTTTTATTAGTTTTCCATATGATAAAATACGCTTAACAATAGGAGAGGCTGGATGTACCAACCATTGGTATCACAAGTAATTAGAAAAGGCAGAGCTAATCAAAGCTTAAGAATATGAGTTTTTCGCATGATCGATCGAAAGACAGTAGATGTCGGCTTTACGTATCCCTCGTAGTAACTCCTAATGAGTGTGAAGATCATTAATAAGAAAATATAATGGTGAAATTTAAAGTAACAGTAATTATCCTAAGTAAATTTAGAGATAAAAAAAGGATTAAAGGAAATGAATTGAATATAATAAACATGATTAAGAGCAAATCGACGAGTGAGTGTGACAAGAGTGGCAAAACTAAAGAATTTGATAGGCAAAACTAAATTATCACTGATCAAAATATGTTTAGACATGTTTGGATCCTCTTATAAACTAAGGATTTATTAAAATGAAGAATATATCGAGAAAAAGATGTGAATTAAAGGATTTGATATCATATAAGATTTAGAGATAACATAACAATGTATTAATAAAGAGCAAAATAAGATATAAAATATTTTTACTTCATTTAATATAAAAATGGTAACATGTTATTTAAATATAATAAAATAAATATTATATTAATAATTATTCAATAATAATTGTTAATAGATGTATTGATTTTTTTATATATTAATAAGTAAATAATAATTACTAACAATGAATTTAAGTAGTTTATTAGAGATAATAGTTTGATTTGACAATTTTTACCGGTAATATAGAGAAAGAGTAAGAGAGAAACTCATTATATTTGTTTTGTTGGCCTATTAATGCCACGTTATGGCAATAGAAATATGTTAGAAAATTGAGAAGATTATTGATCATCTTGTGTGTTATATAAACATTGCCTAAGGGGTATGATTGATCACAAGTTAGATACATGCAAATTTGATACCATAAACGAATTAAAATAGTAGAAGAGAAGAATAATTCAAATAAACCTAACATTTTTCAGCCTACCATTCTCTTTATAATCTTGTACATATATATAAAACAGTTAAAGACAAAAAATTAGTAAACAATATTCCCTGGTAAAAATATGATGTTGGAACACCCGTTGGTTTGTTCCGCATGGAGAAGTGGTGCTTAAACATGTGGTAGGAGAGGATTGCTATTTTGCTAGAGAATGTGCTGACTCAATACTTCCTATCTATATCTCTATTTGTGTGACCAGAACATCCATTTCAAAGCCAAGGTATCCGTCAAACTCTGTGGCCCTTTGTAATCCTGTATATGGTGCTATTTACTATTGCACTAAGCCTGGTGGGAGAAGAACACCCAATACACAGCTAGATTAACCTTTTTTGGCCAGAAAGGACACAAAACTCGCCCAATATCGTATGATAACATCAACACTCTCCATACACGGGTCAGTCCAATATTATCAATAAAAAATATTTAAATATACTTATGGATGCTCCATTCAAGGAATGCGGCGTAACACAGCAACTTCTATATTAATTACGGAAGCAAAATGAATTATAGTTTTATAGGAGAGGAGTGCCCACCCGCTCCACCAAAGGCCCCCGCACCTTCATCATGCATTGGATAATACCGCAATAAAATATTTAAATTAAAATAATCGCTACTTTTTTTTTTCTCTTTCAACCTCCTCATTATTGGAGTCGGCTCTACTTGTTTATAAGCACATATCCTCTAATACAAAATAAATGTTTAACAAGTGGGACTTTGTAAAAATAAAATATGACCAAAACCATTGAAACAAATGCAACTTTTTTAGTGGTTTGAGTCTTTTTAGAATACAATTTTGTATAATGTCAATGGTAAAATATTGCTAACTTATAATTATCTTAAAATTTAGAGTTCAATATATTAAATTAATATATGTAATTGAATACTAGGATAGTATGGTAAATTATTAAATAATATGATAATATAATATTATTCATATAAAAAATGGAATTGAGAATTCGGCCATATTGTTTTTGTGGGTTATTTTATGAGAACAATAAGTGCACCTAACCCACCTCCAAATTTTAAATAAGAAATAATTCTTTCAATAATACTGGATTAGGTGCTACACACGATTAAAATCAATAGTATATGCCACGTCACATTTATTTTGTAAACATACAAATTATTTTATTAAATATAGTATGAGATTTTTGTGTATCATAAATAAATATTAATTTATCTTATTTATCAAATTTAGTATAATATCAATTTTTATCAAAATTTAATATATGATATGTAAAAAAATATACTATAGTAACTATCAAATACTTAATAAAATATGAATTTTATTTGATTTTTGAATGTCTAAGTAAAAATTGATATAGTTTAGCAAAAAAATTATTTATACTGAAATTTAACATTTTTTAAAGGTTTTTATATCATTAAATAATTTTAAATATACATATTTGTAGTCTAATTAAAAAAACTGCATAACAAGTATATAATTTACTCAAATTGAAATATAAATGCTTGGGCTTTTATTCATAGGTTGAATTATATCGATTTCTTAAATTATATTGAACAGTGCGACGTTGGCATAATTAGTATTTAATATTAATTATTAAATTTATCAAATATATTTACAATTGAAAATGAAATAATATTGTGAATAGTAATAACTAAAAAGAGCTGTGTGCATAAAATAATAAAATAATATGCAATATTTTATTATTATTATTATAATTATATTTAAAATGTAAAATTGAACCTACCAATGGTCAGTTTTGGAAGAGAAAATTGCACTAAAATTACTAGCAGGTTTGCATATTAATAAAGGGGAAGAAATATTTTCAAACACTTATGTCATTTGTTTGTGTGCAGCCAGCCTACAACACGCGTATGAAAAGTCAAAGGAGATATGGCGATTGACCTATCCCATCATCATTATTGGAAAAAAAAACACTTCAGCCTCAAAAATACGGAAACCTTTAATTTAATCCATTGATTATTCTGTGAATTTCCTCCTATGCAACTCTTAGATTTGCATTTAATAATCATCACATCTTTGTAAGGTAATTTGAGATATCTACCTCAATAGGAATAGGACGACAAAAAATTACTCCCTATTACTCCTAGCCTTAATGTATCAATACTTCAACTCAAGACTTTCCTTGGTCCAAATGACGGAGCTAATAAAGGATTGTTCTCGGGTGGGTGAGTCTTTGGTCCTCTGAAGCTTCCATGATCTCGGGGACAGTCTCGATTTACGTCTCTTCTTCTGTTGAAGTCATTAGTCATTAGGAACTGTTCTTAGCCATCTCCTTTTGTTTTTTCTTGAAGGATAAAGGAAAAGACCCATAATCTGTTCTTAACAGTCTTATTATCCCTGTTGTTACTGGAAAGACTGAAGTTTACAGCACAAAGACGACCTGAGGTTTCGAGATCCACTTGGCGTCTCTCTGATTTGCCAGCAGCAAACAGGGAATGGGGCGAGTATAAAAGGCCACCCTCCTCACCGAACGTCTCTCTCCTTGCTCAGTAACCGTGGTTGTCTTTTGAGAGGGGCGGGATTATTTTATTGATCCGACCTCGAACCTCTTCGATCACGCATCTAATTGTTTGTACAGATCTTAGGGCTTTCTTTCGGTGTAAACCCGGATTGTAAAGTTCGGATCTTTTTGCTGACTTTGCTTCAGGGGAAAGTTTCTTTTCGCATGCACACACGGTTTCGGTGAGGGGGTTGGCCTTTTTCGTCATTGCTGCTGTCGCGAATAAGCGGTTACTTCCGGGGTTCTCAGCAACTGCAAGAAAGAATCGAAAAGGAGGAGAAGAGGAAGATGGACGTAACTGAGGTCTCGATGATTCACCATGTGTGCATTGTGCTGATGGGTCTTTGGCTGCTCTCGGAATTCAATTGTTGCCACCCGGTCGCATATTTCATCTCTCTGATCTATCTCTACCTGGTAATTCATCAACCTCACTATCCGTCTTTCGGTTATTTGATCATTTCGCTCTGCTGATCGGAGACTTCCTTCACCGCTCCGAGCTGCTTGTTCCTGTTAAAATCGTGATTCCGGGAGAGGGTTGCTGTGTCTGAACCGTAACCTGTGGGCAGTTGCGGGGTTGTGTTTTGAATATTCAAAGATGTGATAATCCTTCATTATTTATCTGCTCTTTAGGTACATGAGCGCTACGTGATTAGGTTGCAGAAGAAATTGCAGTATGAGGAGAGGAAACAGTCGTACCAAAGAAGAGTACGCATCCATTTTCTGGTTTCCGATTGCTCTTTGATGCGTCAGTATCAGTATTTGATTTCAAGTCGTGTTCTTTCCCAAGGTACTCACCGATTCGGAGACTGTTCGGTGGTTAAATCATGCGGTCGAGAAGATATGGCCAGTATGTATGGAGCAAATTGCTTCACAGAAGATACTCTTTCCAATCATTCCCTGGTTCTTGGAGAAGTACAAGCCATGGACTGTTGTATGGTGTCTTCTATGCTCCATCTTCCTCCTGTTTGAGATACATGATATCTAGTTCTGCTAGCTCTCAAGGGCTAATGCTTTAAAGAGTCATAGTTCACTCTATACTTTAATTCAACTAGTAATTAATATCTTTAGGTCATTCTCCACATTCATCATGCAGAAGAAAGCTCTGGTCCAGCACTTGTACCTGGGAAGAAACCCGCCCATCTTTACTGAAATGAGGGTCCTCCGGCAAGGTTCTGAAGATGACCACCTGGTGTGTATCATTTCCTCTTCAAAGTTGCTATTGTGTTCTTTGGTTGCACTACAATGCATAGTATCTGATCTGCAGGTTCTGGAGTTGGGAATTAATTTTCTCACTGCAGAAGACATGAGCACAATCCTTGCTGTTAAACTAAGGAAAAGATTGGGATTTGGAATGTGGGCTAAATTGCATATTACGGGCATGCATGTTGAAGGGAAGGTAGATATCTTAATGGAGTCACAGTCATCTGTCCCTAGTTTGGTTCATGATATTAAATTTTACTTTTTCTTCATTGTCATACATAAATCACATATTTATTTTCTGCTGTTTTAGGTGTTGATTGGGGTTAAATTTGTACAACAATGGCCTTTTCTTGAACGGTTGCGGATTTGCTTTGCTGAACCCCCATATTTTCAGATGACAGTGAAGCCTATTTTCAACCATGGTATTGATGTTACTGAGGTTCCGGGTATTGCTGGTTGGCTAGTAAGTCACTGTCAAATTTATGCAACATCATATTCCATCCAGTTACGGGGAATCCTCCATATGGGTGTGATCATAATTTTTCAACTGACCTGAAAGAATTTATGTTTGCTTTTAACTACTAATGATCGATAGAAGAATGAACATAAACACGTTATTGATGCAATCAAGGATCTAAACAGAAAAGAAATACAAAAACAATGAGATGAAACTTTCAATTTCTCTGTTCTGTTTGTTGAGATTACCGAAATGAATTTGTTTCTGTTGGTTGGACAGGACAAACTATTATCTGCTGCATTTGGGCAGACACTCGTTCAGGTTTGTTCTTTTGTGTTGAGCTATATTGGATAAATATTATCTTCGGAAATTTAATAAAACAAACTATTCAGTTTTTTTATCTCATACTTTGGAATGTTTTACCAAGTTATAAAACTGAATATTATAAAATTTCAGCCCAATATGCTTGTTGTTGATGTGCGAAAATTTGCAGCACCTCACCAAGGTACTTCCTCTTGGACAATTTATAAGATTTTAGTTTTTTCAGGGAAGATAATAAACCTAAACTAAGAAAATCTATAAATTCTTGAATTTCAGAATCATGGTTCTCTATGGATGTGAAGGACCCTCTTTCTTTTGTGAAAGTAGAAGTCATTGAGGCTGCTGATGTGAAGCCAGCTGATTTGAACGGTTCGTTCAAACTTACTCTTCCTTTTCTTTTTAACTAGAGTGGGAACCTGATGATAATAATCATTATTATCAATAGGTTGTTTATGTGCATCATGTCCTCTAATGCAGGGTTTTCGGATCCATACGTAAAAGGACAACTAGGCCCTTACAGATTCAAGACAAAAATCCAGAAGAAGACACTCTCTCCTAAGTGGCTCGAGGAATTTAGAATTCCGATCACCAGTTGGGAAATTCCCAATCTTTTAAATTTCGAAGTTTGTGACAAGGATCACATATTTGATGATGCTCTCGGGTTGGTTTCTAACGGACAATGGGTTAGAATTTTATTTTGCCTTATTATCAGTTCAAAGTGACTTAAGTTCTGTTATAATTTTCAGGAAATATTCAATAAATGTTAATGATTATAGAGGTGGTCAAAGGTATGAAACTTGGGTGGCTCTTCAGGATGTTAAGATGGGAAGGCTGCATCTTGCAATAACAGTTCTTGGAGAGAACGGAAAGGTTATTCTTCTCACCTTGTTTCAGACAACAATTCCATTTTCGATGTTTTCTCCCTTTTCCTAATTAAAACCAGTCCAAATTCACTTGTTTTGATCTGGCCTTTTTCAAAAATACGGAAAAATGACCTTCAAAAACTGAATAAGTGATTGAATCTAATTTCATCTTGAAGGGGGGTGTGCAAGCAGATTCGGATGACTTTGTTGGAGAATCATTGCGGACAGAAGAGAAGTCGAGCTCATTTGCTGCGGAGCAGACTAATAGAGGTTCATTCTCATCTCAATCATCAGAAAAATCTGCAAAAGTGGCAGATAAGTTCGATCCTATAGATATTGGAGGGCAGAAGGAGACTGGGATATGGATCCAGCAGCCCGGTAGTGAAGTTTCTCAGACATGGGAACCTAGGAAGGGTAAGAGTAGACGCCCTGACACAGAGATCATTGGAGAGCAAAATAATCCCTTAGGGAGGAACCTTGCTAAGGCTCCTGGGGGCACTGATTATTGGAATCAAGAGGAGAAACAGTCTCGACACGGTGTCAGACGGAGCCTGAGGAAGTTGAGTTCGGTGTTCCATAGGAACAAGAAGGATGATCAGATCAGTATCGACAGTGGCGATGCGGTTACATCTCCATATAATAATGTTCGAGAAATACATTCAAGAAAAATCAAGGTAGATGTAATTGTCGAGAAGGATCAGAATTTGAGCCCTGAAGGCAGTGAATCTGAGAGTCCTGGCAAAGTAAATGTCAAGGACAAGGCAAAGGGCTTTCTGAAGAAGGCAGAGAAGTCAGCGCGGAGCTTTAAGCAGGCCTTGACAAGGAAAGGTTCTCAAAGTTCCCGTGGTGGAGATGCTTATGCAGGGAACACTCCATCAGATTCGGATTCTACAGATGACTCCTCTCTACCATCAATTTGTACACCTAGGATGGACAACACCATCCCTGTAGCTTCTCAGTCTATATCTTCAGATGGAGCCAGACACTCTCTTAGCCCGAGATCGACAGAGAAGGCCACATTATCAACAGATTCAAGTGGAGTTTCAATAGATTCAGGCAGTACTAGTATGGGGAAAGTGGCCGATATTTCAAGCCCGAAGCTTGCAGTTATCGAAGAAAAAGGTTTTGACATAGACAGTGTGAAAGGTTAGCCAATCCCAAAGCATGTGTTAAGTTTACACAGGTTGTGTTAAGTTTTTAAATGTCTATTGATTATTCACTTTCGCTAGAGTTAGGGGCTTCATTCTGTTATTAGTTGATTTTGGTTCAGGTTGTATGTTTTCTTGTTCTTTTATACAGTTACAGTTACAGTTTCTCACCATAAGAACTGATGGGAGAAATGGTGGTCTCGACCAATTCTGTGAGGATACTTAACAACTCTGTGAGAGATTGACCAAATCACTCATCATTCAACTGTATGCATGCTTTTTGCTAACAAGAATTTTACAATCTTGCACACCAAGAAACACAGGCTCAGGCCAACATGAAGAAGAGCATTCAGGAGTATTCCTTCATTCTGCCATTAAAGTATCATGCCATAAGTCGGACGTTGCCGGACGGAGTAGTTAACCTGCCAAGTGTGTACACAGTTCATCTCATCATCGAAGTGGAACTCATCTGTATACCAGTTCATGTCCTCTTCCAGAGCTGGAAGCACAGTGTCAATGTCGATCCATCCAAAATCCTATGATGAATCTGACCAATCATAACATCCGAATCTCCCGCTGATGTTGGCCGCATGATTTTCGCCATCCTCGTCCGAATTTCCAATGATATGCGTTCCCAGGCCATGACCACCTGTGGTGCTTTGGTATATCTCTGCCTCGAGAGATTGAATCATGTCGTCAAGACGGTCGTACTCTAGACTGTCTCCTTGTGAATCTTCGAGCAAGGCCATCAACAGGGAATTGTTGATTTCCAGTAGTTCCCCGCATAGTCCTTCGAAGTGTTCACCTAATTTAATGTCACCGGCAGATTCCCGTGCAACTGAAGAAGCCATCAACAAATGCAAATTTTAAGGAAGGTATGAGTGGAGAAGAAGGATATACATGTGACTGGATGATTGCAAGACAAGGGAGTAGACACTGTCCCTCTTGTTTCCGGTTGGCAGGTGACACCACTCTGGCCAGAGGAACTATGTGGGGGGATCCATAGAGTCTACTCCATCACTTGTCATTCTGTGTGCGGAGATAAATGATTTATCCATTTAAAAAAATTATATTTATAATATTATACTCATGAAAGTTTTTAATTATAATTTGAATAAATTCAATATTTTTTTAATAGATGTAATATAAATGTACATTAGCTATTTTGACTTTCACCCTACAATATCATTGTTAGGAATCTTTTCATCCTTCAATAGTTATTATGTGAGAATAGTAAAACTAGATTGTATCGCTGTGAAAGAGTAATTGTTCATTAGTTAGTTCTCACATGTTCAATGTTTTATCATTTTCTCTGCAATTAATTCAAACGGATATATAAAGAACAACTCCATAAAATCTCATATAAGAGAGCTTTTATATTTTTAAAACAATTATAAAAATACTCTTAGATTTTTATTATAAAAAATTGATTTAATTTTTTCCAAATTCTCTATATTTATATGTATACAACTTATTTGATAGAAAAATCAAAACTCTCTAATAATATGAATCTAAAGAATTTTGATCATTATATTTTTAAATTAAACAATATGAGTATAACACATTGAATTTATTATCTATTTGCACTCAACATAAAATTTTATTAAATTAAAACATTGAACGAAAACATTGTTATAATGAGGCTCAAGACTATGCATTTCAATAAACATTTCTTTCCTTTCCATTAACCTCCATGCGTAATCAATACATTCTTATCCCTCACCATTTCCCCATTTACCCCAACTTCATTTCTATCATTTCCCTCTTTGTCTCCTCTGGTGCATGTTCTATTAGTTCAAGTGAGTCTCCTTCCAATACCTAATTCTAAAATAGTGAGCGTATACACTACTATAAATAATATATTTTTTTTGTAAAAATATGAGATTTTAATCCATGCAATGCACATGTTTACAAATATATGAAAACCTTCCAAAAAATATATAGTAGTCTCTTGAGAAAGTCTACTCAAACTATATTAGGGGAGATATGAGTGTGAATGCTAATAATCAAATCATTCATAATATTGATTTAATTTGTACTCAAAATAATTAATATGAACTTTTAATAAGTTTTCTTTCCACTTTCAAAAAATTACTAAAAGAATTAGGTATTTGTAGTTATTTTTAAAACTCTTTATTTATCTAATAATTATCATCTTTGTATCATTATTTCACATACCATAATTACTTCTTATTCAAAACATTGTTGGTAAGAGATTTTTCTTTTGTAAAAGATATAATATACTCATGGTATACTAGTGCCATAATCAAATACCCAAAAGGAGACGTGACTCACCCAGGTTGTAACAACGAAATTTTTAGAGAAAAATTAAACTTAATCGTGCAGGAAATCGAGTTTAAACCAAAAAGGTAAATCCAAATTCGGATGAGAAATTAATTTGAATAAAAATTTAAAAATAAAAATAAATAAACATAAGATAATATAAAATTGGTAAATAGGGTTTTACCTCTATGGACAAATTTTATTAGAAATTAAATATCAAGAAATGCTCGGGTTGAATTAGAATTGAACTAACACATGCCAAATACTATACTATTTTTCTAATTGGTCCCAAAAATAGGAAAATAAAATTTTTTATTCCAAATTGTAAAGTATTGATACAACAATTTTTAGAAAAATATATTGGGCCAATAATTAGTCAAATTAGATGTGAACTGGCTAAAATTTTTTCAAAATTAGTGAACCAATCAATTTAATTAACTAGTCATATGTTGTCTTCCTTGCCCGAGTAGGAGGTACGTGAACCGAAAATTAACCGGACACTATTATCCCTCCACCCACTTTCTCACGAATTTTTCCTATATGACACGTAAAAGGGAATTGCTCAAAAAATTCATTTTTTATCAAATCTCATTCAACAAAAATGTCATTGAATTGAGAACTTGTCCATCTACCTCCTCATATGAGCACTTTATTTTTCTCTTCCTCAAATGTTTGAATTTCACTTTGAAAGTTGAGAGAGAGACCTTTTGGTAACCTCATGCCACTCAAAACTTTGTAGCATAAATTATCCCTTGTCCGACAACAAAACTTAATAATTTTGGTGTCATTGTGTGTGATCGGATGTTGACATTCTTTCCCACTTTTGCTCGAAATCGACAACTCCTTTATCGGTGCTAGCAAACTTGCACATTAACCGACCCCAACAACCTGTGAAGTAGTCGACGCCTTTCGAGGTCAAATTCATTGTCACTTGATGACCTAAAATTGCCCAAAATTCCCACGAACTCCTCTTGACTCACCTGACAACCTAAAATTGCCCCCAAGATTCGTGTTCGTACGTCACCATCAAAATTCCAACCATACGCTATTTTTAACAAAACTCTGTAAATCACAAATTACATACAACTTCGACCACCATTCGGAGTGATCCATGTGGAAAAATAATTTTGGGGAAGTTAGCTTTTCAACTACACTGTACTAGTCACCCCATTCTCTCTAGTGAGCCATAGTCTGAAACTCGACTATGTGTCATTTTTTGATGAAGGCCCAAACAAGAACAAATTTGCACTATTCTAGCCATGATCGGCCAGGAAGTGACTGTGGGGACTTAAGAAACATGTTTAGGGTCATGTTAGAAACTTTTATTAAGCTTATCAATGTGTTTTGTTGAAAGATAAAGTTGGGGGACTAAAATATAATTTTTGAAAAGTTTTGGGGTCAAAACATAATTTTAGAAAAATGGACACAAATGAAACTCAATAGAAGTCTATGGACCTAAAATATAGTGTTATAATGCTTAGGAACCTGAAGGGGTGACTTGAAAAATATTATGAATCTAAATAAAAATTTGGAAAAAGTTCATGGAAAAATGGTGAATAATGTAAAGTTTGGGGTGAAAATGTAAATGTTAGAACTTATGAAGTGGAGGAATTTGAAAGAAATTACATAATAATTATTTTTAAAAAATATAAGTATTAAAAGGTAAATTTTAGGAAAGTTAAGTGGCTAAGTAAAAATCTTAGAGATTTAGGGGAATTAGGGTAAATATAGTCCAAATAGGGAAACTTTGGATTTATGAATAATTATAGAATGGGTAGTATGAATGAGTTTATCACCATATAAATCGAGCAAACTAAGCTCAAGTGACAAACCATAATTTTAGAAAATTTTGGTACAGTACAAAAAATACAGAGGTGAACCAAATATGAGCATCACATATCCACATACTTGTATTCCCTGCCTGCCCTTTATGCAAAGTATGTCTAATGGAACATTTCCCACCATTTATGTAACTCAATATAGTCTATACCTTACATTCCCTCCCATCCATACAATTAGATATAACACAATCTTCATCAATCAAGTAACCATAAATATATACCAATCAATATTCATAAGCATACAACAAACACAACACAAAAATTATTCTCAAAGCATGGTTATCTCTCCATCATCTCAACTATTATCTCCTCGTAATATGTTATTATGTGTTTAACACAACTACCTATATATTACTTAATAAGTATAACAAGCTTCGACCTTCTATTAGCCAACCCTATTACACTATAGTACTCACTGGATCGCCTCCACTTATCATGTTCTATAGGGCTTCATACCCTCATATTATATAAATCTTAAATTTTAATATTCTTCAATTTGTTATTTTACCGTTATCACCTCTCATTCTTATATCAATATCTCACTTGTATATGAGATTTATGTATGAGACATACGACATTAAATTATCATTTTCCTTTTAATATATGTTTCCCAATTTTCCCTACATATTCATCAAAATGGCATTACCCTTTTTACATTATGAAAATCAAGTGATTGTCAATTCATTTTCTATTTTTCCTATACTTTTAAATTTAATTCTCAATATATATCCTTAAATCATTATTAATTTTATATACTTTACTGATTATTTTTATAATATTCATAAAAAATGCACACACATATTCATTTATAAAAAGTTATAAAGAAATCGTCGATAAATCTATATGAGATTTGTTCATTTCAATTTTCTTTCCAATTATCTCGTGCAACACAATAATCTTATTATAACAATATGATTAGTATATTAGTATGGTTAGTTAGGTATGCCCGGCGCAATTTTCGGAAATCCAAATTTATGGCTATAATATCATAACTCGTCTATTTTTCTCCACTTACTCTATTGTTCCAAACTTCTACACTTTTACAAATTATATTTCAATCTACATTTTAGGTTCGATTAATTGAAGTTGTAAATTCGTATTTTATTTAGTTAAATTCACATCACATTGCTATTTCATCGTGTATATATATATATATATATATGACAGCAACAGTTCCAGGCATAGAAGACATCTGCTGACACATTTCCTGACCTTGTTTTACTTGAGCTGTGATCCTTGATATGTCTCTCCTGGACCTATGGATTTAATAAATTTTCTGTTTAAAACGAAGCAGGATAGCTTTCGGTTAACTTGATAAGAAAAAAATAGAATAATTTTGGTAGAAATACTATGAAATTAACCAGTTTCAATATCCAGCAAACAAAAACTTAATAATAAAAGTGAGACACTTTCGGAAAATTAAAAAGAGAATTTCCAGCAACTACCAAAATCCTTCTCATGTCAAAAAAATGTAATACTTATTATTAAGGTGAACGTTTTTCTTATTCAGCCAAAGCAATAACCGAAGACTACAATATTGAGAATTTAAATATACCTTCTCAGATACAGTTACCGAATTAGAGATGTCTGGTTCAGTCACAGGTACTGTAGCACAAGTACTGATACAGGGAACAACAGGTTCAGAAGGGTCAGACTCGCCCACAGGGAAGTTCAATGTACTATCTTCACCTTCAACAGAGAAAGCAAGGGATCTTTTGGTGGGCTTCTGGCATGAACTGCACACTTTGTTATCCATTGATTTTTTACAGTTGTCATCATTAAGGATTGTTCTCTTTGGAGTCAAATGAGCAGGTGTTTCAATCAACAAACTTTTAGCTGAAGATGAAACTTCGACAATTGGACTTTCACAACCAATAGAGAGACCGTTGCTGATCAAACAGCTATAGTTTGAACTGCTGGAAACCCCGGGAAAACCTTCAGGAGTTGAGTCATCTTGCATGCTATCAATTGTTTGGCCATCCACAGCATCAGATTCTGCACACAGACTATCAACACCATTCTCATGCCTACTCTTAATGGCTTCTTCACACGCTGAAGGTAGATGAGGGCTTTGTGATATCAACAGGCTTGTTTTTTTCGAATCAGAGACTACAGCCTTATCAGAGAAATGCTTACGGAAGTGATGTGAGGCACCGATAACTTCCAATAAGATTCCAACTTCAGAAGTAGGTTGAGGTTGCACACCATAACCCCAACCAGCATCCTCTAGAGTACTATCTTGAGAATTTTGATTAAATATTTTTGGTAACATGGCCTCTGGAACATCACAATCCTGGAGGAAAGAAGACAATATATTTTTAAGTGTATATATCATCTCAACAGCTATAAGTGAAAAATGAGAAAGGCGGGAATTCATAGACCACATATTTGACATCATAAAAAAATCAATACCATTAATGCCAAAGTAGAATGAAATTAATATATCTAGGGTAACCAAAACAAGGTGTTGGACAAGTATATTATTATCATTGAATTATTATCAAATAAGCATTAGATATGATAGAAAAGTATATTATTATCAAACAAGCATTGGATATTGTAAAACCACACCAAAAAGTTTTGAAACTCTTATCTTTAAGAGTATGCACATAGTTGTATGCTTTTGTAAATAAATTACATGGTCAAATCAAATTAGTAAATAATTTGTAACAGAACTTTAATAAAACATTATCATTTTTGGTCAATCCCCACGCTCTAGTAGAGTACCTCTGGATGGGTGCCAACAAAATCCTCGAGCCTGGAGGCAAAAAGTTTGCTCACAGCCACAACTCTAGAATGTTCAGGATGAACATCAATGCCATCAAAGAGCAGAGTGATTTTCACATCTGGTATCATGCATAGAGTTTCCTTGTCATGTACTAGATACTTATCTATCTGTATGGTTTCTGGAAGTAGATATTTAATCTGTGCAAGGTGCCTGTACTGAAATTTTCTGCAGAGGACAAGGAATATGTCAAAAACAATAAAATTGAAAGGACAAGCATTCAAGGTGCAGCCTTCACTTTTGGTAAGATAGTCTTCTTTACAGACAGACTAAAACTACATTTCTTTTAGCTAAAATTTTCTGCTCAAACCCTTGATTTGTTACATTGTGTGTACCTCACAGGCACCCAAGTTAGATCTGACCTCCTTGGTCAAGACCTGACAGTATACTCTTATTAAATAATCAAATATAGTCTTCTTTACAGGCAGACTAAAACTACATTTCTTTTAGCTAAAATTTTCTGCTCAAACCCTTGATTTGTTACATTGTGTGTACCTCACAGGCACCCAAGTTAGATCTGACCTCCTTGGTCAAGACCTGACAGTATACTCTTATTAAATAATCAAATATGTGGTTCTTATTGAGAAATTAAAAAAAAATCATTTGACATGACCTCACCAAAGTTCATGTGGCAGTCAAATAGCCAAGGAAGAGTTTAGAAAACTCCGATTTTAATTCTTCAAGAAAGAAAAGTAAGTCACTAACCTACATAAACCATGATAAACAAGTAAATGAAGGAAAACCATCACAAGAAGAATTATTCACCTCTTTGCCAGAACTTCCACTTGAGAACTGACATTTCGAAATGTTGGCAATTTCTTGCACAAATTTAGCAACCTCAAGGAGCATATCATCTTATTAAAGAAATCCTCGATGATCTTATACCTGTAGCAGTACCAACAAATCAGAAAAACTTGCCAAAGTCTTGGAGAAAATTAAGCAATATAAACAGGAAGAAAACCTCTCCAAGAGCTTGGGCTCAACGCGAAGAGGTTCGCTTGTCTTCTGAGGCGTCTGCAAAGTTATATTAGATTCTTCCATACTCCTGACTGTTCCGCTGCTCTTCTTACTTTGCTTCTCCTCCATTTCTCAGGAAGACAATTAAGAGAAAAGATTCACTGGAAGATGCAGAATCAACGAGAATGGAGGAGACAGATGGAAGATAGAAACCCTATCACATGAGACCAACGGGAAGGAGATGGAAGAGAGAAACCCTATCACAGGAGACCAACGGGAAGGAGATGGAAAGTGGCTCTCTTCAAATGAGAGTGGACTGGTAAGCGCAGGATGGTTACTATATCCCCAGAAAGTTACTATTATTTCCAATTCTGCTTTCCAGCCAATTTTATGACCGTGAGCGCCCTTCCCCCGCTCCTTTTTTTTTTGGCCATTCCCAAGTTTAATAATAACAATTTAAATTTCTGAATAAGTATTATATTACTAAAATTGTTACATCATTGTCAGCACCAACAATAGAGCAAGGGCAAAAAAAAAAAAACAAGGTAGAGTTTTACATATGTACAATATATTGCAATAAAATTTTACAAGAAGATATTATCATAATAAATATATAAAAAATAATTAAAATAATATTTATTAAAAAATAAAATGGTATATATATAACAATATAATCAATCTTTATATACATAGAGAAATATTTTTCTTTTATTATGAAAAGTCAATACAAATATGTCCGGTAATCTTCTTTTTTTAATTGTGTAAAAAAAATTATTTTCTTTTAAGAAAAATGTATTGATTGTAATATAAATAGATCAATGTATTATTATTGGACACTTCTTCAATTAATAATCTTGTGTAACTTGTCAATACTCACCATTTTATAGGTAAAATTGACGACATTAATACTCAAAACAGAAAATAAATCATTATTTTTTAGCAAAAATTTTAAAATTTTCTTTAAATCACAGTACCAAAAAAATGGTTTAACAACCGTAATTTAATATAAGAGTTGATAAGTAGTAAATTACAAATTTCGTAACATGGAAGAGTGCTATAATAAATGGCAATGATGGTCGGGGGAGATCCTCCACTTCCGTGTCTAGCTTACTAATATTTCACCTGTAATAGTTTGGTGGAGGGTGAGCTCGGATTTTAGTGAGTGGGACACTGATATCATGCCAATACATAGCTTATATCCTATATATTTTCCATAAAACCACCTAGAATATATACTCTCTACACAAGTCACGTAGTTTATTTTTGCCCCTTGAGATGCACGTTTCAAGCCATCTGACTTGCAGTCTAAGCTATAGTTGGGTTATCCTCGATCTCCCCGTTTTGCCTCTTACACTTCTAGTGCATTAAAGACAAACACCGATACTCAGTCTGTAAACCTTGCTCTTTGGAGTTAAGGAAAATCGGGAAAAGAACCGATCAAATCGAGTCCAATTGAAGGTATGGATCGGTTCCTACACTTCCATACGTTTCAACTGAGCTTTGAACCGCGTCATTTGGGTCTAAATTGAGCTTAAACGAAGATTCGTCGAAAAACTGAACATAAAGAGAGAAAGCTTTGAAAGCTTATCATAAGAGGTGCAGCAGTCCGATCTCTCTATCAGGGAAGATATCTCTCTTCTTGAGGTATCTTCTAGGATCAAGAATTCCTACAATTGACCTCAAATTAAGGGAGAATTTCATCAGTGAAATTCTATATTTTCTCTCTCTAACTTCGATCTGCAACGACTAAGAAGGGCCAAATTGGCTTACCTTTCAACTTAGTTAAGGTCGTCTAAGGGCGATGGGGATGTTGGGAGGGCTTGTTTTGGTCGGAGGAGGGCTGAATTCGGTCATTTTCAACTCGGCCAAAATAGGGCAGCTTCGGTCCGTCGGAGCTGCTTCACTGTTTGTTTACGTTGGCACTTCTCTGGCGATCCTCGAACCAAATTGAGATTGCTATGAGACAGCTAACTTCCCCCGGAGTCTAAAGAACCCGACCTTGCCTTGTGAGGTTGAGAAAAATGCTCAAGTCGGAGCTCTGGTTCGAGATTCACAGGAAATTGGAGCAATTGAGAGAGAATGGAGTTTTCATGTGTGAGGAGAATGAGTAGAGAGGAGCTCTTTATATAGGGAGCTCGGGGACTCTCTAGTCATTCATTTAGCACTTTTATGACACTCATTCATGGCTTGAAATGCCCTGAACAGAGATGATTCAGCTTCATCGCTGCTGTCCGTTCTTCCAGCGAGTGAACAGTGTTGTCATCTAAATGAAGAAGACGACACTGTTTCGAACCGGGTTTAATGCTTAAATCGATTGGTTTAGGCTCGATTTGACCAAGTTTTTCAAAATTAAAAAATTTTAAATTCATTCTCTATCCAATGGTGGCTTGAATTCCCCAATTTGAATAATTTAAGCCACCTAGAAAAATGAATTTAGAAATTGGTTCAATGATGATTCAAACCGATTCAATCCGGTTCAGGTCCAGTTCACCTGAATTAGTTTGGTTTTCTCTTCCAATTCATCTCGAAGTCTTTTTCCATAATTTTTATAACTCTTTAGGTCATTCGTGATTTGTAAATTTTCTGATTTGCCCTTTCTCTAACGGTTAAGGTTCATGAACGAACTCGATTTTCTAATTTGGAAATGAGTGGTTCTTTTCCCGGTTTTCTTATTACAAAAGAACGGGGTTTACATAAATGGTTCCAAGACTGAGATAAGAACACATCCTTCTTTCATCAGACGATTTGTGGAACTCCCAACACTGTGATCTAGATAAAAACCCTCAAGAGGAAGGGTCTTACCCCTAAGCGGTTTGAGGATTTGGAGCAAAGAAATAACATTTGACATGGGGGTAAGACAAGCCAATGATAATAAGTTCCATAAAGTAAGTGAATAATTGAAGGGAAAGGAAATCCCTTCAGCACGATGCCTAGGAGACTAAGTGAAAGGGGTAAACCAATGTGCCAACAAACCAAAGTGAACTCCAGTTGAAATCAAGATAATTAATTCCCGATGGAAAGGGGGTATAATTAAGTTTTGGGGATAAAACTCCTAAAAGGAGGGGAGAGTTGTGAAACATGTCTTTTCGGATCAAGAAAACCAGGAAAGAAATTGGCAAATCTCATGTGAAAACTAAGCCATTAAATGAACCAAAAATGGTAAAGAAGGGTTAAAATGGGAAATTGGAAAATCACAAGTGACCAAGAAGTCATACAAATCATGTGTAAGAACCATGAAGCAAATTGGATGGGAAAACCAGACCGGTTAAGGGTGAAATGGACATGAACCCGATTGAACCAGGTTGAACCGGATTTGATAATTCATTTTTTAGGTGGCTTAAAAATGTCAATTTGGAGAATTGAGGCCACCACTAGATAGAAAATGAATTTAGATTGATTTAGAAAATTTTAATTTTTAGAAAATCAGTTCAATCAGGCCTGAAGCGGCTAATTTTCATCACCGAACTCGATCAGACCTGACTGGTCAATGAACAATGTCATCGTCTTCCTTAGAATGACAGCATTGTTCATTGAGGCAGTAATAGTTTCCTTTTCCAGTGAGGGAATATTCCCTCCGATTATGGCATTTTCCTATGAGAATATGCTCAACCAATATGGAAACTGGTAGAGCATAGGGTCCCCGTGCTCCTTATATAAAGAGCTCCCCTCCATTCATCCTCCACACACCTCCACCCTTTGAAGAAGGAGAAGTGCTCCATTTTCTGATGAAGCTCAAACTAGAGCTTAGAAGTGGGCACTTCTCTCAACCTCAAAAGGCGAATTCAGATCCTATATATTATGGAGGAAGTCAACTACCTAACGACAACCTTCATTCCACTGGAGTACCACCGGAGAAGCGCTGGTGGGTCGAAATAGTGACGCAACTCCATCGGTCCCGAAGCTGCCCTATTTTGCCTGATATGAATTCGGCCAATTCAGACCTCCTACGACTGAATCAAGTCCTCCCTTAGCCCCCACAACCATCACACGACCTTCCTAGAGGGAAAAGGTAAGCCAATTTGATTCTTCTTCGTCAGAGTAGTTAGGTGCTAGAGAGAGAAAATTCTGAATTTAATTAACCAAATTCCCACTGATCCTGACATGAATTATAGCAATTCCTAATCCTAGAAGAATCCTGAGGATGAGAGCTACATTCCCAAATCAAGAGCTCAGACTGTCGCACCTCTGATAGTGAGTTCTCGAAGCTCTCTCTACACTTAGTTTTCTGAGGAAGCTCTGTTTGAGCTTATTTCGGACCCAAAAATTGTGATTCAAAGCTTGGTCTGATCATAGGGAGGTGAGGAAATTGATTAGCATCATGATATGGGACAATTAACATGAATTGAATGGTCAATTTGATGTGATCAGATTCGAGTCAATGAAAGGGGTGAAATTGGGAAGAATTTAGGGAAAATTGGGGATTTCAAACAATTGGAGGACCTTAGTGAAATTTTTCAAAAATTGAAGGTCTATTGGTAAAGAGGAAGATGTTAGAGGACCAATTGGTCATTTTTGAAAGAATTGGGACCAATTTGGCTATTTTTAAAAACTTAGGGTTAAATTAGTAATTTTGAAAAAATTGGGGACCGATTGGAAATTTTGGAAAAATTGAGTCCCATTTTCAATTTTGAGGAAAATTAAGGACCCAAGGAGGATATTGGAGATCCATGAGGCTTAATTGGGAATAAATGAGCACTAGGGACCTAAAGTCAAAGAATATGAACTTTAGGGATTTAAATGCAATAAAACCAAGAAATCAAGGGCCTAGTTGCCAATAAATGAGAACAAGAAGCTTTTAATGTTGAACCCTTCCGAATAAGGATACCCAAATCATGTAGGGATGCTTGGGATCAGAATGTGAACAAAGGGAGAAAGACTTGGACTTGGAAAACTGACTAGGACAAACGTGTTACACTCATCGGGTGAGTGGGACATTTTAAATGTCATACTCGATTGGGGTGATGAGTACACTTTTATTAAATTCAAAACCTATTTACTGGTTGTAAGTGGTATTATTTAAAGTTATACCCAGTTGGTATGATGAACTCCTTTACTAAAAGGAAAGACCACCAAGAGTGGGAATTTCTCTCATCATACTCGGTTGGTATGATGAGTGCATTTTGAGCTTAAAATCCCTTTTTCAGAAATGATCTCCCTGAACTGTGTGGTAATGCTTAAAACATTATTCAAACTTTTCTAATGAGAGCTGAGACAACTCCAATAGGCCGGAGGCATTTTTGAACTTATAGAGCTCAAGGCTTAGTTTTGAAAAACTCGTGATGTGGGCCCAAGGCCAATGGGCACGGGCTGGAACCTATAGAAAAACATGAGTAAAAGATCCATGAAAACTTTCATTAAAATTGGAATTTTGTGTGTGACTTGCCACAGTACCAAGTCAGGACTGATAAGGCTCGATGGGCTAGTGGCAGTACGCTAGGACTAGGTCAACAGACCGGTCATGCAAACAATTATAGGCCAGGTCGAGTGTCGAGGTCGCTGGACTGTCAACACCAAAGATAATGGCAAATGTGCTATGACTGTTGTTTATGCATGCACTCTAATTTGGTACCATCGTGACACCCATGAGGGGTAGTCATGGATTCCAAGGACTGTTGGATGACCGTGTGGCGATAAGGGCAGGTTATCATACCAGTTAGTCATGAAGCTGGTTAGAGCTTCTTGCACATGAAACCAGGGTGAGTGGGTAGGATGAGGTCTCCGTCCTCATACGGACATGAAGTGATTTCGGGTGTGAGGGTTGGGTACTTGGGGCATCACTCGGCCTCAGGGTAGAAGTGGCCGGACTTCTATTAGGGTGGATAGCAAAGTTGTGCTGATCCCTAAGTGGGTGCAGTCAGGGACTACCCTGCGAATGTGTGTAACCTTTATGAGAAAGGGCGTGTGTATGTTTGTTAAACACCTCCCAAGCAAAGGGAAGTGCTAAAAGAGCTAAAATATACACAATAAGTGAAATAGATGAAAGGCTTTGAAAAATGATGTGTCAAAGGGTTTTGATAAACTATCTTTGAAAAACTCACTCCCAACACCCGCTTACAGAGTTGTAGAAACATAACCCCTTCCTTTAACCCTTTTCTTAGGAAAAAGGAGACCAAACTTAGAGAATTTCTCGAAGTTGAACCCTAAGTCAAGTTTGCCTAAAGTCCTTGTTAATTATTCAAGTGTTGTTTAATGTTATTCTAGGAAACCATGTCTGAAGGACGCCTGACTCCTTGTGGTGTAAATGAAAGGGTAACCCTTTATAGACTAAAGGGAGTGGCAGGTTACTCACAAGGTTCCGACCAAACTAGATCGGAGCGTGACATCATTGGTCAGCCTTGCAGATGAGGCTTCTTCTCAATTGACCATTGATTGAGGATGCGTGTCACTCTCCTATTTGTCGGTCGCCACACACTTGGATTTTCCTCCTTTTACCGTTGATTGATGACACATATCGTGCTTTGATTGGTTAGCACTACCATGCATTGACTTAGCATCAGACGGGGTGCGCTTCGCCATGTGTCATGCGTTGATTGACTGCGCCAACTGACTGAGCGCTGACCCAGTAGCAGTTTGTTGACTGGCTACACCATTGATTGGTTCGGTCCGACCGGGTTTAGTGACCCGAAATTGAAAATTGACTCGTTCAGGTCTGATTAGGCCAATTTTCCAAGAATTAAAATTTTCTATATTTCCCTAAATTCATTTTCTACCTAATGGTGGCTTCAATTATCCAATTTGGTATTTTTAAGCCAGCTAGAAAAATGAATCTTTGAATTGGTTTTTCACGGTTCAATCTGGTTTAGATCAAGTTCACCCTAAATCGGTCCGATTTTCTCATCCAATTCACTTCATGATTCTTTTCCATTATTTTTAGGGATTTATTGGCTAGTTGAGATTTTCAAAATTCCCATTTTGACCCTTCTATGCTGAATTCTGGTTCGCTTAGATAATCGATTTTCTCTCGAAATTTTTTGGTTCCCTATTTTGAGAGAACAGGGTTTACACTTGGAGTCCTACTTAAGCGATCTCTTGTTCCTTGTACAATGATTAGAGCAAGAAAAGGAGATTCGTTCAAGCACCTTATTCCACTTAAACTAGTTTTCAAAATCCTCCTATGAAGTTATTGTTTCACCCATCCGGCTTAGTTTACTTGACTTACTAATAGAGGAACCATCCATTCTCTAACTCTTTCTAAGGTTAGTCCATAGGGCTTAAGGTCAATAACCTCTCAAAGTTACACTTTCCTAAGTGCTTGACATTCCCTTATTTACCACCCAGTGACCTTATTTTTCCAAATTTAAAATTTGCTCCCCAAGTTGAACAAAAATACCATTTGGCCCTTTATACCTTAAACCCTTTCTTTTTTGGACTTTAGACTTTCCTAAGCCTTTCATTTGAGTCCTTAAGTTTTCTTAAGCCCATTCTTGTCCCCAAAGTTCCTTAAAATATTTCTAAGCCTCATTTCTCATTATTTGCAAAATGATCCTTAACTTGGGCAAAATTACATTTTTCCCCTTTTCTTTACAACTTGTCCTTCTGGGGCTCTTTTATTATTCCATTTTCCATATAGGTCCATAGACTTTCTTTAATCTCATTTAGGTCATTGGACATCCCAAAAATCACATTTGGATGCACAAATTCCTATATTTGCACTTTTGTCCTTGACTTTCCCCTTTATTGCATATACTTAAGCATTCCAAACATGCCAACCTAATGCCAAACGTTTACCAATCTTTCCAATTGGTCCTAAAATTTAATTTTGACTCTTAAGAAGACCTCACAAAAATTTTATTCACAGTTGGGTCCTCTAACTTTTCCTTATTTATGTAACATAGGGAAATCCCAATTCAAAAATAAGGTCGAATTGTACCAGGAAATAGGATCGAACCGAGAATGAAAACTCTAACCGGGAATTTAAATCAAACTGTGCATGAGGGGAATGTTCGATAGAGAGTCCTAGAGGGATGAAATGAATCACGAGGGACCTTAGGAAATGTCTTGGGAATCGAGATCAAGGATTGGGAAAAACTCGAGATAAAACTGACAAGAACTAGGTTCGAGCTGACTCAGGTCATAAAACCTCCTGAAGTTTAGAGGGGGTTAAATTATATCACTGGAAAATCCCAAATTAATAACCAGACCAAGTTGAACTGGGAAATGGGATCGAACCAGGAAGGAAAACCTAAACCGAGAAACTAAATCAAACCTAAATATGAGAAGGGATCGATGGAGAGGCTAAGATGGATAACAATGGTCATGAGGGACCTTAGGGAACGTCGTAGAATATGAGATCTAGGATTGGGAGAAACCCAAGAAAGAACCTGCATGAACTAGGTTCGGGCTGACACGAGTCACAAAGCCCCCTGAATTTTAGAGAGTGTTAAACAAATCGGAATGAGTTGGTTATCGAGTCCATTTAATAGAAAATTTAATGCATAATTTTTTGGTTTTTTTCTAAGAAACGACCAAAAAAAGGGTGAACTAGGCCAAAAACTATAGAACCGATTGAAAAATTCTTTGAAAACTAGATCGGTATAGTGTAGACCAGTTAGTGCGCCACGTCGGACGCATGTGCTGCACGCACAGCCACACACACACGTGTCATCTCTCTTGCCTGCCCCGACCCGAATTCTGCAAATTAACCCGATAAACAACGACAGATAACTTGAAATCCACCTCCATAAAGATTATATCATTCATAATGCTACACACAATGGCAAGGAGCGTGAGGACAGAGGACCTATGTAGAGCAAGGGAATCGAGATAAGGTACTTGTGTTTAATAATAGGTGTTTCAAGAAAGCTAATCACTTTCTGATGTTTGTTGCGATTATTTATTCACTTTGAAAAGTTATTTATAAAAGTTTAAATTATGAGTGGATTTTGGAAGGTTGTACTTATCTCATCCTTTCAACTTGTCGTTTCTACTATAGTGAGGTACCCTCTACCATAGTGTAGAGCATGATTGTTGTTATATAGGTCCAACTCATGGATTGAGTCATGTGTGACATGTTTGATCTTAAAGGACTCACAAGAAAGAGAACTAGCTTCCCCTACTGATAGCGCTGACCACCATGTCACTACCGGTAAGAAATTGATGTTTTCTCTCTAGAATAAGTTTTCTTGTGAAGAACAGTTCTTAAACATTTCTTGGCCAAATCGTATGATTTAAAGCTTGAAATCATTGTGGGGACATGGGTGAGATGTCACACCCCGACCTGATTTAGTCAGAACCCTATGAACAACACACCACTCCTTTCGGTATTTTAAAATGTAATTTGTTTCCATAGTTCTGGTAGGGGTCCGACGTAATCCAAAAAAAATATTTCAAAATATTTTAAAGAAAATATATTTCTATAAAACATACCAAAATATCATTAAAGCATAAAACGTACCGTGAAGGTAATTCTCCATAAGCGTTCCTCTTCATGGTTTTTCCTAGGAAGTTTAAGGAAAGAGGGATGAGTTAAAAACTTAGTGACAAGTTTCAAGATATAAGGTTTAGAGAGATAATTGAATATAATTCATATCACTTTATTATTTATTGTATTAGACAAACAACAAAACACCTTTTTTCTCATAAAAAAGGATCACTCATTTGTAGAACAAACCATGTGAGGCTACTACCTCGGCTTGTCCCACTTATGGCCAATGTCTTTACCATCCACATTGGTGAGAGGCAACAACCTCTACCACATTGGTGTGAGGCTACAACCTCAATCAATTGTCTATGCGAGCACCATTGCCCAAACATTATTTGAATGAAGGTGTCTGCTATACCAGGACGAGACCTCTCTTTCTTCACCTCGATCTCGAATGCGCATTGGGACTCCCGGAGCCCCATGACATACTAGACCAACAATAACTTTTTTTGCCCCAACCTCGTTGTCCAGTAGACCTTAGAACCAACACTACCACATACTAGACGTCTCTTTGGTTCCACAAAATATTACAATCTTACAACAAAGTAATTTTGGATATTAGATCCTTTCTCTTTAGGTTGCCAGCCCAACAGGCTCTAACCCAACTCATGGCTTTGCAGCTTAAACACACATTGTCCATTTGAGATAATATTATCAAGATGATAACTCAAGTTTTATCTACGGGACTAGACCCGTTTCCATTAGCCTTGGGTCCACTGTACGAGTTTTCAAAATAGAATCTATAGTATTTGTGTTTCATGCTTCAATGAAAATAACTCCCAAAAGTATTTTGAGTAGTGTCACACAGTCAAAGGAGATTATTTTCTTAAAAGGGGTTTATAAGCTTTAATTTGCATTATTCAGCCCAATCGAGACTGAAGTCAGAAATCCCACTCACCTGGAATCAATAATTCGTTCATCCCGGTTTAATTTTCGTTTTCTCGTAAATGTATCGCAATTGTAGGTCAGGGTCTTCTTTCCACATCTATATTATCATGAATAATGAGTTTGTCAATTATAAGAATTATACTTAGGTTCCTATATTTTCCTCTTTAACATAACAGTCTCTAAGTTTATTTTATTGGCAATAATTTTTCAATTATTTATCATAATTTCAAATTTTACTTTATTTGTAATTTTATCCCTTATATAGTTTTAATAATATAAAATTATTTAAAATTTCAAATAAATCCTTATATTTATTTTTAGTTTCAATTAAATTCCCTAAACACTTACTATTTGGAAATTGACCATCAATTGGTGTTAATTTCACAATAATCCCCAAATTTTCAAAAATTCCCAATTTACCTGATTTTCTCAAAATTACACTTTTGCTCCAAATCTTAAATTTGTCAAATTGAACACTTAAACTTAGTTAATTGCATCCTATCACGCCACTAATAATCTTTCTACCTCTCCATGATCATATAAAGTTTTGAATTGCCCAAACAGAGGCACAATTGTCGTAGCTCTTGTTATGGGGAGCTAGCTCTCGTTTAGAGGATCATTTTAGGATCAAACTTCACCTCAATTGATGTACTAAGCAAGGAGAATTTGATAAGTAAAGTTTTCTCATTTTCTCTCTGTAAATTTACTATTTCGGTGAAGGGTGGTAGCAATTGCTTACAAAAAAGGCTTAGGGAGGATGAGGCTTAGCCGTGAAGAGTCATGGGAGGGTCGATTCCATCGTAGGAGGTCAGAGGTGGTCGAAATTGTGCTTGAAAACCTCTACCCAAATTTGCTCATCGAGTGCATGTACTATGTGGGCTCAACAGAGCTTCTCTGGTAATCCTCGAGCTGAATGGAGAGTGCAAGAAGGTAGAGGGCTTCCTCAAGAATTCAAAGAACCCGACTTTGCATTCAGAGGTGGAGAAAAAAGGTCGACGTCGAAGCTCTGGTTTAGGGATGGTCGGATTTGGGAGCAGTACGTCTTCTTCGAGCTTTGGAGGGATGAGGATGATGAATGAAGGGGAGCTTTTTATATAGGGAGCTTGGGGACCAACTGTACTATCCATTCATCAGATGGTCAGCCATTAACTCTTTGATTTAAGGCCTTGTCGAAGGGATTTATTGGCCACTAGAGTAATGGTAGCCATTTTGTCCTTCCTCCTTCTACCCGTTCAAAGGTTGAAAACGACACTGTATGCACGTGTGATCTCCGCACATGTGAGATGCCACATGGCATGCCGTGATTGGCCAGTTTTGCTTATGCGACATCTTACTCAGCGTCCAAGTCATCCATTGACTGGACATGTTGTGACCTTCCATTGGTCGCGTTGTCCGACATGGTGTTTGACCAAATCTGACTATTGTTTGACTATGACATAGGGAGTCTTATGATTGATTGATTTAAATTTGTCAATTTTCCCCCTTGATGCAGTGTGCCTTTGCCACGTGTTTGCATTTGATTGGCTATGGCCATCTAACATGGCTTTGCCACGTGTCGACTTCTAGTTGGTCAACGATTTTGTGACATCCTAGTCGATTGCTGATGTGGCACCTTTTCCACATGTGAGCCTCTCATTGGTCAGCCTAGTTGACCGTTGACTAAGGACACATGTCATGCTCTCATTGGTCAGTTTCCCATGATGTGGCTTTTTCTTCGACTAAGAACACATGTCACACTCTAATTGGTCAACGCTTTCAGATGCTGACTGAGCGACTAATTGGGCCCACTTTGCCATGCGTCACGTGCTGACGGGTGCTCACTTGGCAGGCGGTCCGTTGACTTGCTGGACTGTTGAACGATTCAATCGAACTAGAAATGGTGACCTGAAAATGAAAATCGGTCAGTCCATGCTTGATTAAACCGATTTTTCTAAAAATTAAAATTTTCTAAATTTATAAAAATTCATTTTCTACACATTGGTGACTTCAATTGCCTAATTTAATATTTTTAAGTCACCTAAAAATGAATATTTGAATCAGTTCTTCTTGGTTCATCCCGGTTCAGATCTGGTTCACCATGAGTCGGTCTGGTTCTCACATCTCATTTTGTTCATGATCCATTTCCATCATTTTTTTTATCTTCATTGCACATTGGGGGTTTTCAAATTTCCCAGTTTGGCTTCACTTTTCCAATTTCGGTTCACTTTGAACCTTAGTTTTCTCTAAAAAAAAATTTAGTTCTCATTTTTCGCTTTCTCAATATGGGAGAACGGGTTTTACAAGAGATGATTTGTAGAATGATAGACTGAAATAGTAGGCTTAAACTTGGTTTCATGATGAACAAAGTTTTGGGGACTATTTTGTAAATTAAAGAAAGTTGGGAACTAAACTACAAATAAGAATAAGTGTTAGGACTCAATTGGAGATAACAGAAACGTTAGGGATATAGGAAAAATATTTAAGAACATTAGGGATTTAATTGGAAATAAGGTAAAACTTAGGGATATATTTTCCATTCAAGAAAAGTATAGGGACTTGTAAAAGAGGACCAATTATCATGTATAGTTTAGTTTTGGGAAAACTTCATAAATTATGAGAATTTAAGGCTCAGATATTAAGAAGAGGGTCTCTTAGAAATTTTTATTTTTGAGAAAACTTGTTGAATCAGGCCTGAACCGGCCGATTTTCACCATTAAACCCAGTCGGACCAGACCAGTCCGGTCCGGAACAGTGTCTTCTTCTTCTTGGGATGATAGCACTATTCATCGGTTCAAAAACTTTCCATTCCCGGTGAAGGAATATTCTCTCCGACCAGGGCATTTTTAGGTGAGGATAAGCTCAACTAGAATGGAAACTATTTATGTAGAGGGTCTCCGAGCTCCCTATATAAAGAGCTCCCCTCCATCCATCCTCCACACACCTCAAATCGTCCTCCTCTCCTAAGTGTTGTATTTTCTAGCGAAGCTTAAACCAGAGATCCGACTTGTGCACTTTTCTTAGTCTCAGAAGGCAAAGTCAGGTCCTACAAACTCCGGGGGAAGTCAACTACCGGATAGCAACCTCCCTTCGACCTGAGGATCGCCGGAAAAGCGCCGACGGGGATCAAATAGTGAAACAGCTCTGTTGGTCCAAAGCTGCCCTGTTTTGGCCAAGCTGAATTTGGACAATTCAGACCTCCTTTGGCCAAACCATGCCTCCCCAAAGTCCCCACGGCAATCACACGACCTCTACAGAGGTGAAAGGAAGCCAATTCGGCCCTCCTCCATTATTGCAGATCGGTTTTAGAGAGAGAAAGTGCTGAATTTTGCTAACCAAATTCACCTTGATCCTAACATCAATTGTAATGATTCTTGATCCTAGAAGGACCATAAGAATGAGAGATCAATTCCTAGATCAAGAGCTCAGACCTCTGCACCTCCAATAGTAAGCTTTCTCTCTCTATAAACAGTTTTTAAGGGAAGCTCCAATTTAGCTCGTTTCGGACCCAAATTCTGCAATTCAAAGCTCCACTTGATTGTATGGAAGTGTAAAAATTGATTGTTTCCATCAATTATACCAATTAACCCCATTTGAATGGCCAATTTGGAGAAATCAAATTCGGTAAGTGTAAAGGGGTGAAATTGGGGAAAAATGTGGATTTCGAAAAAATTGTGGGAACTCCATGCGATTTCTCAAAATTGAAGGTCAAATGGCAATGAGAAAGATGTTGGGGACAAGTGGTCAATTTTTGAAAGAATTAGGGTCAATTGGCTATTTTTGGAAAGTAGGGGCAAAACTATAATTTTAGAAAGATTAGGAACCAAATTGGGAATTTGGAAAACTTGAGCCCCATTCAAAATTTTAAGTAAAGTAAGGACCCAAGGTGGATACTAGAAGCCTTGGGACTGGATTTGGGGAAACGTTAGCATTAGGGACCTAAAGTTAAGAAACATGAACTTTAGGGACCTAAGTGCAATCAACCAAAGATTTGGGCATAGTCGCTCATACGTGAGAAAATGAAGGTTGCCATGTCGAACCCTTACTGATAATGATACCCAACCCATGTAGGGACACTTGGGACCGGAACACCAGTAAGAGAGAGCTAGCATGGACTTGGAAACTGACTAAAGATGAACACGTCACAGTAAAGGGGTGAGAGGGATTATCTAACTTTATACCCGGTTGGTGTGTTGAGCACTCGGCCTAAAGTTAAAAATCTACTTGTTAGTTGTGAGTGGGAACTTTATACTTTATATCTGGTTAGTATGATGAGTTTCCCTATAGAAAGCAAAAACACGCATACCGATTGTAAGCGGACCTATCATCACAACCCAGTTGGTGTGATGAGTTAAAAAGAGATTTTGTTAGAAGTGTTCTCCCTTGAATGTGTGCCATTGCTTAAACAATTTGGGATACCTTGTTGACGTGAGATAGAACAGCTCTTATAAGCCAAAGGCCTTGGTTTTGAACTCATAGGGCTAAAGGCCCAATTTTGAAAAACACGTGCAATGGGCCCAAGGCCAATGGGCATGGGCTAAAGCCCGTAAACAAACATGTATAGGAAGAGCCATGAAAACTTTTATTAAAAATGGAATCAATTGTGTGATTCACCACGGTACCAAGTCAGGACCGATAATACTCGATGGGCTGGCGACAATGTGTCAGGGCAAGGTCGACGAACTGGCCAAGACAAATAGTGTTAGGTTGGGTTGAGTGTTGGGGCCGTTGGACAGTTGACACCAAAGAAAATGGCTAAATAATGAAAAATTATTGTTTGTGCATGCACTCATGGATTTGAGACCATCAAAATGCCCTAGAGGGGTAGTGATGGGTTCTAAGGGCTACTCGACAATATGGTGGAGATAAGGGCAGTTCGTCGTGTCAATTAGTCATGAAGCTCCGGGCTTCTTGCACATGAGACCGGGGTGGGGTCAGGATAAGGTCTCTGTCCTCATACAGACACGAAGTGGATTTCGGGTCTGTGGGTCGAACGTCTGGGACGTCCGCTCAAACTTAGGGTAAAATTCTAGGACTTCTATAAGGGTGGACAGCAAAGTCACGCTAATCTCCAAGTGGGTGTAGTTTGGGACTGCCCTGTGAACATTTGTACCCTTTATGATAAAGGGCATGTGTTTGTTTACTAAAAGCCTCTCGGGGCAAGGGCATGTGCTAAGAGAACTAAACACACCTAATATGGAATTGGAAAAAGCCCTAAGATTTGAGAAAAACTTTGAAAATGATGTTAAACATAGGGAATTGTTAGTTTTGATGCTTCGTTGTCCTTGAGTCTGCATACCTTGAGAGTTTTCTTGTGTAGTCTTCTTTGTCAAATGATCACTTAGAGTCCTTCTAGATTTCTCGATTCCTTATTTCAATTTCTTTAACTTGGATGGGATTCTCCTTAGTTTCTATGGTAGTATAGGCTTGTTTGGTCACTTTCTTTGAGGCCATCTTCTTTGAAGATCACATCCTTTAAGAGATAGGGTTTTTAGGAATTTGGGGTATTTCATTAATAGAGTAGTACAATATGTTGGGGGTTTTGACCCTATTATAGAAAATGGTCACAAAATAAATAGGGAGCTACAGGATTCTCCTAGGTAAGGTTATATGCCCTTTGCTGGTATTTATGGCTTCATGCTTGGCTTCCTTCGTACTTAGAGTTGTGACCTCAATACGTCCTAGCACCATCCTCCTAGATACTTTCCCATTTGGTCTTTTGAGACTTCTACCATGCCTCAGGCATTGAGAAGCTTCTAGGGTTGCCTTCCTACGAGGATAGGGTGTTTAATAGAGTCATTCCTAGTTTTCTTGGTTCCTCTCCTAGGAGCCATCTGGAAATTTTAAGGTCAATCCTATTAGTTACTATATTTTCTAGTCTTGATTATGTATTCGAGGAAACAGGCTCTGATACCACTAAATCGTGGAAAAGAACCTTAGGACAAATTGGGAGAAAAAAACCAGACCAGTTCGGATGAACCAGATTGAACCGGTTTATGAACTGAGTCGGTTTATGAACTGAAACCGATAGAGAGAGGGCAAATAAGAGAATTTATGGATTCCAAGTGACCTAAAGAGTCACATAAGTCATAAAAAAGGACTTTAGAATGAATGGGGGATGAAAACCAAACCAGTTCAGGTGAATTGGATTTGAATTAGATTGAACCAATTTGGACCGGTTTGAACTACTATTGAACTAGATGCTAAATTCATTTTTCTAGGTGGTTTAGAAAATTCCAATTGTAGAATTGAGGCCACCATTTGATAGAAAATGAATTTAGATGAATTTAAAATTTTTTAATTTTGAAAAACTTGGTCGAATCGAGCCTGAACCAACTGGTTTAAACTTTGAACCTGGTTCAGAATTGTGTCGTCTTCTTCCTTCAGATGATAGCACTGTTCACTCACTGAAAAATCAAACTAGTATCAGAGAAGAGGAAACATTTCCATTTAGTACATTTCAGGTCATCAATGATTGTCATAAAGGTGCCAAACAGACGGTCGACGAGTCCCCGAGCTCCCTATATAAATAGCCCCTCTCCATTCATCCTCTTCACACCTAAATACCTCACTCTCTCTCAGCTACTCAGTTTTCTGGCAAAGCTGGAACTAGAGGTCAGATATAGGGTCTTTTTAGAGCTAAAGAAGGTGTGGTCGAGGGCCAATTGGGCATGATAAGAGTGTGGGAGGACCAATTGAGCAAAATTTGGAAATTTTGGGGTAAAACTTACTATTTTTGTAAAGGAGGGGCAAAATGGTAATTTTAGAAAAATTGAGGACCAAATTGGGAATTTGGGAAACTTGAAACCCTTTTTATGAAATTGAATAAATTGAGGTCCCAAGGGGAATTTTAAAAGTTTTGGGATGCAATTTGGGGAAAATCGGCATTTGGGGCCTCAAGTAAAAAAAAAAAAAAGAACTTTAGGGACCAAATTGTAAATATTTGAAAAAGTTAGATATTTTTAGTCATTCATAATGAATGATGGCTATCAAGCCAAATGATAATGAACAATGATGTTCATACCATGTAGGAACACAAGATATCGGAAACGCCATTGTGCATGAGACCAGGGTGGGGACAGGATGAGGTCTCTGTCCTCATACGGATACAGAGATTTGTTACGGGATTGAGTAGATGTGCTTCTATCTAGTTGGCCAGTAAAGTCGCTCTAATGCCACAAGTGGGTATAGTGGACGGGCTGACCTACGAATGTGTGTTTATTTCATGATGAAGGGTGTGTGTTGGTTGATAAAAACACCATTATGATTAGATATGGTTATGGAAACTGAGATTTTGAAAATGAGAAATTTTAAAGAAAATAAGGAGTCTCGTACACTCCAACTTAAAAACTATATTTATTGAAATTACATTTCTTTTGAAATACTCCTTTATTGAGTTGTAGAAACTCACCCATGCTTTTTATCCCTTTTCAGGAAATTGAGAAAATGACTAGGGATAACATGTAAACCCCGCACTTTTGAGTTAAGGAAAACTGGGAAAGAACCGGTCAACCCGAGTAAGAAAACCGAGCCAGTTTACATACCCGATCATATGGGAACAAGCAATTTGGAAATTTCAACTTCCGGGTGATCCAAAGGGTTCATTAAACCTTGGAAAAGAAACTTAAAACAAAATAAAGACAAAAACCAAATTGGTTCAAGTGAATGAGATTCCATAAGAACTTTGAAGTTAAGCGTGGTTGCTTGAGAGTAGTGTGAGAATGGGTGATAAATTATTGGAATTAATAATTTATGGTAATATTAATACTAGTAATAAATCTCGCCCATTTAATACACGGGTTTTACGCCTATATAAAGAGTTCATCCCCATTCATTCTCCTCACACTCGAACACTTCTCTCTCTCCCTCTCTACTACTACTCCATTTCCTGGTGAAGCTTAAACCAGAGCTTCGACTTCAACATTTTTCTTAACCTCAAAAGGAGAGGTCGGGCTCTTTAGAACCGAGGAGAAGTCAGCTATCAGATAGAAAACTCCAGTCAATCCGAGAATCACTAGAGAAGTGCCGACATGATGGAATAGTGAAGTAGCTTCGGTGGACTGAAGTTGCCCTATTTCGGCCAAGTTGAAATCGGCCATTTCGAGCCCTCCTCAGGCCAAACCAAGTCTTCCCAACACTTTCTCAGCCCTCCCACAGCTGAATTATGACTGAAAGATAAGTCAATTTAGCTCCCCTCTACAATTTCCGATCGGTGTTAGAGAGATAACCTCAAGATAAGAGTTATCTGCCTAGATTGAAATCTCAGATCGTCGTGCCCTCACCGATGAAAAATCGAAACTTTCTCTCTCTACATTCTATTTTCCGGCGAAACTCCGTTTGAGCTCGTTGCAGCGTTAAAATATACGATTCAAAGTTTCTTAGAATCGTATGAACATGCAGGAACTCAATTTCAACTCCAATTTTAATATTTACTAGTGCTTGATCAGCCAATTTGATAAAATCAAATTCGGTAGTGTTGAAGAGTTGAAATTTGGGGGGAAAATTGGGGATTTTTGAAATTCAAAGGGCCAAAATGCAATTTTATGAAATTGAGGGTCAATTGGGCATGAAAATAATGTTGGAGGACCAATTGAAGAATTTTGGAATTTTTGGGGCAAAACTTACTATTTTTGTAAAATAAGGGCAAAATGGTAATTTTGGTAAAACTAGGGGACCAAATTGGAAATTTAGGAAATTAAACCCCTTTTTGGTGAAATTGAATAAATTGAGGTCCCATGATAAATTTTAAAAGTTATGGGACTCAATTGGAGGAAAAACCAACATTAGGGACTTAAAGTTAAAGAGAAATAACTTTAGGGACCTAATTGCAAATAACTAAAAGTTTGGGTTTTCTGATTCATTGGAAATGAATGAAGATTGTTATGCCGAGTAATAATGAACAAGGTTGTTCATATCGTGTAGGAACGCGAAATACTGGGAACGCCAGCAAGGACAAGCTCACATAAATACAAAGAACCGATCTAGTGGAATTCACGGCATTAACGGGTGAGTGGGTTTACTAACATCATACCCGGTTGGGATGATGAGCACAACTTAAAGTTAAAAACCACTTACCAGTTGTAAGTGGGTTTACTAACATCATACCCAGTTGGGATGATAAGCACAACTTAAAATTTAAAAACCACTTACCAGTTGTGAGTGGGATTATATATCATACCCGGTTGGGGATGATAAGTGCTTCGGTATAAAAACCCAATATTTAATGGTATTTTAATCATCACCACTTAGAGGAACTGATTTGAAAATTTTGCGGAAAAACTACTTACCGGTTGTAAGTAGATCATACCCGGTTGGTATGATGAGACTTCCTCGAAGGAAGTTGAAAACCCGTTCATCGGTTATGAACGGAGATGTCCTTATACCGGTTAGTATAATGGACAGTGAAAACCTATTTTGTCGGAAGTGTTCTCCCCTGACTGTATGTCAATGCTTAAACTATTTGGGAGACCTTCTCAACAGGAGCTTGAATAGCTCTGATAGGCTGGGGGCCTTAGTTTTGGAACTTGGGGGCTAAATGCCCAATTTTGAAAATCTCGTACAGTGGGCCCAAGGCCAGTTGGCACGAGCAGGAGCTCGTAAATGAAAATGATATATGTGCCATAAAACTTAATAAATGAATTGTTTGGCCATGGTACCAAGATAGGACCGACATGCTCAGTCAACTAGCAACAGTGCGACATGACAGGTCGACGGACCAATCAAGACAAACAACTGCTGGTTGAGTTGAGAGTCGGGGCCGTTGGACCAGTGGCACCGCATATTACATGGCAATATGAGAAAACATTGTTTGTGCATGCACTGTGAGTATGGGATCATCAAGACGCCCATGAGAGGTAGTGATGCGTCCTAAGGGCACTGGACGACCTGGTGGCTATAAGCGCAGTTCGTCGTTCCAACTGTCTATGCGAAATCTGGAGTAGCACCAAGCGCATGAGACCGGGGTGGGGATAGGATGAGGTCTCTGTCCTCATACGGACACGACGAAGTGATTTCGGGATTGTGGGTCGGATGTCATGTACATCCACTCATTCCCAGGGTAGAAGTGGTCGTACTTCTATCCGAGTGGCAGGAAAAGTCGCTCCAAAGCCACTAGCAGGTTCAGTAGTGATACTGACTTGCGAATGTGTGTAACTTTCATGATGAAGGATGTGTGTTGGGTGATGACACATCGTGGTAAATAATAAATGGTGGAAAAACCCGAATTTTTAAATGAAGGGATTTTTGAAAACAAAGGAGTCTGACACACTCCATATAAATGTTTTTCTTAAAAGTCAAAAACTTTTAAAAACCCATTCACTGAGTAGTCGTACTCACCCCCTCCCTTATACCCCTTTCAGGAAATCCCGGAAAGCCTCCCCTTAAAGACCGTCAACTAAGATGCCTGTAAGACAGGTATGTAAAGTTTTAAATTTTGATGTAGTTTTGATTATTCTATTCCAGGAAAAGGTGTAGATTAAATGATGCCTTATTCTTTATGGTTTAGAATAAGAGGAAATCCTTTAATAAACCGAGAGAGTGGCGGATTGATCACGGGGATCCGACCAAACCGGGTCGGGGCGTGACATAACACAAAGTCTTACCCTCTATCAGATATGCTTTAATTTCTCTTAAGCTTGCATTTGATTTGATATATGTCATTTTAGGGAACAAAGTTGAAAGTACGCCTAGTTCCTCTTGAGTTAAAATGAGGAAACTCCTCTTGAACCAAGAGAGCGGTGGGTTGTTCACTAGGATTCAACCAAACCAGGTCGGGGCGTGACAACTTGTGTGGTATTAGAGCCTAGTTTCCTTGAAACATTATTAATATTATGCCTTAACATTTATTCATCTTTAAACTATTGTGTAGGAAGGGGAATTCCTAGTAAGTTCACGGTGAAATCCAGTCCTTCACCCATAACCCTGAAAAAGACACCCAACCTAAGGGAGGAAGTTGCACAAAGGTTCCTAAAGGGAGAGAAAAGAGTACCCAAGGACATGGTGGAAGACTACCAAAAACTGGTAGGAGCCTTGTTGGAACCAGAGAGCATCATATACCTTCCTCCTAGTCAAGAGGAACTAGTATCTCCTCCTAGAAGCCCAACCTCTCCTCCTCTAGTCCCATAACATCCGAAGAGAAATCCAACCAAGAAGGAGGCCTCAGATAATTTCTGGGATGCATATGCCACCTTCATGAAGGTCTGCCAAGTACCTCCACCTACTCCACCTGACTTCAATCCTTCCCAATGGGTGAAGTGGACCTATGAGTGTGAGGTTGAGGTACTAAGGTGGTGCGGATTGGAGGCCATACATGAGATTCGTCCTATAAGGGAATACGGGTGGACCCCAACTAGTCCCTTAGAACCTTCCGATCAAGAATCCCACAATCGCTCCAGAGTTAACTCTCAACCTATGACCCCAAGGGATTAGGGGGTAGAAAATTTTTGTAATAAGCCAAATATGGTTAGAGAACATTTCTTAAGTTAATTAAAGTGAAATTTTTTATCAAATTTCTAAGTTCCTTGATAAATTCAAAGATCTAATAATAAAGATTTAAAAGTAAGAGATAGGAAATCACCTAAGGAAGATGGGTTAGCTACACCCTTAAAGATTTTCCTCAAAAGTATAATAAGAAAGAATTCACCAAGGGAGATCTTAAGAAAAGGAAAAAGAAGTTGGAACAAAGGGAAGTAAACATCAAAGAGTACAGATTCATGAAGAGTTCAAGGAGTTACGAATAGGCTCAAAGCATAAAAGTAAGGAAAAACAAGGAGTAGAATATTCCAAATGAACCAAAAGAATGGAAGCTAATCAAGAAGAAAAGAAAGTAAGTATGGGGGAACACCAATGATGTCAAGACCACTAAGGAAAGATGGGAAAAAAGTAGAATAACAAGAAAGCCTAGGTATAACAACTACTTTTAAAGAACTAAGATACAATTTCTTAGGAACTCCATAAGATAGGGAGATTTGCGGAAAGTGGAGGTATGGGACCAAAAGAGAAAGAAAAGCTGGAGTGGATGAACCATACAAGATTCTTAGGTTTAAGTGAAGATTAAAAAGAGAGAACTTCTAAAGAACGGTAGGGTGATTGAATGAAAGAATCATAGAACGGGAGACATTAGAAGGAGGATAAGAATAGGAAGTTGGATGGAGGAAGGAGAAAGCTCCAGGTTAAGAAAAACAATTGAGGAAGTGTCGTAAAAGATTGAGCCAAATAAGGACTTTAGTAAGATGTACAAATAACTAAGTGAGTGTTTGGGAAGGTTAAGTACAACCTTTTTACAGGAAGACATGGAAACCCAAATAGAAATTTTAGACAAATCTAATTAAAGGAAATAAACTCCTATTGACCAGATTGTTCGGAAGAGTAAACAAAGCTCTAATAAGAACTAAGGAGTAGAAAGGAATACACCTTAATTGAGACAAGGGAGGAATACCAAGGACACAAAGATACGAAAGATTGGATATAGGAGGGAGGAGAGGTTCACCTCAAGGGAATAAATAAGTTATGAGAGAAAATGAGGATGAGGTAAGATGAACGAAAAATACTCCTAGGATCTCAAGAGTAAAGGTAAGCAAGTGAATATAGCGGCTGAGAAGAACATTTAGGAGTGAATATTCACAATGGTAAAAGTTATAAGAAAATTATGAGAGAAAAGAAGTGTAAAACTTACCAAGAAAGGAAACCGTGAAAGAACACATTAGTACCAATTAAGAGGAAATGAAACCAACAAAATTGAGAAGAAGATAAGCTCCTCAAAGATAAGTTGCTAGATATGAAAGGATCAAGTACAAAAGGAAAGAGATTGTAAAGATCCAAGGGATAAGTCAAACCCAAGTAACGTGTAAGTAGGAAGATGACATCAAAAGATGTCATACAAGTAATAAAGGGACTGATCGGAATAAAGGATTGTGAAATGATCACGATGTGATTAAAAATTGATTTAAAAGAAGAAACCTTAGAAAGGAAGGGCGTCAGTGGAAATGAGGAATGAAATAAGAAAGGAAGAGCTTTGGTATGTCAATAAGTTATCGGAAGCTCAAGGACTTGATGATTGAATGACCAAATATAGAAGTCAGAAAAGACGAGTAAGTAAGAAAGTTGATATGGCTATAATGATGTGAAGTCAAAGACAAGTTCCGTAGAATGTCATGCAGTAAGGGGCATGTAAACCTAACTATCCCAGGGAAAATATGACTTAGGCAAAGAAGGATCTATGATTAAGGCATGACGAAGTCAAGCGTAAAGGTGATAACCAAAGAATGAGGAAAGGATCCATGCATGATGAAAAGGTGATAAACGCCCAAACATGTGGAAAAAAATGACCGGAACTCATAGTCATAAAAACTTAGGTAAAGGAGTTTGGAATGGAGAAATGGTGCCTTGGGAAAGGAAAAATGTAACTAAAGGAAATGATTCTAAGACTTCTAGGGAGATATGCTCATCTAAAGTAAGTTTGATGGAATGAGGAAAGGATGAAAATGTGACGAGAATCTTTGCTATGTGATGTGAGGGATGAATGGAAACAACCGAGAAGATTGTAAGACGATAAAATAGAACATTTATATATCAATGAAATGTTTATTCCAGTATGCAAAAATTGTGAAATAAGTTTTGGGGACAAAACTCCTAAAAGGAGGGGAGAGTTGTAAATCCTGCTCTTTGGAGTTAAGGAAAACTAAGAAAAGAATCGGTCAAACCGAGTGAGAAAACCGAACTGATTCACAAACCTGATCATCGAGGAACAGGAAAATTGGGGAATTTACAACTCCCGAGTGACCCTAGGTTCATAAACCTTGGAAAAGAACCTTAGGACAAATTGGGAGAGAAAAACTAGACCAGTTTGGGTGAATCAGATCCAAATCAAATTGAACCGGTTTATGAACTGAACTGGTTTATGAATCAGAACTGATAGAGAGAAGGCAAACTGGGAAATTTATGGATCACAAGTGACCTAAAAAGTCACATAAGTCATGAAAAAATACTTTAGGATGAATGGGGGATGAAAACCAAACCGATTCAAGTGAACTAGATCCGAACTGGATTGAACCAGTTTGGACCGATTTGAACCACTATTGAACCGGATGCTAAATTTATTTTTCTAGGTAGCTTAAAAAATTCTAATTAAAGAATTGAGGCCACTATTTGATAGAGAATGAATTTACAAAATTTTAATTTTGAAAAACTCGGTCCAATCTGGCATGAATCGATTAGTTTAAACTTTGAACCCAGTTCGAACTGGTCCGGTCCGGTTTGGAACAGTGTCGTCTCCTTCCTTTAGATGACAACACTGTTCACTCCCCAAAAAATTAAACCAGCATTGATGAAGAGGAAACATTTCCATTTAGTACATTTTAGGACACCAATGACTGTTATAAAGGTGCCAAATGGATGACTAACGAGTCCCCGAGCTCCCTATATAAAGAGCCCTTCTCCATTCATCCTCTCCACACATGAAAACCTCACTCTCTCTCAACTACTCAGTTTTTTGGCGAAGCTCAAACTAGAGCTCTTACATAGGGACTTTTCTGAGCCAAAGAAGGTGTGGTTGAGTTCCTTAAAACTGGTGAGAAGTCAGCTACACGGTGGTAGTCTCCAATCGCTCCGAGAGTCGCCAGAGAATTCTAAGCGTGGTCAAACAGTGAAGTAGCTCCAGTGAATGAAAGCTACCCTATTTATGTCGAGCTAAAATCGACCAATTCAAGCCCTTCTCAAGGAAAATGAAGCTTTCCCAACACCTCCTTGACCCTTTTGTAGCCGAATTAGAACTGAAGGGTAAGCCAATTTGGCTTCCCTCTGTAATTTCCGATTGGAGCTAGAGAGAACCGATTGAATTTTAGGAGTAACCTGAGGAGGAGAGCTATATGCCCAGATTGAAAGCTCAGACCGCCGCGCCCTCGACGGTAAGCATTCAAAGCTTTCTCTCTCTACGTTCTATTTTCCAGTGATGAGCTATTTGAGCTCGTTCCAGTGTCAAATCGTGCGATTCAAAGTACAATTGAATCGTATGAAGATGTGGGTACTCCAATTTAACTTTAGTTTCAATAATTAAACTTGTTTGATTGGTTAATTTGATGAAATCAAATTCGGCTGTGTTGGAAAGTTGAAATTGGGAGAAAAATGGAGAGATTTTGAGGATTTCAAAATTTTGAGGGACTGAAATGCAATTTTCTAAAATTGAGGGCCAATTTGGCATGATATGAGTGTTGGAGGACCAATTGAGCAAATTTTGGTATTATTGGGCTAAAACTTACCACTTTTGTAATGAAGGGGCAAAATGGTAATTTTGGAAATAGTGAGGACCAAATTGGGAATTTAGGAAACTTGAACCCCTTTTTGTGAAATTAAAAAATCGACATTTGGGGCCTAAATTAAAAAGAAAAAGAACTTGAAATTAAAAATATTTGAAAAATTAGATATTTTTAGTCATTTATAATGAATGAAGGCTATCAAGCCAAATGATAATAAACAATGATGTTCATACCATGTAGGAACACGAGATATCGGGAATGTCAGTTGAGACGAAGCTCGCAAGGGACAAAAGTCGATTTAGAAGAAATACACTGCACGATCAAGTGAGTGAAATTTTTATATGATATCCAGTTGGGATGATAAGCACCTCAAAAATGAAAACTCATTACTAAGTAGAATTTTAAACATCACATCTGAATTGGGTGTTGTGGAAATTACGTGGAAAAACTAGTTATTTGTGGTAAGTAGATCATACCTAGTTGGTATGATGAAACTTTCTAGAAGGAAGTGGAAAAGTTACTTATCGGTTATAAGCGAAGATGTCCTCATACTCTGTTAGTGTGATGGACGGCTGAAAAGTTTGTTTTGTCAGAAGTGCTCTCCCCTAACTATGTGCCCCTACTTAAAAAGTTTGGGAGACCTTTGTGACGGGAGCTTGAATAGCTTAGTTATGCTGGAAGCCTCGGTTTTGGAACTTGGTGGCTAATGATGCGAACCTTGCCAATATCCTGACGATACCCTACACCAAATATGGAAAGACCCCAAGACTTTCATGATGCAAGTACGAAAAGATGGAAACTGAGATTTTAAAAATGAGAAATTTTAAAAAAATAAGGAGTCTCGCATACTCAAACATAAAAACTATATTTATTGACATTGCATTTCTTTTGAAATACCCATTCACTGAGTTGTAGAAACTCACCCACCCTTTTTATCCCTTTTAAAGAAATAGAGAAAATGACTAGGGATAACACCAAGCCTTACCCTTTGTCAGGTATGCTTAATTTCTTTTAAGCTTGCATTTTATTTGATATATGTCATTCTAGGGAACAAGGTTGAAAGTACGCATGGCTCCTCTTGAGTTAAAAGGAGGAAACTCCTCTTGAACTAAGAGAGCAGCATGTTGTTCATGTTGATTTGACCAAACCGGGTCAGGGTGTGACATAGTCCCACACACATGCATGGTCTATGCTCGGGCATCACTACTATGTGACTCACCGTCCGCACCTCGACCCGACAACTCATGCCAAAACAAAAGCATGAAATATGCTTATTTGGTACTACCGAGCTACATATAGCTCACATCTCAACTCCCCGCAACTTAGGCTTAAATAAAATCATGGGAAACTCATGGACCTAAAGCAACCAAATCACATACTCAAAATGGATTGCCACTTTCGCAAATCTTGTACTTGGAAGTTGGGGTCTGTGAGGCCCAAGTCTCTCTTCTCACCACCGACACCTTACTTGTGCCTTCTCAAACCTCGGTATCTGAGTACCACTAGGCTACTCAGGCCCTCAAACAACACAACACTTGGGGCTACTCACAACCCTCTTTTTATTTTCATACCTCATTCGTGGATGTCGAGGACGTGTCCTCACCCATCACACCATATACTCTAGTTGTCCCCTGCTGCCATACAAACAAGTATATGTATACCCTGCATGCCCTCTACTAACATGCATGGAAGTATATATTGAACTTGAGTGATCTGAAAGTATTAATTACACCCTCCTTACTCCACTTCTAGTCATACCCTAGGCATTGTTTCTACCCCTTCGAGCATGCTGACGACTTCCATTTTCACAATCACGTGTATATATAATGTTATAACAATGAAAACACACATGACTTCAAGTCATAATTGTGGCACTCATGGCCATTTCTCATAACGGCGCTATAGGCACCACGTTACTGGGAGCTCAGTGCACACGTGCCCAACTTTTCCCATCATTATGCACACAAGAATTCACACAATAATCAACATGGATAAATACTAGAAGTTCAGATCCTCTTTGGTCATCTCCCCTTAAGGACGTGTGCACAAACATTTGGAGTACGACTCTACAGGAGTCGACTTCCCTTTGCAAACAACTAGCCTAGACTCGGGTCTCACGACATGATCCTCGACCCAATCACTACAACAACAATGCACCCATACTGGGCGTCTGACCCTCATTAGCCCTCTCCCCATGTAAACCTTGCACTTTTGAGTTAAGAAAAACTAGGAAAAGAACCGGTCAAATCGAATAAAAAAATGAGCCGGTTTACATTTGGGAACAAGCAATATGGAAATTTACAAGTTTCAGGTGATCCAAAGGGTTCATTAAACCTTGTAAAAGAAACTTAAGACAAATTAGAAAATAAGAACCAAATTGGTTCAGGTGAACTAGATTCCATAAGAACTTTAAAGTTAAGCATGCTTGCTCAAGAGTAGTGTGAGGATGGGTGACCTCATGGAAGTATGAATTTTTTTGTAACCATAAATAGACATATTAATAATATATATTTAATTATTGGAATTAATACCAATAATTTATGGTAATATTAATAATAATAATAATAAATCTCTCCCATTTAATACACAGTTTTACACTTATATAAAGAGGTCATCCCCATTCATTCTCCTCACACCCGAACACTTCTCTCTCTCTCTCTACTGCCCCATTTCTCGGTTAAGCTCGAATTAGAGCTTCGACTTGAACAAAGGTCAGGCTCTTTAGAACTGGGGAGAAGACAACTATCTGGTAGCAAACTCTAGTCAATCTGAGAATCGTTGGAGAAGCGTCGACATGATGAAATAGTGAAGCAGCTTCAGCGGACCGAAGCTGCCCTATTTCGGCTAAGCTGAAGTTAGCAATTTCAAGCCCTCCTCAAGCCAAACCAAGCCAAATTGTGTACATGACGTAACGTATTTCCTTTGTTGGAGTACTTCCCTTATTTCTGATCATACTTCATTAATCTCGCCTTGAGAGTTCATCCAATATAATTTCCTAGGTTAGATCCAATCATCCTTCATGTGTTGTTCAATTAAGGATTCCCCTAACCCTATGGTCCTAGTGTAGTCTTAATGGTGTCTTTGGTCATAACAGAATCTTCTTCCTAGATATTCGTGTCTTTTATCATTCCTTATAATATCAAACCCTTTTCCTAGAAGGTGTTGGTCACTCCAAAGTGATTTTATTGGGTTTTTTTCCATCTTGAATTTCTTTGTTGATCGGTGTCACTGTGTTGGCCGTTTGGCCCCTTTTCCACTATGAGAAACCCTTAGCTAGTTCCACATTCTGTACCGGTCACAGTTTCCATCTTTTATTCTTGGTCTCTTTCTTATTTGTGGTAACTTTCCTAGTTTACCACATTCATTGGCGGTGGATTGTCCATCACTCCTACATCATAACTCAGTTTGATGATCCACATAATAAAATGCTTTATCCATTCTTGATTAAGGGTTTTCTTATGTCCTTCAAGCATCTCTTTGTGACAGTACCCTTCATACTTCGTATCTTATGAATCTAGTTACTTTATAAGGGTGCCTTATGCAATTCATCTAGAACTTTCACTTCATATTATGGGTTCATCCTATGTAGTTCTAATCCATCCTCTTTCCAAAAAGGGTGGTCACTCTTCTAACTACTCTAGAGCTATTGCTCATAAATTGGGGAAACCTTGTGTTCCCCCACCCATCAGGGTGTCCCTTATTACTCTAATTTTTTTCACATACTTTTCACCTATTTGGTCTAGGACATCATGCCTCATCAATCTTAATCCATTTTATTTCTGTTTAAGTCATATGTTCAACATAATTATTGTAAACTCCATCCTTTGGAGTTAAGGAAAACTAGGGAAAGAACTGGTTAAACCGAGTGAGAAAACCAAACCGGTTGACAAACCCCGATCATAGGGAATGGGCAAATTGGGAAATTGACAACTCCTGAGTTACCTAAAGGGTCATAAAAACCTAGGAAAGTGACCTTAGGACAATTTGTGAAAGAAAACAAGACCAGTTTAGGTGAATCGGATCCGAACCGAATTGAACCGGTCTGGACCGGTTTGAACTACTATTGAATATAATGATAAATTCATTTTTCTAGGTGGCTTAAAAAATTCAAATTGAATAATTGAAGCCATCATTTGATAGAGAATGAACTTATATGAATTTACAAAATTTTAATTTTAAAAAACTCGGTCAAATTGGGCCTAAATTGGCCGATTTAAGCGTTGAACCTGGTTTGAACCCATCCAGTCCGGTTCAGAATAGTGTCGTCTTCTTCCTTCAGATGACAACACTGTTCACTCGCTGGAAAATCTAATAGCGCCGATGAAGAAGAAACGTTTCCATTCACTATGTTTCAGGTAATGAATGTTATTAAGGTGCCAAATGTATGACCGAAGAGTCCACGAGCTCCCTATATAAAGAGCCCCTCCCCATTCATTCTCCATACAATTGAAAACATCACTGTCCCTCAGCTACTCAGTTTTCCGACAAAGCTCAAACTAGAGCTCCAACATAGGGTCTTTTCTGAGCCAAATAAGGTATGGTTGGGTTCCTTAGACTCAACGAGAAGTCAGCTACACGGTAGCAGTCTCCAATTGCTCTAAGGGCCACCAGAGAAGAACCGACATGATAGAATAGTGAAGCATCTCTTGCGGATCGAAGCTGCCCTACTTTTTTTCAAGCTGAAATCATCCAATTCGAGCCCTACTCAAGCCAAACCAAGCTCTCTCAACACTTCCTCAACCCTCCTATGATCGAATTAGAGCGGAAAGGTAAGCTAATTTGGCTACCCTCTCTTAATTCCGATCAGTGCTATAGAGAGAATAGATAGCTCTTTACTAACCAAATTCTCCCTCAATTCAACATGAATTGATATGATTCTTGATTCCAGGAGTAATCATAGGATGAGAGCTCTCTGCCCAGATCGAAAGCTTAGACCGTCGCGTCCCACACGATAAGCTTTCAAAGCTTTCTCTCTCTACGTTCAATTTTCTAGCAAAGCTCTATTTGAACTTGTTTCGACGTCAATTCATGTGATTCAAAGTGCAATTAAATTTTATGGATGTGTAGAAACTTAAACCTACCTTCAATTTCAACAATCAACCTTGTTTGGTCGGTCAATTTGATGAAATCAAATTTAGCCAAGTTGAAAGGTTGAAATTGGAGGAAAAATTGTGAAAATTTTGGGGATTTTGAAAATTCAAGGGACTAAAGTGCAATTTCCTAAAATTGAAGGCCAATTGGACATGAAAAAGATCCTGAAGGACCAATTGGTCAATTTTTAGAATTTTTGGGGTGAAATTTACCATTTTTGTAAAGTAGGGGCAAAATGGTAATTTTGGAAAAATTGGGGACCAAATTGGGAATTTGGGAAAATTGAACCCCTTTTTGTAATTTTGAATAAATTGAGGCCCCAAAGTAAGTTTTTGATGTTTTGGGACTCAATCTGGGGAAAAATTGGCATTAGGCACCTAAAGTTAAAGAAAAAGATCTTTAGGGACCTAATTGTAATTAATTGAAAAGTTGGGTATTTTATTTATTCGCGATGAATGAAGGTTATCAAGCCAAATTATAATAAAAAAAATGTTTATATCGTGTAGGAACACAAAGTACCGGGAATGCCAGGTAAGATAAGCTTGCGAGGAGACGAAAAGCTAGTAAAGAATTATTCACGACATTTACAGGTGAGTGGGATTTTTATATCATACCTGGTTGGGATGATGAGCACATCGGAAATGAAAACCCATTACTTACCGGTTGTAAGTAGATCATACTTGATTGGTATGATGAACTTCCTAGAAGGAAGTATAAAACTCGTTCATCGATTATGAGCAGAGATGTCCTCATACCTAGTTAGTGTGATGGATAGCTGAAAGATTATTTTTGTTGGAAGTACTATCCTCTAATTGTGTGCCATTGCTTAAAATTTTTGGGAGGCCTTCTTGACGGGAGCTCGAATAGCTTAGATAGGTTGGAGGAAAACTATTGTTTTGTGCATGCACTGAGGTACGTGACCTTCAAGATGCCCTAGAGGGGTAATGATGCATCCTAGGGGCTACTGAGCGACATGGTGGAGATAAGGGCAGATTGTCGTGCCAGTAGTCAGGGAAGATCATCGTAGCTTCATGTGCATGAAGCCGGGTGGGATCAGGATGAGATCTTTGTCCTCAAACAGACACATAGTTTCTTTATGGGACTGAGGGTCGGATGTCGTGTACATCCACTCATTCTCTGGGTAGAACTGGATGAGCTTCTATATAGGTGGCCGGTAAAGTCGCTCCGATGCCCTAAGTGGGTGCAGTGGATGTGCTGCCCTACGAATGTGTGTTCCTTTCATGATGACGGGCGTGCGTTGGTTGATTAACACACAATTTGTAGTTAATGATGAGAAATGGCTACGAAAACTGTGATTTTGAGGATGAAATATATTAAAGGAAATAAGGAGTCTAGCACACTCTAATTCAAAAACTATTTTTATTGAAACTTTATTTTTTTTTTAAATTCTCATTCAATGAGTTGTAGAAACTCACCCACCCTTTTGATCCTTTTTTTAGGAATAGAGAAATGACTAGGGATAACAACCGGCCTTAACCTCTATTAGGTATGCTTGATTTTCTTAAGCTTGCATTTTATATGATATATGTCTTCTAGGGAATAAGGTTGAGATTACACATGGCTGCTCTTGAATTAAGGATGTGGGAAATCCCTCTTGAACCAAGGGAGCGGTGGGTTGATCATGGGGATCCGACCAAATTGGGTTGGGGCGTGACAATTACCCCCTTCCTTCTTCAAAGTTGTGGTGGCTCTTTTGGTTCTTCTTAATTGATTTCTCATAAATTGGGAGACCCCACGTCTCCGTCCCTTAAATATCCCACAATTGGTAGCCATTGTTCTATAGCTCCACCTCTTTTTGTATAGAATCTCCATTGAGACATCTTGTGTCATTCGTTTAACTTTCGTATTGTAGTAATGTTTTCATTCCTCACTATCGTGACCTGACAGGTGCCCAATCCTCCTTGTCCGGGGTTCTTAGCATGAGTGGAGTGCCTTTCCATAATATTCCTTTGGTACATTTCTCCCAATTCCTTCATTGGGTGATAAGGATCATTGGGATCTTGTCTATGTGGTTGTCCTTAACATCATCCTAACATTCATTATATCACGCCCTGACTCGGTTTAGTTGGATGCCCGTGAACAACCTACCTGTCCCTTGGTTTAAGAGGGGTTTCCCCTTTCTTTTATTCAAGAGAAGCCATGCGTAAATTCAAACCTTGTTCCGTGGAATATCATAAATCAATCAAATGCAAGCTTAAAAGGAACTTTAAGCATACCTAATAGAGAGTACATCTTTATGCTCTCTTTCATTCTATCTCCTTACTCTTGAAAATGGGGTAGTGAGCAGGGGTTAGGAGTGAGTTTTCAAAATAACTTTAGTTTATCCAAATCATTCCAAGGTTATCATTTTCTTTAAAAGAATTTTTCCTCAATTTCGGTTTTCAAAACGTTTTCCATTTCCATATTAGGTGTGTTTAGCTTTCTTAGTCCATCCCTTTCCTCGGGAGGTGTTTAGCAAACAAACATATGCCCTTAATCAGGAAGGGTACACATTCATAGGTGTAGCCCATCCACTACACCCACTTGTGGATCAGAGTATCTTTACCGTCCACTAATATAGAAACACATCCACTAATATAGAAACCCATCCACTTCTACCTTAGGTCTGAGTGGAATGTCCCAGATGTCCAACCCTCAGACCTAAAAGCCACTTTGTATCCATATGAGGATGAAGACCTCATCCTGACCCCACCCCGGTCTCATGTGCAAGAAACTCCTAGAGCGTCATGATTAATTGGCACGATAAACTGCCCTTATTTCCCCCATGATGTCCAACAGCCCTTGGGACCCATCACTACCCCCCAGGGCATCTTGATAGTTTCATACATCAAGTGCATGCACAAACAAGAGTTTTTCATATCATAGCCATTATCTTTGGTGCCAACGGTCCAATGACCTTGACTATCACACACCAACCTGATTTGGTCGGATCCTCATGAACAATCCGCTGCTCTATTGGTTCAAGAGGGGTTTCCTCCTTCTTTAACTCAAGAGGTGTAAAGCTCGCCCTTTTGAGCTAAGGAAAATCGGGAAGGGAACCGGTCAAACTGAGTGAGAAAATCCCAATCAATTGTGAATGGGAAATTTAGGAATTGACAACTCTCAGGTGATCCAAAGGGTTTATAATACTATGGAAAAGAACCTTAGGACGAATTGGAAGAGGAAAATTAGATCGGTTTGGATGAACCGAGTCCAACAGGATTGAACCAGTTTATGAACCGAGTCAGTTCATGAACTGGAACCGATAGAGATCGGGAAAAATAAAGGAATTCAACTCCATTGTACTCCAAAGAAAATCATAAACCTTGTTAAGGAACCTTAGAACAAAGTGGGAGAGAAAAACCAAATCGATTCAGGTGAACCAGACCCGAACTGGATTGAACTAGTTTAAGAACCAAGTCGGTTTATGAACTGGAATCGATAAAAAGATGGTAAACCGGGAATTTTATGGACCCTAAGTGACCCAAGGAGTCACAAAAGACATGGAAATGGACTTGTGAAGGAATTGGGGATGAAAACCAAACCGATTCAGGTGAATCGGATCTGAACCGGTTCAGACTGTTTTGAACCACTATTGAACTGAATTCTAAATTTATTTTTCTAGGTGGCTTAAATAATTCAAATTAGAGATTTAAGGGCACCATTGGATAGAGAATGAATTTATAAACTTTTAGATTTGAAAAACTCAGTCGAATGGGGGGGGGGGGGGGGGTGAACCGGGCAGTTTAAGCTTTGAACCCGGTTCAGACCGGTCCGGTCTGATTCGGAACAGTGTCATCTTCTTTCTTAGGATGACAGCACTGTTCACTCGTCGAAAAACTAAAGAAACACCAGTGAAGAAGAAACACTTTTGTTTGGGGCGTTTAAGGTCTTCAATGTCAGTAATAACAGTGCCAAACGGACTGCCAATGGGTCCCCGAGCTCCCTATATAAAGAGCCCCTCCCCATTCATACTCTCCACACCTGAAAACTCCATTCTCTCTCAACTGCTCCATTTTCCGGCAAATCTCGAACCAGAGCTCTGACATGGAGTCTTTTCTGAGCCAAACAAGGCAAGGTCGGGTTTTTTAGAATAGGGGAGAAGTCAGCTACATGTCTGTAGTCTCCGTTCACTCCGAGGGTCGCCGATGTGATGAAACAGTGAAGTAGCTCTGACGGACCAAAGCTGCCCTATTTCAGCCAAGCTAAAATTGGCCATTTCAAGCCCTCCTCAGGCCAAACCAAGCCTTCCCAACACTTCCTCAACCCTCCCACGGCCGAATTAGGACTGAAAGGTAAGCCAATTCGACTCCTCTCTGCAATTTCTGGCCGGTGCTAGAGAGAGAACTGACAGAATTTCAATGATGAAATTCTAACTCAATTCGGCATCAATTGATGTGATTCTTGATTCTTGGATAAACCTCAAGATGAGAGCTATCTGCCCAGATCAAAAGCTCGGACCACTGTGCCCTCACCGGTGAGAAATCGAAGCTTTCTCTCACTACAGTCTATTTTCCAACGAAGCTCCGTTTGAGCTCGTTCCGGCGTTAAAATCTGCGATTCAAAGTTACTTAGAATCATATGCATATGTAGGAACTTAATTTCAACAATTAAAGGTGTTTGATCAATCAATTTGATGAAATCAAATTCGGCAGTGTTAAAGAGTTGAAATTGGGGGAAAAAATTGGGCAAATTTGGGAATTTTGGAAAATTTGAAGGACTAAAATGTAATTTTCTAAACTTGAGGGTCAATTGGTCATGATAAGAATATTAGAGGGCCAATTGAGAAATTTTAGAATTTTTGGGGCAAAACTTACCATTTTTGTAAAGGAAGGGTAAAATGGTATTTTTGGAAAAAAATTGAGGGACCAAATTAGAAATTTGGGAAATTAAACCCCTTTGTATGAAATTTAATAATTTGAGGCCCCAAGGTAAATTTTAAAAGTTTTGAGACTCAAATTTAGGGAAAAACCCGGCAATAGGGACTTAAAGTTAAAGAAAAATAACTTTAGGGACTTAATTGCAAAAATTATGTAAAGTTAGGTTTTCTCATTCATTTGAAACGAATGAGGGCTATTTGGCCAAAGAATAATGAACAACCATGTTCATTTTCATGTAGAAGAATGAGGCGTCGGGTGAGTGGGTTTACTAACGTCATACCCGGTTGGAATGATGAATACAACTTAAAGTTAAAAACCACTTTTCGGTTGTGAGTTGGATTATATATCATACCCAGTTGGAGATGATAAGTATCTCGGTATAAAATCCCACTTTTTAGAGGAATTTTAATCATCACAACTTAGAGAAAGTGATGTGAAAACCATGCGGAAAAACTACTTACCGGTTGTAAGTAGATCATATCCGGTTGGTATGATGAGACTTCCTCGAAGGAAGTTGAAAACCCATTCATCCGTCATGAACGAAGATGTCCTTATACACCGGTCAGTATAATGGAAAATGAAAATCTATTTTTTCGGTAGTGTTCTCCCCTGACTGTGTGCCAATGCTTAAACTATTTGGGAGACCCTCTTGATGGGAGCTCGAATAGCTCTTATAGGCCTGGGGCCTCGGTTTTGGAACTTGTGGGCTAATATGCCCTGTTTTTGAAAAACTCGAACAGTGGGCCATAGGCTAATGGACACAAGCAGGAGCTCGTAAACGAACATGATATATGTGCCATAAAACTTAATAAGTTAATTGTTTAGTCATGGTACCAAGGCAGGTCTGATATACTTAGTCAACTAGTAGCAGTGCGACATGATGCGTCTCCGAACTAGTTAAGACAAACAGCTACATGTTGAGTTGAAGGTCAGGACCGTTGGGACAAATGGCACCACATATTACATGGCAATTTAAGAAAACTTTTCTTGTGCATGCACTATGAGTACAGAATCATCAAGACGCCCATGAGGGGTAGTGATGTGTCCTAAGGGCCCTAGACGACCCGGTGAGTATAAGGGCAAATCGTCATTCCTGGTCTCTGTGCGAAATTTGGAGTAGCACAAAGTGCATGAGACCGGGGTGGGGACGAGATGAGGTCTCTATCCTCATATGGACATGAAGATGCGATTTCGAGATTGAGGGTTGGATGTCACGTACATCCACTCATTCTTAGGGTAGAAGTGGTTGTGATTCTATTTGAGTAGTTGGTAAAGTCACTCCGAAGCCACTAGTGGGTTCAGTAGTCGTACTGACCTGCAAATGTGTGTAACTTTCATGATGAAGGATGTGTGTTGGGTGATGACACACCGTGGTAAATAAGAAATGATGGAAAAGCCAAAATTTTTAAATGAAGGGATTTTTGAAAAGAAAGGAGTCTGGCACACTCCATATAAATATTTTTCTTAAAAGTTAAAAGTGGACCTTTGAAAACTCAATCACTGAATAGTTGTACTCAACCACTCCCTTATATCCCTTTTAGGAAATCCCGAAAAGCCTACCCTTAAAGATGATCAACTAAGATGCCTGTAAAACAGGTATGTAAAATTTAAAATTTCATGTAGTTTTGATTATGCTATTCTAGTAAATGGTGTAGGTTTAAAGGACGTCTTACTCTTTATGGTTCATAATAAAGGGAAACCCTTTAATAAACCGGGAGAGTGGCAGGTTGATCATGGGGATTCGACCAAACCGGGTCGGGGCGTGACAAGTGGAGCCAGATGTAATTTCAGCCTTGTTCCCTAGAATAACATATATAAAATAAAATGCAAGCTTAAGAGAAATTAAGCATACCTAACAAAGGGTAAGGTCTAGTGTTATCCCCAGTCATTTTCTCTATTTCCTAAAAAGGGATAAAAGGTGGGTGAGTTTCTACAACTTAGTGAATGGGTATAAAAAAAATAATTTAAATAAACTAGTTTTTAAATTGGAGTGTGCCATACTAATTATTTTCTTTAAAATTTCTCATTTTCAAAATCTTAGTTTTTCATAGCCATTTATCATTTCAACGATGTGTTTATCAGTTAACATACACCCTTCATCATGAAGGGATCACACATTCACAGGCCAGCCCATCCATTGTACCAACTTGTGGCATCAGAGCAACTTTATTGGTCACCTAGATAGAAGAATGTCAACATCTACCCTGAGAATGAGTGGATGTAAACGACATCCAACCCTCAATCCTATAAAAAAAACTCCATTTCTGTATGAGAATAGAGACCTCATCCTATCCCCACCCCAGTCTCATATGCATGAAACTATGTCGAGCTTCTCAAGACTTATGGTACGACTAATTGCCCTTATCTCCACCAGGTCATCCAAAGCCCTAGGATGCATCACTACCCCTCTTGGGTGTCTTAAAGGTCCCGTACACACAGTGCATGCACAAATCAATAATTTTCCACATAAGCCATATAATCTATGGTGTCACTGGTCCAACGGTGCCACCCCTTAACTCGACCTATAGCTATTTGTCTTGACTAGTCCGTAGATCAGTCATGTCGCACTGCTGCCAGTCCATCGAGTATGTTGTACATGTCTCGGTACCATGGCCAAGCAATTCATTCACTTAAGTTTTCATGCCTTAAAATCATGTTTGTTTATGAGCTCCTGCTCATGCCAACTGGCCTAAGGCCCACTGTTCGAGATTTTAAAAAATTGGGCATAAATCGGCTTTCGTCCCTTGCGAGTTTTGTCTCAGCTAGCATTCCCGATATCTCGTGTTGCTACATGGTATGAATAACCTTGTTCATTATCATTTGACTTGGTAGCCTTTATTTATTATGAATGACTAAAAATTTCTAACTTTTCAAATGTTTGCAATTTGGTTCCTAAAGTTCTTTTTCTTTTACTTTGGCCCCAATTGCAGGTTTTTCTCCAAATTGAATCACAAAACTTTTATAATTCACCTTGGAACATTAATTTATTCAAATTCATAAAAGGGGTTCAAGTTTTCCAAATTTCCAATTTGGTCCTCAATTTTTCCAAAATTACCATTTTGCCCTCATGTACAAAAATGGTAAGTTTTACCCCAAAATTCCAAAATTTGCTCAATTGGTCCTCCAACACTCTTATCATGCTCAATTGTCCCTCAATTTTATAAAATTGCATTGTAGTCCCTCGAATTTTTGAAATCCCCAATTTCCCTCCAAAATTTCCCCTATTTTCAACTTTCCAACACAATCGAATATGATTTTATTAAATTGACCAATCAAACAAGTTTAATTGTTAAAATTGATGTTAAATTGGAGTTTCTACATCTTCATATGATTCACTTGCACTTTAAATCGCACAATTTGACACCGGAACGAGCTAAAACGAAGCTTCGCTGGAAAATAGAACGTAGAGAGAGAAAGCTTCGAATGCTTACCGACAAGGGCGCGACGGTCTGAGGTTTCAATCATGGTAGATAGCTCTTATCTTGAGGCTCCTCCTAGGATCAAGAATTGAATCAATTGATGCCAAATTGAGTGAGAATTTTGTCATCGAAATTCTACTGGTTCTCTCTCTAGCACCGATCGGAAATTACAGAGGGGAGCCAAATTGTCTTACCTTTCAGTTCTAATTCAGCCATAAGAGGGCTGAGGAGGTGTTGGGAGAGCTTGGTTTGGCATGAGGAGGGTTCGAATGGGCCGATTTTAGCTTGATAGAAATAGGGCAGCTTCGGTCCGCCAGACCCTATTCAACCAAGTTTTTCAAAATTAAAAATTTCTAAATTCATATAAATTCATTCTCTATCAAATGGTGGCATCAATTCTCCAATTGAAATTTTTTAAGCGACCTAGAAAAATGAATTTAACATCCAATTCAATAGTGGTTCAAACCAGTTTAATCCAATTCGGATCCAGTTCACCTGAATTGATTTGGTTTTCCTTTCCCATTCATCCTAAATTCCTTTTTCATAACTTTTGTGACTTTTTAGGCCACTCGAGATCCATAAATTTCCCAATTTGCCCTCTCTCTATCGGTTTCGGTTGATAAACCGGCTTGGTTCATAAATCGGTTCATTTCGGTTTGGAAGACTTAGAATCATCTCCTTAAGTTTACATCTCTCCTTTCCCAATGCACCATTTCTCCATTCTAAACTTCTTTACCTAAGAGTTTAGGACTAGGAGTTCCGGTTATTTTCTTCCAAAGATTTTAATGTTATCAACTTTTCATCCTGCATGGATCCTTTCCCCTTTCTTTGGTTATGACTTCTTCATTCCACATTTTTACCCTTGACCTCGTCATGCTTTACTCATAGACTCTTCCTTACCTAAGTTATATTTCCCTGATACAGTTAGGCTTTACATATTCCTTACCGCATGATATTCTTCAGAAAATTTCTTTGACTTTTCATCCCTATAACAGTATTGATTTCTTTACTTCCTCATCTTTTTTAGACTTCTTTATTTGGTCATTCAACCTTCAAGTCCTTGAGCTTTTCGATAACTCATTGACATACTAAGACTCTTCCTTTCTTACTTCATTCCTCATTTCCACAGTGTCCTTCCTTTTTAAGGTCTCTTCTCTTTCTTAATCCAATCTTAATCACATCGCGATCATTTCATGATCCGTTATTCTGGTCAGTCCCTTTCTTACTCGTATGATGTCTTTTGATGTCGTCTTCCTAATTACACGTTACTTGGGTTTGACTTATACCTTGGATCTTCACAATTTTCTTCCCTTTGTACTTGATCCTTTCATCTCTAGCAGCTTGTATTTGAAGAGCCTATTTTCTTTCCAATTCTATTGATTCCATCTCTTCCTAATTTGGTACTCTTATGTTTTTCCAAGATTCCCTTCATTGGTAAGTTTACACTTCTTTTCTTCTTGAATTCCCTTCCAGTTTTATCATTGCAATTATTCAATCTGGAATGTCCTTCTTTGTTGTTATCTTCACCAGTTTAACTTTACTCTTGAGATCTCATGAGTACTTTTCGTTTGTCTTACCCCATTCTCATTTGCTCCAGTATATGTTTATTCCTTTGAGGTGGACCTCGCATCCCTCTTGTGTCAAAATCTTTCATATCTTCGTGTCCTTGGTATTCCTCCCTTTGCTTCATTAGGGTGTATTCCTTACTACTCCCCATTTCTTATTAGAGCTTCTTTCTACTCCTCCAAATGTTTTGATCAACAGGAGTTATTTCCTTTAATCGGATTCATATAAAATTCTTATTTGAATATCCATGTCTTCTTGTAAGTAGACCATGCTTAACCTCTCCAAACACTCACTTAGCCATTCATACTTCTTACTGAAGTCCCTATTCGGCTCCAGTTTTTCGACATTTCTCCGGTTGATTTTCTTAACCTGGAGCTTTTTCCTTAAGTGGTTCACTTCATATTCTCATCCTTCTGCTGGTGTCTCCTATTCGGGGATTTTATGTTTGACCTTACTATTGTTCCTTAAAGATTCTTCTATTTGTCTCCACTTATACTTAAGGATCTTATATGGTTCATTCATTTTGACTTTTCTTTCTTTTTGGTTCAATTCCTCTACTTTCCACAACTCTCCTTATTTTATGGAGATCTTAAGAGATTGTGTTTTAGTTCTTTTACTAGTAGGTGTGATACCTAGGCTTTCTTGTTATCAAATTTTCTTCTCATCCTTGATGTTCCCCACACTTTACTTCCTATTCTTCTTGACCAGCTTCCATTCCTTTGGTTCCCTTTGGAATATTCTACTCATTCTTATTTTTCCTTACTCTTATTCTTTGAAACTTTCCCAAATTCCTTGAACTCTCCATAAGTCCATACTCTTTGATGTTTCCCTTTGTTCCAACTCCATCTTCCCTTTCATAGTTGAGATTTCCCTTGGATGAACTCTTCCTTGTTGTACTTCTAAGGGAAAATCTTAAGGGTTGAGGTTTACTATAAATAACCCATCTTTTCTTTCTTAGGTGATTTTCACCCTTTTAACCTTTTATTATTAAGTCTTTGAATTTATGAAGGAACTCAGAAATTTGATCAAAAATTTCATTTTCATTAATTAAAGAAATATTTTCTTGCCATACTTGGCTTATTACAAAAATTTTCTACCCCTTAATCACTAGGGGTCATAGGTCGAGAGTGAACCCTAGAGTGATTGTGGGATTCTTGATAAGAAGGTTCGGAGGAACTAGTTGGGGTCCAGTCGTATTCTCTTATAGGAAGAATCTCGTGTATGGCCTCCAATCTAAACCGCCTTAGTACCTCAACCTCGCACTCATAGGTCCACTTCACCCATTGGGAGGGATTTATTCCATGTTGAGTAGGTGGAGGTACTTGGTGGACCTTCATGAAGGTGGCATATGCATCCCAGTAATTATCCCAGGCCTCCTTCTTGGTTGGATTCCTCTCTGGTTGTTATGGGATTGAAGGAGGAGGGGTTGGGCTTCTAGGAGGAGATACCGGTTCCTCTTGTCTAGGAGGAGGGTATATGATGCCCTCTGGTTCCAATAAGGCTCCTACTAGTTTTTTGTAGTCCTCCACCATGTCCTTGGGTACTCTTTTCTCACCCTTTAGGAACCTTTGTGCTGCTTCCTCCCAAGGGTTGGGTGTCTTTTTCAGGGTTATGGGTGGAGGATTGGATTTCACCACAAACTTCCTTGGAACTCTCCTTCCTACATGATGGTTTAAAGTTGCATTAATGTTAGGGCATAATATTGATAATGTTACAAGGGAACTAGGCTCTAATACCACTCAAGTTGTCATGCCTCGACTCGATTTGGTTGAATCCCCGTGAACAACCCGTCACTCTCTTGTTTCAAGAGGGGTTTCCTCCTTCTTTAGCTCAAGAGAAGCCAGACGTAATTTCAACTATGTTCACTGGAATAACATATATCAAATAAAATGCAAGCTTAAGAGAAATTAAGCATACTTGATAGAGGGTAAGACTTGGTGTTATCCTTAGTTATTTTATCTATTTCCTAAAAAGGAATAAAAGGTGGGTGAGTATCTACAACTCAATGAATGGGTATAAAAAAATAATTTCAATAAACTAGTTTTTAAATTTGAGTGTGCAAAACTCCTTATTTTCTTTAAAATTTCTCATTTTCAAAATGTCAATTTTTCATAGGCATTTCTCATTTCAACAGTGTGTTTATCAGTTAACACACACCCTTCATCATGAAAGGGTCACACATTCATAGGTCAGTCGTCCACCGTACCAGTTAACACATACTTGTGGAGTTTGAGCGACTTTACCGGCCACCTGGATAGAAGCACGTCCTCTTCTACCCTGAGAATGAGTGGATGTACATGACATCCGACCCTCAATCCTGTAAGAAAACTCCGTGTCCGTATGAGAACAGAGACCTCATCATGTCCCCACTCCGGTCTCATGCTCATGAAGCTATGTCGAGCTTCTGAAGACTTCTGGTACGACTAACTACCCTAATTTCCACCGGGTCGTCTAGAGCCCTAGGATGCATCACTACCTTTCTTGGGCATCTTGAAGGTCCCGTAACATAGTGCATGCACAAATCAATAATTTTCCACATAAGCCATATAATATGTGGTGCCACTGGTCCAACAGCCCCAACCCTCAACTCGACATCCAGCTGTTTGTCTTGGCTAGTATGTTAGACCTGTCATGTTGCACTGCCGTCAGTCCATCAAGTATGTCAGACCTGTCTCGGTACCATGGTCAAATAATTCATTCACTTAAGTTTTCATGGTTTAAAATCATATTTGTTTATGAGCTCCTGCTTGTGCCAACTGGCCTAGGGCCTACTGTTCGAGATTTTTAAAATCGGGCATAATAGCCCCCAATTCCAAAACTGAGGCCTCCGACCTATCTGAGCAATTCGAGCTCCTGTCAAGAAGGTCTCCCAAAAATTTCAAGCACTGGCACACTATCAGGGGAGATCACTTCTAGCAAAACAAACTTTTCATTTGTCTATCATACCAACCGGTTTGAAGATGCCTCTGCTTATAATCGATAAGCAGGTTTTCTACTTCCTTACAGAAAGTTTATCATACCAATAGGGTTTGGTCTACTTACAACGGGTAATTAGTTTTTTTTTTTGCATAATTTCCACATCACACCTGCCAGGTGTGATAGTTAAAATACCACTTAGTAGTGGCTTTTCACTTCCGAGGTGCTTATCATCCTAATCGGGTATGATATTAAATCCCACTCACCCAATTGTGCAGTGTATTTCCTCCAAATCGGCTTTCATCCCTTGCGAGTGTTGTCTCAACTGGCATTCCCGATATCTCTTGTTCCTACATGGTATGAACATTCTTGTTCATTATCAGTTGACTTGGTAGCCTTCATTCATTATGAATGACTACTCAATTAATGGGTTTTCCAAAAGTTTAGACTTATAAGAAAATATTTATTATTGGAGTGTGCCAAACTCCTTTCTTTTAAAAAAAATAATTTCACTAAAATTCTTGTGTTTATCACCAATTCTTTTTATCCATGGTGTGTCATCACCCAACGCACATCCTTCATCATGAAGGTTACACACATTCGCTAGTCAGCATTACCACTAAACCCACTTGTGGCTACGGAGCGACTTTACTGACCACCCGGATAGAAGTACGTCCACTTCTACCCTAAGAATGAGTGGATGTTCATGACATCCAACCCTTAATCTCGAAATCAATTCTTCGTGTCCAAATGAGGACAGAGACCTCGTCCTGTCCCCACCCCGGTCTCATGCGCTTTGTGCTACTCCAAATTTTGCACAAACACCTGGAATGATGATCTGCCTTATACTCACCGGGTTGTCCAGGGCCCTTAGGACACATCACTACCCCTCATGGGTGTCTTGATGATCACGTACTCATAGTGCATGCACAAACAAAGTTTTCTTAAATTTCCATGTAATATGTTGTGCCATTTGTCCCAATGGTCCCGACCTTCAACAGAATTGGTAGCTATTTGACTTGATTGGTCCAGAGACCGGTCATGTCACACTACTACTAGTTGACTGAGTATGTCGGACCTGCCTTGGTACCATGACCAAACAATAGCCTATAAGAGCTATTCGATCTCCAATCAAGAAAGTCTTCCAAATAATTTAAGCATTGGCACACAGTCAAGGGAGAACACTTCTGACAAAATAGGTTTTCACGGTCTATTATACCGACTGGTATAAGGACATCTCCGTTCATAACCGGTGAACGGGTTTTCAACTTCCTTCGAGGAAGCCTCATCATACCAACCGGGTATGATCTACTTACAATCGGTAAGTAGTTTTTTCCGCATAATTTTCACATCACTTTCTCAATTGTGATGATTAAAATACCACTAAACAGAGGGTGTTCATACCGGGCTACTTATCATCCCCAACCGAGTATGATATATAATCCCACTCACAACCGGTAAGTAGTTTTTAACTTTAAGTTGTACTAATCATCCCAACCGGGTATAATGTAAAACCCACTCACCCGTAAATGCCAAGAATTCCACTAGACCGGTTTTTTGTATTCACGCCAGCTTGTCCTTACTAGCATTCCCAGTACTTCGTATTCCTACACGATATGCAGATCTCAGTTAATTATCAATTGGCCTAATAGCCTTCATTCATACCAATTGAATGAGAAAGTCAAACTTTCATTTGTTTGCAATTAGGTCCCTAAAGTTATTTCTCTTTAACTTTAAGTCCCTAATGCGAGTTTTTCATCAAATTGAGTCCCAAAACTTTTAAAATTTGTCATAGGACCTCAATTTATTCCATTTCACAAAAAAAAGGGATTAATTTCCCAAATTTCTAATTTGGTCCCACAACTTTTCCAAAATTACCATTTTTCCCTTACTTTACAAAAATGGTAAGTTTTACCCCAAAAATTCTAAAATTCCTCAATTGGCCCTCTAACATTTTTATCATGCCCAATTGACACTCAATTTTAGGAAACTACATTTCGGTCCCTCGAATTTTCAAAAATCCCCAATTCCCCCCAATTTTTCCCCAAATTCCAACTCTTTAACATAGTTGAATTTGATTTCATCAAATTGACCGATCAAACACCTCTAATTACTAAAATTGAAGTTGAAATTGAGTTCCTCCATGTTCATACGATTCCATAGAACTTTGAATTGGGAGTTTTAACACCAGAATGAGCTTAAACGGACATTTGTCGCAAAATAGACTGTAGAGAGAGAAAACTTCGATTACTCACCGGTGAGGGCACAACATTTCGAGCTTTCGATCTGGGCAGATAGCCCTCATCCTAAGGTTCATCCTAAAATCAAGAATCACATCAATTGATGCAGAATTGAGTTAGAATTTCATCATTGAAATTCTACCAATTCTCTCTCTTGCATTGGCTGAAAATTGCAGAGGGTAGCCGAATTGGCTTACCTTTCAGTCCTAATTCGGCCGTGGAGGGCTGAAAAAGTGTTAGGAAGGCTTGGTTTGGCCTGAAGAGGGCTCAAAATGGCCGATTTCAACTCAGCCAAAACAGGGCAGCTCTGGCGGGTCGGAGCTTCTTCACTATTTCATCATGCCAGCGTTTCTCTGGTAACCATCGGAGCAAACCAGTTTGGTTTTCATCCCCAATTCCTTCACAAGTCCATTTGCATGACTTTTGTGACTCCTTAGGTTACTTAGGGTCCATAAGCTTCGTGGTTTACCATTCCTTTATTTATTCTGGTTCATAAACTGACTCGGTCGTTAAACCGGTTCAATTCGGTTCGGGTCTGGTTCACCCTTAGCTCAAAAGGGTGGGGTTTACCTAAACCAAAAAGAGTAATGTGTCCTTTAAACCTACACCTTTTCCTGGAATAACATAAATAAAAACTGCATAATATTTTAAATTTGTCATACCTATATCGCATGCATCTTAGTTGATAGTCTCTAAGGGTAGGCCTTTCCAAAATTTCATGAAATGGGATATAAGGTAGGGGTGAGTACGACTACTCAATGAATGGGTTTTTCAAAACTTTTACTTTTATGAAAAAGATTTGTATCGGAGTGTGCCAGACTCCTTTCTTTAAAAAATCCTTTCAATTAAATTATTGGTTTTTACCACCATTTCCATATTAATGATGGTGTGTCATCAACCAACACACATCCTTCATCATGAAGGTCAAGCACACATTCACAGGCCAGCACGACCACTGAACCCACTTGTAGCTTCGGAGTGACTTTATCGGCCACTCAGATAGAAGTACGTCCACTTCTACCCTAAGAATGAGTGGATGTATGCAACATCCGACCCTCAAGCCCAAAATCAATTCTTCGTGTCCATATGAGGACATAGACCTCATCTCGTCCCCACCCTGGTCTCATGCGCTTAGTGCTACTCTAAATTTTGCACGGTCACCTAGTACGACGAACTGCCCTTATACTCATCGGGTCGTCTATGGCCCATAGGATGCATCACTATCCCTCATGGGTGTCTTGATGATCTCTTAATAATAGTGCATGCACAAACAGTATTTTCTTATCATGCCATATCATACGTGGTGCCACCAGTCTAACGGCCCCGACTCTCAACTCAACCTACAGTTGTTTGTCTTGACTGGTACGGAGATCTGTCATATTGAACCGTCGCTAGTTGACTGAATATATCGGTCCTGTCTTAGTACCTTGACCAAACAATTCATTTATTAAAGTTTCATGGAACATATCTGATGTTTGTTTCCGAGCTCCTACTCGTGCCAACAGACCTATGGCCCACTTGTTCAAGATTTTCAAAACCGGGCATAATTTCCAAAACCGAGGCCCCTAACCTATAAGAGCTATTCGAGCTCCCGTCAAGAAGGTCTTCCAAATAGTTTAAGCATTGGCACACAGTCTAGGGAGAGCACTTCCAACAAAATTATATTTTTAGCTGTCCTTTATACCGACCGGGTATAAGGACATCTCCGCTCATAACTGATGAACGGGTTTTCAACTTCCCTCGAGAAACTTTCATCATACCAACCGGGTATGATTTATTTATAACTGGTAAGTAGTTTTTGTACATAATTTTCACATCACTCCCACAAGTTGTGATGTTTAAAATACCACTTGATAGTGGGTTTTCATTTTGAGGTACTTATCATCCCTAACCGTGTATGATATAAAATCCCACTCACAACCGGTAAGTGGTTTCTAACAATAAGTTGTGCTCATCATCTCAACCGGGTATAACGTTACTAAACCCACTCATACGTTAATGCCATGAATTCCACTAGACCTGTTCTTTGTATTCGCGCGAGCTTGTCCTTGCTGGCATTACCGGTACTTTGTGTTCCGACACGATATGAACATCTCACTTCGCTTCATTATCCTTCGGCCTAATAACCTTCATTCATTCCAAATGAATGAGAAAGTCAAACTTTCATTTATTTTCAATTAGGTCCCTAAGTTATTTCTCTTAAACTTTAAGTCCCTAATGCCAGTTTTTTCTCAAATTGAGTCCTAAAACTTTTAAAATTTATCAAAGGACCTCAATTTATTCTATTTCACAAAAAAGGGATTAATTTCATAAATTTCCAATTTGGTCCCATAACTTTTCCAAAATTACCATTTTTCCCTTCCTTTACAAAAATGGTAAATTTCACACCAAAAATTCTAAAATTCCTTAAATGGCCCCCTAACATTTTTATCATGCCCAATTGACCCTCAATTTTAGGGAATTGCATTTCAGTCCTTCGAATTTTCAAAAATCCCTAATTTTCCCCCAATTCCAACTTTTTAACATAGCCGAATTTGATTTCATCAAACATTTCCAATTGTTGAAATTGAAATTGAAATTGAGTTTCTACATGTTCATACAATTCTTTAGCAATTTGAATCATAAGTTTTAATGCTGGAACGAGCTCAAACGGAGGTTCGACGGAAAATGAATTGTAGGGAGAGAAAGCTTCGATTACTCATCGGTGAGGGCACGACGGTTCGAGATTTCGATCTGTGCAGATAGCTCTCGTCCTGAGGTTCATCCTAGAATCAAGAATCGTACCAATTGATGCCAAATTAAGTTAGAATTTTATTATCAAAATTCTACCTGTTCTCTCTCTAACATTGGCCAAAAATTGTAGTGGCGAGTCGAATTGGCTTACCTTTCAGTCCTAATTCGGCCGTTGGAGGGTTGAGGAAGTGTTGGGAGGGCTTGGTTTGGCCTGAGAAGGGCTTAAAATGGCCGATTTCAACTCAGCTAAAACAGTGCAGCTACGGTTTACCAGAGCTACTTCACTGTATCATCACGCTAGCGTTTCTCCGACGACCCTCAGAGCAAACGAAGACTATAGGCGTGTAGCTGACTTCTCACCTATTCTAAAGAACCCGACCTCACCTTCTTTAGCTCAGAAAAGACCCTATATCAGAGCTCTAGTTCAAGCTTTGCTGAAAAACTAAGCAACTGAGAGATAGTGAGCTTTTCAGGTGTGGTGAGGATGAATGGAGAGGGGCTCTTTATATAGTGAGCTCGGGGCCTCGTTGGCCGTCTGTTTGGCACCTTTATGACAGACATTGATGGCCTAAAATGTATCAAATGGAAACATTTCTTCTCCATCGACACTGCTTAAATTTTCCGACGAGTGAACAATGCTGTCATCTTGAGGAAGAAGATGACACTATTCCGAACTGGACCATACCAGTTCGAATCAGGTTCGAAGCTTAAAACAGTCTGTTTACCCCTCATTTGACCAATTTTTTCAAATCTAAAGATTTATAAATTTATCTAAATTTATTTTCAATCCAATGGTGGCCGCAAATCTCAAATTTGAATTATTTAAGCCACCTAGAAAAATGAATTTAGGATCCGGTTCACTAGTGGTTTAAACTGGTTCAGCTGAACCGGTTTGGTTTTCATCTCCAATTCCTTCACAAGTCCATTTCCATGACTTTTGTGACTCCTTAGGTCACTTAGGGTCCATAAATTTCCCAGTTTACCATCTCTCTATAAGTTTCGGTTCATAAACTAGCTCAATTCTTAAATCAGTTTAATCTAGTTCGGGTCTGGTTCACCCGAACCAGTCTGGTTTTTCTCTCCCACTTTGTTCCAAGGTTCTTTCCCAAGGTTTATAAATCTCTTTGGGTCACATGGGATCCATAAATTTCCTTGTTTGCCCTTTCTCTATCGTTTTCAGTTCATGAATTAACTCGGTTCATAAATCTGTTCAATCCATTTAGATCCGATTCATCTAAACCGGTTTGGTTTTTCACTTCCAATTTGTCTTAATGTTTTATGAACCCTTTGATTCACCCAAGAGTTGTAAATTTCTAAATTTCCCATTTCCTAATAATTAGGTTTGTGAACCGGTTCGGTTTTCTCACTCAGTTTGACCAGTTCCTTTCCTAATTTTCCTTAGCTCAAAAGGGCAGGGTTTGCAACTCTCGCCTCCTTTTAGAAGTTTTATACCCAGAACTTAATTATCAACCTTGCATGAGGAATCATTTCCTTTGATGTTTGTTTGGTGTTTGCTTAACATGCAAACTCTTCTCTTGTTATTTCAATTAGCCCTTTTTACATCCATCACATAAGGAATTTATTTTCCTTTATATTATTTACTCCCTCCATGGAGTTTATCATAACTCGACATACCTTACTTTAGGGTATATTCTTAGATTCATATCTTTCTTTGCTTAGAGCACATTCTTCCCTTTGAGGTTCTGTACTCAAGATTGGGAATTCCAAGATACCTAACCATTCCTATGTCTAGTTAACCCATTGGACATTGAAACCTCTAGCTCAATGTTCTTTCGAGCGTTACGTACTTATTTCGACAATTTTCTTTATTATCACTTTTTCGTCCTATTTGGACCGTTCTCCCTTTCGTTGTCTATTATAACTTCGGTCCAAATTTTTTTATATTCAACCTCGTCATGCTTATTAGCCGACTCTTCTTTACTTTGAGTCATATTCTCCTCGGGATGGTTGAGCTTACAAGCTCCTCACAGTATGGCATTTTCTAGTACCTGTCTTTGTTCATTAGATTTCCAGAACATCTCCTTGAGGGTCTCTCTAAGCTTTTCGACCTTTCAGGGATCGTATAACTTAATCCCTCTTTTCTTTTGATAGCATTCCTCAACTATATACTTTCTTACCGTTATCCTCTCATCCATCATGCCTTTGAAGTTATGTCTCACATAATAGCATGGATTTCTCTTACTTACTCCTCCTTTTCCAACTTCTTTATTGGGTCCTTTTGATTCCAAACATTGGGTTCCATAATGATTATTGACATACGAGGATTTTTCACTTCTTATATCCTTTCTCTTCTTTAGTGGCATCCTTTATTCAAGGATTTCTTTTTTTTCTTAATCCGCTCTTACTTGCTCGTGACTATTTCATGATTCTTTATTTTGAGTTGATCTCTTTTTGGTCGATGTATTGATTGTTTTTTTTTTTGAGTAATTCCCTTTTTATGATTTCATTCTCTACTATATTCCTCAAAGTAGAGGTTTTAAATGGAAGAGGTACATGTTCAGCCTTCTTACCATCCTTTGGAGATTCCTTCCTCTATTTCCTTACACCTGCTTCTATGTTGAGGCAATTTCCCACCTTGAATCCTTATTCATCTTAAAATTTCCTTTCATTCCTTATCTAAGGAATTTCTGATTGTTGGTCTTATTTCATATACTCTACACTATGCTCATCTGTTCATTCTTTAGGCTCCATTAAGTGAGCATGGACCACAACCCGTCTTGTTGTCAGTGGTCGTTTTCCCTAATTGATTTCTTAATTGAGGGCTTACTTGTTCAAGATTCCTCATATATTCTTTCTTTTACTCTCTTATTATTGTAGTCCACCCACTCCTATTTGTTACGACATTCTTTTATGCTACCATGCTATTTATCCATTCCTTTAGTATAATTTACTTCTTAGGACCTCATGAGTAATTTTCCATAGTACTCGATCTTTCCATCTCAACTAGCATTTCATTTGTGAGCTTATCATTCTTTCCATTTTGGTTGATTCCATTTCCTCTTAATTGGGATATGCATGTCTTTCCGAGGCTTCCTTCCTTGGTAGGATTCATTCCCTTTCTCCTGACATTCTTTTTTTTTTTACATTTGGTCTAGGGGATTTCTACCCTTAAATGACATCCCTTTATGTCTTCTTCTTCTATTTACCTTTACTCCTCAAATCTTGCAAGCACATCTTTTATACTCTATCCGCATCCTCATTCGTACCTAGTACCTGTCTATTTCTTTGGAGAGCATAAAAATCTTCCTTATTTCAAGATTTCTTCACCATTATGTGAGAGGCATGCCTATTCCTTTCTTGGCTTGAGTTTAGTCATTAATTGGCCTTTGGTCCTTTTAAGGATTTCTTTCATCCTTCTTTTCCCGAGTATTTGGCTTTTCTACCTCTCTCTTCTTTGTTGGAACTCAAATTATGGCTTTCCCGAGTATTAGTTCGTTAACTGCTTCGCCTCCACCATTCGTTTGGTCTAAGTTTCTTAGGGCAGCTATTTCTCGAGTCCTCTTGTTCCTAACGTCCATCTCACTGACCTTTTTAGGGTGTAGTCCTTTCTACCTCCCGGTCTTTCTTAAGGTGTCATTTATTCTCTTTAACTATCTTGTTGTAACGACTTGCTTTCTTTTGTCATGTTGATTCAAAATTCCTATTTGGCTTCATTGCTTTTTCCAAGGTGATTCATTCCTGAAATCCCAATACATCCCATTATTTGGCTCTATTACTCTTCCAAGGCAGGTCATAATTGGCCTCTCATATATCCTTCCTTCAAGAAGTTTCTAATGGTGGGTCAGTTCCTTGCATTACATGTTATGTCCATCTGCCAATCCAATGATTCCTTCAAGGTACTTAGTTGTATGCATCCCTCCAGAGTTCCCTTTCCTAGCATATTCCTTCTCTTCTTCACTCTCATTGTGCCATTCCCTAGAGTTTCTGGAGGACGTTTTTCTGTGTTTACTCCCTTATAAGAGGGTTCTAGGTATACTTCCCATGTACCTTATCTCTATTCTTGTGGTATCCTTCTCGGTTTGAACTTCTTAAGAAGAAGTTTAAATTTGGCATTCACCTTGTCATTTCTTGACCTCTTTGTGAACCGCTTACTTAACTTGCTCCATGGTTTCGGTCTCTAGTCCTTCATGTCTTTAGTGGCCTTTGAGGAGGTATTGTCCTAAATCTATGAGGTGTGGGACACTCTTTCCTTCATTACACCTATAATAGTCTATCTTGGTACTTGTCCTTAGTAGGGTTGGGTACTTCTTCACGTAATATCCCCATCGTTCATACTTGTAATAGGTTATTCATTTGCATGGATTGTGGTGATTCCTTCTTTCCTTCGAGTGGGGCTTTTCCAAGGTTACTAGTGGTTTGGTGCTTCGCCGTCATTGAGTTTTCTTGTTGAATCTCCTTTGCTAAAGGATCATGGTAAGAATCTTCCTAGGTTTCTTAATTTCCTGATTCATCTTCCATAACTGAAATGTAACTTTTCCTTAGTTTCTAGGATAGTGTGGGTTTGTTTGGTTTATTTGCCTTAGGCCATCTTCCTAGCAAGATCACATCATTGAGAGCTAGAGATTTAAGAATTTGAGTATTTCATTAACAAGAGGATACAAAAGGTTGGGATTTTAGCCCTATCACATAAATTAGTCACATAATAGACAGGAAGCTACGTTTTCTTGGCAAGTATCCTCCTTGGTAAGATTATACGTCTGTACTAGCATTGCTAGCTTTAGGCTTAGCTCCCTTTGTACATAGGACTGTGACCTTAACATGTCCTGGCACTGTACTCCTTGGCGGTACTGGATGTTTTACCCATTTGGTCCTTTGAGGCATCTACTATATCTCGGGCATTGGGAAGCTTCTAGAGTTGTCTTCTAATGAGGACAGGGTATTGAGTAGAGTTATTACTAGTTTTCTTGGTTCCTCTCCTGGGAGACATCTGTAAATTTTAAGATAAATCCTATTAGTTACTATATTTTCTAGTCTTGATTATGTATTTGAGGAAATATGCTCTGATACCACTCTAGTTGTCATGCCCTAACTCGGTTTGGTTGGATCCCCATGATCAACCTGTCACTCTTCCGGTTTATTAAAGGGTTTCCCCTTGTTATAAACCATAAATAGTAAGGCATCCTTTAAACCTGTACCTTTTCCTAGAATAACATAAATTAAAATTACATAATATTTTAAATTTATCATACTTGTCTCACAGGCATCTTAGTTGATGGTCTCTAACGGTAGGCCTTACCGAAATTTCTTGAAATGGGATATAAGGGGGGGGGTGAGTACGACTACTCAGTGAATGGGTTTTTCAAAACTTTTACTATTATAAAAAAGATTTGTATCGAAGTGTTCCAGACTCCTTCCTTTCAAAAATCCTTTCAATTAAAATCTTAGTATTTACCACCATTTCCATATTAATCACAATTTGTCATCATCCAACACACATCCTTCATCATGAAGGTCAAACACACATTCATAGGCCAGCACGACCACTGAACCCACTTGTGGCTTTGGAGCGACTTTACCGGCCACCTTGATAGAAGTACGTCCACTTCTACCCTTTGAATGAGTGGATGTACACGACATCCGACCCTCAATGTTGAAATTAATTCTTCATATCCATATGAGGATAAAGACCTCATTCCGTCCCCACCCCGATCTCATGCGCCTAGTGTTACTCGAAATTTCACATGGTCACCGGGTACGATGAACTGCCTTTATACTCATCGGGTCATCTAGGGCCCTTAGGATGCATCACTACCCCTCATGGGCATCTTGATGATCTCGTAATCATAGTGCATGCACAAACAATATTTTCTTATCATGCCATATAATCTATGGTGCCACTATTCCAATGACCTCGACTCTCAACTCAACCTGCAACTGTTTGTCTTTATTGGTTCGGAGACCCGTCATGTCGTACTACCACTAGTTTATTGAATATATCAGTTCTATCTTGGTACCATGGCCAAACAATTCATTTATTAAAGTTTTATGGCACATATCTCATGTATGTTTACGAGCTCCTGCTTGTGCCCACTGGCCTGTGGCCCACTTGTTCGACATTTTCAAAGACCGGCGTAATAGCCCCAAAATTTCCAAAACGGAGTCCCCTGACCTATAATAGCAATTCAAGCTCCCGTCAAGAAGGTCTCCCAAATAGTTTAAGCATTGGCACACAGTCTATGGAGAGCACTTCCGACAAAATTATATTTTCAACTGTCCATTATACCGACCGTGTATAAGGACATCTTTGCTCATAACCGATGAATGGGTTTTCAACTTCCCTCGAGAAATTTTCATCATACCAACCGGGTATGATCTACTTACAACCGGTAACTAGTTTTTCTACATGATTTTCACATCACTCCTCCAAGTTGTGATGTTTAAAATGAATGAGAAAGTCAAACTCTCATTTATTTGCAATTCGGTCCATAAAGTTATTTCTCTTAATCTTTAAGTCCCTAATGCCTGTTATTCCTCAAATTGAATCCCAAAACTTTTAAAATTTATCAAACTACCTCAATTTATTCCATTTCACAAAAAGGGGATTAATTTCCCAAATTTCAAATTTGGTCCCCCATCTTTTCCAAAATTACCATTTTGCCCTTCCTTTACAAAAAATGGTAAACTTCACCCCAAAAATTCTAAAATTCCTCAATTGGCCCTCTAACATTTTTATCATGCCCAATTGACCCTCAATTTTAGGGAATTGTATTTCGGTCCTTCAAATTTTTGAAAATCCTCAATTTTCCTCAAATTCCAACTTCTTAACACAGCCGTATTTGATTTCATCAAATTGACTGATCAAACATTTCCAATTGTTGAAATTGAAGTTGGTATTGAGTTTCTACATGTTCATACAATTTTTAGCTCTTTGAATCACAAGTTTTAACGTCGGAACGAGCGCAAATGGAGCTTCGCCGAAAAATGAACTATAGAGAGAGAAAGCTTCGATTACTCACTAGTGATGGCACAACGGTCCAAGCTTTCGATCTATGCAAATAGCTCTCGTCCTAAGGTTCAACCTAGAATCAAGAATTGCATCAATTGATACCGAATTGAGTTAGAATTTCCTCATCAAAATCCTACCGGTTCTCTCACTAGCACCTGCCGAAAATTGTAGAGGAGAGCCGGATTGGCTTACCTTTCAGTTCTAATTCGGCCATGGGAGGGCTAAGGAAGTGTTGGGAGGGCTGAGGAAGTGTTGGAAGAGCTTGGTTTGGCCTAAGAAGGGCTCAAAATGGCCGATTTCAACTCAACCGAAATAGGGCAGCTTTAGTCCACCGGAGCTGCTTCATTGTTTAATTATGTCGGCGTTTCTTCGGCGACCCTCGGAGCAAACGGAGACTACAGGTGTGTAGCTGACTTCTCCCCGGCATTTCTCCGATGACCTCACCTTCTATGGCTTAGAAAAGACCCTATATCGGAGCTCTGGTTCGAGATTCACCGAAAAACTAAGCAATTGAGAGAGAGTGAGCTTTTTAGGTGTGGAGAGGATGAATGGAGAGGGACTCTTTATATAGCGAGCTCGGGGAATCGTTGGCCATCTGTTTAGCACATTTATGACAAACATTGATGGTTTGAAACATATCAAACAAAACGTTTCTTTTCCAGTGAGTGGACAGTGCTATCATCTGGAGGAAGAAGATGACACTGTTCTGAACCGGTCTAAACCGGGTTCGAATCTTAAACTGGCCAATTCACCCCTCATTTGACCGATTTTTTCAAATAAAAAAATTTATAAATTCATCTAAATTCATTTTCTATTCAATGGTGGCCTCAAATCTCAAATTTGAATTATTTAAACCACCTTGAAAAATGAATTTAGGATCTGGTTCAGCTGAACTGGTTTGGTTTTCATCTCCAATTCTTTCACAAGTCCATTTCCATGACTTTTGTGACTCCTTAGGTCACTTAGGGTCCATAAATATCCTAGTTTACCATCTCTCTATCAGTTTTGGTTCATAAACTGGCTCGGTTCTTAAACCGGTTTAATCCGGTTCGAGTCTGGTTCACCCGAACTAGTATGGTTTTTCTCTCCCACTTTGTTCCAAGGTTCCTTTCCAAGGTTTATAAATCTCTTTGGGTCACAAGGGATCTATAAATTTTCCCATTTGCCCTTTCTCTATCGGTTCCACTTCATGAACTAACTTAGTTTATAAACCGGTTCAATCCAATTGGATCCGGTTCATCTAAACCGGTCTGGTTTTTCTCTTCCAATTTGTCTTAAGGTTTTATGAACCCTTTGATTCACCCAAGAGTTGTAAATTTCCAAATTTCCCCTTTCGTCATAATCGGGTTTGTGAACCAGTTCGATTTTCTCACTCGGTTTGACCGATTCCTTTCCCAATTTTCCTTAATTGAAAAGGGCGGGGTTTACAAATTTGGTCCTCAATTTTTCCAAAATTACCATTTTTCCCCTCCTTTACAAAAATGGTAAGTTTTACCCAAAAAATTTCAAATTTTGCTGAATTGGTCCTCCAAGACTCTTTTCATGCCTAATTGGCCCTCAATTTTATAAAATTGCTATTTAGTCCCTCGAATTTTTAAAATCCCTAATTTTTCCCCAATTTCTAATTTCCAATATAGCCGAATTTGATTTCATCAAATTGCCCAATCAAAAGAAGTTTAGTTGTTGAAATTGAAGTTAAATTGGAGTTCCTACATCTTCACACGATTCAATTGCACTTTGAATCGCACAATTTGATGCTAGAACAAGCTCAAATGGAGCTTCATAGGAAAATAAAACGTTGAGAGAGAAAGCTTTGAATGATTACAAGCGAGGGCACGACAGTTCGAGGTTTTAATCTAGGCAGATAGCTCTTGTCTTGAGGTTACTCCTAAGATCAAGAATTGCATCAATTGATGCCGAATTGAGTGAGAATTTTGTCATCACAATTATGTCGGTTCTCTCTCTAGCACCGGTCGGAGCTCTAGTTTGAGCTTCACCGGAAAAACTAAGTAGCTGAGATAGAGTGAGGTTTTAAGGTGTGGATAGGATGAATGCAGAGGGGCTCTTTATATGGGGAGCTCGAGGACTCGTCGACCGTCCGTTTGACACCTTTATTATAGTCATTGATGGTCTGAAATGTACTGAACGAAAATGTTTCCTTGTTGCCGACGCTAGTTTGATTTTTCGACGAGTGAACAGTGCTATCATCTAAAGGAAGAAGACGACACTATTCCAAACCGGACCAGACCGGTCCGAATTGGGTTCAAAGCTTAAACTGGTTGGTTCAAGCCCGATTCGATCGAGTTTTTCAAAATTAAAATTTTCTAAATTTATCTAAATTTATTATCTATCAAATGGTGGCCTCAATTCTCCAATTGGAATTTTCTGAGTCACCTAGAAAAATAAATTTAGCATCTAGTTTAATTGTGGTTCAAACCAGTTCACCTAAACCGATTTGGTTTCCCCCCCCCCCCCCCCCATTCATCCTAAAGTCTTTTTCATGACTTTTGTGACTCTTTATGTCACTCGGGATCCATAAATTTCTCGGTTTGCCCTCTCTCTATCAGTTCTGGTTCATAAACTAGCTCGGTTCATAAATCAGTTCAATCTGGTTCGAACCTGGTTCACTCGAATCGGTTTGGTTTTTCTCTTTTGTCCTAAAGTTCTTTTCCAAGGTTTTATGAACCCTTTAGCTCACTCAGGAGTTGTAAATTCCCCAAATTGTTTGTTCTCTAATGATCGGGTTTGTGAACCGGTTCAATTTTCTCACAAGGTTTGACGGGTTCTTTTCCAAATGTTCCTTAACTCCAAAGAGCGGGGCTTACACCAATGCTCAACCCGATTTGGTTGGATCCCTGTGAACAACCCACCATTCTCTCCATTCAAGATGAGTTTCCTCCGACTATAACTCGAGATGAGCCAGGCGTAATTTTGATCTTGTTCCCTATAAAGACAAATATCCAATAAAATGCAAGATTAAGGAAAATTTAGCATACTTGATAGAGGGTAAGGCTCAATATTATTACTATTCATTTTCCCTTTTCCTGAAAAAGGGATATAAAGGAGGGGGTGAGTACTACTCAGTGAATGGGTTTTCAAATATTTACTTTGAGGAAAAGAATTGTATTGGAGCGTTCCTGACTCCTTTCTTTCAAAAATCCTTTCATTTAAAATCTCGAGTTTTACCACCATTTCCTTATTTAATCACAGTGTGTCATCACCCAACACACAACCATCATCATAAAAGTTAAACATACATTCGTAGGCCAACACGTCCACTGAACCCACTTGTGGTGTCGGAGCGACTTTACCGGCCACCTAGATAGAAGTACGTCCACTTCTACCACTTGGTAGTGGGTTTTCATTTCGAGGTACTTATCATCCCCAACCAGGTATGATATAAAATCCTACTCACCCGTCAATGTAGTTAATTCCACTAGACCAGTCCCTTGTATTCATGCAAGCTTGTCCTTGCTGGCATTCTCGGTGCTTTGTGTTTCTATACGATATGAACATCTCAGTTCATTATCTCTTAGCCTAATAGCCTTCAATCATTCCAAATGTACGAGAAAAACCAAACATTTATTTATTTGCAATTAGGTCCCTAAAGTTACTTTTCTTTAACTTTAAGTCCCAAATGCTGATTTTTTCTCAAATTGAGTCCCAAAACTTTTAAAATTCCCCTTGCAACCTCAATTTATTCAATTTCACAAAAAGGGGTTTAAATTTCCCAAATTTCCAATTTAGTGCCCAAAATTTTCAAAAATTACCATTTTCCCTTTCTTTACAAAAATGGTAAATTTTACCCAAAAAATTCTTAAATTCCTCAATTGGCCCTCTAACATTTTTATCATGCCCAATTGACCCTCAATTTTAGGAAATTGCACTTTGATGCTTCAAATTTTTGAAAAAACCCAATTTTCCCCAATTTTTCCATAATTCCAACTTCTTAACACAGCCGAATTTGATTTCATTAAATTGACCGATCAAACATTTCCAATTGTTGCAATTGAGTTTCTACATGTTCATACAATTCCTTAGCAATTTAAATCGTAAGTTTTAATGTCAAAACGAGCTCAAATGAAGCATCACCAGAAAATGAACTATAGAGAGAAAAACTTCAATTACTCACAAGTGAGGGCACGACTGTCCGAACTTTCTATATGGGCAGGTAGTTCTCCTCCTAAGGTTCTTCTTAGGATCAAGAATGACATCAATTGATGTTGAATTAGATTAGAATTTTGTCATTGAAATTCGGCCGACTCTCTCTCTAACACCATTTAGAAATTGCAGAGGGGAGCCAAATTGGCCTAACTTTCCATCCTAATTCGGCCGTGGAAGAACTAAGGAAGTGTTGGGAGGGCTTGGTTTGGCCTGAAGAGGGCTCGAATTGGCCGATTTCAACTCGGCCGAAACAGGGCAGCTTCGGTCCGCCGGAGCTGCTTCACTGTTCAATCACGCGTCGCTTCTCCAGCAACTCTCGAAATGAATGGATGTCACCACCATGTATTTGACTTCTCTCCGGTTCTAATGAACCTGACCTCACCTTCTTTGGCTCAAAAATAACCCTATATCAAAGCTCTGATTCAAGTTTCACCGAAAAACTAAGCAACTAAGAGAGAGTGAGCTTTTCATGTGTCAGGATGAATGGAGAGGGGCTCTTTATATAGGGATCTCGGTGAGTCGTCGGGCATCCGTTTGGCATCTTTATGATAGGAATTGATGGCCAAAAATTTATTGAACAAAGACGTTTCTTCTTCGCTGATACTTCTTCGATTTTTCGGTGAGTGAACAGTGATGTTAGATGAAGGAAGAAGATAACACTATTCCGAACCACACCGTATCGGTACAAACTGGGTTCAAAGCTTAAACTAGTCGGTTCACCCCTCATTTGACCGAATTTTTCAAATCTAAAAATTTCTAAATTCCTCTAAATTCATTCTCTACATAATGGTGGCTTCAAATCTTGAATTTGAATTCTTTAAGCCACCTAGAAAAATGAATTTATGATATAGTTTAATAGTAGTTCAAACCGGTCCAAACCGGTTCGAATCTGGTTCACCTGAACCTGTTTGGTTTTTATCTCTAATTCCTTCTCAAGTCCATTTCCATGACTTTTAGGACTCTTTGGGTCACTTGGGATCCATAAATTTCCAGTTCTATCTGGTTCGAACCCGATTCACTTAAACCGATCTAGTTTTTCTTCTTCAATTCGTCCTAAGGTTCTTTTCCAAGATTTATGAACAATTTTGAGTCATATGGAAGTTGTAAATTCTCAATTTTCTTGTTTCCTATTAATCAAGCATGTAGACCGATTCGGTTTAACAATTCAAAACTGACCGGTTCTATCCTAGTTTTCTCATTATCAAAAGATGAGGTTTACACTTATTCTCTTGGTTCCTCTCTTGTAAGCCATCAGAAATTTTAAGATTTATTCCTATTAGTTACTAGGTTTTATAGTCTTGATAATATGTTTAAGGAAACAAGCTCTGATACCACACAATTTGTCATGCCCTGACCCGGTTTAGTCAGATCCATGTGAGCAATCCGCCACTCTCATGGTTTATCAAGGGTTTCTCTCTCTCTAAACCGTGAGAAGTAAGGCATCCTTTTTACATATCTTTTCTAAAATAGCATTATACAAAATTAAGTAATTTAACGTGTACACACATATCTCGTTCCAAATTAATAATGTCTTTATGAAAGGATTTTCCTCGGTTAGCTAAAAGGGGTAAAAGGGAGAGGATGAGTTCTATAACTCAGTGAGCGGGTGTTGGCGGTGAGTTTTAAAAATAGTCACATGAAGGATATCATTTCTTTAATCAAAAGGTTTTTCTTCAAAGTTCGGATTCCAAAACCTTTACCTTGCTAAGGGCGAATTATTCTTTTAAAAGGGTTTTTCGTCAATTTTCAATATCTTTTTCCAAGTTTACCAATTCCTTTTCCAAGGATTCTCAAATTAATTTTTTCTTCCTTCATCACCTACATAAAAAAAACATTAAATTAGAAATATTTATGCTATAGCTAATAGTATATTTATCAAATAACTTTTCGTTATAATTATTATTAATGGGTTTTAACACTTTAAATAAACCCTCTAATATAAGAAATTTTGATAGTTTTTTATCCATAAACCATTCATTACTCGGATGTATGCTAATTCAAATCCATGGATAAAAAATAAATTTCTTGAAACTCTTGTTAGCTAGATTAATATTTTCTTGAGTCTATTGTTTTCCATCCAATGGATTAAAACTATAGACAATCTCCAATGATAATAACTTAGTCACTAAATAAATATAACGATACAACATTTGGTAAACATGCAGTTGAAAATAGAACTTTTATATCCAACAAAGTATTCCATGCAAAACTAAACAATTTAGTATCAATGATTGTAAACAAAACGTATTTTCCAGATAATATATCAGCAACTACATTTTTTATACTTTGCTTACACTTAATCACGTAAGTGGATGTATAAATGAATTCCACCCAACTTGCATTATGTTTATTCAACATGTGTTGCCCCTTTATGTGCTTAATATATTCATGATATGTGTGAATCACAAACCCTTTCGGCCATAAATTATGCAAAATATGCATTAGGCAATATCAAATTGACTTAATTTCATTGTCAATGTCATTCCCTTCAAAACTTTTAATATATCCAAAAAATACATGTTTATCCGAACACAATATGCAATTCTTCAAATTGGCAAACAATTGATCTTTACTAAAAACTTGCAAGGTAATTTTTAAATATCATTCATGTTTATCTAAGTAATTGTTGTATATTATGATATTATCAAAATATATGCAAATAAAGTTTTCAATAAAAACACACAGTACATAATTCATTAACCTCATAAAAGTGTTATATGTATTAGTAAAACAAAAAATTATAACCAACCGTTTATATAAACCATGTTTTACTTTCAATGTTGTTTTCAATCCATAATTATCTTTCATTCGAATTTGAGAATATTCACTCTTGTTATCAAAATTTGGAAACAAACTGTTTTCATTCAACTAATCTGCCATAATATTTAATCGAGAAATAGGGCGAAGATACATTACATTTATACGGTTGATAATTCGAAAATCAACACAGTTTTGCCAAAATTTGTCTTTATTAGGCTTTTACACAACATCTGAAATCATGTTATCCCATGTATATCCATATTTCTTCAAATTTAGGATTTGGTGTTGAATTTGATTCTTGATTTTTCAAACTGGTGGCAAACCAGTAGTTATCTTCTTAGTAATGACAAGCTTAAATTCCTACAAAAAGTAGATAATATTGCTCGGCAAATATCCGATAATTTGGTTAGTAAAAAGTAAATCATTGTACATAATTAATATAAGGATATATTCTAAAATTATATCTCTATTGATCTCACTTTTTCTCTACATAAAATTATTTTTACTCTCTTTTCCTTTTATTATGGTTTTTTCTCTACTCTTTTTCAATATTGTCTTTTCTCTCATCATTTTCAATTCTGGCTTTTCTTTCTTCTATTTCAACTCTAATTTTTCTCCCTTCTTTTTCAATGTTATTTTTTCTCTCTTCATCTTCAATTTTGACTTTTCTTTCTTCTTATTTTTTTTCTATTTTCTTTTCATTTACCTTTTTATTTTCCAACTAATCCTAAAAAACTTGTTGTAAAGTCAAATGTACAAGATATATTAGTCTATTATTCATCACGAATTAGTACCTATCTATTAATCTATCATATGTAATTTGACGATCTAACTTTCAAAGTTCTCCCAATAGAATATGACATGCATGCATTGATACTACATCATATAATATTTTATCCTGATATTTTCCAATAAATAATGACACTATCACCTATTGGGTTATCTCGAGTTTGGGTTGATTATTCAGTATTTGAATTTGATATGGATTTGGATGCTTCATTGTATGTAATGTCAACTTCTTCACAAACTCGATTCTAGCAAAGTTAGTGCAGCTTTCCTCATCTATGATAATAGAAAGACCTTATTTTTCATAGAACAACGAGTATTAAATAAATTCTCACATTAGTTGTCCAAGATATTATCAATTTATGTTTTGTCCAAAGTAGTATGATAATTGAAGAAATTGAGCTTGAGGTTGTCGTTATTAACTTGGATATCATCGAACTCCCCTGATTCCTGTGGGTTGAAGCATTGAGATCGAATGCTCCACATTCGTTCAGTGTAAGTATGTTGATGTTAGCGTTGCCTCACACCTTTCTCCAAGCGATTCATTCGTGTATGAAATGACTTAAATTCAGACTTCACTATTTGTTTCATTTCACTATTCATTAATTTTCAATGTAGGTTTTGAATGGGCAGTATGAAATTTTCTTTTTTTCATAGTGTTTTTTTTTCGTTGGGCCTTGTGGTCCTAAAAATTGTTAGAAATAAAATAACCTCACAACACTCCCTCACATGTTTCACTCAAGCACTCGTGTTTCACACTAAAATGATTTTTTTATAGATTCAAAATATTCTTACCTTTTTTCACTCATTTTTCTTTTTTCAATCTTAATTGAAATTAAAAATAAATTATTTTAATGAAGCAGTTCAACTTGAGGAACAATCAAGATAAATCAATAAGGTTTCAAAAAATAATTACAAAAAAAAATTAAGTGAAAGATATGAATAGACTTAGTGATATACAAAAGAAAAAAATGAAATTTAGATAGAAAAAAATATAAGAAACTTAGATTGAATGAAGTAATAAAGAAGAAAACTCAAATTAAACAAAATAAATAAATACACTCAAATAAGAATGAAAATCAAGATAAATTCGTATTTCTCTTTTTTTTTTCCCTTTTTTTGCACGATTTTTTTTCCTTTGTTGTTTTTTTGCTTGATTTTTTTCTCTTTTTTTTGCACAATTTATTTTTTATTTTTTTCGCCTCACTAAAAAGAAGATAGATAGAAGAATATGAGACTTTTTTTTTGTTTTTATTTTATAGAGAATAGAAATAGGTAAAGAAGAAAAAAAAGAACCAAATATAAAATAAATGATGAAACTTGTCGTGCAACCATGTGCTATTAAACCAACTGATACGAATATCGCTAATATATTGACGATACCTTAAACCAAATATGGCAAGACCCAAAAAGTTTCATGACACAAGTACTAAAAGATGAAAATATATATTGTTTATATGAAAAACAAGATATCAAATATGTAAACGCAACACCCAAATTCTCTAAGAAAAACTATTAGAAAATCTTGGCGATAAGTCTTAATTGCTTGAATATCACAGGTAAAAACTTGATAAGTTCAAAAGTTTTTTTAAGAGAGAAAGAAGACAAAATCTTACAAAATTGAATTTACAAAGTATTTACTCTAATAACATGAAATATACCTTTTATAAGCACAGATAACAAATGAATGATGTAAAAACAAGAAAAGAAAATATTTTATGATTACATGTCGACTTCTCATCTAATATAAATATATAGGATATTTTAACAACTGTTTTAAAAATCTAAATTTAACTAATTGAAAATATAATATTATTATTTAATATCCTAATAATTTTTTTTATTTTAATAAATATCTACTTATTAATTAAATCTATACATCTTTTTTCTTGGCTCTTCTATTGGCTTTTCATTTGGATTTTATGCAATTTATTTAATTAGTTCATATAACTTGTTTAAATTTTTTAGCCACTTAACCTTGTGATTGTACGCTCTTAAAGTTTCAAATAATCATTTATCATATTTGCTGATGAGGAAGAAAATATTTTTAAGAAATTAAAGAGTCTGGCACACTCTAAATTAATTTATTGAAAACTCTTTTTAAATCATCCGTTCACTAATTTGTAGAAACCCACCCATATTTTTTTATCATTTTTCAGGATTAGAGAATGACTAGGGATAACACCAGGATTTACCCTTTGTCAGGTATGCTTAATCTTCTCTTAAGCTTGCATTATTATTGATGTATGTTATTCTATCCTTTGGCCCCTTATCTTTCATAATTTACCAAAATGCCCTTATCTCTTTCAACTTCTTTCATTTAGGGCTCTAACTTTTCAAACTTATTCCTTTAGGCACTATTTTATCTCTTAGTACCATATGGACCCTCAAGTCTTGAAAATTGCATTATTGTCCAAAACTTTCTTTTAATTATCGTTATACCCCTAAACATTACTTGATTTACAATTTAGTTCATAACCTTCTTAAATTTGTAATTTTTACTCAAAATTTATCAAATCTGACCATTCAACCCCTCATGTGTAAAATAATCATTTTGCCCTTCATTAGGTAAAATTATCATTTGACCCCTCCGTTTTGCACTTACAATTCCAAAAATTATTTTTGACAACTTCATTTACCCCAAAATCACTTTCTAGCATCTCATACTTCCCTTAGCGACCCTTTCATAACTTTTCCCTTACTTGAAAACTAGTTCCTACACTTTTTAAAGCTTGCATTTTACTCCCCGAACATTGAAAACTTCTTCAATAAACTTTAAATTTCCTAACTCCACCCAATACCTTCATTTAACTTCCAAGGCCTCCCGTAAGGAGTAGGGGGTCTTACTCCAACCACATTTGACCGAATTTTATCATTTTTCAAAAATTACCGAAATTGTGCAAACTAAGGTCATGTTGGAAATACTCATCGAAGAGGGCACCACCAATGGTCAGAAGGTAGGCATTTTGAAGCCAAGGTAGAGATGACACGTTATGTAATGGTAGTCGACCAAGTGGTCGCCTCGAGCATTCCAAAATAAATCTGCTAGAGGAAATTGGCTCGTAAGGCCGAAACTCCCCTTGTCGGAGTTCGACCAAGACTAGTGGGAGATAGAGAAGAGGGAGGAGTTATTTTTGCATTGGTGTCGGTTAGAGAGGTGGCGACGACGTGCAATTTTGTTGTCACGCATTAGAGACAACAAAAATGGCCCTCATGCAAAAATTGTTTTGCCATTCTCTGGATGGGACGTAAACACAAACTTTAAGAGGACTTTTTTATAAGCATTTTGACAACAAAATCCTCAATTTTGGTAGTCGGATAAGGGACTATTATTTGGTTGAACACTCGAATATTGAAAGTGTTTCTGTAAATAATTATTTTGACTTTGGGAGTGAAATTCTATTTGATGGAGATGAGTAACTCAATTAATTTCATAGGAAGGCTCGTAATAGAGTTGTGAAATTAATATCATAATTTATTGCATGCATTTTGATGAAAAATCAAGTGTTGTGCAACATGGTATTTCCAACCAGTATCGTGCAACAAATTTCTATGAGCGAAGTGGGTCAGATTCGGGACCCGACTCGAGGACCCCTTTTCTCTTCATTTTTCTTTAATTTCACATATTTTTAAAATTATCATTTTTCCTACTTCAGGCTCTCTCGGTAATTTAACCCATGTCCCTTTTCGATCCAGACTCATTCAAATCGGCTTCCTAAAAATCTCGGGTCCTTAATCGGGAAATGACTTTTGATCCGATCTCAAATCATGTTTTGGGATATAATCTCTACAAGGGTGAATATATCCACCATCAAGTGAATATAATACGTTGTTATTGATTATGAACTTAATAATTAAATCGAGGTATTGCACAGGTACTCGTTGAGCTCTAACTCGATAAATCAAAATGATACATTATATTCCTAATTCACGAGTTCCATGACGATGTCAAGTTCAAATTCTATAAATAACAAAATCAACATGATTATGTAATGTCCCCATGTTAGAAATGTGTCTCCCTTGTCTAGTCCACATTGGTAATTATTCCCCACCCCTCTTATTAGAGTATACAATTATATTAACTATTTCCCCCTTATCCCAACCCATGTATTAGAATTTTCACTTTACTCTTTATCCCATTGCATGATGCAAATAATATAGATATCATGAGAAAATAACTCATCATAAATCAATTGGTTATACAAAAATTAGGATTGACTTGCTATCTAATTAATATCTCTATAACAATTCTATAAAAATTCACTAATTATGACTTTGCTCACATTACACATAAGACTCTAGGCTCTCCCCATTATTTATAATTGATTGGAACTTATTTTGTTCCTTAAAAAAATATTGAAGTAAGCCCTTCATTTTTAAACATTTACGTTAGCCCACTTTCAAAATTATTGGAGCTTTAAACTTATTTTTTATATATTAGACATTATCCCACCTTTTCAAATTTCTAAATATTAACCATTAGCTCATTTTTCTAAATATTAAGTTTTACCCTCTTCAATAAACGTTAGTGTTATACATTTTCTAAATTTTGTACATTAACTTATTTTTTTAACAGCTTCTTAATCCCTTTAATAAATATTAAGTTTTAATCAAATTATTCTAAACTTTAAATCTTAATCATTTTTATAAATATTGAATTTTAATATTTTTCTTAAATCATCTAGCACATTATACTTACCCAATTTCACATTTGTCCATCTTTTATAGGACAAGTTTCTAAATCCTCACATTCATCATCTAACATAATATACTTACCTAATTTCACATTTGCCCATTTTTCATAGCTCATTTTGTCATGTTTCTAAACCCTTACATTCATATTCGTCCTTTTTAGGCTAATGGATCATCATGTACCTTTATAAAATTAGGTCGACATATCTCCTATTTTTAATAAAAAAATTATATGTACTTTCAAATATATATTTTAAAATATAATTACTAATACTTTTACAAAAGTGGCAAGTAATAATCAAATGCCATAGGATAAATCTTACTCACCCATTTGATAAATATTTAATTATATTTGACTTATTTGAATATTGAGTACTTTGCATAAAAAAATTCAAATATTAACCTATAATAATTGCACATACCCCACTATATTTCTCACATATATTTAAGGACTACTTAAACGGACATAACTTATACCATACTATATTTTTTAAAATTTATAGTTTTGCCCTTAAGGTTTGATTTAACTCTTTTATACTAGTTAGCTCTTAATTTCTTTTAAATTATAAAATTTTCCTAAAACTTTTTTATAATTGCTCTTAGCTCCCTAAATAAATAAATATTATATTTTGGAATCTAACTTTTCTAAAATAGAACTTTAGTCCTTATACCCTTCCAAAATTAAATTTATGCTTTTACACTTTCAAACTCTCTCATTTGAAACCCTAAACTTTTCTTTGTTTATATTTGAATCTTAAAATCTCTAAAATTTCATTTAATGCTCTAGTTTTTTAATATTTACCATTTTGCCCCTTAAACTTTTTAAATGTTCTACTTATACTCTTATGTTTTCCAAGTCTTTAATTTGGGCCCCTAAGTTTTTCCAAACTTTCATTCTAGGTCCTTAAAATTTCTCTTAGTTCATTCAAGTCCCAAGTTTCATTATTTGTAGTTTAGCTCTCACACTTTCCAAAAATTATATTTTGGTCTTCAATCTTTTTTTCCACTGATTTTGGTGTTTACTTAGGCGGTTCACCTTAAATTCAACATGTTCTTGACTTAATTTATTTTTCTAAAATTTATTCAACTAATCTCTTAAAGTTTAATATCAAGAATTACCATTTTTCCTTCCCAAGACCCATCGAAAAAATTATTTCATTTCTGGTCTGGTCCGATTTTATCCTAATTCAATTTGATTCTAAATCGGTGTTCTCCGATCCTTGAATTCCGATCGAGAAGGTATTTTAATATTTTTTTAAGTCATTTTAGTAAATTTCTAAGATTATGGTTCATATCAATTTTCAATTTGATTCAATTTTCCAAATTCTAGTTTAGATCCACATTCTCCGTCTAATTGAGTTTAATTTCACTTTGAAAAATTCAAGTGTTACACTTGATACCACACTGCCACGATGAATTGCTATACATTCTAATGACAATACTCTCTACTTAATATTTTACACTAGATCCAAATGTATTTGTTGCTACTTTTTTAGTGGAATTTCAAACATTTGCTCAATTTCTTCATCATAATTATTGGATAAATTCCATGGATGATGAATATATGGTGGTTCTCAATAATAAAAAATAGTATTTGCTTCATGCTCCTTCTAGCCGCTATACCATACCATAGGTATAAATAGGAATATAAACTGAAGCAACATTTAGGTGGATTTATTGCTCGTCATACGAGTAATTGCTATGGGGTTTTCTAACAATATATCATACCATATTGTTGACACATTCTACCCAATTATAAAATTTGTTATTATCTAAGTTATTTTTCTCGCTATCTTTATTAACAAGTGTATTTATCAATTTGATATCAATAATATATTATATTTTTTGTGGGCATCTTAGCAAAAAAATTTATATGATTAAACCACTAATTTTAAAGATTATTCAAAGCATATTTATCATTTTCACCATTCTCTCTATTACGGTATTAAGAAAGCTAATCACACATAATTTTTATAGTTAAGTAACTATTAATTTTATCATATTTTTAATAATATATATGGATAATATCATTTTAACAAGTTACTGAGTTCTCTATGCTCTGGATTTTTAAATGAAGAACTTAATGATCCTTGATTGAGTACGAGTTTTTTTTTCTCATGTACTAATTCTCACATATTTCAAGTATATTGCTAATATTCTCACTTAGACGTCCATCATTCATTGTAAGCCTCTTTGCATATGTTGTTATTAGGACACAATTATCTTTTAATGACAAAATAGCCCTTATAAATCCTCTTTTAATAAATAAATTGTTGGATTTATCCAATATCTTATACTTATCTATCATTATTTATTTTATTCCCTAAAAAACCCTAACCAGATCTTGCAACTCAATTTTTACGGCTTATAATAACAATCTCATTGGCCTAAGATATAAGAAACAATCATTGTCCACTTGAATACAAAATAATAACATTTTCACGTGAACTCGGATATAATCTATTTTATAAGAATTTGGTCATTAATTCACAAACTCTATTATTTTGTTACAATCTTTTTATTACTTATTTGAGTGAAATAGTCCCTTTTGTTCATACAAAATACATTACAATTAATTACTACTGTGATAATATTTATTGAATTTCAACCTCTTAAAGGATTATGAATAATCCATAAGTTAATTTCAACTTCTTAGTCAGCTTACTAATTGACAAAAAAAATCTATATATAATATAAATATTAACAACATAATAAATAATTAATAATTTAATACCAATTTATTTCTTTTTTTTAGTATTTGATTTACATTCTTAATTTTTTTTACATGTATATTATTTATAGGCTTGTCAAAATTAGGAACGGAATCGGATTTATTACAACTTAAATTTTGAATTTTCACCTGTATTTGTACCCAATTCGACCCGAGCATACTTGAACCCAATTTAGTTCGGTCGAATTCATATTGGGCACATGTCCACTATTCAAATCTATTTTGACAAAACTAGTCATTCGTCTTAATAGCACATCATTATATTAGAATAGACATGTTACATACAATTAACCCTGAAAATTTATATTGAGCAAAAGTCTTAGAGATAATGTTCTAGTTAAATCTTCAAGCTATTGTCATCAAATTTATGGACCTACCAAAAATGATTCAAGTCCAATTTTCTTATCTCATCCAATAACTCATAATAGTTGCAATCCTCCAAATATCTAAGTGGAAGATGGAGAAATATTAAAGATAATTATTTATCAATTTAGGATGAATATATATTTCCTAAATTGATAATTATTTATCAATTTAGGAAATATATATTATGATTATGATATTTTTTATTATACAAAATTATGTTAGGATTGGTAGATTTTTAGTTTGATTGTTTCATAAAAGAAGTGAGCTATCTTGGCATTTTTTTAATTTTAGTCAAATAATACTTTCATAATTTCCATTTCTCGACAACCATCGTCACCTTTACTGTTTTTCGGGACACTCATTACATGGTACATGTAATCTGTATCCTTGGGTAATCAGACATCTCGGCCAGTTCAAGTCGGTGACGAGGCAGCATTTGCTCGTATCTTGAGATGGAACAGACTACCACCAAGCCCATCAGAAACTTCCACTCCTGAAGTAAAAGCCACCCGTTATGTCGACAATCTGTCGGGGACTGCCGTAGTACCCAACGACCATTAGTGAGACCAGTGGTCCACTTGACCGGGCCAGACATTGGCAATCCATAGTAGTGTCAGTGTCACTTCTGTCCAAGCCCTAGCCACATGAACAAAGTCATATCCAGGATTCCCCGTCTGCTGCCCCTTACTGTCTATACTCTATTGACCCACTAGACAAGGAAAATAATGCTGATAAGAGAGAGCAGAGGGTAGTTAATAAATAACCTACTAAAACCCAAATACTGAGATATGATCAAATTTAACCCCACATTTTTTACAATGACTTTTTTTGGACTAAATTTAACCTTTTGGGGTTTCACTTTTACCTCTTCCATGAAGAATTTAAGTATTTCAAGTCCCCTACTATCTCTTGCCTGGAATAATGTCCCCTGAAATTCATTCCAGTATGCACTCAAAAACAGTGTCAAATGTCAATAACAATAAACTACTGGTTTTTGTGGCAGCTTGGATAAATTTAGAGAAATTCTCTTTTCCAGGAAAGATGCATCGGGGAAAAAATCATATGTAAATGAATGGACTAGATCATGATCATGGAGGCCAGAGGAGAACAGTAAGTCATGCAATATTCGCCTCCTCCATCAACACTCGCTCGGCTAAAACATCCAACCTTCTCCAGAAATTACCATGACATAGCCCAAAACAACCCGTGGCACCAATATCTCAGATAATGCAATCTGCAGCACCATTGCTATTACCTGTCTTGACTGGCTCGCATCAGGGAGCTAGTGTATGCTCAATGGGACCTGATGCCATTACCGCGATTACTCGAAGCTGTGGCAGGCTACTCCTTTCTTCTGCAGAAACAGAGCATTGTCCTTTATCCACTATTACCCAAAGGTTGTAACATGATCAGTTCAACAGAGGAACTATGTCCATCATCCTGCAGAAACAGATGATGGTCTATGATCAACTATTACCAAAGCTTGTAATATAATCAAGTTAACAGAGGAACTATGCTTATCAACCATGTCTCTACTATTTCTAATGAATCCCAAGGAATATAATTTGAACAAGCGGATAGCATTACATAAGCACTGGAGAAATTTGCATATATATAAATATTTCATGAAATCTAAGGTACATAACCTGGTTATTTTAATGGTTAGTGTGCTGACAGCATATTAACTGAAGCAATCCTCTCAAAGCCTGAAGAATTAAAATAAAACTACAGAACTCAAGTCAAATACCATTACAAACAAATGAAAATTAAGCCCTCTGCTAAGGGTACAAGAACTTCAACGAAATTAATGGTATTTTTTTAATGTAATTTAAATGAAAGTATTATCATATATTTTGAGGGAATAATGTACAGAGTCGAATCAGATACAGGAAAAATATTATATTCATGCTTTGCATATCCTCGAGATTCGGCACAGCTGTAAGTTTGCCGCACCAGGAGACATCGAGAGATATGTCAAGCATTCATAAGTATCTGCTTTCATCATCACCTTCCACTCTATTAATCTTGATCCCACAAATAAGATGCAGTCTTATACACACACAAACAAAGGTTCCAGATAGGAAGACACTCAGATGAGTAAGGCTAAACATCATATCAGCCTCTGTTCACCACAACATATGAGGGCAAATCAAGGCATGTTATCAGCCATATAGCATCCTCATGATGTCAGTTTCTTGCAATGTATAAATACCATGAGATTAGTTAAACTAGAAAAATTAAGTATTATCTTACCTTCCCATTGAATATATAATATTTTGATTGGTGTGAATAAACCAGAAAGTTTTCAATAAGTGTTACAACTGAATGATCTAAGTGCAAAGACAAATATTGGTCTTATCAATGAATGGTGTAATACCTGTCTTACACTTCGGGAATATATGGAACAAAAGAAATGAAGCGCCAGCATGAATTGCCCAATGGCAACCTCTTTAATTAATGAGTGCTTGCTATAGATCCAAAAGTACCTAAATATCCTCAAACCAATTGAATCCAACTGCTACCCGGTTGCTTACTAAAATTTACATCTTTCAATCTGTTCCTAAATTCTGTTGAACTTTCCCACATTGCACTTGATGCATATAGATTAGACATTAAAAGATAATTTGAAGACTCATTAGGCTCTAATGTGACTAACATCTCTACAATCTGCTTTCCTAACTCAACATTTCCATGTTTGCTGCAGGCACCTAGTAAGGTTTTCCACATGAGAGACTTCGACTGAAATGGAGCTCTCTTTATCAGATCTACAGCCTTATCTACATTGTCAGCTCGACCAAGGAGATCAACCATGCAAGCATAGTGATTTATCGTCAATTCTGAAGGATAGTCATTTCTTAGGGACTCAAAAAACTTCCATCCTTCATTCACAAGCCCAGCATGGCTACAAGCCATTAAAATACTGATGAAGGTAATACCATCGGGAGCGAATCCTACTTCCCTCATTTCATTAAACAGCTCGACAGCCTCTTTCCCGTGCCCATGGTTAGCATACCCAGACATCATCGATGTCCAAGAAACCAAGTTGTGATCTCTATTTTCATTGAAAAATTTTTGGGCATCTTTTAAGGTCCCACACTTGCTGTACATATCTATAATGGAAGTTTCAATATGAAACTGAAATGCAAAGCCTATTTTGAAGGCAAATGCATGGAAAGATTTGCCCACATCTAATGCAGCTAAGCCAGCACAAGCTGAGATACAGCTGGATAACATAGAATCATCAACTGAGTAATCCATCGAGTGTTGAAATTCTGCAAAAACTTTCAGAGCTTCCTCAGTGTAACCATTTTGGGCCCATGCTGTTATCATAGAACTCCAGGTAATATGATCTCGATCCTCTATGGACGAGAATACTTGCCAAGCATCCTGGACCCCCTGCTTAGTTGTTGCATACATTTTAATCAATGAGCTCTGCACAAAGAGATGAGTTTCAAATCCCTGTTTTATAGCATAAGTATGTATTTGCTTTCCTCTAGCCAGGGGATTTGTCTTTGAACAGGCCTGTAGAATAATGACAAGAGTGAATTGGCTCGGTTTTAGAGAGTCTGCATAAAACATTTCATGAAACATCTGTAGTGCTTCTTCATGACATCCCATATCAATGTAGCCAGATATAACAATGGTCCAGGAAAACTCATTCTGCCTTTCCATACTCTTAAGCAACAGTTTTGCTTTAATGATTTCTCCACATTTAGCATACATCTCAATAAGAGTATTTTCAATGCCTAATATGGACTCAGAATCGATGCAGTTTTTTAAAGTATAACAATGTATTGACTTTCCTTTGTTGAACATCTGAAGATTTGAACAAGCACGGAGAATAGCCATGAGGATAGAATTATTTGGCAGAAGATTAAGATGTCTCAGCTCGTTGAACAGCATCAGAGCCCTCTCACTGTAGGAGTTAAGAACCAAGTTATTAATCATCGAGCCGAAGCAAATATCATCCTTATCTTCAATGCCAAGGAAGCATCTATAAGCATCAGAAATCATTCCCAAACCTCCATAAACATCTATAATAGCACTGCCCAAAAGAGAATCCACTTTGAAGCCATATTTAACCATGGAACCGTGCACCAGGGAACCAAAAGTCCCATTCTCCATATTAGAGCATAATCTGAGAACAGCTGCTACAGTATACACATCAGGTTTATTGCCTTCAGAGAGAAATCTGATATAACAATTAAAGCCTTCACTGGCATCAGAAATCTGGCAAAATCCAGACAACAATGTACAGCACACTACATTGTCTTTACATTCTAGACTGCCAAACAATTTCTTGGCAACATTCATAAATCCCAACTTCACATAGCAATCAACCAGTGATCCACCAACAACAATATCATTCTCGAGCCCAGCCTTTATTATTCGTCCATGAAATGATCTTCCCATTTCAACATTACATGTATCAGCACAGAGTTTCACAAGAACTGAATAAGTGAGATTATTTGGTGGTGAACTGGAGTACGCCATCCTATTGAATAAACAGAGTGCTTCCTCAGAGTAGGACTTGTTGACGTAACCATCAAGCAACACATTCCACAAAGCCTCGGATTCTTCTCCTGTTGAGAGGTTATCAAAAAGAAACTCCCCAGCTCCAATATCTCCATTTCCAACATACAACCCAAGCAAAGAAGCAATGCAGAATCTATATAAACTGAATCCGAATTTAATAATCTGTCCATGAATTATCGTTCCCATAGTGAAATCTTCCGCAACTCTACAAGCCTTGAGAGCCAACGAGAAACCAAACTCGTTGGGCCTCACACCCGATCGACACATGAGAGAATAAACCTCCAGGCCATCCCTGTACAGCCCATTATGCAAACAACAAGAAACCATGCTGGTCCAGGAAACCAAATTTCTCTCGGTCATTCCGTCGAACAAGTGACGTGCGCTCGCCACATCGCCGCACAGGGTATAAAACCTCAAGATGTTATTCGCTAAAAAGGTGTCCTGACTGAACCCATACTTCACACAGACCGAGTGGAGGGACTTCCCACGGGCTGCGTCCCCGGCATCACCCAGGTGCTGTAACAGAGAGACGCATTCTTGAATGGAGAATCTAACGCTGTTTTGATTGGAAGAGACGGTTGTGGAGTAGAGAGAGCTCAGCGCTGCCTCTCCCACACTGAAACGAGAAGAGAAGCGGCGGCTCAAGAAGGCCATGTCTGAGAGGATTCATCTGCGAATGGCTGCGGCTCAGGAACATTTCCTTCCGACCGCATTTTTTTTGCTCAACTTCGGACCGTTGGGCAAAAAAATGAACTAAACTGACGAGTGAAACTGTGAAATAAAGTATGAGACGAAGAATCAAAAGCCCGGGCCCATTGCTAAGTAGCTATTCCACATCTAATCAGAATATTATCCCTCGACTTCCTGTGATCATCAAATAGTCCTATAATCCTAAACAATACTCTATTGTAGCCCTCACCACAATAGTTTTTTTTTGTTCAAATTAAAATGTACTATTATTGCCTACTCGATATCAATCAAACAAATTATTAAATTAGTTAGCTACACTAAAAAAATAACTATTGAGTAATAATTACATGTAATGTTGTGTATCACCACACAAGTTTGCTAATATATTCTATAAACGTATTATTATTATCAAAATATTTCTCACGCTTTTATCTTTCTTATTCTCTTGTGTAGGGATGAAAATATATTGTCTGCTGCATTCTTGGATACTATAGAGAATTTGCTTATGTTATTTTATATCCATCCAAATATGTTCTCCCAAAACTAAGAATGTAGCCTCTACTTCTTTATGTTATACGCAAGTGGAGATTTATTACATGATGGTGTACATTTTTATCACAGACGAGTAATTCAAGTATCATTTCTAAAAATACGAATTCTAGTATTGGATTGATTAATTGGGGGGATTCTCTCCCGTATCCCTTCCGTATGCCTTCACTGAGTGTGTTTGAGTGTGTTTACGAGAATGTACAAAATTTGTGAATAGGGTGGAATGATGTGGATGGATTAGAAGATGGCCTAGGGGGAATGATTGCAGCATATTCCCTTAATACTATAAAAGTGAATTGACTGCCATCATATTTAATTTAACGGCCTCCCTAATAATTTATGTTTTAGTTAGATAATAATTCAACACATTCTCTATAAAATTAAATTTGGATATCATTATACTTGTACAGTTGAGTGTGCGTAATGATTATAATATAAAATGTTATATTTATTTTAATATAATACAATTTGTAAATTAGATAGAAAATCACATCAAATAACACCAATTTCTTGAGATATATCTCTTAAATCTATAATAGGAAGTTGGGCACTTGCCGTTATTCCAAAATATATTACATACACTTACTTTTATAAATTTAAATTTAGTTATAAGGGTATATATATATATATATATATCAATTTTTCAATTAGTTAATTATTCATAAAATTTCATAATTTTATTCATTATTTAAGTTTTAGACTCAATTATTAATGTCATATCAAATCTCATTTCAATTATATTTTATAACTACTTATAAAATATAATTTCATAAATAATCATGATACGTTCCTATACACTTAATTATATTTTGAGGAAATAGGGGTACTTGTGTTACGAATACGTACTCCCAAGTTACAATAAAAAGTCAAAGTATTTGTATTAATTAGTTATTTGTAATTCTGCTCACTCTCAAGTATATCTATTACTCGATCTTTCGCCCCACGCTATGGGCGGCGACTCATGAACCTTCGGAGCTAATCCATTTACGAGATCTCTTCCATAAGTGTTTTGTCGATGTTCATCTCAACATAATATATATTACAAGCACGCCGCAATAAAATTATGGACAATTTTCCTAACAACATAATGCACGTATTCATGCGAGCAACATGAATTATTAGTTTATATTAAGAGGAGTCTCATTATCTTATACGGTTGGTTCATCCAACCTTTCTTTTTAACCTATTAATTGATCCATGTTATTATATTATATTCACGCAATATTAATTTATCATCTAACTATATATATATATAATATACCTCTATTTAGTTTATTTGTTATTTTTTATATATTTTTTAAATTATAAAAATATACTAATTTTTATTATAAAAACTGATAAAAAAATTATGTACGTATTATACGAGCGAATATACAATTCAATTAAGCTATATAAAATTGGATTATAAATTAGTATCAATTTCATTCAACATATTATATTTACATCATTTCGAAATTTTTAAATATACAATTTTTTTTATCACAATTTGATTCCACTGTAATAATAGAACTATATCATGCTATCATTTTTAAAAATTACTTTTTTTCCTTTCATTTTTTTATAAAATTACCAAAATTTCATTCATTCTTTCAATTTTTTTCATTTATTCCTCGTACCATGTATTAGTCTCATTTGTATTCCAAAGTTTTAAAAATTATACTTTATTCTCAAACTTTATACTATTTACCATTTTCTCATTTTCTTGTAAACCTTCTATTTTCGTCCTATTTATTTTTTAAAATTATTATTTTTACCCGTTTTTTTTATCAAAATTGACAATTCTAACTCTTATTGTGCAAACCGTTAAGTTTGCCCCTTTTACTATTTACGGTTCACTTAAATCCTCAATTTTTTCTTGAAATTTTTCCAGTTCCCTTTTTCTATTTCTTAGTTCGAGAGGATGAGATTTACAATTCTGTTCTTTTAATTTCTTAATTTAACTCAAATTTAAGCTTAAACAGAGCTTTATCGGAATAATTCTCTATAGAGAGAAAGGTCAATTTTCTTACTAGAGGGCGACAGTCAGAACTCTGTATAGGGGCAGCTAGTGTTCTTGGGGATCCTCATATGATCAAAGTGTGGGTTAATTGATCACCTAAGCACAGAGAATTCAATTAGAGAAGTTTTATGTGCTTAAGTTCTAAAATATAAATATTTCGACGAATCAAGGCTGAATTGGCTTAACTCAAAGGTACAGGGGTTGAGAGTCAGTCGAGGAGAGCTGGGGAAGGGTTGGCCTAGCTGCAGAAGGTCAGAGGCCACCGGAATTCAACTCGAAGTGGTTTGACAGCTTTGTGATTGTCGGAGCAGCACTGCTGTGCAAGCCTTCTCATGCTTCTCCAATGGTTTTCAAGCCGAGTGGAATCTACAACAAGGTAGAGGACCTCCTCCCGATTTCAGGGACTCTGAAATTGCCTCCTCAAATTTAAGAAAGCTCCCAGGTCGGAGCTCTAGTTTGTGTCTTGCTAGAACTTAGAGTGTTCAGTCTTCTATGGTCGTCAAAGGGATGGGGAGGGCGATAGCGACTTGTGCAAGACTCGGCACCAGACTTGCCCGTTTACGATAGTGGTGATAGATTTTTCGGTCTTACTCTAACAATCCCACTCGGGTCATCTGCCCAATGTTGAAGACGACTCTATGTCGCACGTGTGAATTTCACACTTGTGAGCTACCACGTGGTACATCGTGATTGGTTGGCTTTGTTGATAACCTTTGACTCGTTGACCAGCCACGTGGCAACCTCCCATCGCTTGCTCCAGCATGGCTGTTGACTATACTCGGTCAGTCGTTTACCATGACATGTGGCATGCACTCATTGGTTGATTTAAATAAATAAGATTTCCCTCTTCTTGCACTGTACGACTGTCATGTGTCAATTTCTGATTGATTGATTTAAATAAATCAGATATCTCTCCTAATATACTATACGACTCGGCCATTAATTGGCGAAAATCATCCGATTTAGCTTTGCCACGTGTCGACCTCTGATTGGTCGACCGTTTTTCCAATATCCTACTCGACTGTTGATGTGGCATCCTTACCACGTATCAGCTCCTCATTGACCAGCCTGGTTGACGAGACTTCTCCTCAATTGACCGTTGATTGAGAACACATGAAGTTCTTCTATTGGTCAGTGGTCGATGACATGGCTTTGACATTTAACTGAGTACATGTATCACTCTTTAATTGGAAAGCACTTCCAAATGGTTACCAAGCAGCTGATTGTACGTGCTTTACCATGCGGTGCTTGCTGATTGATCGTGCCTAATGAATGAGCACTGACTTGGCAGGCAATCTGTTAACCGATTCGATCGGACTGGGCTCGGTAACTTGAAATCGAGAATCGGTTAGTTCAGTCCCGATTCAATAGGTTTTCTAAAATCAAATTTTTTTTAAATTTATCTAAATTAATCTTCTACTTATTGGTAAATTCAATTTTCCAATTTAATATTTTTAAGTTATTTAGAAAAATCAATATTTAAATTAGTTTTTTATGGTTCAGTTCGATTTTATCTAGTTTAGGCCCGATTTATCTTGAACCGTTCAGGTTTTATTCTCCAATTTCATTTATAGTTTCTTTACTTGAAATTTGGATATTTATAAGTTAATTGTTATTTTTAAATTTATGATGAATTTGTCATAAAAATGACATGGTAATTCAAACTAGAGTGTAATAGATTACAACCTACTTCTCTCATCTCATCAATAAGTGGCAAAGTTAATTGAATTGCCACGTACTCATTGACTACCTTATCTGAAGTGATCTGTGTCCAAATTTTGTTGACAGTTATAAGTTATCTATGGTAATTACTTATTTGTTGGTTTTTATGTACCAAATTTGTTGTGCGTACTTTTTTAGGCATTTCACTGTTATTGATTGTATTATCTAAAATTTACATCTAATTTATTTGTTGTCTTTTTCTCAAATCGAACTAGATCAGTTAAATTAAAAAAATTTAAATTTATTTACTTTACATTTAAAATCCAAAATTAATATTTTACATTTTTTAATCTCTCAAAAAAATTGATCTTGCAATTAGTTTATTATGATTTGAATGAATTTTTCTTAAGTGTCCAATTGTACCATTTTAAGTTCTAAACTCTTTATTTAGTAACATTTTTGTACAAGAATTTGACTCCATACAAATTCAGTAAGAGCTGTCTAATATTGTCTATTAGCCGAATGGTGACGAGGGATACATATTCACAACAATTGGTCTTGTTCCGTTCCTTCTAAATTTACTATCAAGTAGTGGTAATAGGGGCCTATATATCCAATTTTAAAAAATTTGGCAATATCTCTTCTAAAAATCAATGTTCTAGCCACGTGTTAAATGCTTCATTCATGGAATCAATTTGATATAAAAGGCAACAAATTTTAAATATTAAATTTTATTTTAATGAAAACTTTTGGTAGGTGAGAGAATCTACCAAAATATATAACCATACTCGCAGTCTATTAAATATCGTGAAAAGTTGGACGTGTGCCACTTCCTACCGCTAAGATTTCTCACCTTGCCACCACCGTACTACAGTCACCGCTTTACTTTTAATAGTGAATAATTTTTAAATTAATTATTATAAGTTATCAATATTTTTAAATATTAAAATTATAAATTAATTATGTCTTTGATTTTAAAAAGATTGGATCGAATGTATTTACATTCTTTTAAATATAAGAAAAAATCTTTTTTTGGCACAATATATTTATAAGAAAAATTATTGGAAATAAGTTAATTCGTCCATATATTTATATCCGTGCTCATTTCCCAAATTCATTTTCCATTTCTGACCCGCCTGGGGTCGAGCAGATTCCGGCGACAGCCGCCATTTCAGTCACATACAAGTATAGCACATCCCCAGAAGTTCATCATGTTAGGAGAGAGAGAGGATCTCAACAGTGATCCTCACCGTTCCAGTTTCACCCCTCTTTTGACTGGCTCCCAGTCGTCCCCCATGGAGCCACAAGGTAAGCAGGTAGAGGGGGCGGGCAGAAGCTACTGGAGATGGAGCAAGGAGGACTTTTTCCCGGAGCAGTCGTTCGAGAACCTGGCCGCCTACAAGGCCGCATTATCCGAGACGGGCCATCGTCTCAGGGAAAGGCTCTTCAGCCGCTCGACGCCGGAGATGGAGATGGTGGAGCTGCGGCGGGCCAGCGAGAACGACATGAAGAGATGCCTCAACTGGTGGGACCTCATCTGGCTCTGCTTCGGCTCTGTCGTCGGGTCCGGTATCTTCGTCGTTACCGGCCAGGCCGCCCGAGAGGATGCCGGCCCCGCCGTAATTATCTCCTACGCAATTTCTGGTAACGCCGGAAAGTTCTCGTTTCGCACATGGACAGATTTCTGGAAAGATTAACCACCGAGAGTTCCGGTACTGGTGGATTGTGTTAATTAGATTAAAGATCCATCCATATTTTGAAGGGAAAATCATAATCCTCATGCTTGATTTAATCCATCAGATATCTTTGCTAATCAACACATTAGTGGCCTTAGTATCTTCCATGCTTCTTGTTCTTCGCTGTAGACTCCATATCGTTAATTTTTGTAAGTTCCATAATGTTAATTTCTCTCATGGCAAAGGCATCATGCTGTGACCAGGTCTATCTGCACTGCTCTCGGTGTTCTGCTATACTGAATTTTCGGTGGAAATCCCAGTTGCTGGAGGCTCATTCTCGTTCCTCCGCATCGAACTGGGCGATTTCATTGCCTTCATAACTGCAGGTAATATCCTACTGGAGGCTGTGGTGGGTGCTGCTGGATTGGGTAGATCTTGGTCCTCCTATTTTGCAAGCATGATCAGTGACAACTCCAATTTCCTGAGGATCTCAGTGAAGGGCCTCCCTGAAGGCTTCAATCTGCTTGACCCTCTTGCTTTCGCTGTCCTCTGGATTGCCAATGGCATCGCAATGTTTGGAACACGACAGACCTCTATCATAAATTGGATTGGCTCTATGGCAAGTGCAGCGCTTATTGTGTTTGTGATAATAGCTGGGTTAGCCCATGGGAAGTTATCAAATTTGGACCCATTCTTCCCTTATGGAGCAGAAGGGGTCTTTCGTGCTGCTGCAGTCGTGTACTGGTCTTACACCGGATTTGACATGGTAGCAACTCTGGCTGAGGAAATCAAGAAGCCCTCAAGGGATATTCCCATCGGGCTAGCCGGATCCATGTCCATGATCACCGTAATCTACTGCCTGATGTGTTTGGCACTGACCATGATGGTGAAATACACTGACATAGATCCAAATGCTGCATTTTCTGTTGCCTTTGTTAGCATAGGCATGAAGTGGGCAAAGTATATAGTGAGTGTGTGCGCTCTCAAGGGAATGACTTCGAGCCTGCTAGTGGGTGCTCTCGGACAAGCCCGGTACACTACCCAGATTGCCAGGGCTCACATGATTCCCCCCTGGTTTGCCCTAGTCCATCCAAAAACTGGCACCCCTATATATGCAACCTTACTCACCACAACCCTCAGCAGCATTGTGAGCTTCTTCACCAGCCTGGACATACTATCTGCTGTATTGTCCTTCAGCACCCTCTTCATTTTCATGCTCATGGCCGTTGCCTTGCTGGTGAGGAGATACTATGTGAAAGGCATTACACCCCCAAATCAGCTCAACAAACTCAGAGCTTGCCTGATTGTCATAATGGTGTCGTGCATAGTCGGGACTGCAATCTGGAACATGGAGAACGGGTGGTGGATTGGTTATGTGGTATCCTTTAGTTTTTGGTTCCTGGGGACTCTTGCCTTGCAGCTGCTGCCAAAGCAGCAGGCTCCCAAGAAATGGGGGATCCCCTTAGTCCCATGGCTTCCATCCCTCTCCATAGGAATGAACATGTTTCTGATAGGTTCGCTGGGTGTGGTTGCAATCTGGAGGTTCCTGATCTGCACTGCCGTGATGATATTATACTACCTGTTCGTCGGAGTTCATGCCACTTACGATATTGCCCACTCGAACCATCCTGAACCATTGACAGGACAGAGTGGATTTGCTTAGAACTCCTTGTCAAGAAGGAGAATAGATTGCTCAGGTGGTAGAACACTCACTTTTCATTGTGCCTGTAATTTCATATTATAATTGAAAACAAATAAATTCTTCGGCCTTGTATTACTATTATTGTCTAAATTCCATATGGGGACCTCAAATATATGAGGTTGGACCGGATGGGCTATGGGAACATTTTCCAGTTGAATATTTATTTGATGGTCTGATTTTATTTTGTATTATTTTTTTCATGGTTAATATTGAAAAGGAACATTTTCAATCCCAGATTTGGATATGTACTTTACAGACAAATTGCATTAGTATTGAAATATCAAGGCTAAACCAATTAACCTGTGTTCTGCATTGCTTGGGGCCAAAGTTGGTTTTCCCATAGAAAATTCACAGACCAACTATATGCTTTGCTCGGCAATGTCCCCTTTTCATTCAACTGGATAATCAAACTAGCAAGACTGCCACATTCAACAGTGAATTAAGACTAAGATTAATTCAATGGAAGCTACTTTACATGCATATAACTAAACTGGTCCAGCCATGTCAGTAGTGCAAAAACCTTGAGAAAAAAAAACACAATCAGGTGAAAATACCACACACATCATGCAACTGTGAAAACTGATGCATCATTTCATTTATGTCCCTTCTTTTTCCAAAGATCTCCAAACGCCCGAATCCCGAAACCTTTCTTTCTTCCCCCCATCCCATCGTCCGCATCATCAGCATTCTCAGGAGACCCAACAAACCCCATGTACCCACCGGGGGCATCAAATTCTGGCACGAAATGATTCATCCCAGGTGCAGCAGCCGCAAGCACAGCTGCCGCTGCATCCGCTGCTTTTCTCCACTGCTCGGTCTGAATCCTTAGCGTCTTCATCTCTGCTTCTAATGATTCCTTTGCACTTTCAAGGGCCTCAAGCTTTTCTTTCAGTTTTTCACTGTTTTCTCGGCTCTCCTTGAGTTCCTCTTCCATCTGATTCAGCCTTTGTGCCATCCCCTCTTCTCTGACCTTTGAAGATGACATGGCCTCGTTCATTTCACTAACCTGCTTCTTCAGGTGTTCTTTTTCTTTATTGACTTCCTCAATCTCATTCTCCTTTTCCTCCGACCTGCTTTTGAGCAAACTTATCTCATCTTCCTTCAAGGCCAGTTCATTTAATGACTGATGCTTTTCCTCCTCCGTAAGTTCGACCGTTTCAGGATCATTATTTCCTTTGCCCAACTCTTTAGCCAATTCATTATTTTCTTTCTCAATCTTAAAATCAACTGCTACCTTCTCCTCCTCCATTGGAACTTCAAAAACATCAGTTTCCTGCTGAATTTCACCAGAAACTTCCTCTGATATGCTGCTCCTAGCTCCACTGTTGCTAAATACATCAAGTTCTTTAGCCTTTTTGGGGACTAAAGCATTATTTTTCCTTATTTTCTTCTTCTCGAGCTCCTCCTGAGCTTCCTTCTTGGCAGCTTCAGCATTGACTAGCTGTTTTTTCAAGCTCTTCAGCTCTTGTTGGGCCTGCCCCAGCTGAGACTCCAAGTCAGCAATCCTTGTCCCAAGCTTCTTTGGTACTGGCTCAGACTGGACGCTTCTGGGGGACCGCCGGTCTCCTATCTTGGGGCTTTTTTCGGGAACTGACCGATGATGAGATGAATCAGAATTGGAACTCGATGTCCTAAGCTGAAGTGGACCTCGGGGAGACTGCTTTCGCTGCATCTCTGCCCCCTTGTTTAAACTGAAATTAAAGTTCATTAGAATTGGATACAACAGAAGTTTGCTTCTAACGATACAACAGAAGCATCAACCATTGAGTTTTCTTCACAGACCTTGGTTTTGGCATTTTCTTCCACTTGAATGTTCTGGCTGAAGATGATTAACGTGGCCTAGTCACCCAGAAACACCTGACGCTGACCTTGAGAAACAGAACTAAGAAAATTGTCACAAACATTCAGTAATCATCAAAGAAGTACTTAATAATAATAATATTACTGCACTATTCCATGCATAACATTTACATGAGCATTCCAAGAGTTGCAAAAATTAGCTGAGCTGCATTCTAGGACGATCTCTTCACTGAGAGATAGATGGACAGACACCACCAGAACTGGAAGCTGGTAAGCTTGTCTGCAACCACCGGCCAGATGGGCCAAACAAGAGGAGATAATCGACCAAGAACTTGGCAGATAATTATTATGTAATAACTGGTAACATGATTGATACAAACTGTTTCCAAAGCAGAATTGACTTCGAAAGGGACCCTGCATTTTAGACTTTGGAATTATCTTGAGACAAAAAAAAAGTGTCTTTTCTTTGCAGGTTTCCTCTTTCCTGGGCATTTCACTTGAAAACTCGCCCAGGATTTATGAGAATTCAGGCTTTTTCTTAAAAGCAAGCAACCATGATGAATGCCAGAACAAGAACGAAAGCATCAAAGGAAGGAAAATCGTTTCTAGGACCAACTTTTTCTGCCATGAAGTGTCGTTTCTAGGCACTGGACTTTGTCTTTTAATGGTTTTCTATGAATCTTTTGGCTGATTCAAGTGAATATTCAAACCAATCCTTTTACCAAGCACAGTTAGATCCATAGACGACTAAGTAGAACCGACCCAGTTAGATCAAGCTTTGTCCTCCCCATATCAAAACAGATGTGTAAACTCTCAGGTCTAAGCTGGAAGAATGAGTATTAACTTACTACAAGCTCGAATTTTGCGGCAAAATCACGTTCTAATGTCAAACCCCAACTACTGAAATTTGCAGAAGATTAGAGAAGTAGAATCTGAAACAAATGTGAGCTCGACCATTTTCATTATATGGATGCAGTCTCGAACAGATCATAGAAAGCAGAAGACAGAGATGTGCTTGAACAAAAGAGAAGAGAGACAAAGATCCTGACTTTAATGTTACCTTCAGAGAAGCCGCAGGAATGTCAACTGATGAATAACACCGACCGCGACCACGAGAAAACTTATTCTTTGAAATGCATTTCTACTCTCAGTACAGCACACTGGAGAGTGGTCCAAGATCATAACAGAGCTAGCTTACACAAAAGCCAATCCACTATTATGGAGGAGAAACAGACGGCTCAGAGGAGGGACAGAAAGAGGGACAGACAGACAGGGATTTATCACAGCAGAGATGGTAGGTGATCCCTTTAAATTACTACCAACCGGGTGACTCCAATCATGTTTTCAAGGGGGAAAACGCAACTGTGTTTTTTGAGCCAAGGGGAGAGAGAGAGAGTTTGAAGTTTGAATTAAAGCTGCAACTGTGACAGTAGGGTGCACTGTGTGAGGGAGGAAGTCTACAAATCTTAGAAGATGATGACAAGATTCTCTTTTTGGCAAATTTGAACCACCCTGAGGAGGACGGATTTTTGTTAATTTTAAATAAAGTTGAATCACTTTTTTCAACATCCATAAAATAACTTTTAACAGTTGAATTTCATCTTCTATAAACTGTCCTGGAATTGCGCTCATCAGATTCTTATGGCAGGTAATGAATTTCTTGGGGAATCCAACATATGTGTGTCTCTCTCTCTGCTTTTCAAAGTTCAAACATTTTTTTAACATGTCAGTGTGCTTGTGTGTGTTTTTGTTTAATCTTCCCACTTGTTTGAAATTGGTAAGTAAGTGCAAACCAACACACATACACATATAAATAATACAGCGCGTTCATTCATGCATGCATAAATACTCCAACACCCTGTACTAAATAAGTATTCATCAAAATGAATTGTTGAGTGATTTAATAGGAAACCTCAAAATTTTATATTATGGTTTTTAATATGAATAATAGCAGAAATTCCTCATATTCATGGATCATTCTTTCAATTTCTTCAAGTGCACTACTTTTCTTGGAGTGTGGGTTAATGCAATGAGAATTTTCCTCCTCCTCCTCCTGCTCCTCTTCCTCCTCGTGGGTCCTCTCAACCCACTTAAACAACAATATCTCTACTTTTATATGTAAAGATCAAATTTTTATTCCCAATGATCGTTCAATAATGCAAATCGATCATACCCATTACGCACCATCATCGTATCTTCTAATGCCCGAATTTGGTCAAAGAAAAAATCGATACTTTTCATCATTTTTTTAATTAGATTGACTGGTTTGGTGTGTGTTTGAGGTGGGCCTGTTAAGCGATAAAACCGCCGCTGAAAGAGGAGGCGGAGCCCCCCACCCCACCACCACTCCCCCGCCCTAAATCGATCACTTGTTCTGATTTTATTATTTCGAGGTCCCCTCACTTTTATTTTCCTTTGTTTCGGCCTCTTTTCTTAATAGTTTTATTCGATTCAGTCCGATCATTTAGCCATTTTTTCATGTCATAATAGCAGTCAACGGATACGCATAGTTCCCAAGAAGCCATCCTTCAAAATGAATAAGGTAAATATTATAAATTTATAAAATAATTTTAAAGTAAATTTAAATTTAATATCTTATTTTCTTGTAATATTCTTTAAGGTGATATTAAAAATAAATCTTAGTTTACAACAATATTTTAAAATAGGAGTAATTAATAATTATATTATTATGTACTATCATTAATTACCATAATATTTTATCACAATCGTTCTCCAATAAATTGAGGTTGCTTTCATGATATTAAGGCACATGGTGTGCCAGCATGAATATAGATCCGAAGAAGGTGTGGTACGAAAACTCCAACCACCTTCAGAAATAGTCCCAATTATCAGCTGACCCCACACACTCCAAGACCCACTGAGGTCAAATCTCCACTTCTTCAAATTCAACCATCACTGCAAATGGGCACTCACTTACAGACATTGATGAGAGAAAGGGGGTCCATTTTGATCCTCAATCTTACATTGATTATGAGCTTTCACTTCGCAGGCATCTTGGTCGGCTTTGGTCTTTGAAGATTACAGCAGGTTTCGGGCCATCCATCCTTCAAGTTGTTGAGCTCCCCTTCTTCTCCCCGTGAACATTCATTCTATGAGTCCCTGTTGAAGACAAAGGCAAAGGGTTTCCAATAATTGTTCAATAATATACATCTCCTCCCAAGGTCACTGCAAGAGAGAAGAAATTACCTTAATCATCATATATTATGTCATTAAATCAATTATAAAAAAAATAAAGGCCAAGCAGTATTACATTTATGAGCAAGTACAAGTTTAATTTATTTTATTTTTTTGCTCATTACAAGTTTATTTTATGGGGCAGTGCAATTTTGAGATCTGATATCCATAAGCATGGCAAAAAAAAACACCTAGTAGTACGAATTCCAAGTAGTTTTGTATCTTAATTTGTCAATAAGTTTAACCATTGATTATATGAGTATTTTTTATTTTGTGAGTAGGCATCCTTCCATCCATCCATCTCAGAAGAACATGTTAACATATATCCCATTCATGCATCCATACTAATTGTCAATACATAATTAGATGTAAGAATGATATTAGTGCAAGCATAAATCTTAGGTTTATAACCAGGAAGCATGGAGTGCTTTTTATGTCTAAGTAATAAACAATAGTAATTCAATGCAAACAAATTGCTTTAGTAGTTATAGGTATGCATATAACTTCACTAATCTATAGTAAAAGAGTTCTTCCAAATTGAACTAAAGGAACATGCACAAGTGAATGAATTCATAAAGAAAAAAAAATTATTTACTCATCATGTCCCATTTAAAGTGATGGTGTCTTATTTAGGGTGATGAATTCCAAAATATGAAATGAAAAACCTATCCAAACACTCAATAAAAAATCCGTATACATTTACTTTGCTGAGGACATACTACAGAAATCCGAATGCATTCATAATCATTATTTTTATTAAATAATATTTTGGGCGCATAGTAAAATATACTTATATTAATTTAAAATTTATAACTTGTATTTGATAAAAAAAAATTTCACCATTATATATTTATAGCATTTTTATAATTTATTCAAAATCATTTTTGAAATGCTTATAAATTGTATATATTTATTATTTATAATTTTAAATATATATTCAATAATTATACATGTGTAATTATTAAATTATGAGATCAGTTAAATAATTACCATAAATTAATTATTTTTTTACTTTATACTTCATATTACCAGCTTAATTTTCAATAATTGATTATATATTATTAAAAGTTCATTATTTTTAATATCTTATTAGACAATATTATAAAAAAATAAATGAACTAAACACGTTCATTTAAAATTTAAATTCATTTTTCCAATTACCTATACCATACTTCTATATTTTAGATAATTTTAAATTATTTTTTTAAACAATATCATTTTAGTTCCATAGTCAATCATTTTTCTAACTATACTTTTATTTTCCTATACAATTCATCACCCCTAAAATTATTAAAATTAACATAAAAATAATCAACATTTTTTGTTGGTAAAGTTGAAGGTAAGGGTTATTAAGGAGAATAAGTGGAACTTCATATGTGTTGTTGATAATAAAATATTAAATTTAATAAAATAAATAAGTATTTTAATTTTATAAAATTTAAATTATTTTACCAAATACAACTTTTAAATATATATTTATCCGATATTTTATTAGTAAAAAATATATTTTTAAATAGTATCAGAGTAAGTGGGTTAACATTATAACTAAATCGAAACTATAAACTTGATTAATGTTATATTTGAATATATAGGAAAAATACTCAAATTAAAATAATTATTCTCATTCGTACGATACCGAAAAAACAATAAACAGATTGTATAAAATTATTGAAATCAGGTTTAAAAATTGTAAATAACAAGTATATCCACAATATTAAAAGAACTATTACTTATAAATTATAAATTTTAAGTAAAAATAAATTTAATCTCTTATTCGTACATAATATCTTCTCATATTATTTAATAATAATTAGTAATAATAATTTATAGTTATTAAACATGGGAGATAAAATAAAATGTAAAAGAGTATATTACCAATTTTTAGTAAGTTTTCTCTATTTTTTTATATTAGGTTTATTTTTAAACGAAATGCTAAAAAATATTAAAACAGAATGAGTATAAAGTGATCATATATCTTATTAATTTTTTTGACAAAGATATTAAGTATTTTTATAAAGATTTTTGAAATGTTTTAAGAAAATAGAAAATTTTAAAATTAAAATATAAATTTTAAAAAATATGATGACTAAAATACAATCTCAAGAAAATGAGAATTTAAATGAGAATTATTAGAAGTTTAAAATGAAAATTGGGAAAGCTTATCCACTTGAGTTGGTAGGTTGAAAAAGTTTAAGTACTTAAATGAAGTTATTTGAAAAGTTTGAGATTAAAATAATAAATAATGTAAAGTCTGGGTAAAAAAATTATAAGAGATTTTGAGTACACAAATGATGTTAGGAGATTTAAGATGAAAATACAGCAAAGTTTAAGGTTTTAAAAAAAAATAAATGTTAAGTGTGGTAGTAATATTATAATTTTTAAAAAGGTTAAAAAGTAAAATGCAAAAGTTGAAAACTTATGGGTCAAAAACTGGGATAGTTTGGGGAGTTAAAATAAAAACGGTCAAATATTAGATAAAAATATTGAAAATTCGAGTAAGGTTGATTGCATTATGGCTAAATTATAATTATGGTCAAATTATAATTTTAGAAAAATTATAGCATATTATTAGAATGATTGGAGAGCACAAATCTCAAGCAATCAATATACTATTCTTTATTAGAATTATTAGTTTGAGATTTTTACCACACACACCTAATGGCCTAACATTATCCAACTAAGATTGCTTTTAGGATTTGTAATGGAATATCGTATATCATATAAATAAAGTTGTTATATTATACGGATGCATTCGAAATAAATCCTCAATACGTCATATTACATGCCAATAATTATAATTAATTAGGTTTTTAATTGGACGAAAAAAATCATTAATCTTAAAGTAAGTAATTAAACCACATATGTTTTAAAGGTGGTTGGTTGATATCTTCGTGATACTATAAAGTATCTAAACGATGATATTAGTCATATAGCTTAGAGCTTCAAATTTGGAGATTAGATCCAGCTTAAGTGCGTAAAAGCTTGCAGTTGATGATCATCTAATTAGCCCAGGAAAAAGGATCGACAAAAGAGAAATTAGGGCATCCAACAAACTCATAAAAAATTATCCTTTTGTACATCACATATACTGAGATTGTAGGTACACAAATGCATGATTTCACTTAAAAAATAGGAATACATTACTTAAATGACTATGAGACTCTAACTCATAGCAAAACCGTTCTTCTCGAGCCCACCGATGATGAGGTTGTCAGTAGCCATGGTGTCCATGTCTGCACCGTGATTATTCGAATGCTCGTTACTATTATCGATCTTTGCCTGCACGGACTTCATCATCTTCTCGAGCGCATCATGGTAGAACTCGAGTTCCTGGAGGGAGAGGTCATCCACGGCCGACCGGTCCCACCAGAACCCTCCGTCCTGCCCCGCGACCGTATGTGCGGCAGCCGCGGACTTCCCCTCTCCCTTCTCCCTCTCGAGCCCCCTCAAGGCGTCCTCGTAGAGCTGCTTCGACTCGCCGAGCATGTGGTCATACTCTCCGCCGCCACAACCTCCGGGGAGGCAGATCTCCGAGGGACTCCTCCCCGTCAGGTAGCACTCGAGGATATAGTCGATGTCGGGGTTTCCAAAGCAAAATGCCTTCCTCCCCTCGGAAAATGTCAGGATGGCGATTTTGGCACCGCAAAGAAGGCAGAGCTCCGCCGCCTTCTCGAATAGCCCCATCCGGCGCTTGGTGAAGGTGACACGCCGCTCCTCTACGTTCTCCCGGAGCCTCATCTCAATCCTATGCCGTCCCTTGATATGCTTCGAGGGAGTAGGAGGTGTGGGCGCCATGATCGGACAGACTGAGAGAATATTAGAGCATAGTAGTAATAAAGAAAAAAAAAAAGGGCCGTTATCGGATGGGAAATCAAACCGGAAAGTAGCCTCAATACAACCTTTCCAAGTTTGCCGCCCTGAGGCAATATACTATCCGTTAAATCTCAATATAATCTAATTATATATGTATATACTGCCCGTGCGTATATTGTGTTTCCTTTGAAAATTAGGATGGTAAAAATTAGATGATGTCATGCCCTTATTAATATTCTAATTATTTTATCAGTGAAATTAAATGCTATATTAATTTCTAAATAATTAATTAAGATAAAATAGATAAATATTGGACCCCAGGAGAAACTAATAATGAGAGGAAAATAAATCTAGGGTGGGAATTATAAATTAATTTAGTTAAAATAGAGAAATATTTTTAATTTATAATAATAGTAAATTTTATTATTGAAATTTTATAAATTTTAAATAAATTTATATAATATATTATTAATAGTATAACTATTTATTAAATTTTATTAGAAATAGCGAATTTACACTTGTTTAGGGTAAATGATCAAAGCAAATACCCAACTTGTGATTTAATCTAATGTGAAATAAAAAAATATTAACCGTATTTGTTATCTGTGTTGTACATAAAAGTAAAAGCGGTTGTTTATATAGTTAATTATATAATAAATAAATATTATCTATTTATAAGGGTAGAGAGTTGGATTATTTATGGTAAATAATTTTTAAGTTAATATTGTTATAATCTGTTTTGAGATTAAATAAAATTTGAAATTATGTTTTGGCGTGTCCATGGATCATCTGTAGGAAAAAATATATTTCTACTCATGGGCAAAAATTGTTATTAATAGCTCTACCTAGCTACTACCAAATTATGTATAAGTACAACAAAAAGTGTTCAATGTTCCATCTTATCCTTGAGCAACAAAAGAGCTTGATAATTTCTATGTTAAATCCAATTATAAATTTCAACTAAGTTGAATAGGATATAAAATTAAAATTATATGAAAATTTTGATTAAACGTTATTTAAAATAAAAAATATTATGTATATAAGATTAAATTGTTATAATACTTATAAATTATAAATTTAAATAGGATAGATATTTAACACATTTATCAAAATATAATATTATAGTAATTGAGATTAAATCAACATCTAACTCTATCTAAAATTCGGAATGTGATATTTTCGATTATTAAATAAAAAAAATATTTATTTCGTGATTATTATAATCAATTGTAATGAACTCGTATTTAAAATTATAAGTAATAAGTATAATTTAAAAAATATTAAGATAATAATTATTGATTTGGAGTTTCAGCTTCCAGACTGCCACAAACAATAGGTGAAAGTTTGAAAAAATACCTAATCCAGGTTGAAGTCGAGGAAGGAAGATGAATAAAAAGAGATGAAGACTATACTACATATGAAACAATTTATAAAAATTATAAATAAAAATTAATATTAAAACAAGAATATAATAATTTAAATATATATCTTAATATTTAATTATTATCAATATAATTAATAGTTATTATTATATAATCATTTTTTGTAACTTGTAATGTTACATATATTAATGGCAATATTACTACTAATATTTTCAAAAACCTTCGTCAACTCGCATGAATATTCTATTATTTTTTTATCTCTAATACCATAAGTGACACAAGTGAACAATTATTAATACAATTTCAAATACCAGAAGGGAGCAAAAAAGATAAATACTTTGCATTCATATTCTATAGGGCAAATTTAAGAATTTGCTCCATAATTTACAAACGAACAATTTCTGAAATTTAATGAGATTATCTCCTCACTACATCTCTTAATTACGAATAATATTGATAAGGTGATCTGCCACTTTGAAAAGATTGATTTAGTTATTGCATGTTTTGACTACGTACCTATATATATATTTTAAAAAATATTGCAACCCATGAGAAGCATATTCTTACTATTTCATTCCAACTAATTTGTGGAAAACTATTTTTAGTATTAAATTAATACACTTCCGGTTCAACATTCATTATTTTCTAGAAAATTAATTACATTGCCTTAATGTTCATCTCCGTCAAAAAACTAAAACAATTGAGCATTTTGATGTAATGTTAATGGACTATACCCACTTGGTTCTCTATTTGTAGCATTAGAATAGATAATGTGGTTTGCACTACATTAGATAGATAGGAAGTTGGATTACTTTTTCGATGAACTGAAACAAGATAAGATGAATCAACCACATGGTTTGTATAAATTAGTCTATAGATATTGGTGTATTTGGAAATAATGAAATCACTATAGTTTTGAACATGTTTTACCCAATACTTGCTTATATTTATTATCAATCAAACCTAAAGACTAATCCATAGTACTGAACTAATGTATCACCTGAATATGGACTTGATGATGACGGCTTTCTTAAGGTAACTTACCCTTCAACTTGTAATATCGTCCATGGAATTATTATCAAATACCAACAAGCCATGGAAGCGCTCATCCAATGCAGGCATCCAAATAGACATGTCTATTGGCTTTCCAAGGATAAGTAGAAAGCCGGTCACTGTTGGAATGCCATATGCGACAGCTCCCTGTTGCCTAAGCGCCATGCCACCTCACATGGACTTGTATTGTCTGCTTTCTCTCAAGGCAAACTGCAAACGTTCCCATCATCCCCACTTTCCGTCGCTTAGGATTCGGTATGGATATGGGCAGATTCAGACACAAAACAAAGATCATCCTCTCGCATAGCTGGATCGAGCTTTCATACCCATATGCAGTCACCATCCTGTGGAATGGTCGAACCCGAGACTTCCAATTGCTGAACGGTGAAGTGGAGCTGGTAAAATGTCAACCTAGCACCAGCTGATAATCTTGTCCTGGGAGCATGTCCATTTTCTTGTCATCTTGCCTTCAATTGCATGAAAGCTTCATTTCCAGCTTCTTCTGGTTTAGGATATTGATACAGGTTCTGATTGATCCTTAGCCACCATTGCTTGTAAGGCCCAACTTCGGATAGTTCGCGCGGGATCTGTGGAATTGATAGAGCCAAGATAGATAAAATGAAACAGGAGACCATTAGTCTTTATGTGATGGGTTTTACCAACCTTGAGTTCACACTTTCACAACTGCCTCTATAAATTTCTGATTCACATTGAAGGGATAAACAGAGCAAATTGGGCAGCCTACACGGTCTAATGAATCACTGAAAAATGGTCAAATTCCATTCCCACAAATGATGTGATTGCAGTTTGCTTTGCACATATCCACATGCTCTCCACTTCCTTCCCATTAAGAATAAGAAGGAGAAATAGGCACACCAGTATTAAATATCAACCATGTTACATTGCAGGAGCTAAACCCGAACATAACAGAACAACATGAGCAGGTTTCAATGTAACCTAACACCAAGAGACAGCAGAGAACCATTATTGAATAGCACAAGGAAAAAGGGAGGACAATTACTTTCTCATATTTACCATGATGTTATAAAATTGCACATGCCACTATCAATCAAGAAAGCTAAACTGTTAATTGGAGATGGACACCCTTTTAAAACTTTCTACTTCACTTCCATGGGCAACAGAGAAAAGATAGATCCAAGTGAGATCAGTAGCCTAACCCAAAGGAGCAATCCACCCTGTGCCCTTTAATATTGGATTGAACAAGAATGGACCCCAAGAAGGCAAAGCTTTTCCTTGTCTGAATACATGATTCCATGGAATGAAAAAATAGAGCATCTGAGTCCTGCATTCTATTATGCGATGTCTTTTATGTTCTTAATTTGGCAGTCTTTACTAGGGGAACGGTTGAACTCGATTAAAAAAAGAACAGGGCTGGAGATGATAGCTGAACTGATACACAGCACTATGAAGTTTTCCATTCCATATTCACCAAAGGAGGAGCCAGCTGAGCTGGTTCGACCCTAAATGCAGAGACCCAAAAGCTACCAGCTTGTTCCTCAAAACTCCCTATATTTCCAAAACATAAACTACACGAGACTGGACAAGAAGCTTCTATAACATCCCATAAAAACTGATGCTAGCTCCTAAACATCCTAATAGGAACTCCGGGGACTTATCAGACACCATCCCTCTGGCAATTCCCACTCTTTAAATATCATACTGAACCGTACAATCAAATTTTACACACTGCCACGTAACTTTAAACCCCACTATACTAAGCCTGCCCAACCAAGTCGCCGGAGCTTATGAAGGTCCCGTGAAAGCCGTAGGGAACCCGAGAAGGGAGATTGATCGAGGCCTCGAGCCGGAGGGTTGTCGCGTTCACAATCTGAAGCTCCGACCTCCACTCCTTCTCGTCATGCACGAAAATCAGCACATGCCCGTCGTCTTCTCCATCTGTATCGGGGCCTGACCGGGGAAGAAACAGAGGCTCCCCACCGTATTTCTCCTCGCCGTAGATATACTTCCTTATCTCTCCGGTGGAGAGGTCCACCTTGGCGAACCCTGAGACCTTAGGCCACGGCTCTGCCAGGGCCAGGTAAGCGAACTTCGTCTTCCTCCCCAGGCAGTTCCGGTTCACCATGCCGGCCTCGAGGTTGACCTGCTCTGCCTCGGGGACTATTATCGGCCGACACGTCGATTTTCCGGTCCTGAAATTGAGTCTGATCTCCGAGAGGACGCTCTTCAGGCTCTCGTCCTGCTCGTTGAAGATGGAGTCCGGCGGCGTCATGCATGAACCAATGATGATGACCTCATCGGTCTCCGGCTCCTCCCATGCGTTCCAGAGGTGGAAACAGAAACAGTCGGGCACTGGAATCCACTTAATCCGATCGGCATCCTCGGCATTCCTGTCGAGGAGACCGAACCGGCACACTTTGTTCTTGTCGTAGACGACAGGGGAGCCGCCGGTGATCATCTCCGGAAGCTTGAACACGACCTGCTGGTCGGGAATGACAATGAACCGCTCGGTGATGGCGAAATCGTGCATCATCGTGGGCTCGGCTAAGGGGATATCGACGTCATGGGATTTCTTACCATCGGGGGAGAATCTGAAGTACTTGAGGTACGGCTTCCGTACGACGTCGTACGAGAGGGCGAAGAGCTCGCCGGAGACGGGGTCGAGTTTTGGGTGGGCGATCATGGGGGAGTTGAGCTGGCCGTCGAAGTCGTAGCGGCCAGCTGTCTCGAGGTCTCCGTCCGGCGTCACCCTGACGTGATACGGGAGGTCGTCCTCCGACATGGCAAAGAGATGTTTGTTGAAGTAGACAAGGCCGGCGTTGGCTACGCCGAGGCCCTGGTTGGGGTCGAGGAGGCCGAAGAGGCCGCGGGCGTGGAAGAGGAGGAGCCTCGCGATCCCCGAGTGGCCATGGAGCTCGCCGATGGCCTTGGGGAAGACGGGTCGGCCGGCGGACCTCTCGTGGACGAGGCGGTGGGTCTCCGTGAACCGGCAGGCGTAGCTGGCAGAGCCACCGGAGAACCGGACCGCGTGGATCATGCCGTCTCCATCGAACAAGTGGTGGCCGGCGAGGGGCTCGTGGAGGGGGTTGGCCCCGTTGCGGACGTAGACCCCCTGGATGTGTTCAGGGATGGTCCCCTCGACGGGGAGGGAATGCTTGACAGGATGCTCCGGTACCGGCGAGAAGTTTCCGGCGATCTGGACGCGGGGGTCGGCTGTCTTCGGGAGCGGTTGCTTCCGCTCGTGGGCGGCGAGGGCTGATTCCGCCGCGTCGAGGGCCAGCGAGGCAGCCCGCTGAAGAAAGTTCCAGTTTTGGGTGGGAGGAGCAGATATTGGATTATTGGTGGTCTCTGGGGACGCGGCAATGGAGGTCGATAGAGAAGGGAAGTTGATTAAGGAAGGAGAGTGAAGAGAGCATGAAACAGAGTGTGGCCTGAGAGTCAGAGAAGGCCCAGAGCTCTGCAATGGAGGAGGAGAACCCAGGAATCTCGATTTTCGGACGACCCACGAGCTGCTTGATGGAGATGCAGCAGCGGCCATTGGAGCTGCTTCAGTGGATCAGACTAGGGGAAACTGGAATAGTAGATTGGTGCTTTTGTTGTAGTTGTCTCTTTTAATTGCAATGCGAGTGGAAAGTGAGAGGGGAAGAGGGGAAGAGAGGAAGAGAGGGAGATGTTGATGGTGGGTGTGGAGGGAAGGAGATGACGGGTATTTATAGGGATATATGGTGGAATGTCACGTGTTAGAAAAAAAATAAGAAACAAATGTATAGGTTTCTTGTATGAATGGATCATCGTTCTTCTTTATTGGCAAAGGTGTAATCTCAATTTGCACCAACTGAACTAGTGTAATAAGAGTGAGCTGGTGGCACTTGCATGGTATGCGAGTGGATTTTACTTTTACCCATGGAATTTTCATGACTGGGAGTAGGATTATAAATACTAGGCAGCAAGTGGGGATTATTGACCGTCACTATCAGGTAGCAAGCCCCACAGCTCGCTCGCTGGCTGAGACTGTCGGCCTCATTATCCAGTAAGGCGGGAGATGATGACCCATTGGCTAGAGAACCGTCCCCTTCTGGCTCATAATTATTTATTAACTCTTAATAATGAGAGATGGGTGGGAGGGTGCATCCCCATCAGGGTGTGAGTGAGCATTGCGGACCGTGGTCTCACATGTCCATGTGCTTCCATAGGAAAGTGGCATATAAGCATAGAGTGGACACGGGTACTAGAACGTCCGGTCTGGTACGGTTCAGTGTAGTCCATATAAATTGTCTACTTGATAGGAGTGTTCCCCACACGACCGTTTCAATGTATGCTCGTTACAATAAAATAAAATAAAAGAGACTTTTGTTGTATACATACAAGGTAAATATGATATCCTCTCTCTATATATATATTACTATAGGACGAGTTTGGTCAACACATCAATAGAGATGAATGAGAGTCGTGATTAATGGACAGAGATCTCTAAGAGTCATGGGTGGTTGACGGGCATGCAAGAAAAAACATACATGCTGTTGACTCCCCACAAGCGGTCGCTTCATTGGCCCATTTATGGGAGGGGGACGGTGGAGTGAGTAGGCCGGGACCATCCCATTCCCAAAACCCAAATGAAAGCTTATTTGAATTAACACTACCATTTTGGAATTAGACTATGAGTAAACTAAGGAAATTCAACTAAGTGCCACTTCCATCGTTTTTTCTTACCCATCATATCCATCTAATTCCCGGATCTCTTGTTATAAATGGAGCCTTTCTCCACTCAAGTCCAGTCCACGGGAGTGCTAATTGAGGCAATGGTCACTTTCTTTAACTTTCCCAACATAGCATAGCCACTGCGCCCCTCTGGACGTGGCTAAGTCTCCTTGGTCCTTGAAGATACGTGCTGGCATGTATGCATACGATTAATCCATTACCCCGGCGCTTCAGTCGGGCCTTAATCCGTGTGGGGCACGATGAAGATGCGTATTAGCTTTGTACAAAGATGGTCAAATTTTACATCACATGGAGAAAATATGGTAGTAGATGTGACATTAAAAAAAGCATATATCATAACTTGATAGGAGGAGAAAGACCCCAAAGAGAAAATGATACCAGTAGTGAGCAGTGGTTGGAAGAACCCAAAGTACAAAAGCTAAAATACCTTCTATATTCATGCTTTAAAAATATAATTAGAACAGCAAGCTATTATATTAGATAATATTAATATTTACTTATAATGTTAATTTGATAAATAGTAGTATTTTATATTTTATAAAAAAATATATTTCTCATTTTTAATTAATACATGACCATTATCCAAACAATTATTATAATAAAATATTGCATAAATATAAGTATTTAAGTTAAACTAATTTCAAATATAAGTGATATTATTTTAATAATATAATGTCATAATATTTAATGTATTATAATTTCAATTTATATAGGGAATTTTTTTCATAAGTGAATCATCTATTCAAAATTTATTCAGATTCATGATTAACATGCACAATTTCGTAGATGTTAATCATATATACATAATGCCATCTATGAACTACCTCAGTTTACAAGTGCATTATGTTTTTTCTTTTTCCATAAATTATGTAATTAATTGAAAAAAAATATTAGGGATGTGACTCATATGTGCCAATTGAGTTTTTGGATGATGTTTGGTGTTCTTAAAATTTATTAACTTATCGTCTAATATATTATATGATTATTCTTTAGCGTACTTCTTAAAATTAAATTAAAGTGGAAGTCTTATGATAAATTGTCAAATAAAATAGAAAAATCTTACGCCAATAATATTTTTTAAATTAATATAATAATAATAACTATTATATGTTATAATAGAAAGTGTACTCGCCTAATCGTCCGGAAATGGAAAAATTATCTCGATTATTATTTTTATAATAGAATAATTGTAATGCATTAAATTTATTGAATATAAATTTAAAAAATCACTATAAAAGTATATATATATATATATTTAATATGAGTGTTTATTTTAAAAATATAATTCTAAATTCAATAAAATTGAAAAAGATTATATATAAAAAAATATAAGTAAATATATTAAAAGTATATATATGTTTAAGGTGAGTGCACTAGTGCAAAATCTCATATTTCCAAATGCCATATAAGGTGCATGCACCTATGAGATATTTTCAAATGGAAATCAATATCATTGGCATCAATTTTTTATCTCTTTCTTTACTTTTTTTTCTTTATTTCTATTAATCACAGTTATTAAGGGCATGGTAAATTTGATCATGAGAGCTACTCATAAATTTGAAATTTTTAGGTTTTTTTGTGTCACAATCCCTTTTTCTCTTTCACATTCTCCTTTATAAAAATAGAATATTTCATTAAACTAAATACAAATGAGAAATATCACAAGAAAAAAAATTGCAATGACATCAAAGTACAATGCTCCACAAAAGAGCAACTAAGCTTTTTATTCTCATTGGCCCGAGGAGGGCCAATAATTGGGGGGAACGCATACATACATACAAACACTTGAAGGGCAAGACTAATGCAGTGTATATATTGAGTCGAACTTTGGTGGAGAAAGCGTGTGACCCACAAGCCACTCTTAGTACAATAATCAGATTCGGATCTGTGTAATGCATGTGGTGTGGGACATCTATCCACAGCTAGGAGGAATAATTCCTTATTGGCCAGATAACGTAAGATGGCAAAAATCCTGAGATCAGTAGTACATCCTGAGAAGAAATAAATGTATGTAAATTATTGAAGATGTGATATGATCGTTATCATGAAAGCCTACTTCAATTATTTATATAAAATTAGGTCGTTTATATTATTATTATTATGATTATTATTATTAGAATATACTAATTTTTTATTTAAAATTATATTTATTATGTATGAAATTGGGGAAGTCTATATTTGTATTAACATTTGGGCTACTCTATTATTCTATATTATGAGAGAGTTTGGGAAGGGGGTAAGCATCCTTCCCTTTTGGTTGAGGGTGTAATGTCTGATTTTGGCACATGCAGGATCCTAGGAGGAGTGGGCTGTTCCAATTATTGTCTAACAATGTCCCATGAACAAAACTTATCTCAAGACCCAACAGACAGCAAGTTGCTCCTGAAAAGACCACACCAACTTAGTTGGCAAAAAAATATCACGGCCAACCGCCAACACAAAAACCTGGAATATAAAAATAATGTTAAATATTGTCATGTTATTTTTAATTTAATAAATATATATCACATATTTTTATATATTATATTTTTATAGTATAATCGTATTATGTATTTTTTAATATATACTTTTGTCCTAAACCTTTTAACAACAAAAAATATATTATCAACTTATAAAATTTTCTAAGAATATATAAAAGTAAAAATGATATTAAGATATTATGGAAACTATGAGATGAGGAATAAAAGAGGAAAATATTATGGAATACTAGAGAAAGAAAAAAAAGGTGTATTATTATTGTTATTTAATATTATTTTAAATAAAAAAATTTAAATCCTTCAAAATTACTCAAAAGTTCACCTTATCCAAAATTAGTGTTTAATTTCGTTACAATTAAATAATTCCATCAAACTGCCCTTAAAAGGCAAAAAAAATCAATAAATATACTAGATAATATGCCCATGTATATAAAGATCTCCCATGATAAGATAACATGTTAGGAATTGATTGCATGTTGGTAAATTGTTGATATGGCAATATATAATATTATAAAAAAAATATCCTTTGATAGAGTCACGTAATCACTTTTAACAATTAAATATTGCTATAAAAATGTAATTTTAAACTAAATTACACAATAACTAATATAATATCTTTTAATAAGAATTTATTTTTTGATTGACTGAGAAGAACGATGAGTCACTAGTTGCGGGTCTGCATCCACTGTTGGCCATATATGGCTTAGAGCCTGAGACGGAACTCTACACTACTACTGAACTGGAAACCTTTTTGAGTGTGTGGCGGTGACGATGGAGGGAGTGCTGTGCTAGTGGGACTTTTCCAGTTTGACGGAAACCAACACCGGGCGGGTAAGGGTAAGGCGGCCCCTTGGGATGGGCCACAGGTGCATTCCATTAGTACAATAATAATGCAAGTGTGCAGTTCACATATATTCCCGTGCGAGCAGATGGCTGCCGGAAAGCACGTGATGACAAGCCTTGTGATTTGAGAGGGTCGACATGATGGCTGCTTGAAGTATTTGGAGTCAATAATTGCAGGTAACAGTCGACCCAAGTGGTTAGTTCAGAGCGTTGGAAAGGAAATTAGGCTGTCTTCACGTATATTTTGTTGGGTTCGATATTTCTCTTCTCCAGTTATTGATATTTTAAATGAATTTATATTTGTTTAAAAGTTAATTATGATATTAAATAAAAACTAATACTATAAGCTCGATTACTGATTTAAATGAATATAAAAAATAATCATCTCGAGTTTATATTTTTTATATAATCGTATAAAAATATATCATTTTTATTATATTATATAAAAGAGTATTATAATAATATTTAGTTAAAAATTATACTTTATAAATAATAGAATATTTTTTAGAATTTTCTTATAATATAAAATGAGTATTTTAGATACAAATCTATATTAAAAATATGTTTGAATTGAGTATTTTGTAATAATTTGTATTTGAATTATTTATAGATTTTTGAAGGTAAGTTAAGAAATGGATTTGAAGTTTTTAAAAATTTTTAATAATAAATCATTTGGATGAAGGTAAAATGAGTTGAATAATTATTAATAAAAAATTTTTTAAAAATAAATTTATTTTTTAATTAAATTAAATAATTTATTAGTTATTATATATAATTAAATTATATTAAAAATATTTTTTACAATAAATTTTTATTTATAATATATTTTATATTAAATATTATTTATATAAAATCTATTTAAAGTCTATAAAAATAAAAATAAATAAATAACTAATAATATAAACAATAAATTAGGGTATTAAATTAATTTAAGTAATAAATTAAATAATTCATTCAAATACCCTATTTTTAGAGTAATTATATTGTATTAGTTTAAATGGAGAAGTTTGATAGATTTGTAGGTAATTCTATTCCCTTCAAAACCCCTCTAAATTCCTAAATTATTTTTATCAAATTAATAATTTCTCATTATCTACAAATTACTAGAATCACTCCAAAACAGTAAAAAATTTGGTAATTTAATTTAATGGAAGAGTTAATAAAAATTATGTATGTTTTGTTTAAAATTGAAATAAGTGAATTCAAATATTATAATAAATTTTAAATTAAATTATACTACAATAGATCTTCCAACAAATAATTCACATGAACTCACGAATTGGACCGGTCCACTTCTGGAAACTTCAAAGCTGGGCAATCCTATGTTGGTCAAAATTGACACACGTGGCTCTCAAGTGCCCTAACAATCCCGCGGTACCTTTTCTTATATTTAAAATAGGTGGAGATGTTGATGGGTCCAACCTTTTTATTTAGTGGAGTCTTATCTAATTCTTCCTCATCAATATCATTTCATGCACCCATTCATGTATAATGTTAATATCAAATATTAATTTAAGTAAGACATTAGCTTATTAAATCAATAAAAATGTTTTTTTTAATTATATAATTGAGTAAATTTTCCAAAGTTTTGCATAAAATTATAATATTTTATACAAACCCAGGTAGCCGCCATGTGCTTATTCCACGTGCCTCAACCAAGTTCATTTACGTTTTCAACGCTAACCCAATGCCCTTTATTAACACGGCATTGAAGAGGAGCTTATCATTCCAAAGCGCGTTTTCCTCGGCTTGAAACACCCTTGAAAATGACTTAATTTTTAACCGGCCCATAAATTATATTAATTTATGATATTCAAAACATAAAATATGAAAAAAAAAAAAGCAAAGGTAGGAGACCAACCAGCTGCCACTAATCGATCCCTTTCCTTTCATCAACAGAAAATATGTGATTTAGGGATGATCAGGCCCAACGACTCGAAACTGCCGCCAAGCAAGCACCGCCCTTTTCCTTGCTTTCCTTCCCCTGCTGCATGACATGACACGTTAGAGAAGACTCCTCTCCTTTTTCCACCGACCGACCACGCAATCCCGACCCGTCCCCCACGCCCATGCTTCCTACACACTTCTAGTGCGCATCTGCTACAAGATTTTGTATGAAGAATTTGACCAACCTTATCTCCCAAAAAGCAAAATGTGGCCCATCTCATCCACCAATTAGGGATTTTTATGCTCTATAATCATGTTTTGAAGTTATATACATATATGCTATTAAATTATTTATTGTACAAAAAAATACTAATTATAGCTGAAGCTAATAGGGAATTAATTCCTTTTATAATATAAATTATTTTTAAATAAAATTAAATTATTGATAGCTCCATTATCTCTTCCCTTATTTAATTGAATAACTAATGCATTGCGTGAGATATTTCATTTTCCCACCATGCAGAAATCCTCAGCATTAATGGGCCTTCTACAGGCCCGTCAAGATTCCAAAAAGCCCAATTAAGCCCATTGTCGGCGGCCGTTGTCAATGGCGTCCCCGGTCGCCCGTTATCCTTTCCTGTATTGTCCCCCTCCTCCCTGGCAAAAATCTAAGCATGCGATTTTATAGTTTCCTATCTCTATCGTCTTCTCTTCTGACTTCTGATTGAGGGGAAGGAGCTGACCTGAGCTTGCTTTCTTCTCTTCCACTCAAAGGTGAAGACTATTCTAAGGTCAAGACTGGTCCAATTGAGGCCGAGGAAGAAGGGGGTTAGGCTGGCCCTCTGAGTGAGGTCTCCAGTGCTCGTGAGGGAATCTGTTTCCAGATAAGAAATGGCGGATCGGAGAGCTCTCCCCAGCGGAGTGCTGACTTATGCCTACATTCTCCTGTACATCGTTCTCTCCAGCGGGCAGATCTTCTTCAATAAGGTCAGTTCTCGCCTTGGTCCCTGCAATGTGCTATCGCGGATGCTGTCGATTTTCGGCATTGCTCGGTGGAAAGATCGCTGAGAATAGCTAGGATTGAGTGGTCGAGATTTTGCATGCCGCGTGACTAGGTCGAGATCAGGCGAAGCTTGTTCTTGTATTGTCCAAGTTCGATTGAATGTTGCAACTTTTGCCTCAATTTTCCTTTGCGTTTCACTTCTTTCCGCTTCCTTCAATTGCCACTATGGTGCTGAGAGTAGGAAGGCCCTGGGGATTCTAATTGGATAAGTGTAATGTTAAGAATGTGAAATAGTCTGTGAAATGGTCAAGGTAGATGCAAAATGAGATTTCAACTTCCTCTTCCTTTTGCATTGTCTATGTTAGGTCAGAGAAGATGATTCTAAAAGGTAACTGCAATGACATAATAGGCAACGTTTGTCTGCTCTACTGAAACCAACAGATCAGAATATTTTAAAGATGTTTTGTTGGTTGTCTAGTTCTAATAATGCCGCATTTGTAAATGAATTGCAGTGGGTGCTGTCATCGAAGGAAATAAATTTTCCCTATCCCCTTGGCTTGACTCTACTTCATATGGTGTTCTCCTCTGTACTGTGCTTTTTGCTTACCAAAGTTTTGAAGGTATGTGGTTACATGTTATTGGTTTACCCTCACCTTTCACAATCTTGCATGGCTTTTCTAAATGCAATCTTCAAGTTATTTGCTTCATTGTCAGATCATGAAGGTTGAAGAAGGTATGACGTCTGAAATGTAAGTGGGGTTATGTACTTGAAATAATAGTGATTATAAAGGAATTTAAAATATGCTGGCCCTTTTTACTCTTCTTGCCATATATATGAAGATGTATAAGTATGAAATTGACAATCTATGGGTTTCTAAGTAACTGACTTACCATAAATCCCGAGGAAGTTGATGTGCGATCTTGTCGAGTTCAAGGAAATATTTTTTATAGAAAAGGTCAGATGTTGGACAAGATGAAACTATTGTCTTATGCAATTCTTGACTCAATTTTTATCAGGAAGTTGATACAAACCTTATACGGTTGTCTATGGTATGTTTATGTTGATCGTTCCCTAATTATGTTGTCATGTATCTGTTCTTCATACTAAAACCCATGCTTCTCTACTCAGATATGCAACCTCGGTGGTTCCAATCGGAGCTATGTTTGCTATGACACTTTGGCTTGGAAACACTGCCTACCTTTACATTTCAGTGTCTTTTGCACAGATGTTGAAGGCCATCAGTATGTCTTCACTAGCCTTGCCATTTCTAACCTTGTTTGTTTCTCTACTTGAAATGCCTGCATCAGTTTCTCTGGTCTTTTATATATGCTTGGTTTTCTTTTGTGACTGTTTGCTGATTCTCAAACTTTTGCAGTGCCTGTTGCTGTTTTCATTCTTGGAGTCGCAGCAGGGCTTGAAATAATGAGTTGCAGAATGCTTCTGATTATGTCTGTGATAAGCTTTGGAGTTCTCATTGCTTCTTATGGAGAAATAAACATAAATTGGATTGGGGTTGTTTACCAGATGGGTGGTGTAGTTGGTGAGGCTTTACGGCTTATTTTCATGGAGATCCTTGTAAAGCGGAAGGGTCTGAAGTTAAATCCCATTTCTCTCATGTACTATGTCAGCCCCTGCAGGCAAGTTCCTTTTTTATGGTAGCCAAAAGAAATTTATGATACAAAGATGGTTTGTTAGATCAATGGATAAATAACTCTTTGATGGTGTAGATGTTACTCCTTACTTCTAATATAGAATAGGTCTCTTTATCATTGAAGCTGGGTGCAGGCTGTAATTTGTGAGACGTTTGGATCATTTTTATAGCAACTATAGAAGACTAACAGACATGAACTACTACTATTGTTTCTCTTTACAGTGCTATATGTCTATTTATTCCTTGGATCTTTCTGGAGAAGCCTAAGATGGAAGCAGCTGGAACTTGGAACTTTCAACCTGTTATTTTAACTCTCAACTCACTATGTACTTTCGCACTCAACCTGTCAGTTTTCCTCGTGATCACTCACACAAGTGCTCTGACCATCCGTGTTGCCGGAGTGGTCAAAGATTGGGTCGTTGTTTTAGTTTCTGCACTTCTCTTTGTTGATACGAAGCTAACACTGATAAATCTGATTGGATATGCCATTGGTAAGTTTTGGCACAGAGATTTTCCCAAAGATCTAAGATTATGCCTCTATAGCATGGGTTAGGAAAGAAAAAATTTAATCATCTGGCATAATTTTGCAGCAATTGCTGGAGTTGCAGCATATAACAATTACAAATTGAAGAAAGAAGCTTCCCGAGAGGGCTCAAGCGCTGAGCAGCAAGAACAGTCTATACCCTTAGTATCTTCCTCATCTCCCAGCAAGTAGAAGTATTATACAGAGTTGAAATATTGCCGGTATAATGAAGACAGGCCCTTTCTTCACTTTACAAGAAATGCTAATTCTTTCCATCCTTAATCCTAGAAGTTTATGCTTGACTGCCTTTATGTTTTTACAATGAGGACCTGTGTATGTCTTGGTAAGTAGCAGATAAATTTCTTATTTTTCACATGACCGAATGTCTTTCATGCTAGTATATGGGATATTCATATCCCAGTACTCACGTGTATTGAGTGCAAGAAGTTCAGTCCATTGCTATTTGAGAATCTGGCATCAATTTTATTCATTTCCCATGAGAAATTGATCTTTCTTGCAGGTTGAAAGCTTCTCCTCCATCATTCCTTTAGAGAGTCACTCAAGAAAGTTGTGTGATTGATTCAAGCTCTACAGATTCGGCATTTCTCATAGCATAAAGTTTTTTTTTTCTCCTTTTTAGGGAACTTGTAATTCAGATACAAAATTCTTTCTGATGATCTGAGGTCCTGCTCTAGTTTCCCAAGGTCAGTTTTCTCTATTTTACTTGGACTATGTTGAGGACGAGGACGACAGTTCAAAAATGAATCTATTTGATGGACATCTGCTGTTAGCCAGAAACATGCTTTGTTATTTTTTCACCATGTTCATTCATTATCAAATGAGAGCAGCATCGCCACGTTCATTCATTCCTTCAATCACCAATCTTTGGTCAGTCAGTCACTATGTACACATAATAATGCCAGTTCTATTCAAATTTAGCCCAACGTGGGGAGAAGAAATGAGAGAAAATCCTTCCAATTAATTAGGTTCCAATCCCTCTGTAACACCTGCAGCATTTAAGCTCCTCAAAGAAGAGGAAGAATCCTACCCTACCGTTCAGAAATTCCACCCCCTCCTCTCCTTTTCCCTCTGATTCTGCTTTTGCAGCAGTTCCTTTTCTCGAGCAGCTCTTCCATTCCCCCCTAGCAATGCCCTGTGAGGAACAATCCTCCCTCTGCTTCCAATAGAAACTCGAACCTTCTCCATCCTAACATTGACCCCGCCCCTCCTCATCTCCATGGGAGACTTCATTTTCCTTTGAATGCTTCGCCTCAGCGCGCTGCTGAGCTTCTTCACCCCGCTCCTTGTACCCTTTGGGCTATTGGTGATAAGAATCTTGTCGGGCAAGCAACTAGCCTCATGCCCTTCTATTTCCCCCTCCTCTTCTTTCTCTTCAGGCAAGAAATCATATAGGCCCGACTTTATGCCCGTGGCAGTTGGTAAAGGGATCATAGAAATCCTTCTAGGAGTGGGATGTAACTGGTTTTCTTTAGCTATAGGGCACAGAGAAGCCCTCCCTGTCTTCTGTGGAATCATATGAAATCCTAGCCCCACCGGGGTGTTTTCCTTCTCTGCAAGGCCAGGATACTTCTTGGCAAAGCCATCCAATGGAGGTCTGTTTTCCAAGAGGGGTGATGCAGGACTTAGTGGCTCCTTCAGGCTGCTGAGCTGGCGAGCCATGAGTGGCGTCCTCATCATTGGGTCACTTTGCTCATCCTGAAATCTCATTTGCTGGTGCTGCTCAGCTATCTTTGTGTCCACATGCTGCCTTGCAAGTTTTCTCTCAACAAGAAGTTGGGATTCAAGTTCCTTCACCTGCAAAAATGGTAACATGTCAGGTGTTTTAATCAATATGATGCTTTAAAACATTGTATCTTATATAAGAAGCATTACCTTTTCCTGCAAGCTCCTGTTTTTAAGATCCTTGTCCTTCACCTTCATGTCCAGAGAATGGACAGTTTCTTCCAGCTTCTTCATTTGCACTTCCTTGGTCTTCAGATCTTGCTTTGCCTTCTCAAACTGGAAGGGGTGCCAGAATTTCACAAAAAATAAACAGATAAACATGAGTGGAATAATGTTAATGCAAATTTCACTGAAAATATATTTACCATTTGCTTGTACTTGATAAACTCTGCTGTGTCCAGCTGCTTCTTTGCACAACCCAGCTCTACCCCTTTCACTCTGCTGGCAAAGTTGAGTGAGCACATTGTCTCACTGATGTCATTCTCATTTGGACTAATTTGCACAATCATAAGGGCCTTTGAATCTCCTCCTGAGAAATAAATAATTTGCCATTCTCATTAGTAGATTGTACTGCTCAAATTCTGGGATATTCTTAAACAAGAAGCAAAATCTACCTAGAGAATCTTGGAGCAAGTGTGTGAGTTTGGAGTTCCTACAGAATTGATATGGAGTTAGAACTACATATAATATTGATAATAATATAGAGAATAATTGTAAAGATAATAATATAGATTGCAAGCACTTTCAATCACTATGGTTCTTTTGACCTGAAAGGAATATGGGGGCTTTTTGTAGCAAGTGCAGATATAACATCTCCAAGAGCAGACAAAGATCTATTGATGTTTTGAGTCTCTTTGAGCCTTTCTCCTTGCACCTCTGTCTTTGCAATTCTTTCACTCCCTGCTAAATCCACAAGCCATAACTTGCTTTTTGTGCACTCTCCATTCAGGAGGTTCTCTCCTTTCACCATCACACAATGCAAGCTGAAGACATGAAACCGATCAAGACCCAATAAATTTTCACCACATATATTAAACTGTGACTGCTCTAAACTACACATAACATGAGCAGATGTTTCATAGGTCTACTAACCAGTGGGACCGACTGCTATGCTCGTTTGAGTTGGTTGATCCGATAGCTCTTGCATTGCTTCCAGTTTGCAGAACTTCCCAAACTTGGTTCATATTGTTTACATGTGCTTCTGTGAGTCCAGGTACATGATGAGTTCCTTCACCCGATTGCCTTATCTCAAGCCTAGGAGTACATAACCGGGCTACTTAGTTTAGAATCACTGTCATCACACTGATAGTGCTTGCTTCCCACCATTTAAGTTTAAGTTTGATAACTCCATAGGACTTCAAAATGCCTTGCAATTAAAGGGAAGGCTATGCAGAACAATGGTGAGGAGACCACAAAAGTTGGAAAAAAAAGAGGTCAAAAGTATCCATACTCCATGGAAAATGTTTTAGAACTAGATTTCTTTTATTAGGCATCAAACATTGCAGAAAATCTGAGACACAGTTATGGCATAGAGATCATCTGCCTTTAGAAATTCAGCATTTTTTTCTCTTTCACCTTTTTGTAGGGGGAACTGATTGTGTTCCAGAGGCTAGCAGGTCTCGGATCTGTTCATTGTAGACTTCCAGGACACTGACAGTTATATCATATCGATATAGCTGCTCCCGTTCTTTAATGATGCGAAAGAACTCCTCAAGGGTCCTGTAATTAACTCCACGGGCCTCATCAGTGCCTTCCATTGTGTAAGTCTTTCCTGTACCAGTTTGACCATAGGCAAATATGCAGACATTGTACCCATCTAAGACTGATGTTGCAAGTGGAGCTGTGTCTTCAAAAACATCAGCTACATAGATGCAAGACAACTTATAAGTTTCTATTTTCTACCTGAAATAAAACTCCACTATACAACAATTATTTATTGTTCTTGATTTATTTTTTACCTTGGTCTGCTTGAGGCCCAAAGACAGAATCAAACTTATAGGTTTTTCTGAAAGCTCCATTGGATTTCACAGTTAGCTCACCATCACTTGAACACTCAAAATCAACTGCTACTGAAGCTCCTGCAGTGGATTCTTCAGAATTGAGAGGCCTACACCGGCAAAATACCCGGATGTTTCCTGAACCATGAATATTACAAGGTCAAGGCTTTAAATTACCATTACTTTGTGTCTCTAGATGTGAGAATATGAATGCAAGAAGTGGATTCACCTTTCAGCTCAAGAACCTTGTTATATAGCTCTTTTCTTTCCTTGGCTCCTTCTACAAACTTAGCCTTGAGATCATTATGTAATTCTTCCTGCTGATTAACTGTTGGCATGAAAAAACTAAATTATTATTCTGCTCCCCAAGTATTAAACCACATGCTTATATAAAAAGTCCTGAGATGAAGCATAAGTTCTTACTTTTGAACTGAATGGTGGCACTTATACAATTGACATCCTGTAGGCAACTTTTATATGTTGCAGCCTCCTCTGAGAGCTTCATTTGCTCCATTTTCATTATCTGTCTAGTAAACTTTATCAACTGATGCAGTTTATGGGCATTACCAGAAAGAAAAAAATGTGCTCGAGTAAAGATATAATCACCTTCAATTTCCTTGCCAAGTCTCTCAGAGAGGAGAACCATTTGCTCTTCTCCTTCACCTGTCCCTCAATGGCAAAAGCTGTCCAATATTGGAATAATGTCAACATATGTGTCCAGGCTTTAGTTCCAAGGAAAAGAAAACTTTGGAACCAAGAAAAAAGTTTCAACATTTTACCAAGGGAACCAACATGCATTGATTTCCGCATGAGCTCGTTCTGGAGCTCCTGAAGAGACTTTAATGCCTCCTGGCACTCTTTAGTTTTAAGGCAGTTCTCCTTCTTCAGCTCCTCCATTTCCTTCCTCATCCTGGCCAGTTCTACTTTCTGTCTCTTGTAGTTTATCGCTAGCTCTGGGCTACTTCCTCCGTGCTCGTTCTCTGCATCATCAACCTTCACCGAATCCAATAGCAACCAAACTCAAAAAATTAATGCCAACTTCAGATACGAATAAAAAACTAGTCAAAATTAAAATTGAGCGGGGTGGGTTATCTAGATTTATTACATATGGCATCATCGAATTATCCTTGTCTTCAGAAACATCTGGTGGGGGAAGCTCAAAGGAACTCTCAGGAGATAGAGATAAAACGTGAATCAGAGATGGGCTGGCCGTTGAAAACCTCACAGTTAACTGATCACGATTTCTCTTGATCTCCTGTGAACCTTTAATGCCTTTGTCCAGAGAAAGCTCGAGAGCAGTTTCCATTTTCTGGTGGCACTTGTTTAGGAACGAATCAGTTGAATCTCTACTGTTATTACTGGGCAAATCAGGTGAGCCAGCGCATATCACTAGGTCGGGAGAAGTTAGGGAAAATCCCAACATTGAGCTACCTGTGAAAACAGAATGAAGGCTTATACCATGAGTAGATTTCTTTTCCTATGTTTCATGTGGACTTTGCTTTCTATCAGCTTCAAAGCTTATTCTTGAAGTAATGTCTATGTACCAAGAGGTAGCTCATCAAAAGCCTACAAATTTAAGCTAACAGAGACACGCGGAGTAGTAATTCAATAAATTACCAGGGTCGGTGTGGAAAGGCGGATCAAGATCTGCCATCTCCAATTTCCCCTAGCTTGACGATGAAGAACTTGAATTGCCCAAGAAGATGCACAGTTACGAAATCGGAATTCGAAATTATGCACGGCAGTCGGAATCTAACCCACGGGGGAGAGAGAAGGCAGGGAAGGTGCCGGGAGGAGATTGCGTCAGTGAGGAGAAGAGGGTCATGCCGTTGTCGTGGGTGTAGATAAAAGAGGGAACTTTTTAAATTACTAGCAATTCAAAACAACGCAGAAAAAAGGGGTTGCAGTATCGACTGATTTGAACTCTCTTTTCTGCTTTCTTTTGGGAGATATGCAGAAGATGGAGGGAAGAATCAGAAGATGAAAGAAGGTGGTGGAGTTGAGGAAAGAAGGCCATTGATTCCGTTAGGAGATGAAGGTGACCGTTATTCTTTTTGAAATTTGAAAGTTTGGATCCGCTCGGACATCTCGGGTTTCCAAAAATACTTCTTTATTTCCATTTTCCCTTCTCAAACTAAAGATTAAAAAATACATAATTTTTATTATATAGAAATTTTAAATTTTTAGTAAAAAAATCGTGCGAATAAATTTTTTTTATTATACTATAAATACTCATATTTCTATCCCTCATAAATTTAATTTTTTTAAATATAAAATATATTTTAGATAACAAATTAGATCAAATTTTATTAAAACGATGGAATATAAATGGATTGGGTACAAAAAAATTTGAAAATCCAATAACTTGATTCAAAATTATATAAATTGAACTCATATCGGGTATAAAACTTGCATGGTAGAGATTTTATAATCAGTTTGATAAACTTTACTTACCAACCTTTAAAAAGTTATTTTATATGAAGTGATTTGAAAGTATTTAAACTGTGATTTGTAGTAGTAAATAAATAACTAATTTAATAATAAAAATAGATGAGTTTTAAGGGTTAGATCACTACAAACCACTCCAACCCATTTATTTATAATACAATTTATTCAAAATTTGAGGTATTTAGAGTTATTATTTAATTTATTTTTTAAATTACTTTAATATTCTTATTATTTATTTATTTTTATTCGCATATACTTTAAATAAATTTATATATTAATAATATTTTATATAAAATTATACAATATAAATATATAATACAAATATTATAAATAAAATATTTTTATATAAAATATTTTTAATATAATTTAATTATATATAATAGTTAATAAATTATTTAATTTAATTAAAAAAATAAATTTATCTTTTTAATTTATTTGATTAATAATAACTCCTGAGCTCCATTCGAACAGCTCCAAATATTTAACCTCCAAATCACTACAAACCTCTCCATACAAAAATAGCCTAAATAATTGGTGTTAGTAGTAACATTTGCACAAACCCTCCCTTAGCCTCATATCTAACCTCATTGATTCTCTACTCATGCTTACCTTACATTTTCTAGTTGCACGTTTCTTGAGTTATTGCAATGCCAATATTAGTAGTCTATGGCCCTGAACAAGTGGAGATGGTGATAGAAGTAGGGATTGATGGATTATGGTTCCATAGAAGCCCAAAATCCAGATTACCACATGGAGAAATGGAGAAGAAGTGACGGAAGTATGCCATTTCATTTAAATGGCCTTCAATATTCTAACAAATACAGCCAGTCTCCCTGTGACTCAGTTGTACTTGTGACAAGCAGGCTAAGTACACATGAGTTACTTTACTTATTTATGAGTATAATAATGACCCTTTTCAACTTCATGAGAAGAAGAAGAAGAAGACCTCCCTAAATTTTGATACAATTGAGATGGGATATCAGGAATAGGAAGGCATTTTTCGGTTTTTGCGATAATTGATCATTGAATATGAGTTCTAGACATGTAGCGCACCTAGTCAACTGTGCATGCATTGATGGAGGATGCTCATTAGGCTTCAGAAAGCTTGTGGATATTAAAGATTCAATGACCTATCACAGAGTCTCTCTATGCCAAAACTTCAAGTTGCACGGATCATTTCATTATCTAGACAGCAAAGGCCAACTAGGAAGTCAGAAACCTGATGCAAGTATGTCTATACATCCATCTATTATGTACAGTGTAATAATAGTTCAAAACTGTTAGTTTTTATTCCTCCCTGATCTGCAGAAAATAATACTCAAGGAGATAGTTCAAGATGTCAGGAGCTGCTAGTTGAGGAAGACCTGGCTTATGAATGCAGACTGTGAGTATTTACAGGATTAACTGTCATGGAATAAAATAGACAGTGAGATCAAAGCCTACAATGGTGTTTCATTGACCTGTGTTCCACCATCATCAAATAATACCTAAAACTGACTAGCCATAGTGAAATATCTCATAGGCAGAAATGAAAGGAGAAAGGGGGAATCCAAAACACACTTGGGTTTTTTTTGGGGGCTTTGAACAGCACAGTTAGATTGGCTTCCTGTATTCACCAACTTTCCCATGCTATTTATTAAAGAGAGGTCAACATTAGGCCAAAGGTGCCATAGAAAGTCCTATTGCTCCACTGGTAACTTCCCACCAATACCATCACCATCTTAGACACCTCACTGGCAGCTAAGCTATCTAAATTGAATAACGTATCTACTCCCAGCTGGGAAGCTGCATCTACACCACCACCACCACCAGCATCCCTCAGTTAATGAATTCTATAGAGAAACAAGGGGCAGTTCTTGATGACTTTAGCTTCAATAGGCAAATTGTTCATTGTAAAATTTACATCATACAAGCACTTAAACAACACACAGACTTTACACGGCCCCTGAAAATCCGAAATGCCACAAACATATTTGTCCAGTCCAAAGCATCCATTGAGAATTTGGGATTTGAGAAATTTCAGAATTAAGTACAGCAGGAAAAAAAAAATCATGCACGGAAATGAGATCACCCGTGGAGAGCATCCGGAGCTTCGTTGGTCTTGCCATTGTAGGCAAGAGGAGGGGCCGAAGGGACAGGCGGATCAAATCTGCTGAAGACCTTGTAAGAGGAAAGGATGGAGAGAAAGCCGTAGAGGGCGGCTGCTGCCAGCGATAAGGCCGCTGAGGTCGTGGTTCTTCTGCAGAAGCTATCGAAGGTGCTGCAAGCTTCACTCCATGTTACAGATTTGTCCCCCTTATATGCCACGTAAAGGATAGCTGTGGAAACAGCTCCGGCTGCTAGAACCGCGTAGGTGAAAATCTGAAAGAAGCAACATATATTTGGCTTTTGAAATGTTAAGCCTGTATTGGGTTGGATTAGAAAGTTCAGCCTTCTGATATTTTCGAGTGATGAAGGAGGAAGCACCTGATCTAGGACGAAGAAGATCAAAGCTGGACGAATGGAGGAAGGACAAGGCATGGCCACGATGACTATGGCTGAAATAAGAGAGTACCCTGCACATATCCCATTTACTTGCACCAAGTACCTAAGCAAATCGACAATTAGCATGTACAACACCTGAACATAAGCATCCCTTCATCCATAGCAATCATCAGTTTCTTCTCATTAGCAAGTAGCTAAATATATGATCATTCCGTATGATGCAGAAAGTAAAAGCCAGATGGGCAGCTTGGATGAACGGATGATCATTGTTAGTTACCTGAAAGCGCCAAAGTCAGAGTAGGAGACAGAGCCATAGTCGCTTTTGGACTGAGAGCTCTTCAGCGTGATCACCATGGCGCTCAGGCACAGTCCCATCAGGACCAGCCTCAGCAGCATCTCTGACCCGCCGACCATCTCCACTCCTCCGCACTTGGCACTGCTTCTGTTACTTTCCTCCATCGTGTATGTATACAGAAAATTCCTGTATTGCTGTGTTCTCCCTATGGAAGGATGGCTAAGCTGCCTGTTGCAGAGAGCTGGAAGACCGAGCTCTTATCGAGCAAAAGACAGGCTAAGCTCATGGGAACTTTGAGGCCTACTGCCATTGAATGAGTTAGTTGGTGGAGCTGGGGGAGAAACTTTCAATGTCCCCGTTCAATTTACTAGCTAACTCTGTGGGGACATATGCCAATGAGTACTTCCCTCGGGGCACGATGCGATGTGCTGGCTAATACTATGAACATGCTTAATCATTTTTCAACTGTGGCCACAACTTGGCCTGTCCCACTTATCTCATCCAATTTCACCATAATTTGGGCTTTTTTTTTTCCTTTTGGCTGAAGAATGCATCATGCTGCTCTGTACTATGTAGAAGAACCTCCAAGGGAATTGATGGATAATGATGTCTAAGACCTCGTGGAGGTGTAGAGCAGGCACTTCACCATCACAGCTATAATTAGAGGTTTAATGCCCCTATCAAGTACACGTCTCTATGTACATTACCACAAGATTATATGGGAGACCGCCTGGTCCTCAATTCATGGGTTAAAATGACATTATGTAGACAACCATTGCTCATTAGAATGTTCACATGAAGAAAGCCTACTTATCATCTATGAAATAGTACCTTTCTCTAGTTCTTGAGAAACCATCAAAGCATCAGAGGAGAAGAGACAGGGTGGAATAAGCAATGCCCCATACCCAGCCTCAGCTGAAGTTCGACAACAACATAAGGTGATGCCCATGACATTTGCCCAGCATGCTTGGTTGCTGTGCATGTAAGATTACATATCCAATCCTTGAGCACTGCAGGCGCTCTTCTTTTAACCAACCTCAACATGATACAGTACAAACAAGTGCTGAGATTTTCATGACATTCACATTGGATCCAAGGAAGACTCGGGAGTTAATTTGTCCACAAAAAGGTCTCACGAAGCTGGTAATCTTTGTCCAAGATCCTCTCAGACTGTTGAAGAGGATAAATTTCCACAATTATAAAGAGGCTCCATTTAGTCACATGTTAAACCTGTACAATTACACTCACAAAGAACTGAAAAAAATGCACAACATTGCTTCCCAACTAGATCAATCAGTACGCAAGTTGATCCAGCATCCAGACGACTCTGCATATTGCTGAACACTTATCCACGAAACAGGAAGATGGTTTGTCAGCAGCATCAAGATTGACTTGCACCTTCTGCAGTATGTCTCTCTGTAAAATCATAATAATTACAGTTGTGCGGGGACTTAAAGAGGGAATACCCATCAAAGAAAAGTTAAATATATCCATTCAAATGAAATATCGACAGACCAAGGACAATTTGCAACCTTGTCAATAAAGACCAGATCTTTACTACCTACAAGTTCATGGAGCATAAAACTGTATAAAGTCGAGGAACACATGTTCATCCTATCCATCAAGTAATGATTGACATCATAGATATGATATAAAGCACACGGCAATTCCAAACTTCAGAAAGGATATTCATTCAGAGATAAATACTGGAATATTTTGGGACAAGAAATTTTCACCATAAAATTGGGAATATAATTTATTTGACATATGATGCATAGATCCATATTAAATGAAACAAAGCACTCTTAAAGCAGGTCTCTCATGTTATCATTTCAGTAACTTGCTATAATATCTCAGAAGTAATAAAGGGCATGCCCTTCTGTTTGAGAAGTTAACTAAAGCCTCTGATATTCACTTTGTGTGCACGCTGGCATGTAAACCTGTCTTATAAGCAAACGAAAAGAAATTACATGGGCAGTGGAAATACTTGAAGAATAGATCAGTTGTCCAACTAAAAGATGGAAAATGAATCCAAGAATGGAGTAGTCTAACTATATTGATCAGTAAAAAAGTTATAAGAGGATAAGCGCGCACATGGCAATCATTTTCCCTGTACTTATGTGATAAAGGCCAAATTTATTGCTCAGAACAAGACCAGAGAACCCGTTCTTGCTTCTACAGTTGAATAGGATCATACCATGTGGCAAGCCTACGGAGAGCATTCGATCTATATTATCCACACGTCGCTGAACTGATCTCAGGACAGCATTCAATGATGTCACCCTCTTTCGAACATTAGATATCCTAGCAGCATGCTGCATGATGAATGGTGATGGCGCATCATCTAGCAACTGATCAAGCTCTGCAAGGGAAAAAAGTAAACAACACATGCCAATTTCTCCATATCCATTCTCAGAGAAACCATTGTACAGCTGAAATTTCAAAAGCCGCAAGAAAATTGAGGGTGACTGTTGATCTTCACCAAGGCTTCTGGTAGAGGAACTATAAATTGAAACCAAGGCTAAAATTCCAAATAAATTGCACATATTTTCCCGATTGCAAGATTTTAGCTTAATTCTTTTTACCAACAAGACATTTTTTACTGAAAATTACCAGAAAACATTCACTTTACTCGTGGTCGGGGCCAAAAACCATAACCGGCGATGAAATTGAAGGATCAAAGTGTCAACAGAACATTACGTTGAGTGAGGCGATCAATGGAGGAGTTGAGCATGTCCTGGCTTCGGAGGGTACCCTCAGCTCTGGAGTCGAAGTCTTTGATGACGGAGCTCAGAAGCGACGATATGCTTTTCGCCAATGCGTCTCGTGAACTATTATCGCCGACGGCGCCATCGCCATCGTCGATTGAGGACTCCGTGAGTTCACTATCTTGGGAATTAGAAGCCACGACGACGGTCGGAGTCTCGTCGCTGGAATCGCGAAGGCCGTCGGAGACTTCCATCGAAGCAGATCGGGAGGGAAGTAATTCGAGCAAGGGAGAAATCTCCGTGTGCACGTGTGATGCGAGGGAGTCGTTCATTCGGCACTCTGGGCCGAGCGAACCGGGATGCGGACTTGAACCTGAAATTCGAACCGGTAGGTCGGCTAGACACGTGCTACGGTTTCCACACTTCAAAGCAACTCCGCGGATCAGAAAACCGGGCCGCTTTTGACAGATTCTTCGCTGGCTCCTTCCCTCGATCAGCAACCAATCTACAGCACTGTGACGGCAAGACCGAGGAAGCCGAGACTGCTTCAACATGAGGGCTAAGGTAATTCTCGCATTGGATTTTGTATACACGCAATCCCCTAATTTGGTATATCGTCGGTGTTGAATTTGAGCTGAACCGTAGAGCTACTCCTTTTTGCTAGTGAATTAATTTTCGAGAAATAGTGTCTTGGTCAACTTAAATGTAGTCGTATTGCAACCGATGCTTCCTGCTACCTCGAATCTGCAATGTTGCGTTGAATATTTAATCGTATTTGGATTAGATGGTGATGGAATTGGAAGAGAGACGTATTGATAAGATACTGACCTTTTTTTCAAGAGGGGAGGAGGAACTTTGGTTTCGAGCATATACTACCGGAGCTTTCACCATAAGTTTCTTTATTTGTCTAGTTCACGTTGTTTTCTTTGAAATACCAATGTTCTTGTTGCAGTTAGTTCTATGGTTAATGCAGCCTTAGCTGTGTTCCTCGATTATTTTCTGCATAAAGATCTAAATGGAAGAGCCATTTTTAGATGCTTGCAACAGAGGTGATAGATAGCATGACTTGTGCTTTTCATGGTACACGAGTACCAACATTTTCAACGTTGAGAATTCAATGACGGGGTTGTGTTACCCCACATTTATCATTGGATAACTTGCCACGGGGAGAAGGCAACTTTAACTGGTTGATTTTCTTACCTATTGCCAATGATTTATGGTGTTTAATTTGCCATTCTCTTGCAGTGGAAGAAGAAGAGGATGAGGAGGCTGAAGAGAAAGCGCCGAAAGATGAGGCAGAGATCTAAGTAGATTATATGATTTTGCGGTGCTTATCTCGACAACTAGTTGTTGTCATTGCATCAGGTTATCGGGTATGACTGTCAGGTAGTGAATTCTTCCTCACTGCAATCCAAAGAGTAGTTTCTTTTTTCCACTTATACAGAGTACTTAATGTTACACCCTGTTGATTATCTATACTGTTACTGAGTTCTATCATTCTATGGATATTGATGGATCAGAAGCAATACACAGTTAATGATTTGCATGTTTCCATTTATTTGAACTTTCCTAATGCTATCTGTAAAACAAGTGCATCTTGGTTGACATCTGCAAAACAAGAGCATATGCAGGTGTAATGTTAAGATCTTAAAACTGAACAAATACTTGGAAGCCCTGGGCGAACTATCTGGACATCTTGAACTTTAAAAGCAGAGAGAGTCTTGATCCCATTTTGCTCTATAGGTCATTCCTCAGCAGCCAGAGAAAATTCACTTCAGTTCAACCTCTTGCTGAGGAATTGGGTGGAATCATTTGCTATCTTCCGCTTGTATTGCTTGAGCTTCTTTGATGCTGTAAGAGTGCACAGCTTGCGCTGAAGCTAACCTCAAGTGCTTCGTTCAACTCCGGCGGTGGATATGGTCCCTATTTTCTATCTTGAGATGTTATATCAGAACACCCTGGAGATCATACTGCATCATGAGCCTCTCCAATGTACGGTGGCTCAGGGCGTTCCTCAAGTACAGCTCCCTCAGGACCTCAGCAGCAATATCTGCTTCCTCGTGCGCGATCCCTTCAACAATGATCGTGTAAGTCATTTCATTCGGCATCTTCCCTTTATCAATCATAGCCATGTACACATTCAGCCCCAGATCGGTCCTACCGGACTTGCACAGCCCGAGAATCAGCGCGTTGAAGTTCTCAACACAGGGCCTGCACTCCTCACTCTCCTCCATTACCTCGAAGATCCTCATGGCCTCCTCCAGCATCCCCTCCAAGCAGAGCCCCCTTATGAGCGACGAGTAAGTGTGCGAATCAGGACAGAATCCGTTCTTCGCCATCTCGTACAGAAGCCGGAAGGCCGGGTATGTGTTCCCCTTCCTGCACAGGCTCGAGATCACGTGCCTGTAGAAGTCGTATATCATGGAGCCCCTCTTGTTTCCCAGGCTCTGGATTATAGAGAATGCCTCCCTCACCATATTGTTATCTTCATTGCAGAGCACAGCAATGGCGTTGTAGGTGCCTTCGTTAGGGTGGCAGCGGCGGAAGATCATCTGGTCGAGGCACTGGACGGCCTGATCAACCCTTCCTTCCTTGCAGAGCTGGCAGATGATGGGGTTGTAGCTGGTGGCAGTGGCCTTGAAGGTTCCCTTGCTGTCCATCTCCTCGAGAACCTCCATGGCCTGGTCGGTCTTGCCATGGAGAGCGAGCGAGCTGATCAGTATGTTGTAGGTAACAATGGACGGGGATCGATCTCCACCGTCCATCTCGGCCAGTAGCTGGTTGGCTTCTGGCCACCGCCCCTCGTTGCAGAGGTTCCTCAGAAGGATGTTATAGCTGACTACATTCGGGTTGAAGCCCTTGGCCGGAAGGTCCCTAAAGAGCCTCATGGCCTTATCGGTGTTTCCCTCCTTACAGAGGCCTGTAAGCAAGACGTTGTAGCTGACTAGGTTGGGTTTACCTCCCTTGGCCACGATGACGTCCATCAGTCGAATGGCCTCGTCCGCTCCTCTCTCCTTGTAGGCGGCCTCGAGGAGGAAGGTGTAGGTGAAGGCGTTGGGGACGAGGCCGGTGCTGCCTCGCCGCCGCTCCATCAGCCTGTCGAGGAGCTGGAGGCTCTTGCTGAGCTTCCCGTGGAGGCAGAGTCCCCGGACGAGGGAGTTGTAGGTGGCCGTATTGGTCGGGATGCCGAGCTCATCCATCCTCTCGACGAGCTGCATCGCGTGGCCGATGTTGCCTCTCTTGCAGAGCTGGCTCACCAGATAGGTGTAGGAGGCAGCGTCAGGGATGACCCCCGACGAGGCCATCATCTCCATCACCCTGATCGCCTTCTTCATCTTGTTCGCCTTGCAGAGGTCGTACAGCAGCTGCGTCGCCCGGGTAGCGTCGGGCCTCCGGCCACTTGTCTCCACGGATCGCTCAAGGTTCCGGAACGCGTCGTTTAGCATCTGCTCTGGCGTTCTCGCCGTCGTGTCGGCGTTGCTGCTCCTCCGTGTCCTCCACTCCGGTATCGCTGACACCGACGCTAATAAGGCCCTCGCGGAGGGAAAGCTGGAGACGTCGGAGAGGAATTCGTACGACCTTCTTCTTCTACATCTGCTCTTGAACCGAAACAGCAAGGGCTTTGAAGCTAAGGATGCGGAATTCAGAAGAACTGCCATGGATGAAGGTAAATTCGAGCTCTATCGCTGCAGAGACGAGAGACAAATCAATCATGAAGCTTGTCCTCACAGCGACATTGCAAATCCAGCAAAAAGTGCAGAGAGGAAATCAGGGTAAAATGTGTTCGATTGCCATTTCCAAGAAGAACTGCTAATCTTCACCAGCATCTTCCATTTCCAGTTCAGTCGAATTCCATCCACAGACAGATCGCTTCTCGTTATCCGGGTAAGTAGGGATCCGATATAGTGCACTGTCGGGTCAGCCCGATAATGACGTGGAATAACCCGAGACCGCAGCCTCGATGTGTGTGGCCTCTCTCTAATTCCGGTTCACAGATAAACCCTCGTGCTCTGTCTGCGGAGCTGTAGAGATGGCGAGGCTCGCATACAACAACCTCATACCGGCGGCACTCGCGGTCTTCCCCGCGAAGTCATGCCTCTCCAACTTCTCCGCTACCAGACTTTACCTGCCGCCTACGTTCGGGCTCAACCGGAGATTTTCCTCTGCCTCCAGAATCAGTATGAGCTTGAAAGCCGGCATCGTCGGACTTCCGAACGTCGGCAAGTCAACACTTTTCAACGCCGTCGTAAGTTATCGTCTTACCTTCGGAGCTCCCGGTTTATACTTAGCAATGTCCTGCTCTCCTCCAATTCGTTTCACAGCTTCATTTTCATGGTTGCTGTTTAACCGTCTCTCTCATCTCTGCTTCTTCCTGGTTGCTTACTACTGTATTTGCAAGTGGATACTGCCCTCAGGGATTACATATATGGAATAGATGTTCGTATTGCCGATTTGCTTGATTTGACTCACCCTTGGGTTGGCTATTTTTTAACTTGCTGTTCATGATTTCAATAGTACTGCTTCTATTTCAGAGTCTGCGCATCATAGTTTGCAGATATTACCTGCGCTTTTGTTTATATTTTGTTTACCTCTTAGGTTGAAAATGGAAAGGCTCAAGCTGCAAATTTTCCCTTTTGCACGATAGAGCCCAATGTCGGAATTGTTGCTGTGCCAGATCAGCGCCTCCATGTCCTTTCTGATCTCAGTAAGTCTCAGCGAGCTGTTCCTGCAAGCATAGAATTTGTGGACATTGCTGGTCTCGTGAAAGGTGCCAGTCATGGTGAGGTCAGACTATGTTTTACCAGTCTTTATTTTGAAATTTTCTTAATGCTCTTGGAGTGAAACTTGTCCTTTGATGAGTTAATTGCTTTCCCCATTTATCATAGTTTATCTATATTGTAATACTATATCGGGTATTTTCCTCATTATTAACACTTATGCAGGGGCTGGGCAACAAGTTCTTGTCACATATTCGTGAGGTGGACTCAATACTTCAGGTCTCTCTTGCTTCCTGTTTATTTCCTGTGCACCTAAAGTTTTCTTATCACCATACATGTTTTACTGAGTGTTTGTAGTGAGTACAAGGTGTGGTCTCTGATCCAGATATATTTGGGTCTAGTTCTTGTTAAATCTAAATTGAGTCAATATTATTCTGCATACCATCATTAGTTTAGCTCTTTACTGGATTGGTTTTTTGGTTTCCCACTCATTTGATGTCCAGATCATATTCCACCTTTATGATTGAAATCTTATGCTATAACAGGTTGTCCGATGTTTTGAAGATAATGACATTGTTCATGTGAATGGAAAAGTTGACCCGAAGTCTGACATTGATGTGATAAATCTGGAGCTTATTTTTTCAGATCTGGACCAGGTATGCCAGAGTGTTTCTGACCTTTAAATACTTTTAGCTAATTATTATCCTGATCTGGTCTTTAAATTTGTTGTTGTAGGCTATCTTATTCAGATATTAACAAGCACCTTCTTCCTCCTATTAAGAAAATATTCTCCCAACTTGAAATATTGCTGATACAATTTTTCCAGATATTTGCTCGAATTTTGTATGTTATTGTTCTCATAAAGTGCATGGCTGCACAGCGTGGCATGAGATATAATCTCATTTACAAATACCATGAAGTGCTATGTGCTCTCTGATTGAATACTTGATGAAATGAAAGTTTCTGGTTGGCTGGTTCTTTAAATTTGGAAAAGGTGCTATGTCTTGGTTTTCTACTAAATGGGATGGGACGGGCTTATAAACTAAATGATGTACTTTTAAGAAGCACAGATACAGAAGAGAATGGAGAAGCTAAAGAAGAGCAAAGGTAAGGATTCACAATCAAAACTCAAGGTAAATTGCAACAAGTAAGTTGTAGCTATTAATCTGTGTAGAGATGCTAGGCAAGTATTCATCTGCCATGTCTTTGTTTTGATATTTTAGGAGGATGCAGAACGGTCTGCCTTGGAGAGAATTGAGCAGGCTCTCATGGATGGAAAACCGGCAAGATCGGTAACATTAACAGACTTTGAGAAGGATTCTATAAAGCATCTTTGCTTGCTTACAATGAAACCGATTATATATGTGGCAAATGTTGCGGAATCTGATCTAGCTGAACCAGAGAATAATCCTCATCTGAATGAGGTTAAGAATCTTGCCTCAGAGTTGCAGTCAGGCCTAGTTACAATTTCTGCACAGGTTTGTTTGAGTTTTTCTGTGTCTCCCTTTCAACATATTGATATCATGTCTAAAGAAGAAAGTAATCACAGGTTGAAGCAGAACTTACTGAACTTCCATCTGAAGAAAGGGAAGAGTTCCTGAAATCACTTGGTGTGAGTGAAAGTGGTCTTGGGAACCTAATAAGAGCAACCTATCAACTTTTGGGGCTGCGAACTTACTTTACTTCAGGCGAGAAGGTGAATTATGACCTCCAAAGAGTTTTCTTCTTGCCAATTCCCCATACATCCCTTATTCTCGTGTCAACATTCTGACAGCTATCTGTTGTACAATGCAGGAGACAAAAGCATGGACCATATTAGCCGGTTAGTTGCCTAACATTGTCAATGTGCTAACAAGAGTAACACCTAAATTATTTTAGAAAATATTTGTTGGAGATTCAGTGGTGTTTTATGAGAAATTGATTGAATATTGTCTATGTCAGAATACATCCTATTGTCTTCAAAAAAAGGGCTCACGTTTCCACAGAATCACTAACTTTCTCTATTGATCCATCAGCATATTCAGGCCAATAAGCATTGCTTGCTAACTGGTTAATTTGCCCATCCCAGATTTATATTTCTGATCACTAATGACTGCCTGGAATTATATATTTTGTGAAGAAAAAAGAATTTGCGGGCATCATGCATTGAAATACTTAAAGAAGGCTTCATTTTTCCCCATTTTGGAAAACATGTTTAAAGACAACCTTCTGAAAAGAATCCTTAATGGCCTTTTAAGTATCAATTAGATGGTTCTATCTGTATATAGTTACGAGTTTCAATGTACAATTTAGGAATGACTGCTCCTCAAGCTGCTGGAGTCATACATTCAGACTTTGAGAAAGGGTTCATTCGAGCTGAGACAGTAAGCCATTTCACCTTTATGATTTCTTTCCTTCTTTAAGATGCATATATTGTAAATGTGCACCCTCTCTTTAATGGAAGAACTCTGTGACAGTATAATTGCTGCAGTATTATCTTAATCTTAAGAGTGGCAGTGAGTAAATGAAAATGTTGCACTAGGTGGCTTACCATGACTTTGTTGCTGCTGGATCTTTAGCTGCTGCAAGGGAGAAAGGACTGGTGAGTTGTTTAGTCCTTTTCACTGTCATTTCTCAATTAATTGAGGTTCTTGCATTTTTTGTGATGGCTCTAAGCAATCCCTGAAAACAGTAGATTTGCTATTAGCTATGTGCAATCTGCTAGTCCATTCCCCAGGGCAGGCGATGGACTGATCTAGCTCAATATGAAATTATGCAGCTTCGATCTGAGGGTAAGGATTACATCGTACAAGAAGGAGATGTGATGCTGTTCAGGTTCAATGTATGAAAAATTTTCAACTATATGGGATTCCGTGGCTCCAAAAATGCTGGAGATTTTGCAGTCCCAAGAGAGCATACAACTGCCAATCTGCCCAAGTTTGATGAAGCATTCTAGGTTGTAGATTGTTTTTGGTCTCTAAAATTTTTATGAGAACATTTTTATTAAAATATTTTTGTTTTTAATTATTATTATTATTATTATTATTATTATCGAAAGATGATTTATTTAAATCAAATATATTTTTATTTTATTCTATTATATTAAGAAATAAATTATTTAAGTAAAAATATCCATTAAATCTTATTTTGATTGCATTAGGCCGAATGGCGGCCCACTAATGGTTGGCCCTTGGAGAGAGTCCAGTATGTCTTGCAAAATATGAAGGTGAGTTAAAATGCGAAAAATAAAATATATGTCAATTTCAAAATAAAAAAAAATCCATATTATTAATACAACTTAAATGAATTGTTATTTTTCCCCTAAAGTAGAGATGGACTAAATTAAAAATAAATAAATTATTGGTGTCAAAGAAATTTATGAATATAAGGGATTTATAGGGATCAAAGAAATTCCACAAAAACCCAAACTATAGTCTTTCTAATTTTGACATGAGCTTTATTTATGATGAAATATAATAAGTTAGGTCATTTATGGGTTAAATATTATAATGGTGTGATGTAGAACTAACGGCCACCTTAATGAATCTCCCCATAAGCAAGACTAACTGAAAATGTAATAGTGGCAAAATGTAGTAAAGAAAATAACATTATGGGACTTTTTTTTGTTTATTCTCGTCCTTTTATCCTCGTTCATATTTAATACTTTTTCTATCATACTAATAATTTAATCCCAAATATATGATACTAAAAATTAAGTATAATGAGCATCATTTTGACCCTAACATTTAACATTTATCCCATGGAATTAGAAAATGCATTTAAGGCATTATCTAAATATAATGAGTATTCTTATATTTTATATGGAGTTAAATAAATAAATAAATTATTATTTAATAAATTTAAAATTATAAAATTATAAAATAAATTAATTAGATTGTTAGATATTTGCATGGGATAAATAAGCCACTCTTTTTTGGAAACGGATAAGCAATTTTTTTCCTAAAAATACCAATTTCACACACGGACTGGCATCGCCCATTCCCATAGGAGAGAAATTGATCTAGGGTTTCAATTTCCCTCCATTTGCTTCATCCTCAACCCTCCCAATGGCGAAACCCACCCGCGGCCGGCCTTCTCCCCCTTCCGGTTCCTCCGGCTCCCGTTCCCGTTCTTACTCCGGATCCTCCTCCCGCTCCAGCTCTCCTTCCCGTTCCAGGTCTTTGTCTTCCTCCTCCCCCTCGCGCAGCGCCAGTTCCCGCAGCCCTAGCCCTCCTCGCCAGCGGAAGAGGTCCTTGCTCCCTTCTTATCGTTCTTTTTCTGCGCCGATGCAAGCGGAAGTGGAGAAATGTTTAGTAAACTAATATAGATTGCTTCTTTGCGTCGTTCTTGTCTTCATTGTCTCTCTTGCAGCTCCCCAGAAGCGGTGAAGAAAGGTCGCTCTACACCTCCCCCCAAAAGGGCTTCTCCGCCTCCAAGGTAGTGTGTGCTGCTGATACGCCTTTTTTTCGCGAATTTATCGTTATTTTGTTCATACAGAGGGTGGGTTTTCTCCGTTTTACGATTATGAACTATGCGATTCGTGATGTTTCAGAAAGGTGTCTCCGATCAGTGAATCCCTTGTTCTTCATGTTGACTCACTCAGCCGCAATGTCAACGAGGCCCACCTCAAAGAGATATTCAGTATGTTTCTTCTGTGCAACCTGTTATTTCAGGCGCTCTGCTTACCTTCTTCTAGGATTTTCTATGGTCACATCTGGTTGTTGAGCTAATTTTCGCCAAACAAGTACGGTATCATCTTCTATGGATTCTGGATATCGTGAAATACATTACTTCTGCAAGTTAATAGCTGTATGTAAACGTATGCATGCGTTTATATGTTCCGATATGTGTATATGATAAGATGAAGCTGGTGATATGCTGATACGGTACTGTTTTCCCAATGCAAGAATGCTACGTATATTTATTTCAAGGATTTTAAGTTAAAATTGAGTTTCTTTGGACTGTAAAGAGTACAGTTGCCTCCTTTTTTTATTGCATGCCTATACTCTTGTACTGAATTTCCACCAAATCTTTTCTTTCCTTTTCAGGTAATTTTGGTGAAGTTGTGCATGTGGAGCTTGCTATGGACCGAACTGTAAGTAATGAATATTATTTACAGCCATTATTGATTTTAAGTCCCCTTTATTCTATTGTGGAATTTATTTTATATTGCAGGTGAACCTTCCAAGGGGATATGGTTATGTTGAATTCAAAACAAGAACTGATGCTGAGAAGGCACAGATATTCATGGATGGTGTAAGTTTCACTTTTTACTAGTAGTCTTATTATCCATGTCTCATGTTTCATTTCTGGTAATTGTGTAAGCATTTTCCGTATGCAGGCCCAAATAGATGGAAATGTTGTTCGAGCAAAGTTTACGCTGCCGCCAAGGCAGAAGGTTTCACCACCTGAAAAGCCTGTTATAACACCACCCAAGAGAGACACACCTAAGGCTGAGATTGCTGGTGATGCTGAGAAAGATGGACTGAAACAGCAGAGAGAATGTATGACCAGTGGCACTAGGTTTTTCTTTTAGAGCATGTGAGTATTATTCCTGTGAGATGCTGATATTTCTTATAATTCTTAAATCTAGCTTCACCCCGTCGGAAACCTCTTTCCCCACCCCCGAGGAGAAGATCTCCAGTCAATCGGCGAGGTGCATCACCTAGAAGACTGCCGCCAGATTCTCCTCCACGCCGTCGGATTGATTCTCCAATTCGTAGACGTGTTGAATCTCCTCGTCGTAGGGGTGATACTCCAAGAAGGAGAGCTATATCCCCTGGCAGAGGTCGTTCGCCTTCTCCTCCAAGACGGCTAAGATCCCCTATGAGGTTGGCTACATAAAATCAGTTGCTTGTTTGGATATGGGAAATCCTATTATTAACTGACTTATCTGTTGTTTAGAGCCTCTCCAAGAAGAATCCGTGGAAGTCCGATGCGGAGACGCTCTCCTCTCCCCCCAAGGCGCCGGTTAGTCAACTTGTAAAAGTTATCATGTCAATAAGTTGGTTTTAGAGATATTTCATTTGTTCATACTTTTCACTAGCTAAATTAGATGTAATATGTGCCATGGAAAATGACATGATAAATTCTGATTTTGGCTAGGTTGTTTGCAGTAGTCGCATGCTTTTATGGGATATCACTTTGACAGTTCATTGAATAACTACTGTGTATTTAGCGTAGGTAGATGCTTTAGTATTGCACCAAAATGTACTATTGTTAATTTAATAATTATGATGCAATGCTATTAGGGTGTTTAGATAATGTTACAAGTGGCATTTTCCTCATGATTGATCTACAATAATTGTCTAATTTTGCATATTACATATTAAATAGAGGCCATTGCCACCATTGCTTTGCAAGAAACTAGTGTTTAGATAACATGGGAAAATGTGTGTGTGTAAGAAGACTGTATGGGCTGGGATAGAATGATGAAATACAACTTCAATCCTTAAGGCTATTCTTTGTTAGCATACTCCACTTATCAGTTTAGATTAACATCTACATACTATGCAACTTTAGCTTTTTTCTTGGGACATGGTACATAGGTATCTTTTTCTATGTTCCTTGGACAATAATCATCAGATAGCTGTTATTTTCCTCCATGCCATTATAATGTTTCATAGAAAGCTGTTTTCATATTCAATACTTGAGTACTTTTATATTTTTACATGATTTAGAGAGAACTAGAAAAGTTTGGTTTGTGCTTGCCTCTAATTTTTAAAGATTTTAGCTGGAGGAACTTGATTGTATACTTGATTTAAGATCGTGTGAATCTCCGATGGAGTACATATAGTATCTTCACATCTGTTCTAATTAGTATATTCAATGTATTAATGCATGTGAATAAAGCTTGTTAAAAGAAATATCATAATTCCTTTTATGCAGTTCACCTCCCAGGCGAGTTCGCAGCCCACCTAGAAGATCTCCAATTAACCGTAGACGTAGTAGATCTCCTATTCGAAGGCCTGCTAGATCACTCTCGAGGTCAATCTCCCCTCGGAGGTAAGCATCCTTATTTAGTGTCACGTAACTTTCCTTTTTTTGTTTCTTAAGAATAGATTTTTCCTAAAGGTGGATTTTTAATTTAGAAATATCATTTTTCCTCAAGTATAATATTATCTAATATATACACATTTGGTGAACTGAAGGTAGATTTAGTATTTGCATTTTATTTTCTTTTACTGGAATTTTTTACTTTAGTGTGAGGGGGTAGTACTCTAGAAAAAGAATGGAGAGCGATCTAGTGAGAACTGATGAAACTTACACATCTAGTTCTTAAAGTGCCATATCATTACAGTTGTTTGATGACTTCTTGCCTTAATATTAGAGAATATTTTGGCAATTTGTGTGAATGTCCGAATTTGCCCTTCACATATGGTTGAAGTACATGGGAAAGTAAAATCTTATGTTGAAGGTGTCTCCTGTACAATAATATGGGACAGTCATGAAAATGTTATGTATGACCAGATACTTATAGCTGAAATAGGTTAAAATATAATCTTTTTACTATTTTCAATGCTTGTGATGAAACCTTGCACAAATGATGTGATATACTTTTTAATTTATGAATGCTGATAATTTTTGACATTCTCTAATAGGGAACATTTATCTCACTTCAGTATCTGTATTATTTCATATGCATCAGTGTTGGTTAGTGTGTATGATATGAATATATACTGTTTTCATGTCTGTTGCATGATCTATGATTTTGTCTCGATTCTTGATATGCCTTTTTATTACTAATATATCTATATGCATGTATGTATTATGGAGCAGAGGTAGGGCGCCACCTGCAAAGCGTGCAAGGTCTTCATCACTTTCTGATTCACCAAGTCCACGCAGGGTCTGTCTCTACAATTATTGCGAAAAGTGTTGCAGGCACTTCCCTAGCTGTTTATATATTTTCGCTCATATTATTATTTAATCTTTCAGGCACCTCGGAGGGTATCAAGGAGTCGCAGCCCAAGGAGGTTTGTTAATATTCAGCTTTCATATAAATTTTACATACTCGGTAGTGCAGTTGCAACTTATTCTTTTTTCTATTTCTGTATCCCCAACTTGCCTAGTACTTTTGTAAAAATATGTTTGAGGAATTGTTGAGCTAATCTCATGCACCATGTGCCTCTACCAATGGGCTTTACCCCGATGAAATGAGGTGACTGGCAGATCGATTTCCAATCTTCTAGCCACTTAATAGTTGAATCATGCTTGTTGTAGCTGGATTTCCAATATTCCAATTAATTACTGCAAAACCTTTGAAATGTTGAAATCTCTTTTGGTTTTTTTGTCAGCATATTATGAACACCTCCTCAGCCATCTCATCTTCCACCTCAATTATAACTATTTTGTACTGTTCTGCATTAGGCCCTTGAGGGGAAGAAGCTCTAGCAATAGCAGCAGCAGCGGCAGCCCTCCACCAAGAAAGTGATGGCTCCATAGGTAACGTTCCTTCCATCCATTTCCCTGTCTTTCTTTTCGCATCTCATCTCTCTTCCCCGTAGATCCTCTCCATGTTATCCCTGCAGTCCAGAGGGAGGGACGTTGCAAGTAGTGTGTGTGAGCTGTCACATTATATACACTGTAGGGCTATTATGTAGTGGTAACGTGGTTGTGATTTGACTTGCAAGGAGCTGAACATGAGTTATTTCTAGGTCTTGTATTTGCTTGAACTTTTGTGGGGAAGCCAAAGTGGTTATGGACTTATACTTCTCCTTTCCTTGGATTCTTGCCAGTAACTTACATTTTTCTACTTGCATAGATTGCAGCTTTCCTTGTCTTTGGTTATGTATAAAGCGTGACATGGGACTGATGAACTCCATTGCCGATTTCATTGATTTTGTCCTAGTCGGTTGGTTTCCAGGTAGCGGGTAAAATATTAATGCAGAGATAGCTCCCTTTAACCAAGCCCACCATCGCCTCACCTTTAAATCCTTTTCACCATTGCCCATAAGATCAATATTGGGGAGGGGGTGGGGGACACTTGACACACTGCACTGCCTCCAAATGTCCTGTAAATAAGTACGTCGGGAGGATGATGAGATGAAAGCATGCCACATGCACTTGATAACAATGGGGACCCTAGAAACACCCCTAGCACACGATTTAATGGAGTTTCTGTTCTGTCAGAATGCATTCTTTCGTTTTGGCATCACCGTCGTCGCCCATGACCATCACATTATCATCATAACCACCACTTGCACAACGTGTACTCAGTGAGTCTCACTGATCTCATCACACCTGTCCACAAGTCAAAATATGGACCGCCCAACTATTTTTGCTTTTTCACTTTCATTGGTCAATAAAGGAAGGAAAATCTTCCTTTCCTCCCATTCTTCGTTCTTTAAAGGCATTGGTAATTACGAGAATCTGGTCAATTTTGCTTGATCAATTAGTATTAACTACTGATCTGATCCCCACTTTGTCGCCTTAAATGAATCCAAATCTCATCACGATACCCTCATGACCAGGTTTTCTTGTAATTATAAATACAAAACCCGGTTGGATGCCTGCACCGGACCGTAATCCCAAATGGACTCTGTATGTTCTAGCTTAGAAAATTACTCGAAAACCTCATTTAAAATAATGGTACAAGAACATTAGCTCCATAGCTAGGATTAGCCATTAAAAATCCCAACCCATTTCAGTCCAACACCACTCTCATAATCAACTCAAAACTAGATCGATAAAAAATACCCTTTTTGCCCAATTAAATTGTATTTTAATTTGTTTTATAAACTTTAATTAATAAATTATTTTTACCATTACTAATTAATCAACTCAATTAACTCAATTACATTTACAACCACTCAATTAATTATAATAATATAAATTTACAAAATGATTTATTTGAGACATGTAGGGACGGAAAAACGGAGGAACCATAGCAGTCATATATATCTGTAATCATTTGTAATAAGTAGGGGTACAATGAAGTATATGCTAAGTAGGACAAATGCTCGTAGACGAAGTAAGAAGATAAATAATTAGATAGATAGATATATCGAAGATAAAATTCTAAAATTTTGTTAAAATATCAAAATAAGTTAAAAGTGTGAGTTAAATATCTATAATATGACAATGTTTAAGTTTATATAATTTATTTTGGTGGGGCAGTGTGTGGGCATGACAATGTTTAAGTTTATATAATTCATTTTGGTGGGGCAGTGTATGGGCACGAGAGTGAGTGACTTATACTAACAAGCTAAAAAAAATTCTTGGTACTATTTAAATGAAAAATTTTAATTTTATACTTCAAAATTTCAACTTGCAAATAAAAAGCTTAAAAAATAAATAGAATATATTATTGATTTTTATAACAAAAAAATCATTATAGTTTATTATATTTATTAAATAAATAAAAATAATGGTAAATTTATTAATTAAATCTATCATAATAAATCATACTCTAACAAAATGTTGACAAAAGTACATTTACTTGATGTGCCTTTTTGGGCATTCTCACTAGTGAGAGAGTTTGATCTCACTATGTCAATAGGAGGTTGATGAAAAATAATAGGATCTTTTACACTTGCAACAAATTGAGATAACTAGTTGGTGAAGATGGGGTACAACAGTTTGATTATCAATTATAAATTTTAAATTTGATAATTTTTTTAAATATTTTATGTTATCTAGGGTATTTATTTCCTCTTAACATGTGTACCCTTTCATTTTTAACAAGGGATAACCTTTTAATCTTCTGGTACAATAGCTAATTTCTTATTATCCTACTTTAATACGATTGGTATGAATTCTACACTTTTATTTAGTGGATAATTATATTTATATATCCACTTAATATTTTAGTAATATTTTTAATGGTGTTTATTTATTTAGTATATAAAATAATAATTCATTCAAATAATATTAGCATTATATTAACCCTCCTCACCACCGCACCACCATGTACCTACAAACCCATTCCTGATCTGCAAGTATGCCCGAAAGAAAGACAATGGCCTTAGGGGCCTTCCTTAAAGGTCCATCACCCATGGCAAAGCAAACTAGTGAAAGCCCACATTTTCCATTCTCAGGGTAAATTCGACTTTAATGGAAGTAGGGCAGTATAGTATGCAGAGAGGCTCAGTCTCATTCATGGCTGTGGCTGACAAAGTATAGCTGGAAAGGACGCCGATAATGGGCTCTGGTACCCTGAAAAAAGGGAAGGGACCATTGATAGATAGATAGATAGCAGAAGACCAGAATATATTCCCTGCCCTACCCCTTTTATCCCTCTCTCTCCCCTTTCTTCTTCCGCTTTCGGCCCTCTGGTCCATTCAGAATTACTCACTCCATCACATACTCTGCAGAGGAATTCCTTTCCTGACCCACTTGAGAAATGATTCCTCCATGAGTGAGTGCTCATCCTTGACCTTTGGTGCTCCATTCAAGCCAAAATGGGATGGAATGTAATGGAAGTCCCCGCACATTCAACATTCAACGCATCAACCAGGATATAGTTGAAGAAGATAATATTTGATTATATAATCTTCCAAAAACCAACTCATGCTCAGACTCTGTCATAAAAGAAAATGTATCAAATACCACAATTGGTGCGTGCAGTGCACTGTAACTTATCACTCATTTATGATGTATGGAGAAGGCTTATATTTACAAGGGAAACTTTTAGGTGACTTCACAGATACACCAACAGTGACACGGACTCACATTGAGTGATTACAAATGGACAAAGGAATCGTTTGAAACAGTGATTCAACTTTGTTGATCTACTTTTCCCCCACCCACTCTTCTCCTTTATCCATCCTTTTTTTTATCAGGACATCACACGCTTTCACCCATAGCGGGGCTGAGGAAAAAAAAAAGTATGCCTGAGATGTGTGTCTGTGTACCCACAAAGTGGTGCGATAATGGATGGTGTCCAGTGTGTTTATCGTAACATCCACTAATCAGCCAAATCCATCCACCACATGTAAAGCTGGGATGGTACAGTTCCCTTTTTTTTGGGCAGAGTTAGTCACATTGATATTCCTCCTCAAAAAGTTAACTTCTTTGCTTGTGATTATTGATATCCCTTTTCCCCTTTCCCTTATCCTCTCTTTCTTGGGTCTGCTTGTTTTATGGGTTATGCTCACTCGCCGTACTTTTTACTTTTCATGAGTGGGTTTTTGTTGGGATTCTCTCTCTCTCATCTCTTGTCATTTCTATGTAGGACTGTAACTGGACCCACCGCACATCTCCTCCCACCTTTCAAAGATTAATGTCCTGCATGCCTGCCCACTGACACAGTTCCAGTCAAATTGAAATTGAAGGGAACGGAGCAGAGGAGATCTCTTTCCATTTCTCTCTCTAACTTTAACTTTATCTATGTATTTCCCTCTCTTGACCTACACTAGATGGAGTTTTTCTCTCTCTCTCTCTCACTTTCCAGGCATTTAACTTTTAATTTTACCATTTCTCTCATTGGTGCAGTCCTAATTCAGGACACTGCCCAAGAGCAATTTCTTGCCTAAAGACATGACAAGACTGCCCAACTTCCAAATGGGTAATTCGTGATTAGAGCTTCAGTGAAAAGCATCTTGTCGTCCTGATTAGCAATATACACAGTTACTTTCATTGAATTAGTATCCCTACATTTTGCCATCCTCTTGGAGCGGTCTCATTGATAAGACACCCAATAGCCCCTAATGTATAATCATGAAGACAGATTGGGAAGTAAGAGAAGTAGAGATTTTGAATTGTGGTGTGGTGGTCCAATCATCCTAATCAGTGATCTGACCGTGACGCTGACATTTGAGATGAAAATGGGGACACTGCCGGGTCCATCTAAGTAAAGAGGGGAATGTGACAGAGCAGAACCCTAAAAGAAGCCAAAGCTAAATATCATTTCTGAGATGATGCAATAGTGTCCCCTCTCAAAAATTCAAAAGGGAAAAAAAATTAAAGGCAAAAGGTGATATGATGGAATAATAACTAAAGCAAGATGGACTACTCCTTTTCACTAGGGAACTTGGAATGAGAAGGAAGAAGAAAAGGTTAGGGTTTCCCTCCCATCAACTCATTCTACCTATCTACATATGCATGCATGTATAATAATTATATATATGATACATGTGCACATATATTTAATATATTGTATGAGGTAACATGCATGAGCTTTAAATTCCTCTTGTGGGTGTGGGTCTGGGATTGTCCATTATTTGGGACAGTCCAGTCCCCCACACCTCAATTGCATGAACAATGGGGTAGGGTTTTCTGGTTTGGTCTTATTCATATGTCACCAAGTGGGCAGCCCTAGCCTGTGCGAGTGACACACATTTTGCATCTTCCACTCTCCACCAAAAAATAGGTCACACCATTACAGAGAATGAAGGAGATTGACGACACGTATATATAAAAAGTTAAAAAAGAATCCGAAAAAGAGGACCGAAAGAATACAAGGAAACAGGAAAGCTAAGTGTCGTGGGTGAGAGGACTAGCTACCCCTCTATCGCATTGCATTGCTTGCTCGATAGAAGATGCTGGAGAGTGATGTTGACCTCTCGCCCGCCTTAACACTACCCATCTGTGTCTATCCGACAAACCGAAAAGGACAACATGCCTTTGCATTGCCCATATCCAAACATTCATGCAGTGCTGGGTGATGAAGGGGTACAGGATGAAATTAATGTAACGTACAATAATTGGCGATTTTGTCAAGTTGGGTGTATGATAGATAGGTAGGGAAGAGGAAGAAGAAGAAGGTGGAACAAGATTGGGGGTGGTGGTGGGTGACCCACATGGAAAATGGAATTTTATGGCGGTGCTCCGAGGCCAGAAGGTGGTTCGTTTCACACATCATTTTCCAAAATCCAATCAACGATGGGATGGGACACCGGGCTCTCTGTCACATTGATTGGTTTGCCTTTCCTTGGCCTTTAGTTTAATGATATGATTTAATGGCAAATTTGAATAGATATTGATGCTCTTAGAGATTTTTTTTGGTGATTCCATGTAATGTGAAGTGGGCAGCACTCAAATACATGAAAGAGACTTGATTGATTGGCCTCAACGATACCAACTTATATTTCATACTCATTTATTAAAAATATTTTTACTTAAAATTTATAATTTATAAATAGTATAATATTTATATTTTATAAATTTATAAAAAAAATTATTCTATATATTATGTGATCGTACTCTTGATATTCGTTTTTTACAAGTTATTTATTATTATTCTGAAATCAAATAATAAAGAATAATTAATTCAAATTTAATATTTTTTTTATAATTATGTAGATCACCAGCCGAATTTTTTTTCAAATATCTGGTAATTCTACTAACTCTTATAATATATTATTAATATAGGTTGAACTAATATCTATTTAAAAATTACTACTTATAAATAGTGTAATATTTTTAAAATTATAAATACATAATATTTATTTATAATATAATTTGATATCTATTCTCATCATATATATATATATATATTTTAATAAAACATGATACAATGCGACAATATACTCCACTCCACAGATAATAAATCATACAATTTTCTACTGTCAAATAAGGCAACATGGCCTCCTTACATTGTTTCTACTGTTCCATATTATTTCATGAGACCTCATGCCCAAGTTTGCAGTTTTTGAAGAGGCCATGCCTAATGTCTGTATAAGCAATCTACCGTTCAAAATTCATGTGAAGTAAAAAAAACTTGAATGGATCCACAAACCTATAATAATTAAAGTTGAACCAGTCACAAATCCACTAGAAATATATAATAAATGTTTTTTTTGTTGGTTAAAATAAATAACATGGAACAAAATAAATTAAATAAGAAACCATTAATATTGAATGTAATGGAAAATATTGAGCAAGAAAATCTCATGGAGAAGGTAGTAATTGTATATATATAAATTATAAATTTATTATAGTTATAACTATAAATTATCTTATTTTATTATTAATGCAATATTTTAATAAAATTGAATTTAACTTACTACTACAATTGACCCAATCACTTCATTCATTAACTTCTGATGGAATTTAAAAACCTTAATTTTATTTGTTCATCAGACTAAGAAACCCGGATTTCATTTGTTCAGGTATATGAAGATCCAACTCCCACCCGTATTTATGATTATGAGTAATTATGTATTATCTGCTCTGATTACTTATTAATTATTACTTACTATCACTATTTTTAAGCACTAAAACAAAGACTCAATCCAATCCAAATGTGAGTGCACCCAAATAAATGAAAATCTTTATCAGACGGCCGCCCTCTCCCTTAAAATTGCAATATTGGCCGCCATTGAATTCAATATTGCACCGACTAACCTAATTGGATGATTATAACTTATTGGTCAATTTAATTCATTAAAGATATTATTTCTTTTAATCCAACTAGTTATTTCCTTTCAATGTGATATGTGAACCCCCCTCAAGTGGCTAAGATCATGCCAGCAGCCATTGTCTTGCTGTGCATGAACATAATCTTGTTTTTTTTCTAATCTTAATCAATGTTCCTTTCTAACAATTAATTAGCAGAATGTTCTAGCCATGCTCCTCATTATACCATTGAAAGAAATTTGGGATGGAATCTTGATTTTTTTTGACAAACAACATTATAATCGACCCAAAAATTCAATCAATTACAGACCCCAATGGGTCATCCAATAATGGACGAAATGCAATTTCATATGCCATTAAATTATTGAAATTCAAAATTTAGCTATACAAGAAGTCGAAAACATGTTAAATATTTAATTCTTGCCTATCCGTGTTAGCTGGTGGGTTGCATCAATTCATCAAGTTAATATCTATAAGCAATGTGGAAATTGACTGGTCACCATCATTTTCACAAGAGGCAACACAAGGAACTAACTCCAAGGGATAATGCCAAAAAAATATTATGCAAGGATGGAACCATTTTAAATGTTTTGCTTACAACAATATGATGAAATTGATTGTAGTATACCAAGTAACTTGAATCGTGACGTATAAGATCATAAAATAATGCCACGATCATTGACCTTTTTTTTAAAATTGCTCAATTATGATAAATTGGATCAAATAAAATATTTTCGTATAAGCTAAACTCGGGTCGCTATCATGCAGATGTCCCTCCCGTGTAATCAACCTTAATTATCTTATTTAGAGTAAGCATGACACGTTTAATCGATTAATTTATTCGGCAATAATTAATTCGAATTAATTAATAATTGATAAGAGAGAGAAAGAGATATGAGATTCACGTGTATGAGGGCATGCTCGCTTATGAGATGCTTTTGAAAGAGAGGATAAAAAGAAAGGGACGGCAGGCGGTGGTCCCCATGTGACCTGCCCTATGGGTGACGTGGATGCGTAAAACACGCAAAAAAAATCGGATGAGGGAGGGAGTGGGAAGTTTTCTTGGTACTCACTTTAGGCCTTTTCAATTTTTTAACTTTTCCTTAAATCCAAAATTTGCTCAGTTTTTCGCTGATTTATTTTTTAGCCTTTTTTTTTATATGGGGCGAGGTGCGTGCGTGGACGTGGGGCGCACGCAAGTAGGGACGAGGAACTGATACCGAGGGATTACTGTGTCAACTGCGACATTGGCGGGCGCTTACATGTCAGTCATTACCCCCGAAGAAACTCCTCGGCTGAATTTCCACGCTCCCAACTGCGCGTCACACTACGATGTTCCATTGGTCGGGGAAGAGAGGATGCTGACTTTTGGACCCCACAAAAGGGTAGTCGGTCGTCACCAGTCGTCACCCTTGTGCCGTGCCATACCCCACAAAGCCAGAGTAGAGCGATAATTAGGGCATTATAATATGTATTTATAAAGTAATGATTTTCTCATTTTAAGAACTTATAATCAAGTTTAAATGTTTTGATTATGATTAGTAATTCCATACAGAAATTTCTTCAGTAAAAAAAATAATTCAAAATTAATGTCAAGATCATGGGATAATGGCTTTCTTTTTTCTTTGCTTTAAAATTTTCAATTTCAGGTTCGGGAAAAGATTTACAGTGAACGGGTCATCACGACACGTTAATGTGCACGCTGCCGGTACTGGCAGTATTACATACCGGACACGTGTGCACCGACGACCCGCACACCGTGCACAGGCAGAGGAGTCGGTACGGCAGCAGCAGCACCCTCACCTCCTCTACCCGGCAGCTCCGGCACCACCTCCCGTCATTCGGCATCGTCTGTCTGTCGACCTCTAAGTCGTTCAGTCCTCCCGAACATCCAGGGAAAACGACGTTGCGTCCTTGTCCGCGTGGGTGAAGACTTGCTCGAGGTTGGCTCTGAGGGCGTTGGCCATGGCCTCATTGGTCTGTCTGAGCGAGGTCCCACCATATCTGATTCTCCATGCAGTGGTGAATGTACAACAGTCACAATAATTGGTTATTTTTATCAAGTTGGGTGGAGGATAGATAGGGAAGAAGTTGCAAAAAGATTGGTGGTGGTGGTGATGGTGGTGGTGGGTGACCCACATGGGAAATGGAGGTGCGATTTCATGTCACCCATGAAAGGGGTGAAGTTGGTTCATTTCACCCATCATTTTCCACAATCCACTCAACAATGGGATATGGGGCTCCGTGTCACCATTGATGTGTTTGCCTTTCATTGGCCTTGATTTAAGTGAATGCTTTGATGGCAAATTTGAATACACAGAAGAAGGTAGGGTTCTTATCAAGTCTGATTGATGCGTTTAGAGATTTTTTTTTGGTGATTCCATCTAACGTGCAATATGCACCACTCAAATACATCCTAGACTAGACATGAAAGAGACTAAGTGAAGATCACCTCCTTAACAATAGCAAGTTATATTCCCCTAAATTTGTCTTATTTATTGAGCTCCAACTTCCAAATTCTCGAATGAGTGATGTTATTATAAGGAGTATTCCTACCAAAACTTCAATTTTCCTGTTCCCATCACAATAGAAAAATGACCAAAATCATCTAAAACCTACAACCGGGTCATTTAAACCACTATAAGACCTTGAGAGGAGTAATAGAAGTATTTAAAATTGATTTGAGTGATTAAGTTTTACATTGAAGAAATTTTTAAAAGTTAAGGAATAAAATATAAAATTTAGGAATTAGTTGGCAAACATAAGAAAAATTGGGAATAACTATAAAAATATGATTTTGGAAGTTGTGAGAAAGTTTTGATAAAGTTTATGGATTTAGAGGGTTGTGATTTAGGGGTAAGTAAACAATTTTAATATATGAGTAGTAAAATAATAATTTTGAAAAGGGTGAATGGTAAGAATAGAAAAATAGGAAATACCACCAACAAAAAAAGATGAATTGTGGAAAGTATAAACCAATGGAAAAATAATGTGCTTTTCAACCATATCAAGAAAAGATAGATATATGGGAGAAATTGGGCTATCAAATGTTAAAACCATGAATTAGTTAAATGAACCATTAGCTAAAAATAGTTCCAGTAGTACTGTTACGGTCAAAGAGACCTTTTGAATATAAGGTCCATTATATTTAAGAAAACATATGAATGTCAGTATATTTTTAGAAACTACAAATGATTTTTAAATTTGATATGGGGAGAGCTTGAATTCGTAAATATTTATTTTTTGTGGTGTAGGTAGTGTATAAATTTGCTAATTGCATGTGAAATGTGGATAGATTTCTTATTAATGAAAATGGTTACATTTTTTTAGTGTCTAGTGGATGCTAACTTTATATTGCATACAAATATTTTTATTTATGTATGGTGAAAATAAATAAGAGAATAAAAAAAGTTTAAAGGAGCTAGATACATGTTTAGTTGCTAAATGATCCCACGTGATACCAAGTTGGAGGTTAGTTATTTTACTTGTATAAAGTTTGATTACACTCGTATCAATACCTTAATTAAATATATGAAATATTATGAAATTAAGAATTAACTCTTTGAAAAGAGTTTTTATGAAAAAAAAAAAAGAAAATGTCTATTATAATTATTCAATTTTGAAAATTATTTTATAATCTGATAATTTATATAATAAAGTATGATTGTTTCGTTACTATAAAATAAGTTTTGATACTTGTACAGATATTGCATACATTGAATATTTGAAACTATAAAACAAGTTGCTATGTTGACACATTTTATTGAATTGAGGAGTAGGTATGAGTATATCCATTGATGGTTTGAATAAAATGATAGAACTCACATGTTAAACAAATTATGACAAGGGGAGTTCGGCCAAATTTCTTAGTGGGTCCTACTAGAAGAATAGGTGATGGATATATTGAATGACCATGGAGTTTGTTGTGGGGTGTTATGTAAATAACATGTAGTTTGTTATGGGATGTTATGTAATATATACTGTAAAAATTTATAGATGTAATTAATTTAGATGAATAGTTTGACAAAGAGATTTTTAAAAAAATAAATATTTTATAAAAAAATGAGAAATTTTGAATTATAAATTAAATTATGAATGGTTACCATTGTATTTAAATGGTTTATAGTTTTATATGAAAATGCAATCGAGTTTAGTAAAACTAAATGTTAGTACACTTATGAATTGAGGGGTACTCACATCTTCCACTCAAGCATTTTAAGTAATTAAAAGAGATTGTGAAGTTTCTCAATTTAAGATAAAGATAATTTTTTAAATAGAATATATAAATATTTAATAAAAAATTTCCCATAAACATTATAAAATACTATTTTATGGATGATTTATATTGAGGTTATAATATGAATATAAAGTAATGTAATAAAGTAGTGTGAGACCAAAATTATAATGAAGAGAAGATTAACAATTTGTATACATCTTATATTGCTCAATTAGTCATATATATATATATATATATATTGTACTTGGTGCCCATAAGTTGTATTTAGTGCACAACACACTTGTATCTATAAAGAACTTAAGTTTGAAATAATATTAACCTCTACGAGTTCCACCAAAGGTCATACTTCCTCCAATCCCCATCTTGATGGAAGTCTTTCAGCCGTTTTGTTTTGTTACGATGATTCTCACATGTAAAATCAAATTGCCCCAAAACACTTTAGATAGCAAATTCAAATCAAAGACAACTCCCTAACCATTCCATTACACCATCATTTTTCCCACTAAAACAGAGACTCATCCAATCCAAATCGGACTGCACTCAAATAAATGAAAATCTTTATCAAATATGGAACGGCCGCCCCTTGGCCGCCATTGAATTCAATATTGCACTGAATGAATAACCGAGGCCTATAGGTGATTATACGTTATTAGTCAAATCTAATTGATTAAAGATATCATTGCCTTTAATCCAACCAACTATTTCCTTTCAATGTGACATGTGAACCCTCCTTCCCCTAAAGTGGATAAGATCAGGTAGGCTGCCATTGTCTTGCGGTGCATGAACATCATCTTTGTTTTTTTTTTGTTCTAATCTTAATAGATGTTCCTTTCCAACAATTAATTAGCAGAATGTTCTAGTCATGCTCCCTCACCTCATGATCTCAATATACCATTCAGAGAAATTTGAGATGGGATCTTGATTTTTTTTTTGACAAATAATATTATAATCGACCCATAAAGTCAATCAATCAATCAATCAATGAGAGAACAAAGGGATTCATTCATCCAAGGATGGAATTCAATTTCATATACCATTAAATTATTGAAATTCCAGATTAAAATATACAAGAAATTCGAGATATGTCCAACATTTAATTATAACGTGTGGATTGCATCAATTCATCACGTTAATGTCTCTAATAAGTAAGGTGGAAATGACTGGTCCATGTAGACCATCGTTTTCCTTGCCTTGATAATAGACAAACCAGTGCAACCTAACTCCATCCCATAAAAGTCTACAAAACTTTTGATTATTATAAACCTAACAAGATAATTTTACCCACAAATATTTTACAATGCTGGGACCATTTCAAATGTATCGCAGTGAGTGACGTATCATATCATGAAATAATGTGCCGCCGGTTGACAATTTCTTTTAACAATTGAACTAAAAATTAGGGAAATTCTAGAAATAAAAGCTCAATCAATTGAATTTACATAAATAAAGAATAAATATTTGTATAATAACTTATTTTTATGTATATTGATTAATTTATTACTAAAAATTATAAATAAATTAAACCAAATCAAATATTTTCAGAACCATAAGACTTTTTGAAATTATAACCTTTTTATAATTCTTTTTTTGGTAGTCAATTGGATTTGGTGCTACTTGATAGCATTATTTCAAAATTTCAAGAATCATAACAAGCTAGCCATTTTCCATATATATATATATATATATATATATATACTGCAAATAAAATCATTCCCGTAATAGAAGTTTAAACTCTACAAAAAACTTCATTTGATTACCTTTTAATTTGATATACAATAATTAGCATAGTGATTGAATCATCATACCCTTAAAACGCTTCATTAATTTCTCTTTTTAAATAAGGGTACCCATAATTTAAATGATTAAAGAGCAACCTACACAAAATTTATTAGGCACATTATTTAGCTCACAAAAAAATATTAATTTTTTAGCGACCAGATAATTGTTACAAATCAAACTATTTGAATTGGATAATTAATAAATAATTTTACACCTATTTTAATTTCTACAAATTATTTTACCATATTTGAAAATTTAGCCAAACCCGTCTCCCACTTATGAAAAGAAGTTAAATGGTCTATGAATGGCAGGTGAGCATACCATGTCAAGACAAAAACCCTGGTAGCATCGAACAGGCCACCAAAATAACATAATTAATTAACTATCTATCACACGTAACCTGGGACGTGGTTTGGATGCATTAACATGTGATTAAGACCGCTAATCTAATTACTAATCATATAACATTAGCACGGAAGCGAAACGGCGTGAAGCTAATGCCTGTGTAATCAACCTTGATTATCTTATTTAGAGTAAGCATGACACATTTAATTAATTTATGAGAGAGAAAGAGAGAGAGAGAGGAATCAGATTCACGTGTATGAGGGCATGCTGGCTCATGAGATGCTTTTGAAAGAGAAGATAAAAGGAAAGGGACGGCAGGAGGAGGAGGTCCCATGACGCTAAGTGGGCCCCACCAAGCAAAAACTCCCAATATCTCCATAATTTTCTGTGTTGTCAGCGTCCTATCTAAATGCCTTTTCCACTCTTACTTTTTCCCCTCTTCCTTATTTAATGCTAACTGCGGCCCCACGTGACCTGCCATGTGGGGCCCGCTCTCCTGTCCCCTTTAGCTGGTCGCCCAAGTTTTGTACACGATGCATGTATTAAACTAATAACATACTATTGCTTCGTCCTCTCCTGTCATGTCCTCGGAATGGACCACACATTATCTCAATCGGAGCAGTCCCATTTTCCTCATATCATTACAACTAACTACTACATTGATTTTTTGCATCCATCAATTTTGGTCCACCCAACGCAACCTGGCGGGATTGGTCATGGGCATCTTTTCTTTTTTTGCTATATCACATAAATGTCGACAATACTAGTCATAATCAAGGGGACACAATTTCATGGATTTTGATTAATTGGTTGCGTATAATTGGGCATTGTTTGTCAGCATCGATGGATGGCTGGATTCCTAGCAGTGCCCATCTTCTTCTAGTTCTAGGTGTGGGGCACGCCTTGTTCAAACTTGGGGTTGATGTCAAGTTCAAGTTGGAAACGGAAACTATCGAATCTAGAAAATGTAAAAAAAATGGATGTTATTGTCCATACATTTTATAAGTATTAAGTGAACGTTAGATTGGAGGAATCACAAATTATAGTAATAATATATTAAAATGGATCAAACACGTTATGGGAAAATAGAGGTTGTATTAGGAAGGCATTGTCTGCCTGCCTGTCTGGTTGTTTGTCTGTATATGTACACGGAGAGAGATAATAATGTCAAATAAATCTAGATATTTAAATTTATTATAATTAAAGCCACCAACTACCTTCTTCCTAATTCCCCTACTAATTTTCTTCCCTTTTAATATTATATCCATTTATATAATTCAACCATTAAAATAAACCTATTATTTTTCAATTTTGTTAGAAAAGGTAGATGGGATAATTAAATTAAGAGATTAGTGAAATTTTTATCGGTAAATTGAGATTGAGTGTCAATCACCCAAAATTTAAAAATTAATTGAGATTTTAGTCAAAATTAACTGAGAGTTAGGTGCATGGAAATCTCATGCTATAATCATCCAGAAATATTATGGAGAGTTGGATCCATAGTAAATATGCAATTTGATGAGGTTTGAATTTTATTGATGAGAAAGATGGAGTGACTTGCCACGTGCATCCACCAAAATGGCATTAGTGGTAGTCAATATTTGGAGATTGAATTGAAAAGCAGGGTGTCTCTCGAAAACGGCTAAGCAATTACCGGGCAAGCATTTATCTCGTGACTAAATTAACTCGAAGCGGGCCCCACTTGTATAAAGATTGAAAAGGGGGCCGGAGATACCCAAACTGACAAACTTAGGCAGGTCAGGTCAGGACCCCCTTGCCATTATTCGATCACCCACTGCCATAAAAGAATTTAATTTAAAATTTCAATAATATTCTTTCCACATTTATTACAGATAATGAAAATTGAATAAAATAAATAAATCAATCAGATTCAGATGGGATCTCTTTTTTGATTTGCTGCTGTCTTATGAGAAAACATAGCCGTTGTCAGTGGGCTGGGTGGGTGGCTGGCCTCGCCCCCCTCTCTTGAATTCCCAAGGAGAAAAATCTTTTTGCCACCCATTGATGAAATGAAAGTGACCATTCTTGATGGACAAGATTGGGCATGTGCGTGGACCATACTCCCAACCACTAGTGACTCATGACGGCCACCGCGGTGGCGGACCCTAGCAAGGAAGGATCATCCTGTCAATGAAAATGAAAAAAAAATACACTTAATTAGTAGAGGAAAATCAGAAAGAAAATGCCGAATAATTATGGTGCCAGTGAGTGACTGGGTGTGCATGTGTTTCGCTCTGAGGATAAGGATGACGTGGATGCGTAAAACACGCAAAAAAACCGGACGGGGGAGAGAGGGAAGTTTTCTTGGTTCACACTTTGGCCTTATCTTTTTTAAACTTTTCCTTAAATCCAAAATTTGCTCATTTTTAGCCTATTTCTTTTTTGGATATTTTTTTATATTGGGGGAGGGACGTGCGTGGAAGTGGGTCGCACGAGCCGGGACGAGGAGATGAGATGATGCGGGGGATGGGGGATCACTGTGTGTGTCATACGGCCACATACTTAGTCATTGCCTCCACATACTTTTCCCTGGCACATTGTCCCTTGGTCGGAGATGGTAGGAGGCTGACTTTTGGACCCCACAAAAGGGTCGTCACCCTCGTGTTTTTTTGTGCTAATTATAATTTGTACTCTCACAATTCTTCAATAAAAAATTAATACCATATTTAAGACTTAAAAATTTTGGATCTAAAGCAATAATGTCAAGATCATGAGACTGGCTTTTTTTTTTGCTATTAAATTTTCAATGTAAGGTAAGGATGGAATGAAGAATGATGGTAGAGATGGATGGATGCATTGATATGCGATGGAATCATAGTTATGTAGTAAAAAGAACTAATGAATGTGTTTGAAAAAGATTAACAGTGAAACGGATCATCAAAAAAAAAAAACATTCCAAGGGGTCGCCGTACTCGCGTCCCTCTTCTGTTTTCCGTTTTGGCGCCGCCGCCCTCAGGACACGTTAATGTGCACGCTGGCAGTCTTGACACTATTACATACCGGACACGTGTGAACCGACGACCCGCACACCGTGCACAGGCAGAGGTGTCGGCACGGCAGCAGCAGAACCCTCGCCTCCTCCATCCGGCAGCTCCGGCACCACCTTCCGTCATTCCCGACGTACGCCGACGTGCATCCGGCGGCAGCGGCGGCGGCTCCTACTCTGTCGTCTCCTCCGGGACTGCTGCTGTCGCAGCAGGATTCGGCGTCGTCCGCCAGTGGGTGGTGGCGGTTGTCCGTGGTCGCCCCACCGTCGTTCAGTCCTCCCGAACGGCCACCGACAACGACGTTTCCGTCCTTGTCGACGTGAGCAAGGACTTGCTCAAGGTTGGTTCTGAGGGCGTTGGCCGTGGCCTCATTGGTCTGAGCGAGCTCCCGCCATATCTGATTCTCCATACACAAAGTCTTAATCTTTTCTTCGAGAGCCCAATTCAACCTCGCTATCTTCTCGATCTCTTCTTCCTTTGTTCTGAGTCTCTTGGCTATCCTCTCCTCCACGATATAGAGGATCCTTCTTGTCTGATTCCTCCTCCTCTCTTCAATCTCCGATCTCACCTTCTCAATCTGTAAAAAAAAAAATTAAAAGACCATTAGATCATTTGCCAGGAATAACAACGGAGTAATGCGATCAAAAGAAATGCTTACGTGATGGGCAATGATATGGTTGATGTCCAACTGCTGCTGTTCTATGTGGAGTGAGATGTCCTCGCCGAGGAACGAGAAATTTGTACTGCGATTCTTGTAATCTTTCTGCTGATAAGCCGGGAGCACAGCGTAAGGCATGATCTGATTTTGGTTGGCTGCATCTCTGGAGCGTTTACGCGACAATATCAAAGGGATGCTGTTGATCTTGTGGGTGAGGCCGCTGTCGGATCTTATCGGAGTCTTTGTGGGTATGTAATCCATGGCGGGAGAGCTGTACATGGGGAGAAGAGCCATGGTGTCGGTGGTGGTGGTTTCCGATAGCGGGAGGCCGTAGCCGCCGCCGATCTGGAGGTGGTGGTTATAGAGGCTGGCGATAACACTCGCATTGGCTTCCACGGGCCTCACCATCTCGCTGAACGACAAGAAAAATTGCATGAATGAATGAATGAACCACGTGAGAAGATGGAAATGGAGAGAACAGTAACGGGCAGCAGTTTTAACATACCTATTGGCTAAGAGCTGATGAGGGGGGAGTATGTTGTGGCGAGCTTCCACCGCCATGATTATCTATCTATCTATCTATCTATCTATCTATATGGCCTTCGCCTGTGTGTTCTGGTTCGTGTTCTGGTTTGTGTTCTTCTTCTTCTTCTTCGTATGCTTGAGAGGGGATAGGAAAGAAGAGTGAGAGAGAGAGAGAGAGCGGAATGAATGGCAAGCAAACAGGCCTTTCCTTTGATGGTGCGGTGGATGTGTCGGATATATTTATGGGATTAGACTTGGAGTGCCGGAGGGTAAATGGCATCTGCATTTCTCTTGTCCATTTGAATAATCCAAGGCAGGGGTCTAAGAGTAAATAGCGGGACAGGACGAGGGTATTTTCGGTATCTTGGAACGGGTTCACAGTACAGTAAAGTATACAAATGGAGGAGAGAGGAATGGGGGGTGGAGGGGTGAGAATCGGTAATTTCATTATTTCAGAATAACTGCCACGTGTCACGTGGTTGGAAGAGCCAAGTACGGAGAATCCACGTCGGCCCCCCGCGGCACCCATGTAGTCCTTCCCCATGTGAAATTAAAATAATTAATTTTCTTTTATTTTATTTATCGGTAACCGTTAATAATAATAATAATAATATCTAGCCTGTTCTATGAACAGGGCTTATCGTTTCATATTACGTGTGGTTGTACTATTTTTGGCGGTTTCCTCTGCTCATGGCGATAAGTTTCTTAACTGATAACACATTACTTTTTGGGATAATTGGTTACTAAATCTTAAATTAACCATTTTTTTTCTTGGAAAAGTTTAAAATTTGGTGTATGCAGTTGTCATCTTCCCATATGGGTTAGCCGGTCCGATGGCCAATTACATGAATATGCATATCCGGCTTGTGCTTGTCGGGCCGACAGTAATAAGACAGCTCTTGGCATCTCATTTATCGGGACGGTATTCTCCATCTTTTTGGCCACGAAGGTACACGTTTAGCCATCAAGTTATAACCACTCTCCTTACATTAATTTTCCTAGTTTGCTTTTCATATTCTTGTTATGTGTCCCAAGTCTCAAAACATTGAACAAACATGTTAATGATAAATATATATTAGTACGTATTTCACAAACAAATTAAGCATGTCAAGTTAAAGAACAATTAAATAATATATATTCTAATTTTTCATATTCCCAACAAAATAACAAAATAAACAAGTAAAATCATTGCCTAAAAAATAATTTAGTAGATTTAATCTAATAATTAGAGTGGAAGGGTAGGCACATTTGCTTGGTGGAGTAATAGTAATAATTAATATATTTTTTTAAAATTACCATAGACGGTACTAAATATCATATATATTAACGTCAACATAATATAATAATTTTAAAATTTATTCTTAATTTAATTTTTTTAAAATAATTTTAAAATGTATTATTATAATCATCATATATATATATATATATATACCATTTATTTAATTATATAGCCATTATTATAAACGATCATTTATATAACTATATTGCACGAAATAATTTAATTCTCTGATTTGAAATTGTTGTTTAGGATAGTAAATAAAAATATCTTAAATTAAAATATATATTTTTTAATTATAATAGTTAATAAATAAATATACATTATAGTGTAGTGTTGGTTCTAATTATTAATATACAAAAAAAATTAGTAAAAGAAACTTTACTTGTGCAATGAGAATTAAGATAAGTAGAATGAGATATTATCCTTAAATAGTATATAAAAGTATAGTTTAAAATTAGGTAATGATGTTTACACAATTATTATGATAGATATACTTTTAAATAGGTAGAGAGTAAATTTATAGCGTCTGTTATACTCATATTTGATCAATTTATTAAAAAAATATATTTGTATATTTGTTTAATACAAATTTATTTCAAATCTACTATAAATAAATTATAAAATTATTATAACTAAAAAGTAACCTATTTTAAACTTTTTATGAAATAAATCGTGTACTTAAAATGAGAAACTTTTTTTAAATGATAATATAAGTTATAGTTTATTCAATTGTTACAAAAAAAAAATCTGTCTTGAAGTGTTAATAGGTAAGAACTTATGTGTTAGGGATTAAATATAGATCATATTAGTTTGCATTATATTAAATCAGTTTCTGACAAATTAATTTATCAATTCGGTTAATTTCGATCTTTATATTCACCTTTAATTGTTTTTGCTCAATTTATATTTTAAAAAGTCTCCTATCAATAAAATTTTTTATTTTTCATTATTTAATATTCTTGAAAAAGTCGTAACATTTCAGTTGCACTAATTTAATCCCCTTTATAAATTATTTTACAATGAGGGTTAGACTACTGATTTAAAAAGGTATATATTTTTTTTAATTTTATATGTTTGACTAATTTTACACTCCAATTCTATATATCTCAAAGCTACTATTTTGATTTGATAAGAAAATAAGCGGCCATTAAGATATGATTCAAAGGATGGATAGATTTATGAGGTTGTGGATTGTATGGGATAAAAGCAAGTATCATAACAATATATATATAAGTTTGTAAGGAATAATTTCAAATCAGTGTCATAACAATATATATATATACACACATAACTTTACTGTAGTCATTCTCATCCATTTATATAAGATGGCTATAATAAACAATACTAATCACTGCAAGCAAAAAAATTCAAAATAAAAATATATTAATGGACCAAAATGATTAGAATAATGGTCTATTATTATTATTAATTTAAGTTCACATTTACTACATTTATTTAAACATAAATCTATGTGAGAGATGCAATTATATTTTATTATCTTTTTTCATTATTCTCTTCAGAAAAATAGTGAAATAATACTATATTTATTATAAAGTTTACAAAAATTATTGATCAATAATTAAAAAAAATGTGCTCTTGTAATAAGTGGGAGGAAATTAAGACAATTTTATTGAAATTGTTATGATAGATATGAGGAATAGCTAGAAAAATATTAAGGAAATACAAACATATTGGGTAATTAGCTAACAATACAGTAACTACCTATACATGCAGAGAAATAAACTTTTAATAAGAAAATCATATTTTAGGATACAAATATAAGGCATTTATAGAGTTTTTCTAATAATAGAAGATAAATAAATGGTCATAAATCTAATAACAGGAGCTATAGATTCAAAGTATATTGCAGAAAGTATCATAATAATTTAAAAAATAATTAAAAAAAATGAGTTGTTGAAGTACATTAATGAGTTATAATGAAGTTAATAGCAAATTGTCGCATTCAATCCCCTATACCTTTGTGTTATATGAACTTGTTAGAATGTCATGCTTGTAAATGCAAATATTGCTAATAAATGTGTCAAGAATTGAACATATGCTGACATGCTGTTATGTTACTCCTGCAAGAGGCCGGTATACTTAGACTGTTTGTGATATACAGGTAAACATGTCTTTCCTAGCTAATTGCAGTCTAGAGAGGAGAGAGCTTTCATCTCGGTTAAGATAGAAAGAGAGAAACAGATGTTGCATCTCAGTTCAGCCCATGCATTAGTGGCATCCTTCTACCTTCTCCAAAAATGTTGTGTGCCATTGGAATGATGAATAAAACACCATTCTTTAGTTGCTGGGTATGAGTGTTATCTACAGTTCTGAACAGTGGTGATCCATTCCTAGAGAGAAGAGGCAGTCAGTATATATTGCTGGAAATTACCTGTAACCTAAACAATGCAAATACTATTTTTTTGTGCAAACTTGTGACCAGTCCTTCCATCCATCAAATAAAAATTTTCAAAGCTTTCCTATGATTTATATGATAGAGTTCATAGCAACCCATATTTGAAGCTTCAACTTGAGGAGTATTATTACATGGCAATCCAACCAATAACAAACTGATAATCAGCTAAAAGGTTAGATAAATGAAAGCAGAATTCACACACAAAAACCAAATGCAACCTTTAAAATCCAAATTATAGGCAACACATGTATATTTAATTGTTCCAAACATGGATCAAAATTAAATGTTCCAAGATGAAATTTAGGTTCATAATGGATTTGTAAAGTTCTAGTAATTCAGAAAACAGGCTGGTTACTCTTACAGATTTCTCATGTTACTAAACTCAGACCGTGCATGCATAAATAGAACATCCTTTACTGGTCCATAACATTGGAAAGAACCAAAAACACACCTTCCATTAAAGAGGACGAGGACCTTCATCATTAATTACTTCAACCAAAAAATGCTAATAAACATTACGGTTGAGCAATCCCTGGAATGACAGAAAGAGGTCCTTGTTCTCTGTTCCAAATATTTCCTCTGCTTTTCTCAATGTCTCCTGGAAGCATGAAGAGAGCATGCTGGTTTGAGTAAATGAGTGCATAGTATTTACTGAAAAATGCAGCTTGTCACCTCCCGAGTTTGCTTTTGAGCATTAAGTTCCTTGACATTTGCCAAAAATGCACTAAATTGATCATATGACAAGCGAGTCTTACACCCCATTAAGAAAGAAGATAACTCCACTAGCCAGTTCGAGAATGATATGTGCTGGAGGATTACTACACAATTAAGCAGCATGGTACCTTGCTTGCCGAAAGAATTCTTTCCCATCAATTCGAGTGTGAGCTGAAGACACTTGAAAAGGAAAAAAGAATAAAAGTGACTAGTTGGCAAAAAGAACATAAAATGAATAAATTTTCGTAAGTCATAAAGTTACTACTGCCACACTCAACAGAATAACATATTACACAGGTAAGAAGGCATAAATGGCCATCAAACAACAGTTTACAAGACAGTAATATCTCTTGGGATTATAACCTGGCATAGAGCTTCCACGAGGAGGAGAGTTTGTTGCTGATGGTTGCTGACTTGATGGGTACCATGAGGATATAAGATTTCCACTATTATAATGAGATTTTATTGGAGATATCACACCTGAAGTTCTTCGAGGAAACTCAACAGAAGACGACTTTCTTGGAGACCCTTCTGTAGAAATAATTTTTGGCGTTCCAGTTGGGGTAAGCCTTGGAGTAATGTATGGAGTAATGGAGTACTTCTGCACAACATGCTGTGAGTCTGCAGACACGTTTTGGATTAGTAATTAAAAGCTACAAACAACATGATCACTATGAACATCCAAAAGAGAACTTGATTACAACAGACATGTACAAATAAGAAGCAAGAGGTAAGAGGATACTTTCATCCATGCTATTTCCAATATCTGTGGCTCCACTGGACTGATGGGACCCACATCCATTTGCACCTTCACCTATAAGGCACAGAGCTTACAAGTTAAGACAATTAAACAAATGAAAACAACAAGAATATGGATTGAGGAAAGGATAGTGAAGTCTTAACAGGGTTCAACAGTTTTCAACTAATAGATGGAAAGCTTCCAGAGGCTCGGGTTGGTACCATTTTCCAGATAGAATTTAGGATTTGATTGGTCACAGGTCCTAATATCAATTGCTTCAGCACGCTGCCAGAAAATTCACAAAGTAAGACTCTCAGATAGAACTTTTCAGAGAAGGGCACTTCTTGGAGTGATAATACCATCCTTAAAAAAGGATGAGAAGAACAAATAGGATGGCAATAAACATAAGGCTTCATCTCATACATGAAGAACTTCAAAATGATTAGTTAGCATTGGGACTTACAGGTGAGTTGTCATCATTCAGTGATTGCATCAGCTTCCGCTTGAATGTCTCAAGCTGTCAGAAAGAGAACATTATCAAGTGGTAAAGAAGATAATGCTATTTGATTGATCAGCTGACTATAAAAGGTCAAAATGCTATTCAGTGGATAAGGTTTTTCCTTCCCCTTCTAATCTATAGATAGACAAAAAGCATGTTAGTAAATCAGGATGCATCTGATTAAGCTGGCAGTGGATGAGATTTCTCCAAACTTTTCAGAATCAGAGTCACTCACCCTTGCTAGATCACGGCTGAGCTTCTTTACAGTCATGGATAGAGAATCCCGTTCCTTGGATAGTCTCATCTTCAATCATAAACAAGAGAACAGAACAAGCATCAGCTCAATATTTCAAGATGCTGGGGCACACATTGGTGCAAGTGGATAACATAAAAACCAATCGTCCATGTCCAGGACTAGACAACTTGTAAGCCAAAATTCCACAGAAATGAAGATGAAATCAAACACTAAAGTCCCAAGAAATTCTCATAGGCAGCAACCAGGAAGAATTCGATCATGCAACCTTGCAACTCCACATAAAATCAATCAATCATAGAAATTCTGAATCACTTACACAGTCACAGCAGCAAAACAATTTCCCCAATTTAAACTCCAATAGACACGCATTAGATGCCCATCGCCAAGTTAAAAAAAAAATCTCCGTCGGGAACAGAGATTAGGAGCGTACATTCTCATCAATAACGGTCTTTAAGCGGGAATCCGCTTCCTGGTGGCTGCGTTCGAGGCAAAGCACCTTCTCCTCGAGGTCCAAGACGACGCGCTCCTTCTCGTAGAGCTTCTGACGCATATGTGAGGCATCGGACTCGAACTTGGAGACACGGGAGGAGATGGCCATGGAGGTGATCTTGCGGGCCAAATCCAGCAGGTCGTAGGGGTCGGTGGGGGATCACTGTTAGTATCTGGACGGGGAGAGGTCGAAGTCGGCGCCAACGCCGGTGCTCCTGTCCGACATGCTGAACAATCAATCCGCCCTTACACTAGCGGGAAACGGAATTCACAACGAGAGATAGAAGAGTTATAAGGAAGAAAGTGCGGTCAGAGAGAGGAGAGAGTGCGTAAGATGAACAAAGAACATGAGCTGTCTAAATTTGGTGCATGCCCTGTCTTTGCTTGGATTTATTTTGAAATAATTATTTTTTTATAATAGCTGCTGACTGTGCCCACTTCTTCTTTCCCTCCAAGAAAGGAGCGTGGTATGATGGAGGCATTCTAGGAGACCCAACTTTGTCTAAGGGGCAAAGTTGGGCCATAGATTTAGAAGAAAATGAACAAATGCTATTATTTCAGATGAAAGAGATCAGTTTGAAACAATTTACTTCAATACTGAAGAAAACCATTGACACTGAAAATGTGGCTCATCGATCAACCAGTCCATGCCAAGGCTAGAAAAGCTTATTCAGTCGATTGGAAATGAATATCCGTTCTATTTGCGCCTCACTAGATCAAATAAAGCTAAATAATGCGTTTCCTAATTGCAGGCCAACTTGTACAGTTGAACGAAAGCCCGAATGGTCAAGCGAATTGGGATACGAGGCCAATGGGAGGAAATGTCACCTACCCTCACCAACTATGTCCCTCAGCATCGACCGTGCAGCATTTTCCGAAGAACCATACACAGTGACAGTGGTTGAGGACGGTGGCATGTTGTAATGGTCATTCCTCTCAGGTTCAATATTCAAAATGCTGGTCTCAGTTATGCTCTCACCAGTATAGTTCCAGTTGGTCAAGTATTCCGGCCTTGCGGTAACAGAACTCACTTCAATATCTCCCAGAAGCATCGATACCACGCGAGACATGGCAGGTCTCAGCAAAGGTGATGTTTGGGTGCACAACAGAGCAATTCCAACCAGACGTTTTGCCTCCTCCTCATTGAAATCTGATAGCCTCGAGTCAACAAGCTCAATTTCTCGGTTTTCCTCGTGCAGATTCCAAGCCTGAGAACCAAGATCAGGAAAGGGAAAATGTAAGAAACACAAGTAAGTTAAGGAATGGAATGCTTTCAGTTTTACCTATTTAGGCATGATAATTTTATCTGGCCTAAGAAAATTTGGAAAAAAATTGACAGAAAGGTATCTAGCAAGGATCAAACTACAAAGTCGAGACATGCTTTGTCATTCTGAAAACATGCCCTTTTCTGCAGGGATGGTAAATAATTTTATTTAGAGGGCAAAATCTATAGGGAGGGTATATGGTGGAGGCAGGGATTTAAGGTAATAAATACAAAACTATATAGATTTTTTAGGATGCAGGGGGTGGGGGGAGATTGCCCCGCCTAAATCTGTCCCTGTTTCTACATCAACACATGTTTTTATTAATATTATAGGACAAAGAAGTAGCTTTCCAATATTTATTAGCATGCAGCAAAGATTTGCAATGAAAAAACCAAGGGACAAGCAACCCTGACTTCAAAGGAAGGTCCAAATGAGGATGCATAATTTTGTCATGGCAATTCTCCAAACAAGTCATGTTTACGAAGTGAGAAAGGTGGCATAGCTATTTAGTATTTCAAGGACTTAATGATTGTAGCTACTCTAAAAGCATTCTCTGCAAGTTGAAGAAACGGTTTAAATCTTTCCTTTTTCTATGAAAAAAAATCTCCCATAGCCCAAGCCCTTAGTTGCTGTGTTTGCCATTCAGTTAATGTTGTCTGCAACTGGGCTAAGTCTGTTTGTTTTGAGTTTTCTCTTGCAGTCGTTTTCAGATATTTCTTGAACTATATGTTCCTGTGCTCGTTGTGGTGATAAGATTGTACAGTTTTAATTTGGGTTTTTCCGCCTATTAAGTTTGGATTGTGTAATATAAACAATGCATATACTGTAAAATACATTGAATTTAGCTCTTAATATCCATGAAGGGATTAGCCTCAGTATTTAATGTTTCTATACGGATGGATGTGTTTTGGATTTGGTTCTAAGTGGTAGTTTGCAGGCATTAGACCCACTAGATAGTTCAGAAGATCCATCCATGGATGAAATCAAACTTAATTCATAGGACCATAAAGAGATGAGTTGAACTGCAAAGGAATTCAGAGCATACCCATTCGAGAAGATAAACCCTGTCATTTCCCAAGCTCTCATCAGAATTTGGCCTGCCACTCAGCACCTCTAGAGCCACTACTCCAAAAGCAAATACATCAGCCTTCTCTGTGAGGTGCCCTCGCATAGCATACTCAGGAGCAAGATAACCACTGCAAAGTTTTTCAGAGAGAGCAGTAAAAGAAAAGAAATCAGTTTCTTACTAAAGAAGGGCTAGGTTACAAAAGAAAGAAAATGGCCAAAAAAAACATTATTCTCACATTGTCCCTGCTACACAAGTGCTTATATGGGTCTTTTTATCATCGTAGAGTTTGGCTAGACCGAAATCAGATAGTTTAGGAGTCAGATAGGAATCCAGCAGAATGTTACTGGACTTCACATCTCTGTGCACAATCCTCGGCCTCGACTCCTCATGGAGATAAGCCAGACCCCTCGCTATGCCCAAGCAGATCTCATAACGGGTGGGCCAATCAAGCTTCAAACTTCTTTTCCCTGAAATGTATTATTGACTGAGTTTCACTTCCTACTCACTAAAAAAAGAAGAGAGATATAGAAAGTATTATACCAAATAGTGCATGATCAAGGCTCTTGTTTTCAAGATACTCATAAACAAGGAGTAATTTGTCCAACTCAATGCAGCAACCATAGAGTTTAACAAGGTTACGATGTTGAACAGCAGATATTGTTGCTATCTCTGCCACAAATTGGCTTTTCCCTTGATGTGATGTCAAAGATAGTTGCTTGACAGCAATTAGTCTTCCATCATTGAGTGCCCCTTTATACACAGGACCAAAACCTCCCTCTCCAAGCTTGTTAACAGAACTAAATTCATCTGTAGCAGCCTTGAGCTCTGCGTAACTGAAAGTGTAAGGCCTAGTATCTATTCCTAGTAGCTCTTCTTCATATGCATTTCTAAGCATCTTTCTTCGAACTACAAAGAGTATCACCAAAGCTGCCAGAAAGCCCACAACTGCAACACTAATAATGACACCAACTATTAATCCTGTCTGATTATTCTTATTAGCTGCTGGAGGATTGTTGCTGACAGTGGGAATGAAATTTGGAGTTGTACTGATGGCAGAAATTGTAGGTCCATAGGTAGCTTGAACAGGAACACTATAAGTCCCTTTCCCAGCCCAGAGGAGATGAATTTCAAGGTAGTTTTCTGTCACTGATGCATTGAACTTCTTTACAACAGCTCTAAAAGATACTCCTCCTGCCTCTTTCCGAATATCAAAATCCTTGGCTACAATATTTCCTTGTATATAAATATCAAAGATACGCCTGCCAACACTTTGCCAATTAGAGTTGGTGATTGCTGATTCTGCAAACTGGAGGCTTACAGTGTAGTTCCCGTTTTCAAGCCCCAACCCATAATAACGCAAAGATGATGCAGAAATCCGTGCTGTCTGATACAATTCTGAGTCTAATGTGTTTGTGAATTGTGACTGGGATGTAGATATATAGCTTGGATTGTTGTTACCAGTGAAATATCCAACATTGCTCACAGCCCATCTTTGTGTGTCAGTCACCTGATATGTAGCTGGACCAAGAGTACTATTATCTCTCTCATACACAATATCACTGGAAGATGTGATCTCCGGACCACCACATTTGATTGAAAAGCTAGAATCTGAAGCACAAACATTAGGAATATCAAATAGTATTCTGGTGTCGCAGATTAGAAACTAAAAGAAAAGTCCTCCTAATTATTGAAAAAAGACGAATTAATTCTAGAAGCTTCATTTCTGGAGTACTATATGTGTTTGGCTTTTCATGTATCTATCTAGTTTGAGGATGTAGAAGATAAAAGCTGACCTTTCCCATAAAATATTTAACAGTTTCACCTTAATTCATCAGTTTTGGCAACATTTCCATCAACTGACAGCCAATCTCTCATGTATTTATTCTCACATAAGTTGTAAAGAGAATTTGGGCCTCTGAAAATATAGGAGTTAAAACAGAGTGGTTTATCCTGGAATCGGCTGGTACCATCCCAAAACCGGTCTTTCATGGGTCGATGACAGTTCCAGGCTGGTTTCAAGAAATAAGCCCACTGAATCAATCCAGCTCATTTTCCTATTGAACCAGCCTGGAACAATAAACAAGCTAATCTGAACCAGCAAAACCATTTTAAACAGTACAAATATCTGAAAATCATAGGTCAAGCTCTAAGCTTTTAATCAAAATAATGTTTTGGTTTAAACATTTTGAAAAAAAAATTGGGAAATAAATTTGGAAAATTAACACTTCAAATGGCCTGGAAATCTGACTTGTAGCCCATCTGGCCTGGCAAGGCAAGTTTGATGGACTGAACCATAGCCCTAACAATTCTAAGCACATTATGAACAGGTCCGGAAACAACCTGGCCCACCAAGTTAATAATACTATCTGAAAGCACATCTTTTAGGATATTCAGCTCCTATTTTACAACATATTAATGTAACTAGTATATGCAACATTAGCTTAAAAATATTAATATAATGCCATGTTGTTTCTCAAAACCATGATCAGAAGTCAATTACATGAAACTATAAGAGAGCATTATGTTCCACTTACAAACTGGAGTTCCTCGGTTACAGGGAAAGCCCCTTTGAAGACAATTTAATCCTGATGGAAGAAGACTTCATGAAAAATGAGAAGTGATCAGTTGAAGAAAATATCTTCAAGAATTGCATCCACAAAATCAATCTTAGAGTAAAATGAAAAGGGTACATGATTGCACAATAAAATGGTTTTTGATTTTTCAGTTTTGTTTGAATTGATTGAGAACCTTTCTTCTATGAGTAGATTAATAGTTTAGTCATCTGATTTCAGACTTATTAACAAGTTTGTTCCTCAATTTTATTTTTCAACAATTTAGTCATCCAATTTAACTTCCAATCGCCACTTCGGTCCATCAATTTTTTTAATATGTGCAAAATAAATTAATTTTTTAACAATTCACTCCAATTTCAATCTGCCTACTGCCTTAGTCCCTCTATTTACATGATCTGTTTGACCAATTTGAGTGATGGGACAAGGTGCTAGGTAAAAATGAAATTAAAGTACTAAATTGTTAAAAAATGAAATTGAGGGACAAAATTATTAACAAATTAGAAATTAGAGGACTAAACTGTTAAGCACTCTTCTTTTACAGCTGCTAAGTTTTTTTTCCCCTTTTTTGTGTTTCCACTTACAAAGGCTGTGTTTGATATGGGAGAGGGTGTTATGAAATGAAATAATTTTCATATAATAAAATAAGTAATATCATCAGCCTGAAAAATAAGACACTAACAACTAGCAATTGTTTACCACAAACATAATTAAATGGATCTTATGAAACCATGCAAGTATTAGCAGCAAATACCAGAATCAAAAGAATTTTACCTGCTATTAGTATTTAGTATTGTGAAGTTGTTAGAAACTAGATTCCTGCAATGTCCAGCCAACAATTGAATCACATCATTATCCACTGGACATGAATTATGAAAACGAAATCAAAGCTCAAGCTTTCTTATAACATCATTGCTGAGGTGCCAAAAACAGAAATGTTGTATGGATAGTTATAACATACAGGTCTAAGTTTTCTTCACTGATGATCCAAGAAGGAAAGCTCCCTGTTAGGAAATTATAGGACACATCTCTGCAAGTGAAGCATATTATTAGATGCATATTGTAGAAAGAAATATATTTTCCACATTGTACCTTCTTTCATTCTGAATTATAAATCCTATTAAAAATAATAATAAAATAATACTGACAGTCAACATACTAATAGTCAGAGGTAGGGAGTCCAATCTATTTGGAAGAAACTAGATCATAACTCCATGTAGCACATTATATAGAGAAAAAGTTAAATGCACTTACATGTTGACCAGGGATGAGCTTTTCTGCACAGGAAGGGTGCCATTTAAATTATTATTCCCCAGAAACCTGAGAAAGGAGTGCGTAAGTTCAAGCTTCATCATAAGTGCAATAAGAGGTGTAAGTATTACAGAGAGGGGAAAGAAATTACAAGAAAGAGAGTGAGCTCAGATTAAAAAGAGAATCTGGAATCTGTCCATATAAGTTGTTGAAGCTCAAATCCCTGGTAGATAACAGGAGAAAACACGAAACAACGGGTGGTAACATGATTTACAAACTGAGTCCATAATAAAGAATGTTCAGATGATATTCAACATATGAAGATGTAAATTTTGAGAATATTCTGAAAGAAAAAACAATTTATTTGAGATTTTCCTGCTTCTTCACATAGCTTGATAGCCAGCACAGGTCAAAAACATGGAAAACAGTCAAATATTCGCTATTTCTAACAGCATGAGACCATTTTTATTCTTGGAAAAGCCTATTTACTTGCATGCATTCAGCTACTAGACAGCAACTGAAATATATAGAGTTCTGAATTATGAGCAAAGGTTTTTCTATAAGCTTAACAATAGATCATTACATCTGAGTTTGTATCAGTCATAATAGTCCAGAGCTAGAATAAACTAGACTGTCAAAAATAAAACCAAAGGAACATCATCACCAAATGTTTTCAGTGCCACTAATAAAAAAATTACACTCACAGCTGAATTAATCTAGAGTATTGCCCAATTGTGGATGGAATAGAATCTGAAATGTTGTTATTCCTCAAGATCCTGCACAAAGAGAGGCATTGACAGATTAAATTATAATTCCTAAAAGATAAAATGTGAAAGAAAACCTTCAACTAAATCTAAAACCCTCATCATACAGGATCGTTAGATTTGTCATGTCCTTGATAAAGGCCAGTGAAGAGCTCCCATTAGACATGCCACTTATTCTCCTAGAGCAGAGTCAAAGGCCTACAATGAGCATTTCATGATGAATCCCATAATGAAGATATCCCGTAGTTGTAATACTCACAGATCAGTCAGCGATATCAATTTCGAAAGAGACGATGGAATAGGACCATCAAACGAATTTCCAATAAGAATTCTGGAACAACAATTTCAGATAAAAAAGTTAGAAATAAAACAAATATGTGAAAGAGATATGACTGGTAGAAAAAAAAATCTTACAATTTATATTATTATCAGGACAGGAAACATAAAGAATATATTCATTAAAAAAACCAAAGGTAGGAATCCACAATGTGAAAGTGGAAACACATATATAGGGAAAATTCAAGGTGGTCTTACAATTGAGTAAGTTGTGTCCAATTGCCAACAAAGTCTGGTATTGGGCCAGTGAGTTCATTGTCCGATGCCCAGCTGTAAGCAAAAGAAATATCCCCGTCAAGATATATCAAATAAAATTTATTGTCCATTGAAAAAAGTGCAAAAGAAAAATACAGTATAAATTTCTTACAGTATCTTCAGGTTTTGAAGATTGGCAAATGATGAAGGAAGTGGGCCACCAACACCGGCACTGTTAATATAACTGCATTGAAATGTTTTGTAACTTCTGTCAAGCTGTATTTCTAGATCTTTGAGATTATTCTGACAAGCCAAAGATTAGTATAATATCATTGAAGAAGGTTCATGATGTTAGAATAAATTAGAATTTCCATGTTTTCAGCAATCAGTGTCTGGTACAAATATACTTCTGTCCTGTGAAAACCAGAAGCATGCTTGGGTCATAAAGGTAAGCATGAATGTTTTTTACTAGATTCAACCTATGTCGATATATAGTTGTTCTTCTCTTTCAACCATTTTCAGTTAAATTTTACAAAAACATTTGCATTTAATGGTGAGAAAGAGACATGGAAAGCAGAAGAGGTTATAGGACACACAATTCCTCCAATTTAGACAGGTTGCCAAGCTCCGATGGCAGCGAGCCAGAGAAGTTATTAGTCCCAAAACTCCTGCCACATAGAAAGATAAAACTTTTATATGATAAGGAAATGAGCACCACGTATAATATTTTGTTTTCACATTCATACAAAATGTTGAGCTATATAGAACACAAGAAAGCTAGGCAAAATCAGCAACATTAAACTGAAAAGGTTCTCAGTGGCTTTATAGTTGCAATTAGGAATATTCTTCTGCTCATTTATTCTTGTGAAAAGTGCCATCAAATACAGCACAAAGAAATGATCTGGCTCTAGTATTTATATGTAAGTCTTTTGTGATGCATATGTTTGTTCACCAAATAGTAGATGCAGGTTGACTTGGAATAAGAAAGTGGTTTCCGATCTTAAACTATGTATCATATGAAGCAGTGATGATAAGCAGGCACCTTCATTCATTTAAAGATAAGCATTAAGAACCAAGAGGATTACAGCGTTATCAACTCTGTGAGCGTTCCAAGTTCTTTTGGAATCTCCCCTGATAATGCATTGACGCCGAAAGACCTGGAACAGAGATGTTTATATGAGAAGGAAGGGTGAAAATAACTGAGCATAATATAAAACTAATTCCATTTTCCCTCCCCCGGGGAATAGCCAATTTATGCTCACAAGTACTGCATCCGCGTTAGATTGCCAATGGATGGGGAAAGGGAGCCTGTCAAAACATTTTGGCCCAAATTCCTGCACGAAGGATTAGAAGAAGATCACTTCAGAGCAAACAGGGGAAAGAAAATCAGAACGACCGAGATGCATTTTACAATATAACATACAGATCGAACAGGTAAATGAGAGTCCATAGTTCATCTGGAATGGGACCGGTAACACCAATCGCATAAACCTTCCTGCAAAAATTCCGGAAATCCAGCTTCGCTGAGTTTGATCATGACACTGAAATCATAAGCATCACCAGCATATCTCGAGAGGAGCACTTCGATGGAAAGAGCAAGGCGAGTGAGTGAAGGAGGGGTAGTACAGCTGAGTAATGTGGCATATGGAGCCGTTGTTGTAGCTGCAATCGCACTTGATGAGAGGATTGTAAGCTGTGTCGGTGGCAGCGGTGTCGTCGACGGCGCGACCGGAGCACAGCTCGCCGCTGATATTCCATTCGCCGGCCTGCGCCTCTATATCCCACTGCTGGAATATCGAGTTCAGAGCCCGCGCTGCATCATCATCGCCGAAAAAAAGTTATTTTAGAAAAACAGTTTCACTCCCCCACAAAATTGGGAAATTACTGTTAGATCCCCATACTAGTTGGAGATATTATTTATAAGTAATAATTTTGAAATAGGTGATCTTATTATAATAAGCGCTATTTTTAGTATAATGAAATGTTTCTTATAAATAATTATATTATAATATTAAGAATATAAACCATTAAAATACAATCAATTCCTTACTTCCAATGGGATTCCTCGTATGCATATTTGTGGTCGAGCAACTGAACGAATATATATATATATATATAATAGTAATTAGTAAATAGTATACCTTCATCAGGATCAGTGGTGGGTTGCGTTTGATTCTGGGCATGAGCACCGCCGGCGACGCAGAGGATGATGGTAATGACGGCGGCGGTGAAGAAGACGGATTGCAACTTCTGACCTTTGGGTTTCATCTTCGATATATTATGCACCTTTTTTTTCCCTCTCGCCTGCGGAAGAAACTCAACTAGGACGAGAGAGAGATAGAGAGAAAGGCTTTGTGAACAAACAGTATGCGCAATGGCCAAGACGCAAGGAATCAAGCCTCCCCTTTTTATATGAACGTAGTTTGTGTTGTTTTACCTTTTCCATGATTATTGTTTTCCCATTCTCGGGGGCAAGCAAAGCCACAAATCGTTCTAATATTGCTGGCGGCTGGGTTGGTTCAAGGCGTCAGAACTGACCACCCGGGTGGTCTCACCAGAGAAAGGTTCTTGCATGGGGTGCTGGTCATGTTTTCATGACGAGCACTCCTGTCATGTATACGCGAACATGTAAAATCTAATTAATTAAGAATTAACTTATGTTATTTTATGATTCTTTTAACCATGATTTTCACTCAATTTAAAAATAAAATATTTATTAATAATTCAAATATAAACACAATTTTTATTTACATTTCATTTTTTTTATAAAAAATTGTCTTGATATTAAACAATTATTTTTTGTGTCTAAATTTAGCTATATACTTATTTTAAGTGTTATTGACTAATCATGCATGGCGTCTCTAATATGGATTTTGTTGAAATAATATAAGTTATTTAAGATAATTATGATATAATCTTAAGATTATATCATATATTCTATTTAAGGTAGTTAATAAATAGACATGCATATAATTGAGTTAGTGTTTGAAGAAAATAAGAAGGTTTTAATTTTTCATTCCCAATGCCTCTCTATCAATATATTCGTTTTCTTTTACTCGAATTCAGTTTTGTAACATGGTATAAAAGTTAAGGTTTTCTGCTATTTTTAAGGTTTTTTTATCTGAAAGCTCAAAAAACGGCATAACTGAATTGTTGTAGAAGATGGAGAAAACAAATGCAGCATTAACAGTAAGGGAGTTGAAGGAAATTTTAGAAGGTATAGCCAAATTGCTTGTAGGAAGAGAAGATGTATCGCCTCAACATAACAATACTCTCAATCGAGATTTGAAGTTAGAATTACTCCCAATAGAGCAGAGACTTGAAGGAACGAAAAACTATTTGAGTTGGTCGAAAAAGATGAAACTCATACTAGAGTCAAAATATTTAGAAGATTACATTGACAACTCGTATGAAGAACCCACTGATACTACCAGCACATCATGGAAGGTGTGGAGGGCGACTAATTCTCTGGTGGTTGCATGGATAATAGGATCACTTTCTCCTTCTATCGCGGGGTTGGTAGAAGGTATTAATAAAGCATCTGATATATGGAAGATTTTGGCTACTCAATTTTCTGGTATTGGGAATATGATGACTGTAATTGAGATTGAAGATAAATTGGACGCACTAAAGCAGGGGGAGCAAAGTATAATAGAATACAGTACTGAGCTGAAAAGGTTATGGTCCGAACTTGATTATTATGATACATTAATTACATCTGATCCTTCAGATACAGCTTCTATTAGAGCATGTATGAAGCGACGACGTGTGATTCGCCTCCTGAGGGGACTAAATCTAGAATATGAAAACAAGAGAGCAATGATATGTCATCAGTCTCCAATTCCTCCGATGGAAGATGTTATTGCTGCACTAATTCATGAGTAGTTAAGACAAAAGGTTATGAACACTTCTAAGATATCAGCAATACCAGTTCGCTCTACTCTAGCAAAACCGATCATTGACAACCGACAATGCTATAATTGTGGGAAGAATGGACATATTAGCTGGAATTGTTCCTCGACACGTATTCCTGCATGGGGTGGAACAAGTCATAGCATCAGAGGATGTGGAGCCCGAGGTCAAGGTCGAGGTTGTGGACGATTTGGGGGACAAACCTATCGTGCTAAAAGTGCTGACATTTTAAACAACGACATGTGTTATGCTAATACTGACTCAGGTACTATTGCACATGCATTTTCTTCTAAACCATCTTCCACAGAATGGATTATTGATTCAGGCGCATATAAACATGTGACAGGAACATCAATAGAGTTTATTACATATACAAGTTCTCCACCTTTTTCCCATAATAGAGTTCAAACTGCTGATGGCACATTTCAACCGGTTATGGGATTCGGCTCGATTAAATGCACTTCATCAATTACATTATCATCAGTTCTACATGTCCCATCATTTCCGGTTAATCTATTATCAGTTCGTGCAATTAGTGATCAATTGAACTGTCAAGTAATCTTTGATCGAGATTCATGTTTATTCAGGAAAGAACCCATTAAGTTATGGTGTGATAATAAATCAGCGATCAGCATTGCTAACAATCCAGTTCAACATGATAGAACCAAACATATTGAAATTGATCGATTTTTCATCAAAGAGAAACTTGAGAGCAAGATCGTTGAGCTACACTACATGAAGACTGGCGAACAATTAGCAGATTATTTAACTAAAGGATTAAGACCTAAAGAGTGGATTAATATTTGTAACAAGATGGGAATGATAGATATTTATCGCCCATCTTGAGGGGGAGTGTTGAAATAGTATAAGTTATTTAAGGTAATTATGATCTAATCTTGGATATTAAGATTATATCATATATTCTATTTAAGGTAGTTAATAAATAGACATGTATATAATTGAGTTAAGGTTTGGAGAAAATAAGGAGGTTTTAATTTCTCATTCTCAATACCTCTCTATCAATATATTCGTTTTCTATTTCTCGAATTCAGTTTTGTAACAGATTTTTATTTAGTACACATCTTTAATTATAAGGTTTGAATAATTCATTGGAGTTGAGAAGGTTTCCGCTAGAACACGGGGCAAAGTATTACTAAAAATAATGTGATCAAGTAGTTTGAAGTTTTAAAAGACGTCAACTAAAGCATGCTTGAAGGGTTAACGACTAATTTTCCATTTTTTGGTGATGTGGATAACTTCTTATGGGTTAAGAAGTTTACCATGAGAGCTCTTTTCACCTCCACTTCATCAAACTCCCAAGTTTTGGTCGAGTATTTATGCGAATCTTTCCACTGTCATAGAGTCTAGCTAGTCCAAAATAAGAAATTTTTGGAATGAGATTAGCGTAAAGCAAAATGTTACTCATCTTCACATCTATGTGGATGATTCTCAACCTTGAATCTTCATGAAGGTAAGTAATATCCCTCGCCACTCCAAAGCAAATCTCATACCGTGAAGGTAAGCCATATCCCTGGCCACTCCAAAGCAAATCTCATACCAAGTGGGCTAATTTAAATGTAGTTTTCTTCCGCCTCCAATGTCCAACTCATCAATTCTCAATTTTCATTTATATGGCAAGCACATTTCCCACTGGCATCTTAAAAAATGTATACCAGTTTTCAATAACCGTCTTTGTCGAAATTGTTTTTGAAACAAATGTTCTATTTCCGGCCGTCCGGATACAATACTATTCGATTATTCCGAAACCGATAGAGTTGGACAGACGTACAAAACTCTATACGAGTGAGATTATCGAAAACGGGAATTATTTAGCTTTTAGAGAAAATTATGATACAAAATCGATAAACGGACAACCAAATTTTATATGAATAGATTATATAATTAAATAGATATCTATCATAGTTTACTTATAATTTTATAACATATAAATCCGTTAATAAATTAATTTCACACGCGGTGAGTTTTTTTATTATTGGAGGGAGTTTATTGTGTTATTTTCGAGTTGATGTGTCTAAGTTTGGGTGAAAAAGACGACACGTACAAGCATGTACACACGTGTGTACTCGAAATAACATGCCAACCAGTTTACATTATAACAAACCAGTTTTCAATAAATTTTTCGATCAATTAAATAGTTGTTTGGTCGATTTATCAATTTTATTACCTATGGTTAGAAATATAAAAATATTTAAAAATTTTATATTTAATAAAACTAAACATCGTTACATTTAAATTTATTTATTACTCTATAAAAAAAATATATTTGATACATAATTTAACCCGAACCTAATTTTTCCTAAATTTTATCAATTATTAATTTTGGATATCGAAATATTTACTAAAATATCTTGTAATCGGTCAATCATTCTATTAATTTTATCTCTTAGATTAGATTCAAACCCTATATTTCCTTCTCTATTTAATTTTATTTTATAGTTCCATTTAACCAAGTTTTCTAATTAAATTTCACACTTATAATATTTTTTTAATTTATATTTTTTAACTCAAAAATTTAATGATATTTCACAATACATAAGTGAAATTCGAACAATCTAATGGGTTTTAAAATTATATTAAATTATTACACTTATAAGTAAATTTGAAATTTAAAGAAGTGAATAGAAATACGAATAAATTTTATATTAACAATATTTTTATATCATCATATTTGCAATCGTACTTATTGTTAAAATCATAAATTCATATGTACCATTAAAAAGGATACAACATATAAAATAGATTAATCTCGAGATAGTTCTCAGTTAAGCTCTATACTTCTTTTAGACATATTTGAAAGATGGTTCACCATCCTCTCCACCAATGTCAAAATTCTTCTCAACAATTTTATTCTAAAAGTAAGAGAAGTACAATCAGTAGCACATCACAATAAGTACATATACTTTACACCTCAAAAACAAATATTTGTAAAAACAACTAATAATTTGAAATTCTAGAAATAAAATGTATTAATCATTCCTAACACACGAACCAAAGGAATTTCTCAAGAACAATGAAGAATAAGGACAAGGGAATGATGAAAAAGAAAGTTGGCAAAGTAGTTTTATACTCTTTAATTGTGTTGGATGTACCTAGCAAGAATGCTGCTGTCCGCCTCATATACAGTGTCATCTAACGATGTCATTTGTGGGCCTCCACAATTGATGGCAAAACTGTGATCTGAAGAAGAAACATGAAATGGAATTATGCTTACAATTTGGAGGCCTTTGAGCGCAACGGAAGCTCTGCTGTAGACAGTTTAGTACAGAAAGCAAAGCACTAGAAAGAAATGAAGAATGAATAACTCAGGACAACACTTACTTGCCAACAAAAGCCATCACTATGGGGCCATATCGTGAGGCTGATGAAAAATTAATGCAATATGCATACATTTGAAAGCTGGGACCCGAACCCGGATCATGGACCCGGACTTGTTTTTCGGCCCGGATATAGCGCAAAGGAATCAAAACTGACCCATCAATACAAATCGATCTGAAAAGATAAAATTTAACTCCATTGAACGAAATTAAGGTGATTTTTTATTATAAAATTAAAACACTTTTTTATTTTATTTAATTAGTCATCATATCATTTTATAAAGTGATTTAAACTTATAAGTGATCGAATACATATAAATTTAAAAGTTATAATTTATAATTAGTGTAATGTTCAAATTTTATATAAATAAAATAATTTTTTAATTTATTAAATATGATATCATATTCTTAATAATTATTTTATAAAACTAAAAATAAAAAATTTTATAAACACAAAATAATTTTCTAATTTATCAAATATTATATTATATTTTCAACCGTTATTTTATAAAACTAGAATTGAAATTTATTGTTAAGTTGAGATTTTTTTCTAAAATATGGATTGTGGGATCTAAATTCTAAAAATAATATATTTAAGAATTAAATTATAAATACAAGTTTAAATGATTAAATGTGTAGAAAAATTGGGGCCAATTTCTAAAACAATTATATTTTGGGGATGCAACTATAAAATTGGTTTTAATCATTAGAATTTGAGGATTAATTTACAAGAATAGGAAAGTAAAAAAAAATAAATTGAACAAATAGAAAACTTAGAAAAATTATATTTAGATGTTGAGCTAGGTTTAGATCATATGAGCTTGTAGCCAGATTGTGCACTCACCGAACTTAGTTAATAGCTATTTTGTTGAATTTTATCATTTTATGTGAATGTTTTTAAAGTAAAGTTCTCCCTAAAAATAATAGTTTGGATATATATATATATATGTGTGTGTATATTAAGTAAAAATGATGAACAAAATTTGAATAAATCTGATGAAAATTTATTTGATTAACTAAGTACAACTTATGTCTTGAATTCATTGTTGATCAAATTTAACAACGTACAGATGGTGACTTATATCCACTATGGATCAAAATTTTGTTGATGATCCTCCTTGATATTGGAAGGTGTTTATGAGTGGTTTTGAAAATTTTCTTTGCTTGCTTTGTGCAACATATTAATCTGTTTCTGTTCTGGGATTGCACAATTATCAAAACAATTGAGTAAGCTACACATAAAAGTGTCTTGGTTATAGATCTAAACTATAGAGGATATAGATATACTTTATTTATGAATTATATAATAGAATTATTTATTTATAAGTTTAGAATAATATAAAATTCAAAATCAATAATATTAAAATATTATGATATAAAATTAATTAATAATGTTATATTATATATTATAATTAATTAAAATACTATTAGAATAATATAATATTTTAACAAGTTAACTCAATTCTTTTGAATTACTAAATCTTTACCAAGACCAGGATACGCCTAAATTGAAGGAAAACTAACAAGTAACTCATTGGTGGCCCCCACCGCATGGTATTGCATCTAAAGGAGGCTATAAAGTCCGACCCCCTCTTCCAGTCCGTTTCCCTTCGGCTTGGGTCGGCAAACTGGTCCCGTCCATGACCTGAACCCGATTACCACCTCATCGTTCGGGCAGAAGTGAAACTCCGGCACTGCCCCGATGGCGGCTTCTCTCTTCAGCAGCCTCCGCTTCTCGATGCTCCGCAGTTTCTCCCCGGCCTTCGACCTTTTCGTATAGGCCAGGATGTAAGAGTCCTTGTTCCCGTTGACGGTCGCGAAATCGAACTTGCGTTGACGGCGACCTTGAGCGACCACGACCTGTACAGCCTCCGCTCCCGCCAAGCAGATAGAGATTTAGTTGGGAAAGAGCGGGGATCCGTTATTATTTATATAAATAGAATAATATTAAAATATAAAATAAATAATATAAGAATATTTTTAATATATTTTAAATTAATTAAATTTATATTAAATATAGTAACAATATAAAATCATATCTTAACCACCAACTATAATATCTAAATATAAATAAATGATATAATAATATATTATTAACTAATTTAAATTATATCAAATATTATAAATATCTAAAATAATATCTTAATTACACGACTTTTTTTTTTTGCATAATAATTACACATGACTGAACAGGCTTCATTGTTATCCATTTTTCCAGCATCAACATCCTCTCAAGGTATTGCAATCTTTTGCTTATATTTGTTTCCATTTTGTTATTGACTTAACTCAGCACAATGGCACATGAGTGAATAGAAACGGGTAACAGATATTATCATTATACAGTACTCGAAAGGAAACTGAGAATAGGCTGGAGTCCGATAAACTGCTTGAAGTTTTTACCTACCCCCAACTATGTCGATCATGATCGGCTGTGAGGGTGAGGCTATTTCTGTAGAGGGATACCTCGTTGAGTTGGGAGGAGCACCATTCCTCTCAGCTTCCATAATCAAACTGGTAGTGTCGTCATCTTCCAAGTGCCTCCAGTCGGTCAAGTATCCCGGTTTAGTGGTGATGGCGCTCACTTCAGTATCTCCTGTAAGCATCGCTACCACGCGAGACATGGCTGGTCGCGCCGCCGGTGATGTCTGAGTGCATTGCAGAGCGATATGGAGTACACGTTTTGCCTCCTCCTCGTTGAAATCTGATAACCTAGAGTCAACCAGCTCGGTTTCTCGGTTTTGCTCACGCAGGTTCCATGCCTAAACAAGACAACACGAGGAAAAGTGGTGAAGGCATCAGACCATTAGCACAGTTAAGAAGATCTATGCGTGGATGTAATAGAACTCGATTTGCATATTCATAAAGGGGTGAATTTAAATGCAAAGGAATTTACTACATACCCATTCGAGAAGATAAATCTCGTCTTGCCCCAAGCTCTGATCAGAATTGGATCTTCCACTCAGCACCTCAAGAGCCACTACTCCAAAAGCAAAGACATCTGCCTTCTCCGTAAGGTGGCCTCGCATTGCATATTCAGGAGCCAGGTAACCACTACAAAGTTTCTCAGAGGAAGAAGGAAATGAACATAAGCAAGGTTTCAAAAGAAATGTAGAGAAAGGAAAGATTGTTCTTACATGGTCCCTGCAACACGAGTGCTCATATGGGTCTTTCCCATGTCATAAAGTTTGGCTAGGCCAAAATCAGATATTTTAGGAGTGAAATCAGAGTCTAACAAAATGTTACTAGCCTTCACATCTCTGTGCACTATCCTCATCCTCGACCCCTCATGGAGATATGCTAGACCCCTTGCTATGCCCAAGCAAATCTGATGGCGGGTGGGCCAATCAAGATTTAGATATTTTTGCCCTGAAATGAATTATTGACTCATTTTTACTTTCCACTTCATTAAAGAAAAAAAAAAGAATTACTGAAACTACAAATATACCAAATAGAGCTTGATCGAGACTCTTGTTTTCAAGAAACTCATAAACAAGGAGTCGTTTGTCCACCTCAATGCAACACCCATAGAGTTTAACAAGGTTACGATGTTGAACGGCAGACATTGTTGCTATTTCTGTTACGAATTGGTTGTCTCCTTGATGTGATGTCAAAGAAAGTTGCTTCACCGCAATTACTCTTCCATCGTTGAGTTTCCCCTTAAATACAGGACCAAAACCTCCCTCTCCCAGCTTGTTTACTGAACTAAATTCATCTGTAGCAGCATTGAGATCTGCATAACTGAAAGTGCAAGGTCTAGTATCTATTCCCAGTAGTTCTCCACCTTTATATGGACGTCTTTGTTTTCTTCTTCGAATAAAAAAGAGTGCCAAGAAAACTACCAGCAAACCAAGAACCACAACTCCAATAACAACGGCAACTTGTAGTCCTGTACTATAACTCCTGCTCCCTGGAGGTATGAAATTTGGAGTTGTGCTGATGGCAGAAATTGTAGGTCCAAATACACCTTGTTCAGGGACGCTAAGAGTCCCCTTACCAGCCCAGAAGAGATGAATTTCAAGGTGATTTTCAGTCACTAAAGCAGTGAAACTCTTTACGACAGCCTTATCGGAAGCACCTTGGGCCTCTTTTTGAATATCAAAATCCTTGGCTACAATGTTCCCTTGTATATAAATGTCAAACATGCGTCTGCCACGACTTTTCCAAGTAGAGCTTGTGAAGGCTGATTCTGCAAACTGGAGACTCACAGTATAGTTCCCATTCTCAAGCATCAATCCATAATACCGGAGAGATGATGCGGACATTCGTGCAGTATGATACAATTCCGGGTCTAATATGCCTGTAACATTTGATGCTGAAATAGATGTATAGCTTGCATTTGTGCTACCAATGAAATAACCAACATTACTCACAGCCCAACGCTTTGTATCAGACACATAATACGTAGCTGGACCAAGAGAGTTGTCATCCCTCTCATAAACCACACCGCTAGAAGATCTAATCTTCGGTCCACCACAATTGATGGCAAAACTAGAATCTAAACAAGAAACATGAAGGACAAAAATTTTTATTAGTATCGACAGTCAACCTTCTATCATAGTTAGATATTTTTCGTTAAAAATACACACCATCACAATTATTTTTATGTCCGTATAGAAAAAAAAAATGCCAGAACATAAAATTTCAAAAGTATCATTAAAATGAAGACAAACAGTCAGGCTGGGCAAATTAAGAAATCCATTGTAAACATTAATTATCTTGCACGAATTTACATGAGTTTTAAATTTTAGTCCTTATTTACAATGACTAATATTTTTTGTTATATTAAATTAATTAAATAAATCAGAAATTCCTCAAACCAAATTGAATTTTGATCCAATTGGACATGCTAAGTTATCCAGTAATAATAAATTAAATTGGGCCCATAAATAAAAATTAACAAATTTACTTACGTAAATAAATCATAAATTTGTGCAAATGCAAAAATTGTAATTTATATAAAAAATCATTAAGTCGTGTTATAATTTATAAATTTATGTCTATATAAAAATATTAATTATTTAAAAAAGTTCATCAATTTTGGTACACAAAAAATTAAGTCTCATAATATAATTAATAAATAATTATTCATAAAAATAATTTAAGTTAATAATTTATATACATACAAAAATGATCTTTTATGAGTGTAATATAAAATTTTGAAAGCATACTTATGTACATATTGCATACATTATTTTAGTTTTTGCACATATCAAGTTTATAAAGATAAATAATTTATAAATTTGGTATGTAAAACTTGATAAATACATATATATATATGCTAAGTTAAAAATTATGAATAGCCATATAAAATTTATGTTTACAAATCGAATACAATTCACACATTTATTATATGTTAAAAACAAGACTGTTTATATGATAAATTATTTATAATATTTTAACATATATGAATTTATGAACTATATTGTGTAAGTTTAATAAGTTTGTATATACAAAATTTAAAAATACATATGTAATATATATTTTTTATTTATTCAATTTGTTAGCAAGTGTAATTTTTATATTTATATGAATTATTCCAAGTAAATTTATAAATTTTTACACAGATAGAGATTTATATTTTAAGAATTTCTTAGGTAAAATATAATTATTATATTTATATAAATAGTAGATATATATGATTTTTATATTTACAATAACTCATGAGTTATTTAAATAAAATTACTTCAAAATAAAATTCATAATTTTATATTCTAAAATAAAATTTATGAATTATTGTATTTATAAATTAAATTTATGTAAGTTTGTTGTATTTTAAAAATGTATGTTCTGTAAATGCATAAATTATTGATAAATTCACTGTGTAAAAATTTAAAATTTATTATGTGTAAATTATTAAAAAAAATTGCACATAAAACATCATATATGCAACATTTTGTACCCTTCATAAATTTATTTATATCTATAAAATATAATTTTGTATATAAATGTTTGATTTATATTTTTTTTTGTATGTATATGAATTCATGGAATGCTCATGTAAATTAATGAAATTTTGTATATATATATATATGTTTTATGATATTCGGCCCCTATTTTACCAATTAATAGTGAAACCAGTAGCAGATTTATCTTTTCAATTTTCAATGTGAAATCAATTGCATAAGCATGAGAGAAATAAAAGAGAGAGAGAGGCCTATCTAGTTACACTTACAAATTGGTTTTCCTCGCGGAAAGTTCCTCTGAAGAGAAATTAATCCCGATGGAAGATTACTTCAGTATAAATGAGAAAATCAATCAGTTGAAATCAATTGCCTCAACCAGGGATTCCATCGAATCAATCATACAATAGAAAGTAAAGGGCATATACTTGTGTTTTTTTTATTCGGGCTATCAGCGATTTTCATGCCCATCTTGAAAATATGGGGTGCAAAAAATATAGTATAGTGACCATACTCCAACAATTTTCTAAGAAAACAACATTTTATCTAATAGTAAAAAAAGGCATCTCCTCGTGAAATGCATTTTGACACAGTCAACGATTTCCAGGTCTTCAAACAAATGTATTTTCCAGTGAAAGAATGACTAATTAGTCCTCAGATTTGACAATCAATAAAACTTAAGTTCGTCAATTTTAAAATTTAATAATTTAGTTTAAATATTTTAATTTTTCTAATATAATTAAACAAAGGACAATTATTAGAAAAATCAAAATATTTCAACTAAATTAATGAACTTTAAAATTTGAGAATCTAAGTATTAGTGAATGATAAATTCAAGGATCAAAATCTTATTATACTACTAGTGAAATGCATATTGCACTTTCTATGCAAACAAATAAAAATGACATCCAAAATAATATAATGCATTACCCAATATAATTATTTTATATATTATAATATTTGGTCACTACCCATATAAGAAAAGTGAAAAGGCATTCAGGAATAAATGTTCATTCAATTCCAATCATTTCTTGTCTAACAAAAGCTAGGAAGGAGATTATTGATCAATAACTACTCCAGTTTCACCTTTGAGCAACTAGGATGCCACAAAATCTGGGATTAAGGCACTAAAATCCTAAAAAATTGTCAAAAATTGAAAGTAGATCGTACAAGTTTAAATGAAATATTTATAAATAAAGGTTTTCACAAGTATCAAATCAAAATTTAAAAGTTTGAACATATTGGAATTAATAAAATAAATTACATTTTTTTATAATATTAAGTCCAAATTGTACGAGGTAATAAAATACTCTTCAAGTTTTTAAAACTGAATTAATTAGACACATCAAATTTTTGAAAACTTAATATTTTTTAACATTTTTAGGGCCAAATAACATTTTTAGTATCTCCATTATTTTATCCTCGGAAAATGTTGATCCTTTCTTTTAATGTTAGAAGACCCACATTAAACAGATTGATTCACAAAAAAAATTATCCTCGGATAAATCCATAAAATTTATACATGATTAAACTTAATATAAATGTATAAGTTCCTATTAAAGGAATTTTAACATTTTTTAAAATTTGGCACTAATCATTATTAATTGAATGGAATGGAATAGAATAGAATGGAATGAAATATCTGAAAAATCAAAAGAATTACCTGTCCTTCAGATCTAGCTTTGTGAAGTTGTTACCTACTAGAGTCCTGAAATTTAGTGAATAAATGTTTCATTGTGAGTCACGCATCATTCTCATTCTCTGACTTGAAACGAATTAAAAGGTACCAAAAGAAGCTATTTTGAACAAATGAAAAGTGAGTTAAGGCTAAGGGTCACTTGCAGATCAGTCCATAAAACAATATATATGATCATACAAGTTCAGCTTGATGTCTTCTGCATTGTTGACCCAAGAAGGAAGTCTCCCCGTCAGGAAATTGTACGACAAATCTCTGCACCCAAATAATAAAAATATTAAATTACATTCTGTGGCAAAAACCTGTGCTGAAGCATTTAATTGGATGAATAATTGACATGCTTCCTCTCAGTAATTTGTTTAAGATTATTTTAAAATTTTAAAGAGTTCCCTGTTAATTTTTCATTAATTCTTATCTAGCGAGCTCACCATTTACTTATTAAACATTTACCTGTGGAACCAACTTTCAAAAGCTGAAAATTTTGTATGACTTCCAGCACTTTTACCCTGCAGAATTTAATTGTACTTACATGTTGACTAAATTTGAGGTTTTCAGTGCCGGAAGATTACCACTCAAACTATTATTCCCCAGAAACCTGAGAAAGGATGCCATAAGTTCAAACTTCATAGTAAATGTGAGTAATGAGAGGCAAAATAAGATTAGATAGGAGAAAGAAATTACAGAAATGAGAGTGAATTCATATTAAAAAGAGAATCTGGAATCTCTCCATATAATTTGTTGAAGCTCAAGTCCCTGGTATAAACAAAAAAAAATGAAACTAAGGCCATTAACAAATACTGTCCACTTTATTGAATACATAGACGATTTAAGCAGTTGATGATGGATTTTGAGAGTATAATGTCTGGCATAATTTCATAAATAAGCAGTTGATGATGGATTTCTATGTATTAGTGCGGCTCATTATTCACCTAACATAAAAACAAGATTTTTAGATTGTTGTGATGTTATTGTCGATTTTTTAGCTAAAAAGAATAACCCACAGCTGTTGTAACCCTGAGAATTCTGCAATTACGGATGGAATAGAATCAGTAATGTTGTTGTTCCTCAATATCCTGCACAAAGACAAATTAGACTTTAATCTATGATTGCTTAAACATGAGATGAAATCCTACAGGAAAAGCTAAAAGCCTTGTCTTACAGCACTTGAAGATTCTTCATATCCCTGATAAATGCAAGGGAAGAGCTCCCACTCAACAAACCACTTATTCTCCTACACCAAGATCCAAAGGTTATAGTGAGCTTTCAATTGACATTAATGTGGAGACTGTTTTTTAACACGCTTAATTACATTAATAATGCAAAATATAGTAACAATGTTTCAAATTGGAATAAAAATGTATATTCTCCATTGATAAAAATCATTTTACATATACTTTGTTAGTACAAAATGCTAAATTCTTATTAGCATATAGTAAAATGTCATTAAAATTTTTTAAAGACTTTCATATTGTTATTAGTTTGTATGAATTTGTTTTCACGTTATTTTAAGTTGTACAAAATATATTGAAGTTATTCTCAGTTTCTACACAAACTTAAATATATCATCACTATGTTAGCAATAAAAAAAAAAGTTTTTGTACCAATAGAGCACGACTTAAAAATATTTTATACCAATTTGAAACATTGTCAATACTTTATTATACCAACCACTTTGTAATACTCACAGATCAGTTAAAGATATCAGTGTGGAAAGTGATGACGGGATTGGGCCATCAAATGAATTTCCATGAAGAAATCTGGAACAAGGTTTCCATATTGTAAGTAGAAGAATAACGCAAACATGAGTAAAAATATATAATGAGGGAAAGACTGCAATATTATTTCCTACACTGCCAATGTAAATAAATTAAAGGTGGAAATCCGCAACCTGAGAGTAGAAAGCAATATATGCAAAAAAATTGAAGATATCTTACAATTGTTTAAGCAATGCCAACTTGCCAATAACATCCGGTATTGGACCACTGAGCATATTATCTTGTGCCCGCCTATAAGCCAATGAAAGACTCCCTTCAAGAAATATTAAATTTCTTTCCTATTGAGAAATGTTAAAAGAAAAATACATTGGAGATGTCTCACAGTGTTGTCAGGTTTTGAAGATTGGCAAATGTCGAAGGAACTGTACCACTAATCCCACAACTAGAAATGTAACTGCATAGAAATGTTGACATGTATATCGTGTTGTATTATACATCTTTGAGATAATTCTTACAGGCTAAAGTGATGCGAGATACAAGACTATGCATGTGTGTTTTAATCTTGGCAATCAGTATCTGGTGCTAATATTCTACTGCAGTTTGTAAAACTGTGATAAAGGTTTGGGCATGAACACTAATATTCTTTGACTAGGATCAGACTCTTTTGATTTATTGCTTTTTGTTCCCTTTCAAATATTTTCAGTTAAAAGTCAATGAGAGCAATGGTGTTTAAATTAATGGTTAAAGCTGGAAAGGCAAAAGAAAAAGAAAAAAGTGATAGGCCATACAGTTCGGCCAAATTACGCAAGTCCCCAAGCTCCGGAGGCAGCGAGCCAGAGAAGTTGTTTGCTCCTAAACCCCTGTCACATTGAGAGATAAGTCTGTTATTCTCCAAGGAGATGGACATTGTGTACATAACACTTGGTGTTTTTGTTCATACATATATCACCTAGAAGATTATAGAAGACGAGCGAGTCAATCATAATCAGCAACATAGACAAGAAAGACAAGAAAATTATGGGTCACGAGATTTACAGTGTTATCAGATTTGTAAGCTTTTCAAGTTCCTTTGGAATCTCCCCCGATAGTGCATTTACACCAAAATTCCTGCAACATATAAATCCAATATGACCATGGTGAAAAAAAGTTAAATTTTTTGTTCTTTTCCTGGGAGGAAATAGCCAATAAATTATGCTCACAGCCACTTCATCTGCGTTAGATTGCCAATGAATGGGGAAATAGGACCGGTCAAAACATTATTTCCCAAGTTCCTGCATGAAAGACAAGAGATACGAGTAAAGTTGGAAGTAGATACAGCAAAATCAAAATGACTTGGAAAATCAAGCTGATGGACGAAGAGGGCAGTGGGGGTACATACAGATCATTCAAATAAGTCAGACTCCATAACTCATCTGGGATTGGACCGGTGACACTCATTTTGAAAACCTTCCTGCAACAATCATGGTGTCTGCATTAGCACTCCAAAACAAAGTGATAAGAGGCAAAATTATAAGTGATTATATCCCGCAAATTTGAGCCACTAGCATGCAACATGTGGTCGTCATCATCTAGGGAGTAATGCAGTAAAAATAACGGACAACTAATTGTCAGTTAATCACCACTTAACTAATTTCATAAATTCTATTGCTGCACAATAGATCCATGGTATAACTTCTCTAACCATTTACTGTTTTGAGTACATGATGACTACCAGCGTCGTAGGCTAGCGGCTCAAAAATTTCTCTTATGTCAGAAAACGAGGAATTCACCCAAAATCCCTTTCAATCTCACATCAGATTAGATATATTATGGAGAGAGGGAGAGCAGTGATTACAGCGCAGTAATATGGCAGATAGAGCTATCATTGAATTTGCAGTCGCACTTGATGAGCGGATTTTTGTCTGAATCGGAGAGTTGGGTGCCTTGGTCGACAGCGACGCCGGAGCACAGCTCGCCGCTGATGTTCCACTGACTGGCAGGTGCCTGTATCCCCCATTTCTGGAATATTGTGTTCAGAGCGCGCGCTGTACCATATTTTATTAAGAGCAATTATTTTTAAAAAGTTTCATCCTGCTCCCCGAAAATAGGAAAATTATGCGTAGATTCCCAAACTACATATTATCTTCATTCACAAATATTGTTCTTCACCAAGTTGGAGGAGCAGTAGTTGGCTGAGGCTGAGCCAATGGACAAGAAGGCTATTACTATACTCCAAAAAAGTAGGAGACAAACAACAAGAAGGCCCGAGGTGAAATGGACCCAACGAATTTGATTGATGGTTAAAAGAAAATTCATGAGTTATTAAAAGGAAACATGAGGAAGAAAGAGCGTTAATGTACTTAATAAATACCTTCAGAGGGATCAGTTGTGGGTTGAATAGGATTCTGTGAACGAGCTGAATAAGCAAGGCTGAAGATGATGATGAGGCCGGGGTGGAGACAGTAAGCTGCTGCACTGCACAATAATCCTCTTGCTCTGGATATTGGGACCATCCTCGAGTCCCCCTTCCGAGATCATGCAGAAGAAACTCAACTGTGTATGGAGGAGAAGGAGAGGGAGAGTGGGGGAGGGTAGTGGAACCGACTTCTTTCCTCTTTTTATAATCACATGAATGAAACTTGTAAGGGAGTTAAATGTCTTATATATTGCACAACTTGTCAATATGATATTTTTTTAGTAATATTATCTTGTCAATTTTATCCTAGGCCAATGAATTGAATTTATATGAGTATTAGTTATTTGACTTTTCAAATCATTTTAATTTGCTCTCCAATCTTGCCAGCAGCCAATCTTGTCACTTTTCAAATCATTTATATTTTAATTTTTTTAATCAAAATATAAGGTTAATAAGTTTAGAATCCATAAAAAAGAATAATGAATTAAAGAGCTCAATTTTTTTTTAAAATTATTGAAATGGTGACCTCAGATATAAAAACAATGGGCTTTAAAATTTGTATCCAAGTCTATCACCATTCAATCTTTATATTGAAAACAATGGACTTTGAAATTTGTATTCCTTGAAATTATTTTTCATATCCAACTCTCGCATATTTAATCCAAATTAATTGACCCGTCCAAGATCAATGGAGTTTGTTGGGATGAGTTATACACCTAATCCAACTTAGTAAACCATAAAATATCATGCCATCTTCATAGCATTACGATGACACAATTTTGTGTAGTAATTATGTCAAAGATATGTATGCTTGAAGGACAAAATTAATAAGAATGGTAAATTCTCTATGAGCAGATAGAAATTTATTTGTTCAAAATTATCTAGTAAGTTATGTTTATTTTTAGAATTTAACGAGTAAAAAACAAAATTTTATAAAGATTGTGACGACACGCCAGATGTGTGGAACTAAACCCTACCATGCTCAAAGTCATCTTCAACCTTCAGTGGTATGCCTTGTTTGTGTACTCTATTTTGCCACGTTTTTCAGGTCAAAACTCATAATATTCCTTCAAAATAAAAACAACCATAAAGCAGAAATTTCCTTTATGGATCTTCATCCATTCACTCCATTTCTTTTTGAAAATATGATTGACCAATTCATTCTTTTATGTAACACAAGTAAGAGATGATCGACCTCACCTGAATCGACACTGATTTGGCTGGTAATCACCATATCCATCCTCATTCCAAGTCTTCTACAACCGAGGTACCTTGGCCAAGGCAGATTTTGGGCAACATTACCTCTACATGATTTACTTTCACCGCAGAATAGACTGATACTTTCAGAATAGACTGATACTTTCACTCGGAGTACTGAAATTCTGATTCTTGAAGCACTAGAGGAATCCATTCATACTCTCTAACCTCCATTGCAATCATTTTCATCATCCACTAGGAGCTTTCGACATTTTTCTTCATGCTCAATTTTGGTTTGTTCTCTGCCACTCAATTGAAAACCCCCAAAATCGATTGCTGGTAAGGAGATTTCACAAGCCGAATAACGACAAAGAAGGGAGAGGCTGATCTGAAGTGTTTTTGAAAGCTTTAAAGAGAATGATTTGAAAGAAATAGAAAGTTTAGAGAGTATTTGTAAATCCAGAAAGTTGAGAACTTATTTTAAAAATCTGATGTGTTTTGAAGTTTTCTGCTAGCCAAATGTTGAATAACATGATTCAGTATTATACTATAAATAAGAAAATTTAGAGCACTAATTCGTAAATTTTAAAACTTTAAGGATTGAAATGAAAATTTTGAATATTGAGAATTGATTTTAAAGATTAGTGAAGTTGAGTATCAATTTTATAGTTATAAGAATATGGACTAATATATAAAAATAAAATAATTGATGATCAAACTGAAAATAAGAAAAGTTTAAGGTTCAACTTGTAAAATTTTAGAAGTTTAGGAATAAAGTTATAAATTATAGAAATATGGATTTAGATAGAAAATAGTGAAAGATAAGAATTTGGAAAATTTATTTATAATATTTAGAAATAAAGAAATAAATAGTGATAAATGAAATATTTTAAAGAAATATATATTTTATACAAACAATATATTATGACGCCATCCACTAATAAATTCCGGAATATAAGTGCTAATGTACATAATAATTATTTTTTAATCTTACAATACAGCATATAAAACCATACAATATAACTTTATTAATATAAATACGTATAGAACTCTCTTATAAATCTTTATGAAAGATCTTACCTTAATATATTTTATTTTTATGAGTATTATATCTAACTCTCAATCATATTATTTCCAACCCATTCATATTACAATTTGCTTTGTTTTATATGCATAAATCTTGAATTTATTACATAACTTCTACTTTTTCTGAACCGTACTTAAATGTTTAAATAGGTGGGGTGAGCAATAATTAATTAATGAGTCTATTATTTATAAACTCAATTTCATTCATATTAAAAAGTTATAATAGTTTTAACATAAAAATATAAATAGGATACAAATATCAACTTTCTCTTAAAAAAAAGCGGCCGGTAACATTCGTAAATAGGAATGATTTATATTGAGAAAATATTTAACGATAAAAACTCTTATATATAATATGTGATGGGAGGGGAGAAATTACTAATAATATAAATATATGGTTATACCCTTATTAATTTAATTAAATAATATTTTAAAATAAATTTATATCCATTCATATATATATATAATATAAATGAATTGTTATTTTAATCCTAAAATAAATAATAATTGAGTTATTTTTATAATTATTATATATACATATTATATATATATTTAAAATGATAAAAATAACATAAATATCAATAATAATATAATCTATAGAAAAAATAGGTAATCCATAAGTTTCTTTAAATATAAAATTAAAATTGACATTTAATCTCACATTTCAATTACCAAAGATGTGTTCTACATAAGCTATCACTATCATTTAATATTATTTTAATTTAAAATTTTACAAAGTAAACCTGACCCCTCCAACCACCTATAAACCCATCCAAAAAATTATGAAAGAAAATACTCCCCTACAAAGATACCACAAAGTACTTGTTCACCCACTTTAAATATTTTAAAAAAATAGAAATTATGAGATTAATGTTTCATTAAATATAATTTATAATAAAACCATCATTAGTTATTAAAAATGTTTTGTATTTTATTATTTATATGTTGGTAGTAGAAGTGTGACAATATAGTAATAAAATATTTTACAAAGAAAATATAAAGTTTCCAACAAACGGTAAAACTGTGAAAAGTCATGAAACAATCTGGCAAGCAGTTATTACACACGGATGGCGTGAATAGAAACGGGTAACTGATATTATCATTACACAGTACTCAGAAGGAATCTCAGAACAGTGGGCCGGAATCCGATGAACTGATGATTTTACCTACTCCAGCTATCTCATTGACGATTGGCCGTGAGAGCGAGGCAATTTTTGTAGAGAGATGCTCCTTCGTGTTGTGAGGAGCACCATTACTCTTGGCTTCCTTCCGTAGTGAAACTGATGGTGCTGTCATCTTCCAAGTGCTTCCAGTCGGTCAAGTATCCCGGTTTAGTGGTTGCCGCACTCACTTCAATATCTCCGGCAAGCATCGCTACCACACGAGACATGGCTGGTCGCGCCGCCGGCAATGTCTGAGTGCATTGCAGAGCGATACGGAGCACACGTTTTACCTCCTCCTCGTTGAAATCTGATAACCTAGAATCAACCAGCTGGGCTTCTCGGTTTTGCTCATGCAAGTTCCATGCCTAAAAAAGTCGAAATGATGAAAAGGGATGAAAGAAAGTGTGGGAATTCCTGAACGCTTTTCAGGTTGTAGCTATCAGGTAGGGAGGTTGTCAAACCCAAAAGCAACAAAACAAGGATCAAATTACAGTGTATGTACGGTGGGGGCCTGAATTTTGATTTTGAAGACATGTCCAACTTTTAATGCATCTTGTTTAACAATTTAACAAAAGAAAACTGTTCTACCGTGTAAAGATTTGTATGAAAAAAAAAGCCAATAAACCAGTAATTCGAATGGCAATCTTGAGGTTTGATATAGGATACACAATTTGGTAGAGTACATTAGGGAGGTGATTCACGTCCAGGTTAAGCAAGATTTAATGGAAGAGAAGATTTTGGGTGCAAATTATAAATAATTAAGATATTTGATATAATATTAATTACTTAAAACCATTATACTTTAGTAAAATTAAACAAACTTTTGATATAACTTATGATAAAATATAGGAATAAAATATAGTATTGATTAATATTTAATATTTTATTAATAAAAATATATTTATGTTAATAAGATATGTTAAATTGTTAATATATTTTTATTTGATAAAATATAAAAAAATATTAAAATATACAATATAATTATTTATAATATAACAAATTTATTGTATATTAATAATATTGTTTATGTTTACAATAATATTTTCATTATTTCATCTTGAATTAGTATTAGTTAGATTATGTTTATTATTTTTCAAATAAATCTTTTGTGATTTCGTTCATTAATTTTTAAGAGAGGGTTGAAATTACTAGATTATTAGAATATTATTTTATATAATTAAAATAATCTTAATTAGTTAAAAATATATGATAATATTATGAAATTATTTATTTATATCTTATCTTATAAAATTATTTGAATAACTTATGTATTCTTATGCCTTCACGTATTAAGAAGGTAATGATCTGCCAAAATTATTAGTAATTAATTATAGAATACACTGCCAAAAATATGGAAGAATATTCCCTTTACAGCTCCATTCTCAAGGAACGGCAAATCACTACAGTTCCGTGTTTTGAGAGGACTTCAAGGATTATGGATTGACTCTACAAGTCTGAGTTACCTGAGTTTTCATTTTCAGTTGCTATTATCTGCAACTGGTTTTCAGTCTGGTGCTTTTGACCTCAATGCTTCTGAAGTCTTCAGGTCATTTTTCGAGTCTTATATTTCTACCCTCATTATGGTGACAAGCCCTGACTTATATATGTATATTTTGACATATATATAACCCTCCACTCATAGACTACATTTACTACATATGAGAAAAGAAATGGAACTTAATTGAAGATATCAAAAAGAGGGATTAGCCTTACTGATCCATGATTCTATACATATGTAGTTGGAAGTTGTGGTGTGAAGGCATCAGTCCATAGCATAGTTAAGAAGATCAATGCGTGAATGAAATAGAACTTAATTTTTATATTCATAAAAGGATGAATTGAAATGCAAAAAGTTAGGTACATACCAATTCCAGAAGATAAATCTCGTCATCCCCCAAGCTGTGATCAGAATTTGGTCTTCCACTCAGCACCTCAAGAGCCACTACTCCAAAAGCAAAGACATCTGTCTTCTCCGTAAGGTGCCCTCTCATTGCATATTCAGGAGCCAGGTAACCACTACAAAGTTTCCCAGAGGAAGAAGGAAATAAAATTAATCCAGTCTCTTACTGAACAATAGCAAGGTTTCAAAAGAAATGTAGAGAAAGGAAAGATTGTTCTTACATGGTCCCTGCAACACGAGTGCTCATATGGGTCTTTCCCATGTCATAAAGTTTGGCTAGGCCAAAATCAGATATTTTAGGAGTGAGATCAGAGTCTAACAAAATGTTACTAGCTTTCACATCTCTGTGCACTATCCTCATCCTCGACCCCTCGTGGAGATATGCTAGACCCCTTGCTATGCCCAAGCAAATCTGATGGCGGGTGGGCCAATCAAGATTTAGATATTTTTGCCCTGAAATGAATTATTGACTCATTTTTACTTTCCACTTCATTAAAGAAAAAAAAAAGAATTACTGAAACTACAAATATACCAAATAGAGCTTGATCGAGACTCTTGTTTTCAAGAAACTCATAAACAAGGAGTCGTTTGTCCACCTCAATGCAACACCCATAGAGTTTAACAAGGTTACGATGTTGAACGGCAGACATGGTTGCTATTTCTGTTACGAATTGGTTGTCTCCTTGATGTGATGTCAAAGAAAGTTGCTTCACCGCAATTACTCTTCCATCGTTGAGTTTCCCCTTAAATACAGGACCAAAACCTCCCTCTCCCAGCTTGTTTACTGAACTAAATTCATCTGTAGCAGCATTGAGATCTGCATAACTGAAAGTGCAAGGTCTAGTATCTATTCCCAGTAGCTCTCCACCTTTATATGGACGTCTTTGTTTTCTTCTTCGAATAAAAAAGAGTGCCAAGAAAACTACCAGCAAACCAAGAACCACAACTCCAATAACAACTGCAACTAGTACTCCTGTACTATAACTCCTGCTCCCTGGAGGTATGAAATTTGGAGTTGTGCTGATGGCAGAAATTGTAGGTCCAAATACACCTTGTTCAGGGACGCTAAGAGTCCCCTTACCAGCCCAGAAGAGATGAATTTCAAGGTGATTTTCAGTCACTAAAGCAGTGAAACTCTTTACGACAGCCTTATCGGAAGCACCTTGGGCCTCTTTTTGAATATCAAAATCCTTGGCTACAATGTTCCCTTGTATATAAATGTCAAACATGCGCCTGCCATGACTTTTCCAAGTAGAGCTTGTGAAGGCTGATTCTGCAAACTGGAGACTCACAGTATAGTTCCCATTCTCAAGCATCAATCCATAATACCGGAGAGATGATGCGGACATTCGTGCAGTATGATACAATTCCGGGTCTAATGTGCCTGTAACATTTGATGCTGAAATAGATGTATAGTTTGCATTTGTGCTACCAATGAAATAACCAACATTACTCACAGCCCAACGCTGTGTATCAGACACATAATACGTAGCTGGACCAAGAGAGTTGTCATCCCTCTCATAAACCACACCGCTAGAAGATTTAATCTTCGGTCCACCACAATTGATGGCAAAACTAGAATCTAAAGAAGAAACATGAAGGACAAAATTTTATTAGTATCGATAGTCAACCTTCTATCATAGTTAGATATTTTTCATTAAAGATACACACCATCACAATTATTTTTATGTCCGTATAGAAAAAAAAATGCCAGAACATAAAATTTCAAAAGTATCATTAAAATGAAGACAAACAGTCAAGTTGGGCAAATTAAGAAATCCATTGTAAACATTAATTATATTGCACGAATTTACATGAGTTTTAAATTTTAGTTCTTATTTACAATGACTAATATTTTTTGTTATATTAAATTAATTAAATAAATCAGAAATTCCTCAAACCAAATTGAATTTTGATCCAATTGGACATGCTAAGTTATCCAGTAATAATAAATTAAATTGGGCCCATAAATAAAAATTAACAAATTTACTTACGTAAATAAATCATAAATTTGTGCACATGCAAAAATTGTAATTTATATAAAAAATCATTAAGTCGTGTTATAATTTATAAATTTATGTCTATATAAAAATATTAATTATTTAAAAAAGTTCATCAATTTTGGTACACAAAAAATTAAGTCTCATAATATAATTAATAAATAATTATTCATAAAAATAATTTAAGTTAATAATTTATATACATACAAAAATGATCTTTTATGAGTGTAATATAAAATTTTGAAAGCATACTTATGTACATATTGCATACATTATTTTAGTTTTTGCACATATCAAGTTTATAAAGATAAATAATTTATAAATTTGGTATGTAAAACTTGATAAATACATATATATATATATGCTAAGTTAAAAATTATGAATAGCCATATAAAATTTATGTTTACAAATCGAATACAATTCACACATTTATTATATGTTAAAAACAAGACTGTTTATATGATAAATTATTTATAAGATTTTAACATATATGTATTTATGAACTATATTGTGTAAGTTTAATAAGTTTGTATATACAAAATTTAAAAATACATATGTAATATATATTTTTTATTTATTCAATTTGTTAGCAAGTGTAATTTTTATATTTATATGAATTATTCCAAGTAAATTTATAAATTTTTACACAGATAGAGATTTATATTTTAGGAATTTCTTAGGTAAAATATAATTATTATATTTATATAAATAGTAGATATATATGATTTTTATATTTACAATAACTCATGAGTTATTTAAATAAAATTACTTCAAAATAAAATTCATAATTTTATATTCTAAAATAAAATTTATGAATTATTGTATTTATAAATTAAATTTATGTAAGTTTGTTGTATTTTAAAAATGTATGTTCTGTAAATGCATAAATTATTGATAAATTCACTGTGTAAAAATTTAAAATTTATTATGTGTAAATTATTAAAAAAATTGCACATAAAACATCATATATGCAACATTTTGTACCCTTCATAAATTTATTTATATCTATAAAATATAATTTTTGCATATAAATGTTTGATTTATATTTTTTTTTTGTATGTATATGAATTCATGGAATGCTCATGTAAATTAATGAAATTTTGTATATATATATATATATGTTTTATGATATTCGGCCCCTATTTTACCAACTAATAGTGAAACCAGTAGCAGATTTATCTTTTCAATTTTCAATGTGAAATCAATTGCATAAGCATGAGAGAAATAAAAGAGAGAGAGAGGCCTATCTAGTTACACTTACAAATTGGTTTTCCTCGCGGAAAGTTCCTCTGAAGAGAAATTAATCCCGATGGAAGATTACTTCAGTATAAATGAGAAAATCAATCAGTTGAAATCAATTGCCTCAACCAGGGATTCCATCGAATCAATCATACAATAGAAAGTAAAGGGCATATACTTGTGTTTTTTTTATTCGGGCTATCAGCGATTTTCATGCCCATCTTGAAAATATGGGGTGCAAAAAATATAGTATAGTGACCATACTCCAACAATTTTCTAAGAAAACAACATTTTATCTAATAGTAAAAAAAGGCATCTCCTCGTGAAATGCATTTTGACACAGTCAACGATTTCCAGGTCTTCAAACAAATGTATTTTCCAGTGAAAGAATGACTAATTAGTCCTCAGATTTGACAATCAATAAAACTTAAGTTCGTCAATTTTAAAATTTAATAATTTAGTTTAAATATTTTAATTTTTCTAATATAATTAAACAAAGGACAATTATTAGAAAAATCAAAATATTTCAACTAAATTAATGAACTTTAAAATTTGAGAATCTAAGTATTAGTGAATGATAAATTCAAGGATCAAAATCTTATTATACTACTAGTGAAATGCATATTGCACTTTCTATGCAAACAAATAAAAATGACATCCAAAATAATATAATGCATTACCCAATATAATTATTTTATATATTATAATATTTGGTCACTACCCATATAAGAAAAGTGAAAAGGCATTCAGGAATAAATGTTCATTCAATTCCAATCATTTCTTGTCTAACAAAAGCTAGGAAGGAGATTATTGATCAATAACTACTCCAGTTTCACCTTTGAGCAACTAGGATGCCACAAAATCTGGGATTAAGGCACTAAAATCCTAAAAAATTGTCAAAAATTGAAAGTAGATCGTACAAGTTTAAATGAAATATTTATAAATAAAGGTTTTCACAAGTATCAAATCAAAATTTAAAAGTTTGAACATATTGGAATTAATAAAATAAATTACATTTTTTTATAATATTAAGTCCAAATTGTACGAGGTAATAAAATACTCTTCAAGTTTTTAAAACTGAATTAATTAGACACATCAAATTTTTGAAAACTTAATATTTTTTAACATTTTTAGGGCCAAATAACATTTTTAGTATCTCCATTATTTTATCCTCGGAAAATGTTGATCCTTTCTTTTAATGTTAGAAGACCCACATTAAACAGACTGATTCACAAAAAAAATTATCCTCGGATAAATCCATAAAATTTATACATGATTAAACTTAATATAAATGTATAAGTTCCTATTAAGGGAATTTTAACATTTTTTAAAATTTTTGAAAACTTAATATTTTTTAACATTTTTAGGGCCAAATAACATTTCTTTTAATGTTAGAAGATCCACATTAAACAAATTGATTCACAAAAAAAATTATCCTCGGATAAATCCATAAAATTTACACATGATTAAACTTAATATAAATGTATAAGTTCCTATTAAGGGAATTTTAACATTTTTTAAAATTTGGCACTAATCATTATTAATTGAATGGAATGAAATATCTGAAAAATCAAAAGAATTACCTGTCCTTCAGATCTAGCTTTGTGAAATTGTTACCTACTAGAGTCCTGAAATTTAGTGAATAAATGTTTCATTGTGAGTCGCGCATCATTCTCATTCTCTGACTTGAAACGAATTAAAAGGTACCAAAAGAAGCTATTTTGAACAAATGAAAAGTGAGTTAAGGCTAAGGGTCACTTGCAGATCAGTCCATAAAACAATATATATGATCATACAAGTTCAGCTTGATGTCTTCTGCATTGTTGACCCAAGAAGGAAGTCTCCCTGTCAGGAAATTGTACGACAAATCTCTGCACCCAAATAATAAAAATATTAAATTACATTCTGTGGCAAAAACCTGTGCTGAAGCATTTAATTGGATGAATAATTGACATGCTTCCTCTCAGTAATTTGTTTAAGATTATTTTAAAATTTTAAAGAGTTCCCTGTTAATTTTTCATTAATTCTTATCTAGCGAGCTCACCATTTACTTATTAAACATTTACCTGTGGAACCAACTTTCAAAAGCTGAAAATTTTGTATGACTTCCAGCACTTTTACCCTGCAGAATTTAATTGTACTTACATGTTGACTAAATTTGAGGTTTTCAGTGCCGGAAGATTACCACTCAAACTATTATTCCCCAGAAACCTGAGAAAGGGTGCCATAAGTTCAAACTTCATAGTAAATGTGAGTAATGAGAGGCAAAATAAGATTAGATAGGAGAAAGAAATTACAGAAATGAGAGTGAATTCATATTAAAAAGAGAATCTGGAATCTCTCCATATAATTTGTTGAAGCTCAAGTCCCTGGTATAAACAAAAAAAAATGAAACTAAGGCCATTAACAAATAATGTCCACTTTATTGAATACATAGACGATTTAAGCAGTTGATGATGGATTTTGAGAGTATAATGTCTGGCATAATTTCATAAATAAGCAGTTGATGATGGATTTCTATGTATTAGTGCGGCTCATTATTCACCTAACATAAAAACAAGATTTTTAGATTGTTGTGATGTTATTGTCGATTTTTTAGCTAAAAAGAATAACCCACAGCTGTTGTAACCCTGAGAATTCTGCAATTACGGATGGAATAGAATCAGTAATGTTGTTGTTCCTCAATATCCTGCACAAAGACAAATTAGACTTTAATCCATGATTGCTTAAACGTGAGATGAAATCCTACAGGAAAAGCTAAAAGCCTTGTCTTACAGCACTTGAAGATTCTTCATATCCCTGATAAATGCAAGGGAAGAGCTCCCACTCAACAAACCACTTATTCTCCTACACCAAGATCCAAAGGTTATAGTGAGCTTTCAATTGATATTAATGTGGAGACTGTTTTTTAACACGCTTAATTACATTAATAATGCAAAATATAGTAACAATGTTTCAAATTGGCATAAAAATGTATATTCTCCATTGATAAAAATCATTTTACATATACTTTGTTAGTACAAAATGCTAAATTCTTATTAGCATATAGTAAAATGTCATTAGAATTTTTTAAAGACTTTCATATTGTTATTAGTTTGTATGAATTTGTTTTCACGTTATTTTAAGTTGTACAAAATATATTGAAGTTATTCTCAGTTTCTACACAAACTTAAATGTATCATCACTATGTTAGCAATAAAAAAAAAAGTTTTTGTACCAATAGAGCACGACTTAAAAATATTTTATACCAATTTGAAACATTGTCAATACTTTATTATACCAACCACTTTGTAATACTCACAGATCAGTTAAAGATATCAGTGTGGAAAGTGATGACGGGATTGGGCCATCAAATGAATTTCCATGAAGAAATCTGGAACAAGGTTTCCATATTGTAAGTAGAAGAATAACGCAAACATGAGTAAAAATATATAATGAGGGAAAGACTGCAATATTATTTCCTACACCGCCAATGTAAATAAATTAAAGGTGGAAATCCGCAACCTGAGAGTAGAAAGCAATATATGCAAAAAAATTGAAGATATCTTACAATTGTTTAAGCGATGCCAACTTGCCAATAACATCCGGTATTGGACCACTGAGCATATTATCTTGTGCCCGCCTATAAGCCAATGAAAGACTCCCTTCAAGAAATATTAAATTTCTTTCCTATTGAAAAATGTTAAAAGAAAAATACAGTGGAGATGTCTCACAGTGTTCTCAGGTTTTGAAGATTGGCAAATGTCGAAGGAACTGTACCACTAATCCCACAACTAGAAATGTAACTGCATAGAAATGTTGACATGTATATCGTGTTGTATTATACATCTTTGAGATAATTCTTACAGGCTAAAGTGATGCGAGATACAGGACTATGCATGTGTGTTTTAATCTTGGCAATCAGTATCTGGTGCTAATATTCTACTGCAGTTTGTAAAACTGTGATAAAGGTTTGGGCATGAACACTAATATTCTTTGATTAGGATCAGACTCTTTTGATTTATTGCTTTTTGTTCCCTTTCAAATATTTTCAGTTAAAAGTCAATGAGAGCAATGGTGTTTAAATTAATGGTTAAAGCTGGAAAGGCAAAAGAAAAAGAAAAAAGTGATAGGCCATACAGTTCGGCCAAATTACGCAAGTCCCCAAGGTCCGGAGGCAGCGAGCCAGAGAAGTTGTTTGCTCCTAAACCCCTGTCACATTGAGAGATAAGTCTGTTATTCTCCAAGGAGATGGACATTGTGTACATAGCACTTGGTGTTTTTGTTCATACATATATCACCTAGAAGATTATAGAAGACGAGCGAGTCAATCATAATCAGCAACATAGACAAGAAAGACAAGAAAATTATGGGTCACGAGATTTACAGTGTTAACAGATTTGTAAGCTTTCCAAGTTCCTTTGGAATCTCCCCCGATAGTGCATTTACACCAAAATTCCTGCAACATATAAATCCAATATGACCATGGTGAAAAAAAGTTAAATTTTTTGTTCTTTTCCTGGGAGGAAATAGCCAATAAATTATGCTCACAGCCACTGCATCCGCGTTAGATTGCCAATGAATGGGGAAATGGGACCGGTCAAAACATTATTTCCCAAGTTCCTGCATGAAAGACAAGAGATACGAGTAAAGTTGGAAGTAGATACAGCAAAATCAAAATGACTTGGAAAATCAAGCTGATGGACGAAGAGGGCAGTGGGGGTACATACAGATCATTCAAATGAGTCAGACTCCATAACTCATCTGGGATTGGACCGGTGACACTCATTTTGAAAACCTTCCTGCAACAATCATGGTGTCTGCATCAGCACTCCAAAACAAAGTGATAAGAGGCAAAATTATAAGTGATTATATCCCGCAAATTTGAGCCACCAGCATGCAACATGTGGTCGTCATCATCTAGGGAGTAATGCACCCAAATTCCTTTCAATCTCACATCAGATTAGATATATTATGGGGAGAGGGAGTGCAGTGGTTACAGCGCAGTAATATGGCAGGTTGAACCATCATTGAATTTGCAGTCACACTTGATGAGCGGATTTTTTTCTGGATCGGAGAGTTCGGTGCCTTGGACGACAGCGACGCCGGAGCACAGCTCGCCGCTCTTGTTCCACTGATTGGCCGGTGCCTGTATCCCCCATTTCTGGAATATTGTATTCAGAGCGCGTGCTGCATCGAGGTTTACGAGAGAACTCATTTTTAAAAGTTTTATGTTTACTCCCCCAAAACATAAAATTTATGCGTAGATCCCCAAACAATCAATATATATATAATTCACACGTGTTTATTGTCTTATTAAACAACTAATTCGTAGAATAACACGATGAATATCTGTTTAGAAGGCATGAGAGGATTAAATACAGTGTCATATTCTTGTAAGAACTAATAATAAGTTAACTATAAGAAATTGAATATTAAGTTGATATATAACTTTAAATATTTTTTAATATATATTAAATTTTGTTCAAGTTTTAATAAAAAATAAAATATATGTATTATTGTTTAATTATATATATTTAAAATTTTAAAATCGTTAATATATATTATTTATTAGTTATCATTATTAATTCTTTAAAAATACAATTAATTTAATAATAAGTGAGCACATAATCCTTAATTTTTTTAAATATTAAAAAATTAAATTTGTTCTACTTTGTGAAAAGGGTCATAAAATAAAATAATATAATATGCCCAAGAGCCCTTACTAAATATTTTGTAGGTATGTATAATTAAATTTTATTGGATATATTTTAATAAAATATTAATAAAATCATCTGGTGGTTTAAATATTTATTTTAATTTATATGATTTATTAGTTCTCATTATTAATTTTTTAAAACATAATAAATTTAATAATAAGTGGACAAATAATCCTTAAAAAAATTAAATATTTATAGACGTTTTAAAAAATAAATATGTGGTATTTTTTTTATCAAAATAACTCATAGACTCATTGAGTGCGGTTTGTTATAAAGAAAATATGCGGGTCAAGGCCAAGTGGGCATAAAATAATATGGAAAAGAACCCTATTTATGATACTGAATATTTAATAGGTATGCATAATTAATTTTTTTGTGTAAAATTTAATAAAAAATAATAAATACATATGGTTGTTTAAATATATATGAATTTAAAATTCTTTAATATATATATATATACTATTTACTAGTTCTCATTACCCGCGTTCACCAAATATCTACTCTATTTAGAGACTTTTTTATGTAATTAAAAATAACCAAGAGAGGAGATGAACTTAAAATATTGTATTTCATGGTTAAAGAAAAGGTGGAAATATTGTATCCCATATGGATATGTAATGTTACCTACAATACTAGAAATTTGGTAAGTTCATTAGAAGGAAGCATGAGAGAAAAAAATACAATTAGTGTTGTATAAGCTGGAAATTTAAATATTGGTTTTTCTAATTGTACTGTGTGAACTTGTGTTTCTGTGTGCATATATATAATTATTGAGTACCTTCGGAAGGATCGGTTGTAGGTGGAATAGGATTCTGAGAACGAGCTGAATAAGCAAAGTTGAAGATGATGAAGATGATGGCAACATATCCTCTTGCTCTGGATATTGGGATCATCCTCGAGTCCATTCCAAGGTCCTGCAGAAGAAACTCAGAGGGAGAGGGAGAGGGAGAGGATAAGGGGGAGGGAGGGTAATGTGAGGGTGAGACATCCAATATAAAAATGCCTTCGTTCTAATGGAATCTCACATTCATTTCAAGAATGCTATTTATTAGAGATTCCGTTTATTAGAACAGTATAGCGTTAAAAACAACTTATTAAAAATTATAGTTTATAAATAAAGGAAACTTTTTAAGTTTTATAAATAAATAAAAATTATTTATTTTATCTAATTTATAATAATATTTTTAATACACCACCCTATTAGTACAATTATATTCATGTTGATAAAATATTATAGGTGAATAATTTGTTAAACACATATTTATTTAAAATTATAACATCTAAATAATAAAATATTTACAACTTATAAATTTACAGTAATTTTAATAAAATTTTATCTATTTTATTAAATGTGTTTATATTGTAAAAATAATTGAAGTGGTCAAATGACCTAATAATTCACCTCTCAAGAGTTCATTGAATTAAACTAAGAGAGAGTCATAACCTCGTGCTTGCTAAAAAGGATTCCTAGATATGGTATATTATAAAGTCCAATCATAATTTGTGGCATATTTTTATTTCACTAAAAATTATTTATTTGTATAAAAATTAATTAGTAGTATTGTGAGAGAATAATTTTTTTTAAACAAAGTTATTCATATTATAAAAAAAGTAATACTCGCAATTTAAGGGTTCAAAGTAAAATTTAAATCATCTTAATATTTAAAATAAATAAAAATAATTGTAAGTTGAAAATGAGAAATTAAATAGATAAAATAAAATTAGTATTTAGACTGAAAAAAAAAGTAATCAATTTAAAACTTTATTTTTCAGGATAAAATAAAAATAGTAAATTAATAAATTGAAATTATAATCATTTAAAAATTTTCAAAAATCAATCAAATTAAACTTAAAATGATTAATTTTTTATTTTTGGTCACCAAAATCGTTTTTAAGTGATTAACGATACAGCCATATTAATAGTTCACATAATCAGTGTTTATACGCATTAATTAATTAGAAAGTAACACTTATCAATAGTTAGAGTGAAAGTGATCAATTAAAATACAACACCTGAGAAGTAGCAACCAACTTAAATATTAAAAAACTAATGACCACTAAACAAATTACATAGGGTTGGCACATCAGAAACCCGGACCAATACTAGAGTAAACATTACATTGACATAAAACGCAAATCTAACTCATTTAAATTAGACAATGAAAGTACGTCTAATGGAAGAGTTTTAATAGTTATTCGACAATTAGATTTAAAAAATGATATGGATACCAGAGTGAGACGACATTTTAAAATTTCAACCAATGATTGTGCGCACCATAACTCGTGCAAAACTTACAACGCTTAGAGAAAAATACTATTAATGTTGTATAAGCTGGAAATCTAAATATCAGTTTTTCTAATTACACTGTGTGAACTTGTGTTTAGTTGTGGTTTAAATATGATTCTGAGAACGAGCTGAATAAGGAAGATGATGGCTACCGTCGGGTGGAGACAGTAAGCTGCACGGCACAATAATCCTCTGACTCTGGATATTGGGATCATCCTAGTGTCCATGACAAGGTCCTGCAGAATAAACTCAACCGTATATGGAGGGAGAGGGAGAGGATAAGGGGGGAGGGAGGGTAATGGAATCTCGTATTCATTTCAAGAATCTTATTAAAATTTATAGTTTATAAATAAAGAAATTTTTTTAATTTTATAAATAAATAAAATTTATTTATTTTATCTAATTTATAATAATATTTTCAATACACCCTACTATCGAATAATATTTTAAAATTATATCTAATAACTATATGCAAGTAATATATTATTTTTGGTACTCTATTAATATTATGGGTGAATAATATATTTAACCAATATTTATTTAAAAATATAACTTATAAATAATAAAATATTTATAAATTATAAACTTATAATAATTTATTTATTTTATTAAATATTTATTTATATTCTAAAAGATAATGGAAGTGATGACCTATTGCCATTCACCGGTTCATTGAAATAAATTGAGAGGGAGAAGTTTATAATAATTTATTTATTTTATTAAATATTTATTTATATTCTAAAAGATAATTGAATTGATCATGTATTGCCATTCACCAGTTCATTGAAATAAATTGAGAGAAGACGTTTATAATAATTTATTTATTTTATTAAATATTTATTTATATTCTTAAAAGATAATTAAAATAATATATTGCCATTAACCAGTTAATTGAAATAAATTGAGAGGGAGACGTTGAAATAGTCTATGATAATGACATGTTAGGGAGTTATACGTTGGAAAGACTACATTGACTCAAGAAAATAAGAGAAAGAAACTAAGAGAGAGTCATAGCCTAAAAAGGATTAGTAGATATCGTATATTATAAAGTTCAATCATAATTTGTGGCATATTTTTATTTCACTAAAAAACTACTTATTTATGTAAAAATTAATTAGTGGTATTGTGAGAGAATAAAACTTTTTTTAAAACAAAGTCATTCATATTATAAGAAGTAATAACTACTCATGGAAAATAAACTTTTAGTACTCAGCAATTTTCTAAGGGTTCCAACTATATTTAAAGTAATTCAAATAAATTTTAAATTATCATAATATTCAAAATAAATTGATACAATTGTAAATTGGAGGAGTGAAATAAAATAGATAAAATAAAATCAGTATTAAATTAAATAAAAATGGATCCAATCAAGATTAATCAATTCAAAATTTTTTTTCGTAATAATATAAAAATGATAAATCCTAAAAGAGTAGGATTTTTCGATGAATCTCACTCCTTCTCCATTTCCATCCAGTAAATAGTGGTTTGACAGACCAAGAGTGAAAATTTACCAGGATTATACATTTACGCGTGAGGAGGGTACTGCCCTATTATATAGTTTGGCATATTTATGTGTGACAGGCAAGTCGCTTCAATAGGCCCCGTCCATATAAATTCCCTCCGGTCCACTCAGACAATGCCACCCACAAATTGTTTTTTTTTATCTTTAAGAAAATGCAGATTGTAATTTTGGGGTCCCCATACACACCATGTCATAATTTTATATTTAATTAGCGGCCAACTAAACAAAAGATTGTCATTAATGTGAAGTGATTTAATCCTTTCATTATCTTTTATTTAATTCAAGAAAGAGGCAAATTTTAACTATTTCTATTGATAAACACAAATTTTATAGTTGACAAAAAATATTTTTTAAAAAATAATAGGCATGTTTTCTAATTTTTAAAATTAGCTAATTAAATTTTAAATATTTTAATAAATTGTACATATTTTTAAAGTAGTTGAATAAGTAATATTTTTTCAAATCATACAAGAAAATAAGGCAATAGATGTAATAGAAAAAATGGTAATAAAAAGAAAAGAAATATCCATAGGACGATATTGCAGCTCTTGGGCAGTGGCTTGCAGGGGAGTGGAAGATGAAACAGATGTGGAGATCCAAACCCAAAGGACGATTGTACACTGCAGCTCACTGCATCTTCGGGGCTGCCATCATCGTCCTCATCATCCTTTCTCATGCAGCTCGAGCTCGAGCCCAGCAGAATAAAACTCAACACACCACTGATCCTGATGAAGGTTCTCTCTTTCTACCCACCCCTACAAAGTATACAACCGAAAGGTTGTCTCGTTACTGGTGTATTGTGATTAAGCTGAGGTATTTGGAGTGTTTAATTTGACGTTGGGTACGTTCTTGCTACCCGATTATGTTCAGCTTTGGGTCGTATGTCAAATTGGAAATCCTTCAAAAGGGTTCCTTTTGATTATCTCCAAAATCCTGGTGGAGGAGCATGCTTTCTCTCCTTCCTTTTTTATTTGAGTCCAAGGGGACACTTGTCTGGTAAAAGCTGAGAGGAATTCTTTAAAAAATATGACTGACTTTTCTAAGGAGAATATCTAAGTGTAAACCAAAATCTTCAAAAAAAGTAATACCTTTCTCAATGAATCATGCAGCGCGCGCACTGAATTCGGTATTCCAGAAATTGGGAATAATGGCAAAGGGCGGCGCCTGGAACATAAGCGGCGATCTGTGCTCCGGCCGCTCCATCGACGCCACCGATATCAACGACCCAGATTACAGTCCTTTCATTAAGTGCAACTGCAGCTTCAACGGCGGTTCCACCTGCTATATCACTCAGCTGTACTCCCTCCCCTATCATTCTTTTTTTTTCATGCAAGTGCTTGTATTCATATATGTAGTTCAGACTTACGATTCGAATTTCATAGGCAATAAGAATTATGGAGCTAATTATGATCATGACTCGGACAAGCTTCACTTACGCAGGAAAGTTTCTGATCCGACTTCTAGTGTTAGTGGTACAATTCCAGAGGAGCTATGGAGCCTCACCCATCTGACCAATCTGTACTGTATCTTTCTTTCCTTAGCACCTCCGCCTCTGCTCGACTTTTCTTTGAATTAGTTGTTTTATTGTGCATTGGTTTCTCTGTCGTTTTGATTTTATCCTGTTTGCCCTAGTTTGAGCGTTTGTTTGATACATCAAATGCAGGAATTTGTCCAAAAATGTCTTGACAGGCCCCCTTTCCCCATCCATCGGCAATCTGACGCAGATGCAGTACCTGTAAATCTTTGCTCCTTCTATTCTATTCCTTGGGGTCAAACTGATTGGATTAATACTATGTTTTTTCCATCTTTTCCTTTTTGGTTTACTTCGTTATTATCATGCTTGACTCATCTGTTCCAGGGATCTCAGTATCAATGCGTTGACAGGGATTCTTCCCAAGGAGCTTGGAATGCTTTCCAATTTGATAACCCTGTAAATATACTGATCCTTAATTTTGTGATAGTTTGATTCGGCTTCTAAATGAATGACAGCACCTGCAAATGACTGGAACTTGCTTATAGTACCTGAAATCTTTTGAACTAATACTGGCATGTGCTTTCCTGTGCTGTTTGAAACCCGGGTCTAAAATATGATGCCCAGAATGATGTTCACTAGAAGTGCTTTTTTGTAGTGGATAATGCATCGTGAAAGATTGTAAGAGATACAATTCAGAAGACCTATTTCTACATTTTGACAATGCCACTCTCACTAGAAGAGTCACTTGAAAAATAGAATATATTAAGTTGCACCTAATCAGTCATTTTTTTCCCAAAATGATCTGCTTTCCCTGCTGATTTTGCTTGGTTTGATTGTGTTCTATATAATTTTGGACCATATTTCAGATAAATGTGAAAAGATGGTCCCTTGAAAATGCAGTATCCATTTCCTCACTAAACAAGAGTGTTATGTCTGTCAATACTGCAGGAATTTCAGGATAAATAGGTTTTCCGGTCATTTTCCTTCGGAGCTTGGAAACTTAACAAAATTGGAGAAACTGTGGGTCCTAGTACTATCTCTGCATTCAATATGTGTATAGCATTTAGTCTGAAGTAGTTGTAAAAACATCATTGAAAATAGTTTATCAGTGTTTCCTGAAACTGTGGATCCTAGTACTATAGCAATAGAAAGTGATTGAAGGTAGTGAAAACAAAGTTTACATGGTTCTCATTTTCCTTTTCCCCTTATTTATATTGACAGTGATAAGTTGTTGGAACCATATAGAGATAAGTAAACATTTTAAGATTCCAACATTTTAAATGTTAGCACATCACGATTCTTCCTCTATAATATATTACATCTTGTTTTCTTTCAAGTAATGTCTAATATTTTTGAAAGTTTCTTGAAGGCCTTAAAGTACAGACAAGTGTAACAACTTTTCTATGCAGTTATATTGATAGTGCTGGTGTTAGTGGCCCATTTCCTTCAACATTTGCCCATCTTCGAAGGCTAAATGAACTGTGAGACATTTCTAATGTATTATCCTTTGAGCATTTGTAAATGGGAACAAAATATGTTTATAGTTAACAAAGAGTAATATTTCTTTTGCTGACAGATTGGCAACCGACAATGAACTCACTGGTCCAATACCAGATTTTATTGGCAGTTGGACACAACTTACTCACTTGTAAGATAACACTTTCAATTTTCATGTGTGTAATATTTTTGCCTCGCTATTTGAGTTGTGGATTCACACTTTCTTTTTTAACTAGTTCAATCTATAAATTACCCCTGTTTTTGAGATTCATATGTTTCACCAATGTTTTTTTTCTTTCTATTTCTTACTTTCAAAAAATTGAATTCCAGGTCTCTTGTTGGAAATTCATTTGAAGGTCCCATCCCATTATCGTTTTCAACATTGACATCTCTGACTGATTTGTGAGTGTGATGACTTCTACCTTCTCTTTGATTTAGTTCATTATGAAAACCTCATTTAGTATTTTGTCTCTATATCTATGTGTAGGAGAATAGGGGGCGTGTTGAATGGGAGCTCTTCACTAGAATTTATAAAGGATATGAGGAATCTTACAATTCTGTAAGATAATGATTTTAGCTTGTCCTGTAGTTTTCCTTCACATTTTAGCAACTATGAGCTATACTATAATTTGGCTTTGCCTCCTTTGTTGTAGGATATTGAGGAATAACAATATTTCAGGCTTTATTCCATCCACAATTGGAGAGTACTCAGGTTTAACTCTCCTGTGAGTGATTCTTCTTATGTTTGACATGATTAACATGAATGTGGTTTATCTAAGCTCCAAACCAATCATATCTGGTTAAAAATGGAGTCCTCTGTTGTTTTGGCCATCTAGTTCTTTCTTGTTCAGGTCATAAAAAAAAACAAAATCTTCTCTAAAACCATAAATCTATATACTTCAATTGCTTTGAAGATCATTCTCTCTCAATCTATCTTCAACCCCTCAAACATGTTCTGAACATTTATTATTAATATGGATTCTTTTAAAGCATGCTGCCATCTTTCTTTCTTGCCAGGGATTTGAGCTTCAACAACTTATACGGACAGATTCCAAATTCCCTCTTTGAATTGAAGTCACTATCTTTCTTGTAATATTTTTTCTCTTATCTTATGTACTTATCCTTCTCATTGCCCAAAGATTTATTATGATGAAGTCTGAGCTTACCACGTCATTTCTCAGGTTTCTTGGAAATAACAGCTTGAATGGTACCCTTCCTGTACAAAAAAGCTCATCTTTGAATAGTATGTAAGTGCAGCAAAGTTACGCTCTATATTAGTGCATTATAGAGTTGTCAGAAAGTCTCCTTTTCTATTTTCTTTATTCGTGTTCAGATTGGGATCTGTCTACTTCTGGTTATTTGCCAAAAGGAATGTATATACAATGGGGGAAAGAAAGTACATGAATATGGTAGTGTCATACTAGCATGGTTATTGTATGCCTGTTATCTCTCTTATTCTGCTGTGTTTGCAGAGATCTTTCATATAATTTTCTAACAGGGAGCTTTCCTTCATGGGTCAGCAGTCAAAATAACATAAGCTTGTAAGTCACAATCATGCTTAATGGGTGTTAATTTATTCATAGTCTTAGCATGAACTTGTATGATTGTGTCAGCTTTTGGCTCCTCGGAAATGATGTTCCAAGAGAACATTATTTTTCATACAGCTTTTTATGCTACATTTTCTTTGCCTTGCGCTTCTCTTGTATCAAGGAAAATATGTAGGATGTCCACATATACAACTTTTGAGCTGTGAATATAAAAGCCTGGGTAGAGGTGGCAGATAGGCCATTAAAGTGACAGAAGGTTGCATGCATGCCCAAAATTTTGGCTACCAATCCTAAATCCAGTTATAAGGCATGCATCATACACCAACTCCCTATACAATTTTACAACTTCTTTAGGAAACCATTTTAAGACTTATTTAGGAAGCGTTGAAGTATTATGTTATATTGTTAGTATAATATTTTACTTAGTTATGATATATTATATAATTTTATTAGTTAAAATTAAAAAAAATCCACCCTATTCTCACTTTCGACAGCCAACCGTCCTCACCCTTTAATTTTCATTTTTATGTTTGTTGTCATGTAGGACTGAGATGACACAATTTATTATGCGGTAGTCCACGCCATTTTTTATGCCAAATCAACAAATTTTAACGGAATTTAGAAATTGGCACTAGTATGGTAGAAGTAAACTTTTGACACTTAATAGACGCTGAACTTAAGTGATATATTTGCCAAGCTTTTGACATTTCGTGTAGTTTTTCCCCAAAAAAAACATTCAGGTAGATTTTGAATTGTATGCAGTTTAGAATGATGTGAACTCACAGTGAGAACTTTATTGGTGAATTTTGCAGGAATCTAGTTGGTAATAACTTCACAATGATAAATGGAAACTTCAGGTGATTCTCTTGATTACTATTGTGAGACTATGACCACTTAATTATATTGGGACTTGGCCGCTTCAGATGTTTATTTGGATGACCTCCATAACTTGTGCAGCTGCATGAAGCCATTTTTATCTTTTTGGCATGAAACTATGACCACCCGAGTTTAGTTATACATCAATTATCTAGAAATTACTTCCTATCTTCACTGAAAGATCAAAATTTCCAATTGTTATGATATGATATTGGGATATTAAGGAATGACATCTGAAAATGTAGATATTATTCTTTTATTTTAGTAGATTACGTTTTATTGAGCCACGAGGTCTAGGCACATGGCAAGTGTTAGTCATGTCATCACTTAAGGAGGCCATGACTCTTGAGATCCCAAGAATCTCTCATCAAAAGTTTCAAAGAAATGATCCTGCTTTATATGAAATTGAAAAATATTATGTTTTTATCTTAAAGTTTAGGTATCAAATGGATTTCATCTCCTATAAACTCATTCCATGCTAAAATAAAATAAATCGTGGTTTACACTCCCTTTGTTTGGCATTTGGGTCACCAAATCTCTATTGTCTTCTCACCATTCTTGTGCCTCCTTAATTTATTTTCAACATCTATAAAATAAAAAAAATCTACTAATATTCTACTTTCTTAATTGATGGTTTATGTAATTTATATTTGTTGCATTAAGTAAAATGCCCCCTGAGTTGTGTTATAGGAAGGCCCGTTGCTGCATTTCAAATAAAGCAAAAGATGATTGAGCCAGCCTTTTCCTTTGCCAGTTACTAGGCTTGTCATTTTATTCTGATATTGATTCCTTTGAGTCTATCATCTATAGCTGACCGGTTTTCCTATTTTCATGAAGTAATCTCCCTTCAGGGTTAAATTGTCTTCAGAGGAACTTTCCTTGCCATCGAGAAAATCCAAATGGTAATTTTAACTCTATGCTCTCTTTCATTATCTTATGTAATTTATCTCTTGTTATGGTTTATAAAAGAATTTTGGCGTGAAATTAGCTTTTGGAACCGATGCTGCATATATTTGTTTGATTGATATGCCTGAATATGTGGGGAGAAACATGAAAGTTGGTTGATTCAGATGTTGCACAGTGTTGATTTTAATGTGCTATTGTTCATATCCATTGGAGAATACCTAGAAATGAAGCTCCTTTGCGTAAGAATAATGCACCTTCATGATAATAGGACTTATTGATATGTTCTTTATGTTTATTCTTAGACAATGGATTTGCAATCAAATGTGGTGGCCGGGAAATGAAGTCTTCTCATGGTATCGTCTATGAGAGGGATAATAGCACTCTTGGTCAAGCTACATATTATGTGGCTGATTCACAGAGATGGGCAGTAAGCAATAGTGGATATTTTACTGATGAAAACAATCCAAGCTATATATTTACTTCCCAATCGCAATTCACAAGCACATTAGACCCAGAATTTTATCAGACTTCACGAATCTCCACTTCATCTTTGCGGTATTATGGATTGGGGCTGCAAAATGGGAACTACACGGTAAACCTCCAGTTTGCAGAATCAGTACTCACAAACGCCAATTGGGGAAGCCATGGCAGGCGTGTCTTTGATATTTACATACAAGGGAATATTGAAGCTAAGGATTTTGATATTCGAAAAGAAGCTGGAGGAAAGTCTCTGGTAGCTGTTGTAAAGACTTTCAATGCTGTAGTGAAAGATAACTACATCGAAATTCATCTCTTTTGGGCTGGGAAAGGGACTTGTTCTTTCTCTGGCTATGGTCCATGTGGCCCTATCATTTCTGCCATTAGTACAACTCTTAATCCCATTCCTGGCATCAGTAACAATCATCCATTCACCTATAAGAAGAAACAGACTGGATTAATAGTTGGCATTCTCATTGTTGTTGCATCTGTAGGCTTTCTGGCAGCTCTGGTACTCTTTCTTGTTGGAAGAAAGAAACTCTGTCATGCATATGAAGACGAAGAGTTACTGAGAGTAGATACTAGACTTGACACTTTCAGTTATGCAGAGCTCAAGGTAGCTACAGATGAATTTAGTACAGATAACAAGCTTGGAGAAGGAGGGTTTGGCCCTGTGTTTAAAGGGACTCTTGATGATGGGCGAGTAATTGCAGTGAAGCACTTGTCTTTGACATCACATCAAGGGAGAAACCAATTCGTGACAGAGATAGAAACAATATCTGCTGTTCAACATCTTAACCTTGTTAAACTCTATGGGTGTTGCATTGAAGGTGACAAACGGCTCATTGTTTATGAATATCTTGAAAATAAGAGCCTGGATCAAGCTCTATATGGTATGACTCTTTCTGTATCTCTCTTTTTTTAGTGACTGAGAAGTGAAACTCACTGATAATATATGGCAGGGCAAAAATGTTTGAATCTTGGTTGGTCCACCCGCTATGCGATTTGCTTGGGCATAGCAAAGGGTTTGGCTTATCTCCATGAAGAGTCCAGACTCCGAATTGTTCATAGAGATGTAAAGGCAAGCAACATTTTGCTGGACTGCAATCTCACACCTAAAATATCTGATTTTGGTCTAGCGAAACTCTATGTTGATAAGAAGACCCATATAAGCACCAACATTGCCGGGACATAGTAAGAATTAGTCTCTACCCCCTCCTTTTTCAATCTTACTTATATTCATCTATAGACTGAATTATATTCCCTTTTCTTCCTCCTGTAAAAAAATTTAGTGGTTATCTTGCTCCTGAGTATGCTATGCGAGGCCACCTTACAGAGAAAGCCGATGTCTTTGCTTTTGGAGTGGTGGCACTAGAGGTGCTGAGTGGGAGGCCAAATACTGACAAGAGCTTGATGAAACACAAGGTCTATCTGCTAGAATGGGTATGAGCTTAACTCCCTCACACATCAATTCTCCCATAGAACTCGTAGTTGATTATTCCTCTTACCTATTACTAAAAGAAAAATGGTGGGCTCATTGAATTATTTCAACATTTGTAAGCTATCTTATACTTTCATGTTGAATTATTACCTTGGATTAAATATTGATTGTCCTGCGGATGCTCCATTTGATGAGAATACTCTGCCAAATTTTGAATCATCCACTATATATGTGCAATGTTGGTTAGATGTTATGGTCCATTGGAGTTTGAATATCAAACCTTTACAGCAGTGATGATTATCTGAAAGCAGTTACCTTTTCTTCTTTTCTCATATAAAAATATGTGAAATTATATATCTTCGTGATCAAAACTCGCAGGCCATGATGATCTTTACCTTTCTTCTGGGTCCAACATTTCCCATTTCAGAAGGCTAATAATATTGCCTTGCACATGGAGAAAGCACGCATTCCATTCCATTTCATGTCTTGACCCTTTTGTCTCTCTTTTTCTTTTGATTCTCAGGCGTGGAATCTGTACGAGGAAAAGAGAGAAATCGAGCTAGTCGACCCACGGCTATCAGATTTCAACGAGGAGGAGGTGAAACGTGTAATTGGTATAGCTCTACTGTGCACCCAGACATCACCAAGGATGCGACCTGCCATGTCTCGTGTAGTATCAATGCTGGTGGGGGATATTGAAGTGAGCTCTGTAACCACCAGGCCAGAATACTTTACCGAATGTAATTATACAGATGAAAGCATCACGGCGGGATCCAGCAAAAACATGCCGCCTTCCTCGACCACCTCCACGACAGGGTATCAACTGTTCATGACCGAAATACTCGGCCAGGGTAGGTGAACCGGAGCTTATGGTTGGACAGGTGCTAGTACTGGCAATTCACCTGGCCAAGCGCTTGGGTTTTCCTTTCTGCTCGTTCAAGAACTTGTTTGCTGCTTTCAATGTCCCATATGAACTTAAGAATTTCTATTTATTATAGTTTTAAAGTGAAAGTCATCTATTAATGGATGTGTATGTGAGGACTGAATAAACCTAATAAAGAAGAAAGTATTGTTATTAGAGAATATTATGGGTAAATAGTTATACGTATTTATTTAAGACAGGTGATAATAATAGGTATTTATTTTACTCCATTTGGAATTTTAATTCTCACGTAGTAATAACAATAATACATTCCAACCAGCTTTTAGGCAAAAAATGCATCAAATTACTAGTCAAATATCCTCAAGTGCAAAAAAAAAACTAGTCAATGGCTCTTTCCAATGCCCCAAATTTTGATTTAACGAATGATGAATTTAATTTGAAAGAGGATTAAACTGGCTTAAATAATGACAAAATTAATGTAAAAAATAATTAAATTGTTGTAAAATAGAATAAAATTAATATAAATAATAAAAAAATTAACCAAAATAATATATAAATGGAAAAGATGATTTAATTTTACAATTTCTTATAAAAAAAAGGAAAGAGCTCATCTCTTCCACACTCGCTCACTCTCTGCCGTTCTCTCTCTCTCTTCCTTCCTCTCATATCGTTGAGTTTCTGAATCGGAACCCTGAAAGAGAGTTCGAAGATGGTCTCCAGGTCTAAAGCCAGACGATTACTATATCCTGCAACTCACCATCTCCGCAACGCCGCCGCCTCCATCATCTTCCTCCTCAGCTTTGTTTTTGCAGTTCGTTCCCAGAATCCAATTCAACCCACAACCGATACTTCTGAAGGTACTTATAAATAAATATACATACGTATATATATCCACTTCCAAGGGAAATTTCGACTTCTTACCACTTAAACGGTCTCTTTTATCATCCGCTAGGCTAAATCATCAAATAATATACAAATATTTACACAATAATTTAATTTTTACCTAAATATTTTATTTAACAGAATTGATGAACTATTATTTTAATGATTGTTCAATTAAAAAAATCTATAATGATTCAAATTACACACTTTTTTTTATCGATTACCTATTTTTTTATCAAGAGAATATATTTAAACTGTGATATTAATATAAAGTTTTTTTACTTAGATGGAGCAAAAATAAAATGTTGCACTTAAATTAACCAAATATAGATATTTATACATTATTTAAAAATTTAGACATATTTTTAATATTTAAAATTTTATCTTAATTATCCACCCATCTAAGATTTTTACTATTTTTTAATCATAAACCGTGTTGAAATTTCATGGATGATGTTGAGATGAAGGGTGGAAGTTTTGAGGTGGGCCCGCCACTGAATGATACTCCTCTCTCCATTTTTTGGAAGAATTTTCTATTGTTTTATGCCTCCTTTTTGCGTACACTATTATTATAAATATATATTATAATTATTTATATGGTTATTGTGAGTGGGGGTGTCTTAAATAGGGTGGACCTGCCTGGTAAGTTAGCGTCAATTGCTGTCTATATCTTCTTCTTCAACGTTTTGAAATAGTGAGATTTTTTTTGTAGCATTTTCAAAATTATAAATCACTATAATACTTTCCATCTACTTCAAATTTAATTCAACGATTTGTGATTACTATTACGAAAAGTCAAGGTTTTTTTCATATTGGAGTGAAGTCAAATATGAGATGGGTCCAACCTTTAGAAAATATAATTATTTTTACATAAATTAAACGAGTGGTATAAAAATTTTTATTGACATTTTGACAGCAAAACTTTGAAAAAATCACTTTTGGTACTAAAAGATTTAAGAATATTACACATAACTAAACATAATTGTAATATAAATTATATGATAAAATATGTATAAAAATATATTATATATAAGAAAAAAATATATTAGTAAATATATTATTTATTAATATATAATCTTATATAAATTGTGTTAACAAAAATATATTTATATTAATAAAATATGTCAAAATATTAATATAATTTTATTTAATAATATATAAAATATTAAAATTTATAATATATTATTTATTACATAAAAATTATTTATTAATATTGTTTAACATATATTATATGATATATATTAATAATATTGAATAATTTTATTTTCTCATATTTTTATATATATAATGAAATAGATTATATTTATATAAGAAAAAAATAAAAAAATATTTATATAATTTTAAAGTCTAAATTTCAATAGTGATATCAAATATTTTGTAAAATGATAAAAATATAATTTATAATATCAACCCAATCAATTGGCTATTGCAAATTGTGTTTCCATCGTGTGGACATTTAAAATTGTTGACGTGGCAATGATTTTTGTTAATAGATAATAATTTATCAGTGTCATTTTAATATTTTAAAATATTTTTTTTCAAAATATTTATTAGAAAAAAGGGAACTGATGGTTGGATGGAGATAATTCATTACTTCCAGGTAAATGGGAAAGTAGACCCAAAGAAAAATGGCTTCGGATAAACAAACTGTTGGTTTCTCTTTTTTTATTCTTGCACAATAGCAGGGGCGGGGAGTAAACATATAACTTTTAAAAATGAATCCTGCCGGTAAATCTTGATGCAGCACGCGCTCTGAATACAATATTCCAGAAATGGGGGATACAGGCACCTGCCAGTCAGTGGAACATCAGCGGCGAGCTGTGCTCCGGCGTCGCTGTCGACCAAGGCACCCAACTCTCCGATCCAGACAAAAATCCTCTCATCAAGTGCGACTGCAAATTCAATGATAGCTCTATCTGCCATATTACTGCGCTGTAATCACTGCTCTCCCTCTCTCCATAATATATCTAATCTGATGTGAGATTGAAAGGGATTTTGGGTGAATTCCTCGTTTTCTGACATAAGGGAAATTTTTGAGCCGCTACTCTTCGACACTGGCAGTCATCCACAGGTCATCCTGTACTCAAATCAGTAAATGGTAGAATAGTTATACTATGAATCTATTGTGCAGCAATAGAATTTATGAAATTAGTGGAGTGGTGATTAACTGACAATTAGTTGTGCGTTGTTTTCACTGCATTACTCCCTAGATGACGACGGCTACATGTTACATTCTAGTGGCACAATTTGCAGGATATAATCACTTACAATTTTACATCTTATCACTTTGTTTTGGAGTACTGAGGCAGACACCATGATTATTGCAGGAAGGTTTTCAAAATGAGTGTCACTGGTCCAATCCCAGATGAGTTATGGAGTCTGACTTATTTGAATGATCTGTATGTACTCCCCACTACCCTATTCGTCCATTAGCTCCATTTTCCTTAACATTTCCTAGTCATTTTGGTTTTGCTGGATCTACTATGAACTTTATTTGTATCTTTGGTATTTCATGCAGGAATTTGGGAAATAATGTTTTGACCGGTCACATTTCTTCATCCATCCGCAATCTAAGCCGGATGCAGTGGCTGTGAGCATAAATTTTGGCTATTTATTTCCTCCCAAGAAAAAAATAAAATTGCCTTTTTTTTCACCTTGGTCGATTTACATATTGCAGGAATTTTGGTGTCAATGCACTATCGGGGGAGATTCCCAAGGAACTTGGAACGCTTTCAAATCTGTTAACACTGTAAATTTCATGATTTATGATTTTCTTGTCTTTAGATAAATGATGGCACCTGCATATCGTGCATACTTCCTTTATGATACTTGAAATTATTGATTTAAAATTAAGAACTTAATATTTGGTAAATACAAATATTGTCTATTATAGATTTTCAAATCTTTAAGTTCTAGGTTGCTGATTCTGATTGGCTTGTCCATGATATATAGTCTTCTAGGTGCTATATGGATCAACAAGAAGACAAAGTGTTATGTACACAATATCCATTTCCTTGGAGAATAACAGGCTTATCTCCCAATGTGACAGGGGCTTAGGAGCAAACAACTTCTTTGGCTCGCTGCCTCCGGAGCTTGGGAACTTACCTAATTTGGAGGAACTGTATTTCCTATCACCTTTTTTTTTCTTATTTTTTTTGCATTTCCACGTATTGCTTTAACCTTTAATTTAAATACTACTATTCTCATCGACATTTAACTGAAAATAGTTGAAAGAGAACAACCAATAAATCAAAAGAGTCTGATTATAGTCAAAGAATGTTATTGTTCACGCCCAACCCTTTATCCTAGTCTTACAAACTGCAGTAGAATATTAGTACCTGAGACTGATATCTGCGTGTTCTTGATATCTTGCATCCCCTTAGCTTGTAAGAATGATCTCAAAGATGTAGAAATAGAACGTGACATGCATGGCGACATTTTTATGCAGCTACGTTTCTAGTTGTGGGATTAGTGGTACACTCCCTTCCACATTTGCCAATCTTCGAAACCTGCAAATACTGTGAGACATTTCCACTGTATTGTTTTCATCTATCTTTTTTTAATAGGAAATAAATTTGATATTTCCTGAAAGGGGATATTTCTGTCTTGTAGGCGGGCACAAGACAATGAACTCAATGGCCCAATACCAGATTTTATAGGCAATTTGCCATCGCTTAAACAATTGTAAGACAACCCTCTTCAATCTTCCTTGTGTATTTCCCACTCGTCAATGTTTGTTTTATTTTCTTAGTTCTAATCTGAAAAGCTTGTTCCAGATTTCTCCATGGAAATGCATTTGATGGTCCCATCCCATCATCACTTTCAACATTAGTATCTTTGAGCGATCTGTGAGTATGACAATTGGTGACCATCTCCATATGGTTCATAATGAAAAACTCACTATATCCTTTTTGACCTTGGTGTAGGAGAATAAGCGGTGTATTGAATGGGAGCTCTTCACTAGAATTTATCAAGAACATGAGGAACCTCTCGATCTTGTAAGATATGCCGATGGTTCATCTAGCAACTCAATCTGGAGAAAATTTTGATGCATTGGATATTAAATTCCCATCTAAGATAAAGAGGTGTATGCAAATATCCAATACACACTGGATATTAAATTCCCGACTAAGATAAAGATTAACTAAGCTAATAATCAATTAATAGATACCATTTAAATATTACTTAAAAAAGTTACTAACTAAAATTTAAGATTTAATTATTACTTTTATTAAGAGTATTTTTCTTCTATTTTTTTCCCCATGTCTTTCCACTTTTTTTGGTGATTGTATAGTGAACGTGGTTTTGTCTGACCCCCTTGATACAGGATATTGAGGAACAACAACATTACTGGGCCTATTCCATCCACAATTGGAGAATTGTCGAGCTTAAATCTACTGTGGGTGAATATTTTTAGATAGAAAATTATTTATAAAATCGTATAATATTTGATATTCCCTCATATCATATGATTTGTTTAGAACTTAAAAATATTATATTTAAATTTCCATCATAATCTCAGCAAGTCTGACTCCCTTAAAGAAAACTCTCTCAAGTGTTAATGTGGCATTTTATTATTGAAATGTACCAATTTGGACAAAAATTGACCATAATTAGGATATCCCTAACTTTTTATTGTTAAAATTTGGTGCTGTTAGCCAAAAAACATATGGAAGTTTACCCGTTTATGTTTATAGTCTAAACTTTGTTTTTTAACCTATTAGAGTGCACATTCTCTTTGTCATCATAGCTTGTTGTCAAACTTGGAGTTGAAATGACAAAATTTTAATGGTTAATTAGAAAAAATGTCTATTTATTATACTCTCAAATTCCATCTTTAGCCTGCTCAAATCATCTAGGCATATGGTAAAGTGAATTCAATTTATAGCTATGTGACATTGTTTCATTTTGTCTCCACATGTACCAGGGATTTGAGCTTCAACAACTTGAATGGACAAATTCCATATTCTCTCTTTAATATGGCTTCGCTGTCGTTTTTGTAATACCTTTCTCCCATCTAATATTCCCGTGTCTCTCATTGCAAAGAACAAATATATCAAGGAGTTTGAACTTAGCCCCCTTTCTCAGGTTTCTGGGGAATAATAGTTTGAATGGAAACCTTCCAACACAGAAAAGCTCGAACTTGGTCAACATGTAAGTGAAATTAAGTTTTGTTGTATATATTGTATTACATAGAGCTGTCATCTAGTTCCCTTTGCTAATATAGTTGATCTTATAGTTATGGACAAATATTGCCAATCTTATTATTTCGTGTTCAGGTTAGAAACTCTCTACTTCTGATTATTAGTATGTTGACTATATTTTGAAAGAAAATAAGATGCATGGAAGTATATGAAGCATTAACACTAGAATTTATAAGGATGCTTGAAAGTTTGCTTTCTCACTCTATCTACTTGTGCTAGGGTAGCTTTTTCTGCTCCCCTTTAGATATTTTTGAGACTTTCTTATGCAGCCCTCTAGCTCCACAGGCTTCACGTATCTATGTCGAGGAGAAAAGCAATAAGGAGAATTAACTTTTTCTTTCGATAATATGCATCTAATATTTCTTATTCTACTATGCTTGCAGAGATTTATCGTACAATTTCCTCACTGGGAGTTTTCCCTCTTGGGTCAGCAATGAAGAAAACTTAAACCTGTATGTTGTTGATGCTTAACGGTGATTTATAAATCCTAAAAAACTTAAACCTGTATGTTGTTGATGCTTAACGGTGATTTATAAACTGCACGCTGTAGCATGAATTCGAATCAGATTCTGGCGCCTTAGGATTGATGCTGCTGCAAGAGACCATTAGCGTTCACTATGTTTTCATAGCAACTGCAAAACGCTTACTCTTTGTAGCTTTTTATTCATTTCGTGTGGAGAATGATGTGATTCACATTGAGACCTTTGTTATTGAATTTGCAGGAATCTGGTTGGTAATAACTTCACAGTACTAAATGCTAAAAGCGGGTAATTTCTTTTATTACTTATTTTCTGGATAAATTAAATTGATAATCCTAAAAATTTAGAAAAGGTGACATTTTGTATCAAATGTTTTAAAATATTCATTTGATACACAAAGAAGGTTTATTATTGAATTCCCATTTTTTGAAATTTTCTTGAATTTTCCATTTTTTACTTCCTTCCCTTGACAGAAGGTGCAGTGTACAGTTTCACTCTGGGTACACTTTTTTTTTCTGCTTAGATAGAATGCTTATGCATAATGCCTTAACAAACTTTGTAAGACTCGTTTCATTTCATTTACTCTCCATCACTAAGAAGCAGTGCCTCATGTAAGTGCTAAAAATTAAAAAAAAAAACAACCTAGTGCTTTTTCTTTCATTTCTATGACTTTTTTGTCAACTTTCTCTTCTCTAAGTCTTCCATTTCTATGAATGATTATATGGAATTTGATGCATTTGTCTTCTTCACCTAATTGACTTTCTCATTTTTATGAAGTGTTCCACCAGGATTAATTTGTCTTCAGCGGAACTTTCCCTGCCATCGAGGAAATCCAATTTGTAAGTGTAACTACAATCTCTTATCATTTCATGTAAATGCTGTACATTTGAAGGATAAATCATGCAATAAACTACTTTTTCCAATTATAATAAGAAATCTACAAAATAAAATACTATATTATTGTGGCACTAATTCACTGTTAGATGGTAAAGCAGGACCTGAATATCCTAAATAATTTCCCTTCAAAGGCCTATTCAATATGTAGAGTATGCTTGAACAAATTGCTCGAATGGTTTGCCAGGGAGATGTAGCCAGAAGTGGACTTACACTGGAATAGTCAACTTGTATCTTCTCTGATACTTAAACTGGAAAAAAATATTATATCTCAAAACGATAGGATAAAAGGAAAAGGGTTAATACACAGAACACGCTGGAAATGAATCTCCTTGATTTGTCTAATTTTGTACTTCAAGAAATAGTACACTTTCAATAGCTCTCTTTCAATACCAAATACTTCATGATGTCCGTCTCTTCTCTGTGTTCTTCAGATTCTAGCTTTGCTATCAACTGTGGTGGGCCAGAGATCAAGTCTTCTAGCGGCACCGCGTACGAGAGAGATAATACCTCTCTTGGTCCAGCTACGTACTATATGACCGATACACAGAGGTGGGCTGTGAGTAATGGTGGATATTTCATGGGTAGCACATACCCAAGTTATATATCTATTTCACAATCAACCTTTACGAACACCTCAGACTCAGAGTTGTATCAGACTGCACGAATCTCCGCATCATCTCTCCGGTATTATGGACTGGGACTTGAGAATGGGAACTACACTGTGAGCCTGGAGTTTGCAGAAACAATAATCACAAGCTCCAATTGGCAAAGTCGTGGCAGGCGTATATTTGATATTTATATACAAGGGACAATTGTAGCCAAGAATTTTGATATTCAAAAAGAGGCGGGAGGAGTCTCTTTTAAAGCTGTCGTAAAGAATTATCGTGCTTCAGTGACAGAAAACTACCTTGAAATTCATCTCTTCTGGGCTGGGAAAGGGACCAACAGTGTCCCTGTTCAAGCTATCTACGGGCCTACTATTTCTGCCATCAGCACAACTCCGAACTTCATTCCTACAGTCAACAACAGACTACAAGGCACCAGTGAGAAGAATCATACAAGATTAATAGTTGGCCTTGTCATCGGTGTTGCAGTTGGGGGCTTTCTGGCAACTTTCTTGGTACTCCTCATTGTTCGGAGTAAGAAGCATAAACGTGCATATGAAGGTAGAGTGCTACTATGAAATATACGGTCGAACATATACTTTGATTTATGCAAAGTTTCAAGCTACTATAGATGAATTAGCCTTGTTAAGAAATTTGGAGAGGAAGGTTTTGGCCCAGGGTTCACGGGAGGCTCAATGATGATGGGAGAATAATTAGAATGAAGTACCTATCTTTGACATCAATTTAAGGGGAAAACCAACATGTGACAGAGAGCAAGAAACACTGACAAATCTTCCATGGAAGAAAGAATTCGTGCCTCTCCATTTTTATTCGATATCTACCTTACTTATAGTATATCATGTGAGAATCTCTCTCTTCATAATTTGCTTAACTTTAAGCAAATTCTAATCAGTTTTAGGGACGAAGAGCATGTTATGAATGTACCCTTTGTCTGTTCTCCCCGTCACTTGATAAGCATAAAATGTTATCTTTGCGTTCTTTAATGGATAAGTCCCTTTAAGATGAGTGAACTTTTAGCTCCTTTTTCTAGGTGCCACTCTCTCTTTCCCATTATGATATAGCTTTAAGTAGATCGTTTGAGTTTACTCCATATTTTAATACAGACCCTCACTATTTCTCCAGGTTGCCCATCCTTCAGAAGGTACAGCTCTTGCTCTGTGATGTATGAAGGTAACTCCTCTTGCTGATGTATTTTATTCAGGGATTTGAGAAACACATCATGCAGTCAAAGTCCTATTTATATTATATTGGGAAGCTATCCTAAGCCATTATCATCACATAAAAATTCTCTCAATTATTCTCTATTTATATAAATCTTGTACCGACAGCAGAGCCAATGAATCTTCCACACCCAGTTACAAAGAAGTTTCTAATAGAGTGAGGCGTTCAAGTGATTCGTGTGCTCAAGATGGAGTCAGAAGACACAATCAAATCTCAGCCTTTGAAGCTTAACAAGATGGTATTCAAGCCAATTGTTCAACTTTTGAAGACAATAAGTTTAAAAGATATTATTAGGTTACGACCTATGAAGGAATATGTGCAAAAGTCAATTTTCTATTGTAATGCTGAAAAAGAAAATACCGTAAGGGGCTCTCAAAGCCCGGACTTGATTGTAAGAAAACTGATACAAATTATGGCCTAATTGATATAAAAGATGTCAGACTTAATATAAAGAAGAATGAAAATTATGTAAGGGGTGATGAAAATTGTTGTAATGGATCACAAAATTGATGTAAAATGAGATTAAATTATTGTAAAAATCATGAAAATAATCAGACTAATTGTCCCCTCCAACCCCTCAATAAATGTAAATGCATTTTTTATTATTATTATTTTAATAATACTTGAAGCCCTATTCATTTCCTTACAAATTACTTGGCATATTTCTTTAATAGGTTTATTCAGTCCTGACATACACATCCATTAATAGATAAGAGCTCGAATATCTTATCTAAGGCTACTACAAATTATGCAAAAGGAAAGGCAGCAAACAAGCTCTTGAACGAGCAGAAAGGAAAGCCCAATCTCTTGGCCAGGTGAATCGCGAGTACTAGCACCTGTACTGTCCAACGTTACGCTGCGGTTCACCTACCCTGACCGAGTATTTCGCTCACGAACAGTGGATACCCTGTCGTGGAGGTGGTCGGGGTCGGCGGCGTGTTTTTGCTGGTCCCCGTCGTGATGCTTTCATCTGTATAATTACATTCCGTAAAGTATTCTGGCCTGATGGTTACAGAGCTCACTTCAGTATCCCCCACCAGCATTGATACTACACGAGACATGGCAGGTCGCATCCTCGGTGATGTCTGGGTGCACAATAGAGCTATACCAATTATACGTTTCACCTCCTCCTCGTTGAAATCTGATAGCCTTGGGTCGACCAGCTCGATTTCTCTGTTTTCGTCGTGCAAATTCCACACCTGAGAATCAAAAGAAGGAAAAGAAAAAGAGAGATAAAAGGGTCAAGAGATGAAATGGAATGCGTGCTTTCTCCATGTGCAAGGCAATATTATTAGACTTCTGAAATGGGAAATGTTGGACCCAAAAGAAAGGTAACGGTTATCAGTTTTGTCTGTCATGGGCTGCGGGTTTTGATCACGAAGATATATAATTTCATTTACACATAAGGCTATTTTTATATGAGAAAAGAAGAAAAGGGAACTGCTTTCAGATAATCATCACTGCTGTAAAGGTTTGATATTCAAACTCCAATGGAACATAACATCTAACCAACATTGCACATATATAGCAGAGGATTCAAAATTTGGCAGAGTATTCTCATCAAATGATGCATGGGCAGGATCATCAATATTTAATCCAAGGTAATAATTCAACATGAAAGTATAAGATAGCTTACAAATGCTGAAATAATTCAATGAACCCACCATTTTTCTTTTAGTAATAGGTAAGAAGAATAATCAACTACGAGTTAAAGGGGAGAATTGATGTGTGAGGGAGTTAAGCTCGTACCCATTCTAGCAGATAGACTTTGTGTTTCATCAAGCTCTTGTCAGTATTTGGCCTCCCACTCAGCACCTCTAGTGCCACCACTCCAAAAGCAAAGACATCGGCTTTCTCTGTAAGGTGGCCTCGCATAGCATACTCAGGAGCAAGATAACCACTAAATTTTTTTACAGGAGGAAGAAAAGGGAATATAATTCAGTCTCTAGATGAATATAAGTAAGATTGAAAAAGGAGGGGGCAGAGACTAATTCTTACTATGTCCCGGCAATGTGGGTGCTTATATGGGTCTTCTTATCAACATAGAGTTTCGCTAGACCAAAATCAGATATTTTAGGTGTGAGATTGCAATCCAGCAAAATGTTGCTTGCCTTTACATCTCTATGAACAATTCGGAGTCTGGACTCTTCATGGAGATAAGCCAAACCCCTTGCTATGCCCAAGCAAATCGCATAGCGGGTGGACCAACCAAGATTCAAACATTTTTGCCCTGCCATATATTATTAGTGAGTTTCACTTCTCAGTCACTAAAAAAAAGAAAGAAATACAGGAGTCGTACCATATAGAGCTTGATCAAGGCTCTTATTTTCAAGATATTCATAAACAATGAGCCGTTTGTCACCTTCAATGCAACACCCATAGAGTTTAACAAGGTTAAGATGTTGAACAGCAGATACTGTTTCTATCTCTGTCAAGAATTGGTTTCTCCCTTGATGTGATGTCAAAGACAATTGCTTCACTGCAATTACTCGCCCATCATCAAGAGTCCCTTTAAACACGGGGCCAAACCCTCCTTCTCCGAGCTTGTTATCTGCACTAAATTCATTTGTAGCAACCTTGAGCTCTGCATAACTGAAAGTGTCAAGTCTAGTATCAACTCTCAGTAACTCTTCATCTTCATATGCATGACCGAGTTTCTTTCTTCTAACAAGAAAGAGTACCAGAGCTGCCAGAAAGCCTACAGATGCAACACCAATGACAATGCCAACTATTAATCCAGTCTGTTTCTTCTTATTGGTGGATGGATGATTGTTGCTGATGCTGGGAATGGAATTAAGAGCTGTACTAATGGCAGAAATGATAGGGCCACATGCATCATAACCAGAGAAAGAACAAGTCCCTTTCCCAGCCCAAAAGAGATGAATTTCCATGTAGTTATCTCTCACTACAGCATTGAAAGTCTTTACAACAGCTACCAGAGACTTTCCTCCAGCCTCTTTTCGAATATCAAAATCCTTAGCTACAATATTCCCTTGTATGTAAATATCAAAGACACGCCTGCCATGGCTTCCCCAATTGGAGTTCGTGAGTACTGATTCTGCAAACTGGAGGCTCACCGTGTAGTTCCCATTCTGCAGCCCCAATCCATAATACCGCAAAGATGAAGAAGAGATTCGCGAAGTCTGATAAAATTCTGAGTCTAATGTGCTTGTAAATTGCGATTGGGAAGTAAATATGTAGCTTGGATAGTTTTCATCAGTGAAATATCCACTATTGCTTACTGCCCATCTCTGTGAATCAGTCACGTAATATGTAGCTGGACCAAGAGGGCTATTATCCCTCTCGTACACAATATTACTTGAAGACTTCATCTCCTGGCCACCACATTTGATCGCAAATCTATCGTCTAAGAATAAACATAAAGAACATATCAATAAGTCCTATTATAGAATGAAGGTTGATTAAGGTGTATAAACTGTAACAAGAGAATAATTACATAATATAATAAAAGAAAGAACAGAGGTAAGCTTACATTTTGGATTTTCTCGATGACATGGAAAGTTCCTCTGAAGACAATTTAACCCTAGAGGGAGATTACTTGATGAAAATAATAAAAATTATCAGCTAAATATAATATTTTTGATTTAGTTAACAATATATTTTATGAATTTAAAAAAAATTCAGAAATCACATACTTCTATAGACAATTTACTCATTTATTTATATGGATATTATAAATCATACAAGAAGTCTCACAAGAGGAATCAAAAGACTCACCTGAAGTTGTCATTTATCATTGTAAAGTTGTTACCAACTAGATTTCTGCAAAATTCACCAATAAATTTCTCACTGTGAGTTCACATCATTCTAAACTGCATACTATTCAACCCAGAAAGCTTTTTTGTGGGAAAACCAAATGAAGTGTCAAAAGCTTGGCAAATATATTACTTTAAGTTCAATGTCTATTAAGTGCCAAAACTTTACTTCTATTAAACTAGTGTCAATTTCTAAATCCTGTTAAAAATTGTTGATTTGGCATAAAAAATGACACCAACTACAATATATCGATAAACAAGATGACAAGTAGAACGGAAGGATAGAGCAGCAAAAGCTTTCTTATGCCATGAGGCCTCAATTAGTGCAAGCAGCTCTTTTTTTCCTCTCCTGAACTTTTGGCACTATGAGTGGACCCAAAATGCAAGCTGATAATAATTTGGAAGGGGAAAATAGGTCAGTCCAGGGAGAAAAAGTCATATGGGATTATGTGCATTTAGCCAACACGGGGGGAGGAGTGGGGATCAAGAAGTTTGGGACATGGAATGAGGCATGTGTTATGAGGTTTGTTTGACTTCTCTTCCTATAAACTGATTCAGTGTGGATTGCTTGGATAAAAGGCATTTTATCAGAGAGAAGAGTTTCTGGACATTTAGGGCTCCTCTTTGTTCCTATTACTGGAGAAAACTTCTAAAACTCAGAAAGTCTGCGCACATAATTGGAAATGGATGGCAAGTCAAACTAGAGTCCCCTTCTCATTGATGAGCTCTCATGTTATGGTATCTCAAGAACAGAAGTGTTCCATAAGCTCATTCTATACTCAAGCTCCAGCTCCATGGGAAAGACATGCACAAACAGTTAAGAGGTATTGGTATTCTCCACATTCTGCTCAAGTTGCTTTGGCATGCACACCTCTATTGTTTGGCATGAATATCATTTCTGAGGAGCCAAAAGGTGACACAATCATACAAGTTCATGCTAAGACTATGAATAAATTAACAAACACACATTAAGCATGATTGTGACTTACAAGTTTAGGTTGTTTTGACTGCTGACCCATGAAGGAAAGCTCCCAGTTAGAAAATTATATGAAAGATCTCTGCAAACACAGCAGAATAAGAGAGATAACAGGCATATTGGAGGTGGAAAAATAACTGGCATGACACCCCCTTCCTTCTAAACATACAATAACCACGCTAGCTGACTGAGAGAATATTTATCTTGACGAAATTTTGTTTCTGGGTTAATGTCAAGTGATAATAATGATCAAGAAGTCAAGCTTTCCAGCTTCAAATTCTAGTATGACACTACCATATTCATGTACTTTCTTTCCCCCATTGTATATACATTCCTTTTGGCACATAACCAGAAGTAGACAGATTCCAATCTGAACACGAATAAAGAAAATATATAGAAAAGGAGACTTTCTGACAACTCGGTAATGCACTAATATAGAGCGTAACTTTGCTGCACTTACATACTATTCAAAGATGAGCTTTTTTGTGCAGGAAGGGTACCATTCAAGCTGTTATTTCCAAGAAACCTGAGAAATGACGTGGTAAGCTCAGACTTCATCATAATAAATCTTTGGGCAATGAGAAGGATAAGTACATAAGATAAGAGAAAAAATATTACAAGAAAGATAGTGACTTCAATTCAAAGAGGGAATTTGGAATCTGCCCGTATAAGTTGTTGAAGCTCAAATCCCTGGCAAGAAAGAAAGATGGCAGCATGCTTTAAAAGAATCCATATTAATAATAAATGTTCAGAACATGTTTGAGGGGTTGAAGATAGATTGAGAGAGAATGATCTTCAAAGCAATTGAAGTATATAGATTTATGGTTTTACAGAAGATTTTGTTTTTTTTAATGACCTGAACTAGAAAGAACTAGATGGCCAAAACAACAGAGGACTCCATTTTTAACCAGATATGATTGGTTTGGAGCTTAGATAAACCACATTCATGTTAATCATGTCAAACATAAGAAGAATCACTCACAGGCGAGTTAAACCTGAGTACTCTCCAATTGTGGATGGAATAAAGCCTGAAATATTGTTATTCCTCAATATCCTACAACAAGGGAGGCAAAGTCAAATTACAGTATAGCTCATAGTTGCTAAAATGTGAAGGAAAACTGCAGGACAAGCTAAAAGCATTATCTTACAGAATTGTAAGATTCCTCATATCCTTTATAAATTCTAGTGAAGAGCTCCCATTCAACACGCCCCCTATTCTCCTACACATGGATATAGAGACAAAATACTAAATGAGGTTTTCATTAATGAACTAAATCAAAAAGAAGGCAGAAGTCGTCACACTCACAAATCAGTCAGAGAAGTCAATGTTGAAAACGATAATGGGATGGGACCTTCAAATGAATTTCCAACAAGAGACCTGTAATTCAATTTAAAAGTAAGAAATAGAAAAAAAAAACATTGGTGAAACATATGAATCTCAAAAACAGGGGTAATTTATAGATTGAACTAGTTAAAAAAGAAAGTGTGAATCCACAACTCAAATAGCGAGGCAAAAATATTACACACATGAAAATTGAAAGTGTTATCTTACAAGTGAGTAAGTTGTGTCCAACTGCCAATAAAATCTGGTATTGGGCCGGTGAGTTCATTGTCCGTTGCCAACCTGTTAGCAAAAGAAATATTACTCTTTGGGAACTATAAACATATTTTGTTTCCATTTACAAATGCTGAAAGGATAATACAGTAGAAATGTCTCACAGTTCATTTAGCCTTAGAAGATTGGAAAATGTTGAAGGAAATGGGCCACTAACACCAGCACTATCAATGTAACTGCATAGAAAGGTTGTCACATTTGTTTATACTTTTTGATCCAAGAAAATTTCAAAAAAATATTAGAGATTACACGAAAGCAAAAAAGGTTTAATATATTATAGAGGAAGATTCTTGTAAGCTTTCTTTTCACTACATTCAACCACTTTCTATTGTCATAGTACTAGGACCCACAATTTCAGGAAACACTGATAAACTATTTTCAATGGCGTTTATATATTGGTGCGAAAAAAATAACATTTATACAGCTATTGTGTCTAAATTATTTTCTTCAGAATAAAAACTATAGACATGTTGAATGCAGAGATAGTACTAGGACCCACAGTTTCTCCAGTTTTGTTAAGTTTCCAAGCTCCGAAGGAAGATGACCGGAGAACCCATTTACCCTGAAATTCCTGCATTATTGACAGACACAACACTCTTGTTTGGTGAGGAAATGGACACTGCATTTTTCAAGGGACTGTCTTTTCACATTTATCTGAAATATGGTCCAAAAATATATAGAACACAAGCAAACCAAGCAAAATCAGCAGGAAAAACAGATCAAAGACTGATTAGGTGCAACTTAATATATTCTACTTTTCAAGTGACACTTCTAGAGAGAGTGACATTATCGAAATGTAGAAATAGGTCTTCTGAATTGTGTCTCTTACAATCTTTCACGAAGCATTAGCCACTACAAAAAAGTGCTTCTAGTGAATAACATTCTGGGCATAATATTTTAGACCCGGGTTTCAAACAGCACAGGAAAGCACACGCCAGTATTAGTTCAAAAGATTTCAGGTACTATAAGCAAGTTCCAGTCATTTGCAGGTGCTGTCATTCATTTAAAAGCTGAATCGAACCATCACAAAATTAAGGATCAGTATATTTACAGGGTTATCAAATTGGAAAGCATTCCAAGTTCCTTGGGAAGAATCCCTGACAATGCATTGATACTAAGATCCCTGGAACAGTTAAATCAAGCATGATAATGAGAAAGTAAAACAAAAAGGAAAAGATGAACAAAGCATTGTATTAATCAAATCAGTAAGACCCCAACGAATATAATAAAACGAGCAAAGATTTTACAGGTACTGCATCTGCGTCAGATTGCCGATGGACGAGGAGATCGGACCTGTCAAGACATTTTTGGACAAATTCCTGCATTTGATGTATCAAACAAACGCTCAAACTAGGGCAAACAGGATAAAAGTAAAACGACAGAGAAACCAATGCACAATAAAACAACTAATTCAAAGTAAAGTCGAGCAGAGGCGGAGGTGCTAAGGAAAGAAAGATACAGTACAGATTGGTCAGATGGGTGAGGCTCCATAGCTCCTCTGGAATTGTACCACTAACACTTAAACTAGGATTAGAAACTTTCCTGCACAAGTGACAAAAACCAAAGCTTGTCCGAGTCATGATCATAATTAGCACCATAATTGTTATTACTTATGAAATTCGCATAGTAAGTTCGAACTGCATATATGAATACAAGCATTTCCATGAAAAGAAAAAGAATTGAAAGGGGGAGGAAGTACAGCTGAGTGATATAACAGGTGGAACCGCCGTTGAAGCTGCAGTTGCACTTAATGAAAGGATTGTAATCTGGGTCGTTGATATCGGGCCCGTTGATGGCGTAACCGGAGCACAGCTCGCCGCTTATATTCCAAGCGCCGGCCTGCGCCATTATTCCCCACGTCTGGAATACCGAGTTCAGTGCGCGCGCTGCGATATAAAAAAATTAATAATACTAATAAAATTTCTAAGATTTTGGTTTACCCGTAGATCTTTTCCTTAGAAAAGTCAGTCGAAATTTCTTTTTATTTGGATTGCGATATAAAAAAATTAATAATACTAATAAAATGTATTTATTTTAAAAACTTGATCTTGAGAACTCTAAAATTAAATAAGATTAACTTGGGCTAATATTGGGATGAACGTCATATTGAATAATCAACCTTGGGATGGGTAACATGGAAGGTTTTTGCTAGGAAAATGTATGAATCAGTGTAAAATAAGATAAAAAATACTTATATTGGTATTTGGAATAGTTACAGTTCTTCACTGGCTCCATCATTCTTTCCAGCAATGGTGGAACACAAGACCAGCCAGCCGGATTCCAAGACCTTTTTCGAGGTAATCCCAGACGACCAGAAAAAGGTAGATCGACCCGAAGAACCCATTTGAAAAGAAAGAAAGAAATAAGAAGGGAGAGCATGCTCCTCGTCCATCATTTTGGAGAATAATCAAAAGGACCCATTCGAACACTTCCCATGTTGACAGGTAATTCTTGCAATTAAGACCAAAAGCCGAACATGCTCGGCAGCAAGAACGTATCGAAGGTCAAATTAAACACTCCAAATAACTCAGCTTAATTACAGTATACCAGTCCAGACAGCCTTGAGGTGGTTGTATACTTTGTATGTGTAGGGGGAGAGAGAGAGAACCTTCATCAGGATCAGTGATAGGTTGAGTTTTATTCTGCTGGGCTTGAGCTGCATGAGAAAGGTTGGTGAGGACGATGATGGCAGCGCCGAAGAAGCAGTGAGCTGCAGTGTACAATTGCCCTTTGGATTTGGCTCTCCGCATCTGTTTCATCTTCCACTCCCCTCCAAGGCACTCCTGAAGAAAAGAAGTTCGATTATGGCTATAGAGAGATAAGCTCTTTCCTGGACGATATATTCATTTCATGGTGGAGATTATTACCGTTTTTTTTCTATTACAATATTTTAGAAAAATATTACTTATTCAACTACTTTAAAATTTGTACAATTTACTTATAAAATTGTGAAAATATTTAAATTTTAATTGGGTAATATTAAAAATTAGAAGACAACTATTATTTAAAAATTTATGTTTTCTCCTGAAAAATTGTGTTGATTTAAATAAAGGATAATGGAGGAATTTAATTAATTCCCACTAAAATGGGCATGAAGCATGATTTGGTGGTTCAAAATTCACCGAGTTAAATCCCACCTATAATCTTCTTACGTACTAAGCGTTGAATATTAGTTCTTAAACTAATATTTAAATACAAAATCCTGACATTGGGTATGACAGCAAAATTACAACCACTCCTGCATTTTTTAGTGAGAGAAAAACAGTGTCAATATCGGTGAGAAAGTTGCAAAGGATCTCTAGCTTCATATAAACTTAATTTTTGGGCAAAAAAAAAGACATACAAACTTAATTTCGAGGGAGAGATTGATGGTAAGGTTGTTATCCTCATTTAAAAAAAAAGAATATAGAATTATGTTTGTAACTCATTATTACATAAGTTAAAATAAATTATGAAAATTGATATAATGATTTTTTTGCTCAAAAAAGAAACTTGCATTAAGAAACGGAAGAGACGACAATGTCAAATCCCTGTCTATGTAATGAATGGACGAAAACAAAATAACTACTTATCCTAAACCCTCCATAGTTGGTGTAATAGCTTCAACATTTTACTTCTTTTGAAATGTATTCCACTTTAATAGATTCAAAATTGTTAGTGTGAAATTCTTTAATTTATTATACTAGAAAATAAATTTGTTAAAATGAAAATTTTGAAATCGTGATTTAAACTAATAGTATGGAGATTCAATAATAAATTGGTAATAAAAATCTAAAAATTAAAATTTAGAAACAAATTTAAATTAACACAGTAAATTTAAACAATTAATAGATTAAAAAATTACCCTAAAAAATATTACTTAATATAAAATTAAGAATAAATAGAATTTCAAACTAAAATTGATTTAAATTGGTATCGAAATGATTTAATATAAAATTTCTGATTTTTACTAGTGGATATACAAAAATAAAAATATAAAAATTTAGCCTAAATTATATGAAATTAGATAAAAAAATTTAAAAAATAAATTGGGATAATACCTAATTGAATTAGAGGTGAATCGATTAAATAACGGTAAAAATCGATTAAATCAACTCGAAATAATAAAGTTTCTAATTTTTAGAATTGACTAAATAAATTAGAAAATGTTGATTTCTAAGTCCAAAATGTTGGTAATAACAATAAAGTTTTAAAAAAATAAATTAAAAAAAATTAGTTGAATTTAAGGTGAACCACTCAATAAATAATTAAAATTGGTATAACCAACTTTGCTATAATCCTAACTGATTGACATGTTACATAAGGGTGCACACATTGCCATCATCTTAACCAACTAAAACCTTAAATCCAACTTATAAACCTACACATTTACTTGATCTCAAACGATATCTGACTAGCTATAAATATGGGTTGATAGACAATTGGTCCCCTAACTCCCCATATAAGACTCAACTCTTCTTGCATACCATGGTTAGAATTCTCTCTACAAACCAACTTGCTCATTTTTAAACCACCTCACTTCCAATACAATAACTTTCATTTGCAACCACCAAACTTGGTCATTCTCATGTACTTAATAATCTCGTGTAAGTTAGCTTTCAAATCACACCTTTACTTGATATCGATTTACTTTTTATCAGTGTTGGTGTGATCTAATAGTATCCTTGTTCACTCGGTCGAAAATAGAATAGTATATTCCAAAGCCTTTCTCGACCTCTCCGATAACTAACCACAACCCAAAATAATTTTGTAAACTATTCTCAGTATGCTCTGTGACTATCTTGTTTTAAATATTGACTATAAATTGCATTTTTAGGTGACATATTATCATTTGACGTGGTTTAAGAGGCCACTAACGTACAAGTGAGTTAGATGACCAAGTCGCCATCTCCGATGAGGGAAATAAGATAAGGGAAATATAAGGGATTTTGAAAGGTTTTTGAATGTGTTTTAAATGGGAGGAAAGTTAGGGGTAAAAAATGTAAAAAAATGTCAAAAAGTTTGTCGACTAAACTATAATATTAGGAAAATTAGGATCCAAATGGGATTTAGTAGAAGTATATGGTCCTGAAATAAAGAATGAAAACTTAATAATCCGAAAAGATAGTTTAAAAAGAGCTAGAAAACTAAGTGAAACTTTTATAAAAGTTTGAGTAAAAAAGAAAATTTTTAAGTGTTCTGATTAATCAAATATATTAGAGTGAATTAGTGGATCTAAAATAAATATATTTAGGAGTTAATGGTTTCAAGATAAATAAGTATGAAGTGTAAGGGCATTTTAATAATTTTAGTAAGTTTAAATACTAAAATATAAAATGTGAAAAGTTTTGAATATAGAGAAATGCGTTAAAAATTTTGGGGCCTTAGATAAAAAATATAAAAATATCAAAAAATGTAGAAAGTTATAGTATAAAGAGAGTTAATTTCTAGAAAATTATGGGATATTACTAAATTAAGTTTGGAAGAGACCAAATTTAATCTTATTCATATAATTTGATTTATGTAGTGAAAAATCGAAAAGAAAGTATACGTCTTGATACATTTGAAAACCTTCGTTACGAATGATGAGTGAGATTTACACTTTATGAAATTGTAATACTCTACATAAATGAGAGAAAAGGGTTATACTTGCAACATAAAAAAGGGTGTTGGTCTACGGATGATGGTATTTCTGTCCATAACATGCCATTGGAAACAAATTACACTGACCGTATTATTCTAAAATATATTATAGAGAAACACAATACACAGTATATTTTACAAAATAAACTTACATGCTTCCAGCAAAAAACAATCTGACAAGCAGTAATTAGAATGTCATTTACACATATGGCACAGAGTGAACAGAAACGGGTAACAGATAATATCATGGCATAGTGCTAGAAAGAAACTCAGAACAGAACAGTCGGCCAGCTGAACTGGTCTTCACCTACCCTCAGATATTTTCTTCATGATCGTCCGTGAGGGAGTGGCAATTTCTGGAGAGATATACCCCTTCGAATTGTTCTGAGTAGGACCATTATTCCTCTCAGCTTCTATGCTCAAACTAGTGGCGCTGTCATCCTCCGTATGCTTCCAGTCCGTCAAGTACGTCGGTTTAGTGGTTACAGCACTCACTTCAATATCTCCTAAGAGCATGGCCACCACACGAGACATGGCTGGTCGCGCTGCCGGTGATGTCTGGGTGCATTGAAGAGCTATATGGACCACACGCTTTGCCGCATTCTTGTTGAAATCTGATAACCTTGCGTCAACCAGCTCGGCCTCTCGGTTCTGCTCGCGCAGATTCCATGCCTAATAAACAGGAAAATTGAAGAAGAAGAAGAAGAATAAGGGTGGTGATATGAAGGCATTATACTATAATTCACATACTCATAATGGGATAACTTAAAATGTAAATGAATGTATATATATATTTATAGTGCATACCCATTCGAGAAGATAAACCTCGTCTTTCTTCAAGCTAAGATCAGAATTTGGCCTCCCACTTAGAACCTCTAGAGCCACTACTCCAAAAGCAAAGACATCTGTCTTTTCTGTAAGGTGACCTCGTATTGCATATTCAGGAGCAAGATAACCACTACAGAGTTTTTCAAAGGAAGAAGGAAAGGGAAATGATTCAGTCTCTTACTAAAAATAAGGCTAAATTACACCCAGAAAACATTTTGATAGCACCGTTGCAATATAACCCTAAAACTAAGCGATGCTGCATAAGAAAAGGAAGGGGAGTTACTATCGGTTTACTTACACTGTCCCAGCAACACCCGTGGTTATATGGGTCTGTTCAATGTTGTAGAGCTTGGCCAAACCAAAATCAGATATTTTAGGAGTGAGATCGGAGTCCAGCAAAATGTTACTGGCCTTCACGTCTCTGTGCACGATCCTTAGTCTTGACTCCTCATGGAGATAAGCCAAACCCTTGGCTATGCCCAAGCATATATCGTACCGGGTAGACCAATCAAGATTCAAACTTCCTTTTCCTGTAATGTATTACTCACTGAGTTTCATTTCCCACCCAATACAAAAAGAAAAAGAAAAAAGAATTGAGTTCAAAGATAGACGATAGTAGTATTATACCAAATATAGCTTGATCAAGGCTCTTGTTTTTGAGATACTCGTAAACAAGGAGCCGTTTGTCCACCTCAATGCAACACCCATAAAGTTTAACAAGATTACGATGTTGAACCGCTGATATTATTTCGATCTCTGCTATGAATTGATTTTTCCCTTGATTTGATGTTAAAGACAATTGCTTCACAGCAATTACTCGCCCATCTTTCAATGTACCTTTAAACACAGGGCCAAAACCCCCCTCTCCAAGCTTGTTGGCAGGACTAAATTCATTAGTGGCAGCCTTCAGCTCAGCATAACTGAAGATGTAAGGTTTCGAATCTATTCCTAGTAGATCATCACCATTAGATGCACCTCTGAGTCTCTTTCTCTGAACCAAAAAGTATATCAGGAAAGCTGCTAGAAAACCCACAACTGCAACACCAACAACGGCACCAACTATTACTCCTGTATGATTCTTATTGGACGCTGGAGGTTTGTTGCTGACGGTGGGGATGAAGTTTGGAGTTGTACTAATGGCAGAAATAGTAGGCCCATATGTAGCTTGAACAGGAATGGGATGAGTGCCTTTTCCAGCCCAGAAGAGATGAATTTCTAGGTAGTTTTCAGTCACTGAAGCAGTAAAATTCTTCACGGTGGCTATCAAAGAGAGTCCCCCGGTCTCATTTCGAATGTCAAAATCCTTGGCTACAATATTCCCTTGTATATAAATATCAAAGATACGTCTCCCAAGGCTTGTCCAATTGGAGTCGGTGAACACTGATTCTGCAAAGTAGAGGCTCACAGTGTAGTTCCCATTTTCAAGCCCCAATCCATAATAACGCAGTGATGACGCAGAGATTCGTGAAGTCTGATACAATTCTGAGTTCGACGTGTTTTTGAATTGTGATGTAGAAGTAGATATATAACTTGAATTTTCATTGTCTGTGAAAAACCCAACATTGCTCACTGCCCACCTTCGTGTATCACTTACGTAGTAGTCAGCCGGACCAAGAATACTATTATCTCCCTCATATACGAGACCGGAAGACCTAATCTCAGGCCCACCACAGTTGATGGCAAAGCTAGAATCTGAATGACAAAAATGGTATCAAATTGAAGGTTTGATGCTGAAACCATACTATTCCTAAATGCATAATCTTGTCATGTTTGAGGGTGATAAGATTATATTGAGATCATTAGGATATTCAATTCTTATCTTACCAGCTAATAGCGAGATCATTAGCAGAAATACTAATCGAGTTCCTAATTTATTCTTTAAAAGTACAGCATGAAACAATAAGAGAGAGCATGGAGTTGCACTTACAAGTTGGTTTTCCTCGAAAACAGGGAAAGTTCTTCTGAAGACAATTTAATCCAAAAGGAAGACCACTTCATAAAAAATGAGAGTAATGATGATCAGTTGAAGAAAATTACCTCAAGCATGTATTCTACGGAGTCAATTACATTCCATTTATGTCCAACAAATGAAACCTTGCAAGCTTTTTATCATCAATATTTGTACAATTTTCTTCTGTGCAACTAGTTTAGCAGAAAATATTGATACTTTCTTTTATGCAAAAAAAAGTTTGAATGTGACTAGATTATAGTATGCTTGCATTGCACTATACAAATTATGGATCATAACATGGATAATGAAACTAACTTCATATTGCATCAAGAAGGTCTGACAATCATATAAATATGGTTTGATTAATGGATATTATGGAACCATGCAGATATTAACAGCAAATGAGTAGTGAAAAGTACTGTACCGGTTCCTGGCTTTAAGGTTTGTGAAATTGTTGCCAACCAGATTTCTGCAACCCAGCAAATACAACTTGGTGTGAGTCACTATTATCAACTATAAATGTATTAAAAGCTATAAAGAGAAGCTGATTTCTAAGAAGACATAATGAAGGCTAATGGGTTTTGTGGCATCATTCCCAAGGTGCCAAATATGAGCCAAGCTCATGCTAAGGGTGCATAAATCACTTAGTGAGCGTGCAGTGACATACAAATTTAAATTTTTACTTCTGACCCAAGAAGGAATGCTCCCTGAAAGGAAATTGTAGGACAAATCTCTGCAAGCACAACATAATAGGAAATATTAATTGCTTCTAAAAGTTGTATATTGTTTCTCTTTGACTTGGAAATCCTATTAAGAATAAAAATATAGTCAAAAGACTAATAACATAAGAAGAGAGTTTCCAACAGTAACAAAAAGATTGACAATATATTAGGAAAAGGAAACAAGATGAGTACTCTATTTAATGCATCAAGTAGAGCCAAGCTTAATTGCACTTACATGTTGAGCAAAGCTGAGCTTTTTTGTAGGGGAAGGTTACCCTTCAAACTATTATGCCCCAGAAACCTGAGAAAGGATGCCATGAGTTCAAACTTCATCATATATAAGCAACTCATGTAATCAGAGGCAACAGTATAGTATAGCAGGTAGGGAGAGGAAATTACAAAAAAGAGAGTGAACCCATATTAAAGAGGGAATTTGGAATCTCTCCGTATATGTTGTTGAAGCTCAAATCCCTGGTACAAGAAGGAAAATATACATGAAAAGATGTTACACGCGCTATAAATAGAATCCAATTTAATGAATGTTTTTGATTTGAGAAGTTGAAGATGGAAGTTAAAAATTTAATGTGGTATATCCAAGTGAGAAATTATTATTCTGGTAACCTGGAAGAGGAAAGCAATTCTATTTGAAAATTTCCAGCTTTACATGGATAAAACTGTATTTGCAAGCTTAATAGTAGATCACTTATTTTTTATCAGTTGGGGTTGTTTTAGGAAAGCGAAAAAGTTGTATTCAGGTTGAACAAGTAAAGTAAGATCAGTAGAATAACCTATTCAAATGTTTTTTTTGTCACCAATGAAAACAAGAGTAAGTTGATTTTTCCTTGTATTTTTACGAAATTTGGCACTGATTAGAATCTTCCATGTAAAATTTGTAGTCAATTTCCCGTAAAAAGGATAACCCACAGTTGTCCTAAGCTCGAGTATTCTCCAATTGTGGGTGGAATTGAATCTGTAATATTGTTGTTCCTCAAAATCCTACATCAAGAGAAGCAAAGGCAGATTTATGCTGCTGGAATCCATTATTTCCAAAATGTAAAAAGGAAAGCATGCAGTAAAATCTGAATTATTATCTTACAGGACTGTCAAATTCTTCATATTTTGGATAAATGATAGCGTAGAGTTCACACCCCGCACATCACTTATTCTCCTGCAAAAAATGTTAAAGATAGATGCTACTAATGAGCTTCTCATTATGGATATATACCTTGTACAGTACTCACAGATGGTTGTAATGTACTCACAGATCACTCATGGATACCAAATTGGAAAATGATGATGGGATGGGACCATCAAATGAATTTCCAAATAGAAGCCTGGAATAAGACTCTCAAATTAAAGTTAGAATTAAAGGCAGGAATCTACATATACGATGAATAGTGAAGATGTTTCTTACAGTTTTTTAAGATCTGGCCAATTGCCAATAAACTCTGGTATTGGACCTGTATGATTATTGTCTGATGCCATCCTATAAAAGAAAAAGAAAAAAATAATCACCATCAAGAAATATGATTTTTTTTATCTGATATATCATTCCATAAAGTAGCAATGTCTTACAATGTGTTCAACTTCTGTAGGTTCTTAAATGTAGAGGGAAGTGGACCATTCACCCCACAGCTAGGGATCCAACTGCACAGAAATGTTGTCTTCCATATCATGTTGTATTTCTATATATTTGAGATAGTCCTTATTAATTAAAGAGAAATCACTTTGCCAGATATTACGAATATAAAGGTGCTTCAAATTTTTAGCATTCAAAATAAATGTGATAGGAGGGACATACAGTTCTTGTAAATTTGTCAAGTTCCCAAGCTCCGAAGGCAGCTCACCAGAAAAGTTGTTTACTCCAAAACTCCTGTCATTTTGAGTGACAAGACTATTATTCTTTTATGTGTACAAGACACTTCATAATTATCCATATTATAAAGTAGAAGTATATATGATACGAAAATATTGGGGTCTGGTCATTATTAGGAGTCTGTAAATGAAGTGATGATTGTGTTTTTGTTAGTTGAAAATCATCTTATGAGGTCATTATAGCGGTTGTTAGTTCGTTTTGATGTTTATTGGTATGTTTCCTTGGGTATAAAGTCAAAATAGAGTCGTCTTACAGAGTAAGCAAATAAATGAATGAGTTTTTCTTTCTAGAAATTCTGTCTAAAACTTGAGTAAATCCTATCAATAGTATCAGAGCAAAAGGGAAGAAATCAAGAAATTGCGTAAAAAGAGCATCCAAGTGACCCTAGAAGTAGGGGAGAAGTAAGATAATCCAATTAGAGATGAAGAACACGTATGACAAAAGGAAGTTGCTTTGTTATATGATGGATTTAAAGGCTTTCAAAGATTTGATAGTGATTTTAATCATTAGTAAATGGTTATGGAGAAGTTTCTAAAAATAAAAGGATTTTTTTGGATTGATATAAGATGAAATATTTGGAAAATGAGCTCTAAATGTGTTAGAAAATATAAATGATCTCAAAGTCAAGAATTATTTATTTTAAGTTATAAATAGGATTGCAATTAAATAATTAGTCTGTGTCTCTTGAGTTCACAAGTTTATGCCACATGTAGTATATATATTTTTTCATATTGTTTTCAAAGTTAACTTCCTTTTGAGGCTGGATGAAAGCAATTCTTGATATGCTGAGTGAAAGAATTACTTTTATCATTTTTTTGGATAAATATTAGCAGGCTTAATAATAGAAAATATGTGTAAACTAATTGTAAGTTGCAAATTAGTTTTTGATATGTTAAATTTTGGTGTTTGTTTTGAGTTTATAATGAAGTGTTGTTGTGTTTTTGTTAGTTAGAAGTCATATTATGTCATTAGAATGATTGTTAGATGGATTTGAATTTTGTTAGTTTGTTTTCTTGGGTATAAATGAGTTATCTTATATAGCAATCAAGCAATCAATAAATGAGTTATTTCTAAAAAAATTATCTGTAAATCTTGGTCACAATCAATAATATAGTAAAACTTATAATTAACATCATAGTATTTAAAGTTATGGTGTTAAACTACTTTTTTTTCAAATTAATTTTTTATGTCAAATTTTCGTAAAAATAAACTTATTTGGTGTTAAAATGTAATTATGTATGCACTAACAGAAGTCTCACATATAATAAAAAAAACAAATTATAAATTACAAGTTATGGATTATGATATTTACAGTGTTATCATTTTTGAAAGCATTCCAAATTCCTTGGGAATCTGCCCTGTTAGTGCGTTTTCACCCAAGGTCCTGTAACATATAAATCAAATATGACATTTATGACAGAAAAACAAATTTTGTTTATTCCTCAAGAAAAGGCCATTATTCTATTCTCACAGGTACTTCATTCGTGTTAGATTGCCAATGGAAGGGGAAATGGAACCTGTCAAAACATTCCGAGCCAAATTCCTGCATAAATGGTGAAAGAAAAGAAGCACTCAAACATCTAAGTGAGCACGGAAAGAGCAAAATGACAGAGATATGTGATAGAAAATCATGCTCAAAGACAGGTTTGGGGTACACACAGATCGTCCAGATAAGTCAGACTCCACAGCTCATCTGGGATTGGACCGGTGACTCCCGCCGAGTATACTGACCTGCAAGATTCATATGGGTCTGCATCATATATACTCAAACTAAACTCATGTCATGTCATGGAAATTTGAGCCACTTGCAAGCAATACATCATTGTATATAAATATAAAGGTTATGAAGATTATGTAGAGATGGAATACTACAGCTTATTAATGCGGCAAGTGGAGCCGTCGTCGAATTGGCAGTCGCATTTGATCATAGGATTGACACTAGGGTCGGTGAAGCTAGTGTCATCGATCGCCACACCGGAGCATAACTGACCGCTGTTGTTCCACTTTCCATTAGGTGCCTTGATTCCCCATTTCTGAAACACTGTATTCAGGGCGTGGGCTGCATCAATGGTTCATTGAGAGGAATCATTCCCAAAGTCTTAGCTTTACCTTTACCTTTACCCCTGGAAACGGAAAATTTATAGTTGGGTACCCAAACTAACCATTATCTAGACCTAAGAGAAAGTGGAGGCCATTTGTTAACGATATTTCTTACTAATTATTTGTTAATGTATAATTGTGATGTGTAGTTTTTAAAAGTAATAATAATATATTTAATCGTCGTAAATTATGATAATAAAATAAAACAAATTACTAAATGAAAAGTAAAATAAGGTTAGTGTAAAAAATGAATGATATATATTAAAAATGATTGTTCTTTGATTATTTGAATATTAATTGATGATAGGTCATTAATTTAAATATAAAATAAAAGAGGAAAATAATACCAACTACTAAGGTGTTAGGCGCATTAAATATCATATGTTTTTGCTATAAAGATGGAGGAGGAAGGAGGAGTGGACTTGTCACATGTATATATTCTATTTAATAATTATAACGTATCACATATTATAATCAATGGATTATTTTATTTAAGATACTGAATTACAGTATCAAATAACACAATCAAATATATATACTAAAAAATTAAAAAATATCCCTTAAAATAATTTTCAAGTACCATCATTAGGATCAGTTTTGTGGTTAGGTGGCGTCTGGGAACCAACTGCATATGCAAGGGAGAGGATGATGACGATGTCGGCGGTGGTGCGGAGACAGGAAGTGGCAGGGCGCAATAATCCTCTGGCTTTGGATCTGCAGACCATCCTCCACTGTTTATGGAGAGAGAGAGAGAGAGTGAGAGAGAGAATGTGTAGGTTGTGGTTGTAGCTCTTTGCCCTTTTTATAATGGCTGATAGGTGTAGCAGAACTTGTCATGGAGTAACTTATTGCCAGTTTTTATCATGTAGTAGATTATTACCATACGAGGGTTGCATTATTTTTTTATGGATTAAAAATAGCCTCATTAGTCCTAAAATTAAAGTAGAAATAGATTATTAATGAGTATAATAATTCACACAAAGTTAACAGAATTTATAATCACTTGATTTTTGTGTCACTCTAATGTATATTTATTGTTGTGTTGAATTATATTGTTTGTAAAATTGAAATTGTTATTGGATCTCAATTCATTCTCATTTTTTTGATAATATAAATAGGAAGAAGAATAATGAAATTCTCATTCTATTATGCTTGCTTCTAGGTTGCTAAATGCTGTGAGACATGATTCATCAAACTTGAAAGGGATATCTTTCTCCAAGTGGCCGCTAATCTTGGAGAAATCCTTTATTAATTGTCAATAAAAGCATGCATGCACCCAAGAAACTATGAATTGGCTTCATGAAAGTGAGGGGATACCACAAGGCATGTGAATGTTGATTTTTCTTGATCTTTTGGTGCTACGCCTACTTTATTATAGCTCAAGTATCCATCTAGAAATAAATAGCATTCATTTTATGCAAGTTGACATATTGGTTTTTTAGAATTATGATCATACCTCCTTCTTGGGGGCGCATTGGATGGATATGACTTACCCACTTACTATTTGATAGGTGATGAACCATTGGTGCATCCGAACATTTGATTATCTCCTAGACCGATTATTTCATTTTTTCAAGAGGTCCCTCACCAAAATTCATAGTTAGGAAGAATTTTATAATTTTTTTTACACTAAATTTTTTCTCAAATTTGGTCAATTTTACTGTTTGGCTTGTCATTCTCTCTTCACCACTAGACTCTTTTGTTTAAATTCTAAATAATTGAATTTGGACCTTTTTTTAATTACAGCGTTTATAATAACTATAAGAAAAATATCTATTAATGTTATATCATCTTTGTCAAATATATTGACAATAATTATAATGGCAAGTCAACAAAATCATTAATGTTGATAGTTGGAATTAAATGGCGTGGAAATGGCATTATGGCCCTCACTACACATTTAATGGGCACCTTCTATCTACAATATATACATATATCACATTCCATTACATTATGGGTTAAGCGGTGATAATTTTTCTAAAATGCTAACTTGCAATGCTATTACTTTTTGTAAATTAAATATTACATATATAGCAGTAAAAGTGACAAGTTCACATTATCATTTCCACAATACATTAGTCAATTAAATATGTTAAATAACCAATATTGCTAATTTCATATAGAATATGGAATAATATGCAATAACACATTGATGCTTCATTTTTATAAAACAATAACAATAACAATTCCAATTTCTAATAATTTAGCTCCTTAATTTAGAAAATTGATAATAATTTAGTCCTTTTGTACAAAAATCTATCCTATATTTTCAATTATTAGATATTTTTTAAATTTGAAAATTTAAAATTTTACAAATTGAAATTGTGGAATAAAATTGTTGCATGTTTTAATCAAATGATATACAGCTTCTCACATAGTGAAAGTAGGAAGCTTGAAGTGAATAACATTTCAGATAGATGATGATTAACCATATAGAGTTATAGACCGAGGAAAAACAAAAAGAAGAATGGTATTTGGTAATCTGATAACACCTGTCTCAGCCTTACATGAATGAATAGACGCTTCCCCCGGCGGCTAGTTTCATTCAAACGGTAAGGGTATAGTCCACCTACATTTACTGTAATAATCATTATATTACATTATAAAATTATAGTAAATGAACGGTATTAAAAAACTTCTAAATGATTATTAATTATAATAAATTTCAAATAAGTGAAATATTAACGACTTATTCTATTTTAAAGGGATATGATAAAAAAATCATTAAAAATATCAAAATATTGTTAGCTAAATATGTTATCATCCTAAATTCAAATGCTATCCTTCAAAATCACATGTTATTGCACCCATTAAATTGATTTGACCTGTCAAGCTTCCATATCCACTGCACCAATTAAATTGAATGACCTATCAAATTTTCCATATCCATTGCACCATTTAAATTGCCTACCACGCCCTCGTTTTTTTTTTAATATTTTTTTTATAAGAAGAATACTGTAACTCGAAGTTAATGTCATCCAATAATATCGATGGAATGAGTCATGGATGTACCTACGCCAAGTTTGCCTATTTTTTATTACAAAATATTATAGAAAGAGAGATTGACGGTCCCTACTAGCCAGTGAAAGCAATACTGTTCACTTTTATGCAAACGGTGAGAGGTAGATGCACATAATAAGTAAATGCAGCAGTGCTCGTCAAATGCTGATAACCACCATTTGATTTGATTAGTTGGTAAAATATGAAATGAAAGAAGGTAAATTTTATTATAGAAATATTATAATAAATTGTTAAAATAGTATTTTAAATAAGTATAATATATATTATATATTATTATATTTTATAAACTTTGATTATTAATATCAATACTAATCTAGAAATATATATTAAAAAAATAATAGACTGCTACACAATGATGAAATTATGCTAGCTAAAATTTCGTAAAATAAAATAGCTGAATAAATATAAATTTATATTATTCATTAATATCATGATGAGATTATGCATTAAATTTCTGATAGTAGACCTACTGTCCATGACCAAGTCCTTATAATTTATTCGATTATTGTCGCTGGCTACCTTAAATGCTCAAAATATCCGACAGGCAAGCCGATTCACGTCATTTTTTTTATATTTTTGAAAGATTAATTTTTTAAATAAAAACTGTTATATTTTGTATGTATCAAAATGATACTGATCAGATATAGACAAGTGTAGAAAAAGAAGAAGGAGCGGAGTGGAGTGGAGTGTTAAAGCATGAAGTATGACTATCTCAGAAGTATGAAGAGTTGCAGAACAAGCAAGGGAGGGAGTACACTGTTAAATGATGAACATAAAGCATGAACAAGAAAAGGAAATACTGAAGCTTGGCAATAAGAAAGCCAACAAGCAAGTTATTCTTGAACATGTAACCGAGTCTTTTACTTGCCGTGAGAAGTGCGAAGAAATGGCCAGGTGAATCGTGCGTACTAGGTCGTGTCCAATGGTATGCCCAGAGGTTCACCTACCATCACCGATGATCTCGCTCATGAACAGTGGATGCCCTGAGGCGGTGATGGTGGCGGTAGGGGACAGTGGCATGTTCTGGCGGTCATTCCTCTCATAAGTACAGTTCCAGTCGGTAAAGTAGTCCGGTCTGACGATTACAGAGCTCACTTCGATGTCTCCCACAAGAATTGATACCACACGGGACATGGCAGGTCGCATCCTCGGTGATGTCTGGGTGCACATTAGAGCTATACCCACCACGCGTTTCACCTCGTCCTCCTTGAAATCTGATAACCTTTGGTCGACTAGCTCGATTTCTCTGCTTCTTTCATGCAGGTTCCATGCCTATGAATCGTAAGCAGGAGAAGCAAAAGTGGGACAAACTTACTTTGGCATTGAAATGGAATACGTGCTATCAATTTTATTTTAAAAAAAATCAAACCAAAAAACTCTGAACTTACTTCGTATATTCATTCATGCAGGGAAGAACTATGAAGGATTTTGACACATACCCATTCGAGTAGATAAATCTTGTCTTTCCTCAAGCTCGGATCATAATTTGCTCTCCCACTGAGCACCTCCAGAGCCACCATTCCATAAGAAAAGACATCAGCCTTCTCTGTGAGGAGCCCTCGCATCACATACTCAGGAGCAAGATAACCTCTGCGAAGCTCTCAAGGAAGTAAGAAAATAACTAGCTAAGTCTCCAAATAAGCATAAGGTCGGTTGCAGAAGGAAGGGGCGGAGAGACAATTGTTCTTACATTGTCCCGGCAATGCGGGTGCTGATATGGGTCTTATCATTGAAGAGCTTGGCTAATCCAAAATCAGATATTTTAGGGGTGAAATTGGAGTCCAGCAAAATGTTACTGGCCTTTACATCCCTATGCACAATCCGCAACCTCGACTCATCGTGGAGATAAGCCAGACCCCTTGCTATGCCCAGGCAAATTTGATAACGGGTGGGCCAATCAAGATTCGAACTTCCCTCTGCAACATATTAAACACTAAGTTTCACTTCTCATAGTAAACAAAAAAAAAAAAGAAGAAGAGAGCTACAGAAAGTATTATACCGAATAAAGCTTGATCAAGGCTCTTCTTTTCAAGATACTCATAAACAATGAGTCGTTTGTCTGCCTCCATGCAACAGCCATAGAGCTTAACGAGGTTACGATGTTGAACAGCGGATATTAATGCTATCTCTGCCACGAATTGTTTCTTCCCTTGGCGTGATGTCAAAGACAATTGCTTCACTGCAATATCTCTTCCGTCATTGAGAGTTCCCTTGAACACTTGACCAAAACCTCCCTGTCCGAGCTTGTTCTTTGGATTAAACTCCTCTGTTGCGGCCTTAAGCTCTGCATAACTGAAAGTGTTAGGTGCATTATCCATTCCTAGTAGCTCTCCATCTGCATCTCCATGTCTCATTTTCCTTTTCCAAACAAGAAAGATAACCGATAAAGCTGCCAACAAGCTCACAGCTCCAACACCAATAATAATATCAACTACTAATCCTGTATGACCCTTCTTGCTAGAGGTAGAGGAGGAGAGAGTTGCACTAATTGCAGAAATCAAGGGACCATAAGTATGCGTATCAGGGACACAACAAGTCCCTTTCCCAGCCCAGAAGAGATGAATTTCCATGTAGTTATCTGTCACTAAAGCATCAAAATCCTTCACAACAACTTTAAGTGGGGCGCCTGCCTCTTTAGCAATATTAAAATCCTTGGCTACAACTTTCCCTTGTATGTAGATATCAAAGACACGTCTAGCAGGGTCATGCTGGTCGAGTGTGAATGCCAGCTCTACAAACTGGAGACTCACATTGTAATTTCCATTATATAGCCCCAGCCCATAATATCGTAGAGATGAAGCGGATAATCGTGCAGTCCGGTACAATTCTGGAGAATCTAATGTGTTTGTGAATTGGGATCCGGAAGTATATATGTAGCTTGGATTGTTGGAATCAGGAAAATATCCGCTATTGCTCACAGCCCATCTCTCTGAATCGGTCACGTAAAATGTAGATGGACTAAGAGCTTCACTGTCTGTCTCGTAGACTACCTCCCTAGAAGACTTCATCGTCCCACCTCCACATTTGATCGCAAAGCTTTTGGCTGAAGAATGAACATGAAGAACACAAAAAATAGAATCTAGAGCACAGGTTGCACATAATTTTAGGAGATTGCATGGACAAAGGGGCTCACTCAATTGTCAAGAATTTAATAATAAGCAAATAAATTGCATGGCATAGTAAACGAGAGAAAAATAATAATAAAACTTACAAACTGGATCTTTTTGATGACAATGGAAGTTCCTCTGTAAACAATTTAATCCTGTGAGATAACTTCAAGTAAATTAGAAAATCAATCAGTTAGATCCTAAGAAATCAATCTCATAACTAATAAAAGTATATGTGGTTGACAAAGGAAAAGACTGGTTCAGCTATCTTCTTTATTTTACTCAGCAAGGACCTTCGTATGCATAATTTAGGGAGCATATTACAATAACACTTTGGATAGTGTTGGAGGTCCAAAGGACAACATCTCCCTGGCAAAAATGCTGATAATTTGCAGCTAGCTCTATGCAAGATGGTGATTTTGATTTCTCCAAACAACATCGTAAGTTTATTGACTTCAAGCTATATAATATATTATTAACTGGATCAAATAGTTTTAATATATTCAACCATCTCTGATATAAAAATTTGATATGCTATGAAAAATTAGTGATATCCATTTTTAGCTTTGAGTATATATGCACTAAGAATGTGATTTCCACATTTATCTTGAAAATGCTCATTGAACACTATTCCATTCGCACTAGCAAAAAAAACTCCATTACATTGATGGGTTTAAAACGTGGATACCAAGAATAATGAAGTAACATGGATACCAAATGATTGAACAATAACTGAAATATGATATTTGAATTCAAAATAATATTTCCTAATAACCCAATACCATATCTAAAAAAAGTGAATTTTGCTAGGTCCGTGAAGATGAGAGGTAACTTCTAGGTAAGTGATGATGGCCTAAACTCCGATGAATGATGCACAACTTATAGAGTTTGTCCAGAAATATATAGTGTAGTTTATATGGATGTTATGAATCATGTAAGAAGTAGCAACAGAGGAATGAATGAATCAAAAGAATCACCTGTTGCTGGTATTTATCATTGTGAAGTTGTTACCAACTAGATTCCTGCAAAATTAGGGCTTATATTTAATCAATGGCTAAAATGTTAGACAAATATTTATATATGGTATTTAAACATAATTTGGATAAAATCAATTCACTCTTTCCCTCCATAAATTTTGACACAATTCAGATCCGCGAGACACTGAGTGCATCTAAAGTTTAGACACAAATTTTAAACTACAATTAGGTGATTTTTAGAAGTGCAAGTAGGATTGAGGATGGACGTTGGAGTGCAATTAGTGCAAGTTGTTTATTCTCTTGTGAAATTTTGATGTAATGCCTTCATACCACCTAAGAAGGTAGTTTCTGGACAGTTAGGGATCCTTCTCTTTTAATAATAAAATTATTGATTTTATGATAATAACAATAAAGTTAAAAATGCATAATTTTAAATATTCAAACAGCAATAAGAATTAGTACAAACTCTCTTTTATTGTGTGAGGTTGAGCTAGTTTATTGGCCTAATTGCAAAATTTCCACACCTACCATTGGAGAGAATGATATGAAAAATTTAACATATTATAACCTAATAAACAATAGGTATAAATCATTAACAATACTTTATTAATAAATAATATAATAAATTATTCAAAAGATACATTTATTACAAATATATAAATAAATAATATAAATAAACAATATATTATAATATTTTATCAATTAATCTAACTATAAAAATGAAGTAAAATAAAATATTAATTTTAAAAAATTATAAATATGAACTAGTAAATGTTAACTCAATATCAAAAAAGAATTAAGTAATTTTATATTGAACACTAAATACACTAAAAGTTGTTTTGTATTTCTCTATAATAATATACACCAAATAAATTATAAATATTTTATATTTCACTAGTACTAGTCCACACAAAAAAAATATTTTATATTATATTGGTAACGATCATAAATGGTAAGTTGAGTTGTAATACATTAGTATAATATTTGTTGGGATAAATTATTTGGCATAATAATCATTGGGCCGAATTGGATATGATAACATGTTTAATTTAAAATATGAGTATAAAATATTGAAAAATAGATGTGTTGGTCGAATAAATTTATTAATGAATGGTTTTTATATATTTAATAAGATACACCTATATTTATAAGTTAAAATAATATAAAATGATATAATTTTAATTAAAATTATATAATATATTATAATTAAATAAAATTATTATTATAATAATATCGTATAATATTTTAACAGTATATTTTATATATTTTTGTGGGGGTGTGTATCACTGGGCTTGGGATTATTGACCTAATGTTGGCCTTCTTTACCACCTTTTTCTTTGACGGCTTGTCTACGATCTCTACTAATAACCCAGATTTTTGTATTCACATCTCAAATTTTGTAGATGTGGACAATGTATATATTTTTATCTTTTTTTTTTTTGTGAGGGTTTTACATATTTTTATTAATAGAAGAGTAATAGTAACTGATCAAAAGAAAAAAAGAATATGAAACAAAAAAAAAAACAATGAAATTTAATATTCTCTTGGAAATTAGCTTCCCATGCATCAAAAGCTGATAGAAGTTCATACCTGGACTATGCACAAGTTAACATGTTAGGCATTACTGTAACTTACAGGTTTGAGTAATTTCCGTTGATAACCCAAGGAGGAAAGCTTCCACTTAGAAAATTGTATGAAAGATCTCTGCAAAACACAACACAGCATATTAGAAGGAATCCAAGGCATATTGTAGGGCAATAAATTAGGCTGACACTACTCCCCCAGACGGATTTAAAAGTATAACAGTACTTTAATTCAGTATTATCTTGAGACAAACATATATTATCTCTATTGTGTTTGTCTCGGGACCAAATTTCCAGAATCTGTCCTTCAATGTAATAAACAATACATGTGTGCATGCAAGATGATAATGGAAGTCTTTAATATTAAGGAGACTTTTTGAAAACTCCGTTTTAAGGCACTATGAAGAGCACCACTTTACTGCACTTACATGTTAACCAAAGATGAGCTTTTATGAGTGGGAAGGGTACCATCAAAGCTGTTATTTGCAAGATATCTGAGAAAGAAGGCAGTGCAAAGTTCAAAATCCATAATACGAAATCTTTATGCATAAAGTATATTAGATAAGGGACATTACAAGAAAGAGAGTGAACTCATATTGAAGAGATAATCTGGAATTTGCCTGTCTAAGTTGTTGAAGCTCAAATCCCTGGTAGATGAAGGGAAATAAGAACATGAAAGAAAGATGGTAGCATGCTCTACAAAAGAACCCATGTTAACTAATGTTCAAAAGTTGTTTGAATAGCTGAAGAGAGAATGATGATATCACAAAGACTTTTCATGACCTTAACAGTTGACCTCTGAATCTTTAATGTGAATTTGATTCATATTAGGCACTCCCTAAATCTCTAATACCATATTCCTTCTAAACATTTGAATTTGATCAATTGTTTAGAGCCCAATAAAAAAATAATTACTTACAACTGAGTTAAGTATTCTGCAATTGTGGCCGGGATAGAACCTGAAATGTTATTGTTCCTCAATATCCTGCAAGAGAGGCCAATACAAATGTAATTACATTGCAACCCGTCTAAAAGAGCCTTCATATTTGGATGAATAAAATCTAAAACCTTTTAACTTACAGGATTTTAAGATTCTTCATATCTTTAATAAATGCAAGTGAAGAGCTCCCATTCAACACACTACCTATTCTCCTATATGAGGGTCAATAAAATAAAGCCAGCTTTTTACCATAAATCAAATCATGGAGATATGCAGCAATTGTCCCACTCACAGGTCAGTAAGAGATGTCAATGTTGAAAGTGATGAAGGGATGGGACCATCAAATGAATTCCCAACAAGGCGCCTGCAAAAGTACTTTCAGATTTACAAGTGAAACGTATGAATCTTGAAAAGGGGAGAAAGAATCCCCAAATTTGATGGGCTCTTACAACTCTGTAAGTTGTGTCCAATTGCCAATAAAGTCAGGTATTGGCCCAGTGAGTTCAGTATCTGATGCCCACACCTATAAGCATAAGAAATATTCATGTTAGGAACTGTTAATAGACTTTGTTCCCCTTCTACATAAGTTCAGAGATAATGCAATAGGAATGCCCCACACTGTCTTTAGCTTTCGAAGACTGGCAAATGTCGAAGGAAGTGGACCACTAACACCAGAACTATCAATATAACTGCATGCAAAAAATTCTGTCACATTTGTCTGGTTGTATTTTTATATCATTGAGAAGATTTAATGATTGAAAGAGATAAGTTAAAGCCCAAGAGAATAGGACGATTCCTTGTGCTTGCTCCTAAAATTTTGGACTAATTAAAAATGCTTAGTAATCATCTCTGGTCACAATACTAGGACCCACAGTTTCTCCAATTTCGTCAAGCTTCCAAGCTCCGAAGGCAGACCACCAGAGAAGTTATTGACCCCGAAATCCCTAGAGTACAGACAAATATGATACTCAGTCATTTGGTGAGGAAATGGACACTGATCGGAGGACTATGCTTACACATTCATCTAAACTATCTATCACGATGTAATCAATAGCCATGAGAATCAGATATTAAGAATCAGGAGATTCACAGGAATGCCAAATTGGAAAGTCTTCCAAGTTCCTTAGGAATCTCCCCTGAAAACAAATTGATGCGAAGAGATCTGGAACAGAAGAAATGAACAAGGTAAGAAACAAACAAGACAGTCGAACAAGCATTAGCATTAATGGAATCGGATCGTCCCCGAGGAACAGAGAATAGTCCAGTAAATGTTTACAGGTACTGCATCCGCGTTAGATTGGCAATGGACGGGGAGAGGGAACCTGACAAGCCAATTCGGTACAAGGTCCTGCATATAATGTATCAAATGAACGCTCGAGTCAAACTAGAGCAAAGAGGGTAAAGTCAAAATTGACATGAAATTGGAGGATTAAATTGTTGAGAAAAAAATTAATTGATTAAATTAGTAATAAATCATAGATTAGAAGAAAGACAGATACAGATTGGACAGGTAAGTCAGACTCCATAGTGCATCTGGAATTGTCCCACCAATAGTCGGCTGATCAAAAACCTTCCTGCAAGAATGATGAAACAAGAGCTTCTCGGAGTCAGACTCCATTTGAACTGCACATCTGATGCAAGCATTTGGATGGAAAAGCACGGCGAGGGAGGGAGGGAGGGAGTACAGATGAGTGATATGGCAGGTGGAACCGCGGTTGAAACTGCAGTCGCACTTAATGCCGATGTAGGAATCTGGATCGGTGCAAGCCGGCGCCGGCAACTTCCAGTTCTCGAATGTAGATTTCAAAGCGCGCGCTGCAACATCACCATTCATTTGAAGGAATCTTCCATAAGGTTTTGGTTTACTCCGATCCATAAGAGGAGAATTAGACGTAGATCTTGACTTTAGAAAAAGTCGGTGTCTTCGTGCATGGTAAAAAGTACTTTCATAAACAGCACAGCCTACCAACAGCAAGTAAGTGGATCGACCAAGGACCCGTCAAAAATATTAAAAAAAAAAAAAGAGCATGCTCCTCGTCCCGAGTTGACAGGGAATTCTTCCAGATTACGACCCAAAGCTGAAACGGTCAGTAGGCAAGAAGGTACTGATGGCCAAACACTCAGAATCACTTGGCGTAATTACAATATACAAGACAACGTTGAGCTGGTTGTATATGTACGAGAGAGAGATAGAGAGAGAGGGGGAGAGTCCGAATCTGAAGACTCCGAACCTTCGTCAGGATCAATGGTGGGCTGAGTCTGATTTTGCTGAGCACGAGCTGCATGAGAAAGGCTGATAATGACGATAATGGCGGATGCCAGGAAACAGTTATGAGCTGCAGAGCACAATCCTTCAGGCTTTGATCTACAGACCTCGTGCATCTTCCACTTCACTAATGGAGAGAGAGAGGTTTTTTTCTTGAATTATATGCAAAGGATAAGAATGCATTTAATCAGTATACAAGAGGCATTGTTGGTGGAGCCGGAACCGGTGGAGAGTTATAAGAGAGTCTTCCAATGGGAGAGTCTGGAGACGTGCACGTGTCATACACATTTAATTCCACGTGGTCGAGCGGAATAAGCATAGTGATAAGGGTATCATCATACATACAGAAATTTAACGGCCGATTTGTGTCTGTAGGCGGCAAAATGAGGCTGCCTCGGTAATCCGGCCCGTCCACCCTAACAAAAGCGGGTACCATAGTGGGCCGGTACGGTCCAGTAGTTCACTAACACGGTACGTATTGGGCCAGTCATATTATTTTAGCCTTATCGTGCCCAGCAGGAATCGCATAGTCAGACTCCGGCCCAGTATGTATTGGGCCAGTTACTTATTGAGTTGGGCTCGCGCATCCCGTTGTCAGTCAACGTGCATTGTTGTGTGCGTGAAAGAAATATATTTAGATCCAATGGACCAAAAAGATGGTACTATATTAGGTTAACTCGAGATAACTAGAATAAGTAGTAGGTAAAAGTCTAGTATGCAGTACAAATTTCAATGGACGAATTGGGCCCACAGTACGTGAGTCTTGAAGACAGAAGGTGGGCTGAAAAAATGCGGGATCCCGATGAGGCTCGAAAATTCGGGCCATTTTGATGACAGGTGAAGGGCCTACAGCGTGAAGAAGCCCGGCCTCCATTAAAGTACCGTGGGCTTTTGGAATATGGGCCCATATGGACGAGCCCAGCCGGAGGATCCGCGGCCTCCCCTGTGCGGTATCCTGCGATGGAAACATTTCCACCATTCGAGAAATTAGGGCTCGGAGAAAATACCAGCCTAATATATATCATTTTAAAAATGAACTTATTTAATATTGCAAAACCTTTTTAAAGATATAATTAAAATGATATATATATAATTTTATCATATAATTATATAATATGATATAAATAAAAAATTATTATTAAAATTAATAAATATTAACTAACTAGAATTGCCACCGCAATGCTGTAACATGGCAACATCCCAAACAGAAGGTATTATTTTGAGATATTTTACAAAACACCGCAAAAAAGTTTTCCAACAGTTACACTAAGAAAAGACGACATCTAGCAAGTCGTTATTAGGCGTCCTTTTTACATTACATGGATGGCACAAGAGCGACGAAAATGGCACGCAGTTGAAATGGTGGTACTTGGCCAGTACTGTGAACCACTGGGAAGTTCACCTACCCTCAAATATCTCGCTCGTTGGACGAGACTGAGGGGGTGTAGCAATTTCCGGAGCTTCCGCACTGAAACTGATGGTGCTATCCTCGTTCAAGTACTTCCAGTCGGCCAAGTATGCCGGTCGTGTGGTTACAGTGCTCACTTCAATATCTCCTGCAAGCATGGCTATCACACGAGACATGGCTGGCCGCACCATCGGTGATGTCTGGGTGCACAGTAGAGCAATATGGACCACACGTTTCGCCTCCTCCTTGTTGAAATCTGATAACCTTGAGTCAACTAGCTCTATTTCTCGATTTTCCTCGTGCAGATTCCACGCCTAATAAAGAATCAAAATGACGAAAAGGAAAATTAGTCACGAAATTACTGAATGTTTTCAAGTACCCATTTAGGCATGAGAATGTTATCCGGCTTTAGAAATGTGAAATATCAAACACAAAAGGAACTAACAAGGATCAAATTTCTGCCAAATAAACCTGCATTTTGATTTTGAAGATGTCCTACTTTAATGTATCTCTTGCTTTAAGAAATTAGCAAAAGAAAATTGTTTTCTGATATTTTTTTCTAATGGAACAGCAATACCAACATCAACTTTGATGTTTGATATATAGGATTCGCAGTTTGGCAGATAATACTTGTGCAATGGTTCACCTACAGGCACAACAACATTTAATGGAAGGCACAATTTCAGCTAGAAGGATCAGAAAGTAACAGTCAGTTATAAATTCCGAAAGATGCTTCACATATAATGGAAGGACATCAAGATCTGCCCAAATCATTACTAAATATGATATACCCACAGTTTTTCAACTGAAAGTCCAGAATGTGCAAGGATATTCTCTTTAAAGCCCCCTCTGAAAACAACCCGTGCTTACAGTCTGCTGAAGGAGACAAAACCCTTCCCTCTTTTCCATAACTCATTAAGCATTGAATGCTGAGTTAGCTAAGTTTTCCTTTTCAGTTGCTATTATCAATAAATGAATTTCAGTCTGGTAATTTTGAGATTTCTGCTGCTGCTGCCATCAGGTCATTTTTTTGTAAGTTATTTATACGTTCATCCACAAAAATTCAAAAGATGGTAACAAAATTAGGGGTCCTTTAAACTCATTTTTACCCTAACTAGTGATAGTATTATATCTCTTACTGTTTTAATTCAGAAAACTTCAGTTTTGAACACTCTAGAGATCCTCTCTAACACACCATTTTTTGAGTCGTATGTTTCTATGCTCATTATGATGGTTTATCTAGATGTAAGTTTTTTCTTGTAAAAAGCAGCCAGAGGCAAGCCTTGGATATATATATGTTCGATTTGTGTGTTTGTCTCATATACTATATTTACTACTCATCAGTAAAGAAATGGAACTTAATTATAAATTCCATTAGAGGGATCAGCCTTACTAAATCATGATTCTGTACATACCTAGATTTTAGTGGTAGTTTGAAGTCCTTAGATGAATTGGATAGCTCTTAAGGCCCATTCATGGATGAAATTGAACTTAATTCACATATGCATGATGCAATAAATTCGACTGAAAAAGGAATTTAGTATATACCCATTCAAGAAGATAAATCTCATCTTTTCCCAAACTCTGATCAGAATTTGGTCTGCCACTTAGCACTTCTAGAGCCACTACTCCAAAAGCAAAAACATCTGCCTTCTCTGTAAGATGCCCTCGCATTGCATACTCAGGAGCAAGATAACCACTATAAAATTATCCACAAAAAGAAGAAAATTAGGAAGGTAATTCAGCTTGCTACTAAACAGAAGCAAGGTTGCAAAAGAAATGCAGGAGCACTATTCTTCTTACATTGTCCCAGCAACACGGGTGCTTATATGAGTCTTTTCAACATCATAGAGTTTGGCTAGGCCAAAATCAGATATTTTAGGAGTGAGATCCGAGTCTAACAGAATGTTACTGGCCTTCACATCTCTGTGCACGATCCTCAATCTTGACTCCTCATGGAGATAAGCCAAACCCCTCGCTATGCCCAAGCATATTTCATAACGGGTTGGCCAATCAAGATTCAAACTTCCTTTCCCTGAAATGTATTATTGACAAAGTTTCACTTCCCACTCACCAAAAGAATAAGCGAAATAGAGAAAGTATTATACCGAATAAAGCTTGATCGAGACTCTTGTTTTCAAGATACTCATAAACAAGAAGACGTTTGTCCACCTCAATGCAGCAACCATACAGTTTAACAAGGTTACGATGTTGAACAGCAGATATTGTTGCTATCTCAGTCACGAATTGGTTTTTCCCTTGATGTGATGTCAAAGATAGTTGCTTCACGGCAATTAATCTCCCATCATTGAGTTTCCCTTTAAACACAGGGCCATAACCTCCCTCTCCAAGCTTATTAACAGAACTAAATTCATCTGTAGCAGACTTGAGCTCTGCATAACTGAAAGTGTAAGGTCTAGTATCTATTCCTAGTAGCACATCACCTTCAGATTCACGTTTCAGTTTCTTCCTCCGAATAAGAAAGAATATAAAAAAGGCCAACAGAAGGCCCACAATTGCAACACCAACAATAACGCCAACTATCAATCCTGTATGATTCTTGTTATTACTGGTCGCTGGAAGCTTGTTGCTGACTGTGGGTCTGAAGTTTGGAGTTGTGCTGATGGCGGAAATGGTAGGCCCATATGTAGCTTCAACAGGTATAGGATGAGTCCCTTTCCCAGCCCAGAAGAGATGAATTTCTAGGTAGTTTGCAGTCACTAAAGCAGTAAAATTCTTTACGATAGCTATAAAAGAGAGTCTCCCTGTCTCATTTCGAATATCAAAATCCTTGGCAACAATATTCCCCTGTATATAAATATCGAAGATTCGCCTGCCAAGGCTTGTCCAATTGGAGTTGGTGAACACTGATTCAACAAATTGGAGGCTCACAGTGTAGTTCCCATTCTCAAGACCCAATCCATAATATCGTAGAGATGATGCAGAGATTCTTGATGTTTGATATAATTCTGAGTCTGATGTGTTCGTGAATTGTGATTGGGAAGTGGTTATATAGCTTGAATTGCTGTTCCCAGTGAAATATCCAACATTGCTCACAGCCCATCTGCGTGTATCAGTCACATAAAATGTAGCTGGGCCAAGAGTGCTATTATCTCTTTCATACACAATGCCGCTAGAAGACTTTATCTCTGGCCCACCACAGTTAATGGCAAAGCTAGAATCTGAAGAATAGACATGAAAAACATCAAAAGGTATTACGGTATTTAAACTTAGCTAATGAGCATATACTGTTCATAAATATACAATCAATTAAATTCAGGAACAACGTGTAATTTGTAACTTTATCTTTTCATTTATCTTATCTTGTTTGAGGGTATATAAGGTATAAGCTGGCTATTCCAATATGTATGAACATTGCACATAAAATCATCACTTTTGATAACAACTTAGTTAGAAAACCTTTCATGCACTTGGTTATGCATATTCTATAAACAGAATATGGAACTTGGAAAGTATATCTTTTAAATTATTTGGTTCCTATGTTACCAGTTAATAGTTAAACCAGTAGCACAAAAATACAAATTTAATGCAAAATTTATCCTTTAAAATTACAATGAGAAATCAATTACTTGAAACAATAAGAGAAAGCATGCAGATGCACTTACAAATTGGAGCTCCTCGATAACAGGGAAAATTTCTCTGAACACAATAAGTTAATGCTGTAGGAAGAATACTTCATGAAAAAAATAGAAAATCGATCAGTTGAAGACAATTGCCTTGTGTATGAATTCAGTGGTATAAATTTTATAATAGAATGAAAAGGGGACATGGTTGGATTTCTCTTTTTCTTCTTTTTGCTGCCATGTCATGAGGCAATGCTTCTTATGGAAGGAGGTGTAATGGAATGAAATGAGTCTTGCATAGTAAAATACAAATGCATTTAAACAGATATTAGTGATCTCCATGTCTATCTAGGTATTATCTAGATTTTGATTAATTTTTTTCCACTTCACTCAATTTACTCGGAAAATCTATATAACAGATATACAGTGTGGCGAGTTGGGTGGTATGGTTGATAAGTTTCATGCAAAAAAAAGGAGTGAATTCAAACATGTCTTCATGTAGATGAGTACTAGCTATATTCTGCACTGCACTAATTATGGAGGTCATCTAGAACTAAATCTTTTTTTCCATACAGAAATAATTCTGATGCAGTCCAACCCTAGAAATATAGTTTAAATGGATGGTATAAAGTCCTGCAGATAATGGCAGCAACTAGGAATTAAAAGAGATACCTGTTCTTATCATTTACTGTTGTGAAATTGTTACCAACTAGAGTACTGCAAATTTAGCCAATAAAAAAAACAAAATGAGTCACATCATTCTCAACTCAAAATGAATTAAAAGCTGCCAAGAGAAGTTATCCTACAATTGCTAAGAAAATACAATGATAGCTACTAGGGTTAATGCCTCTCTTACATAACCACTGAGGTGACAAAATCTGATCCAAATTCATTCTAAGGCACATAAATCATTTACTGAGTATGCAGCAACATACACATTTAGTTTAGCTTCATTGTTGACCCAAGAAGGAAAGCTCCCCTTTAGGAAATTGTATGACAAATCTCTGTATGAAAAATATAATAAGATATATTAGATGCATACTGCCCAAAGAAAAAAAATCCTTGTTTGTCCTCCTTTTCTCCCCACCATAGAATGCAGCATGTACCCAAGCAGGCTTAGCAGGCTTAATAAGAAGTATTAAATATTTAAGGGAAAAAATAAATCTGTATCCTGTCAGTGATTTTCATTCTGGGCAAAAGACCGAAATCTTTCAAGCATCCCTATAAATTCTAGTATAATACTAGCATGCATCATATACGTCCACATTGTATCTTATTCCCTTTTAACTTAGAAACATTAATAAAAAGGTAGTAAAAATATTAATAAACAGGAGTAGATAGTTTCGAACCTAGGCACGAAAACAATAAACTTGACAGTACTTGGAAAAGAAAACTAGTTGTTAATTCTATTTACTGCACTTTATTGAAGAAAACTTAATTGCACTTGTAACCAGAATTATAAAAGTAAAGGAAAAAACTTTATTGCACCTACATGTTAACCAAATTGGAGCTCTTCTGTGTTGGAAGGCTACCATTCAAACGATTATTCCCTAGGAACCTGAGAAAGAAATCCTTCAGTTCAAACTTCATCATAAATGTTAGGTACATCCTCTGAAATGGAAGGCAAAAAAATAGGGTTAGATAGGGAAAATATATTTTACAGAAAAGAGAGTGAGCCCATGTTAAAGAGAGAATCTGGAATTTGTCCATATAAGTTGTTAAAGCTCAAATCCCTGGCACAGGAAGGGAAAAAAAATGAGACAACGGTCATTACATGCTTTACAAATAAAATCCACTTTAAGAATTAGAGGGGCATTACCTAAAAAGACTAGCACTGACCATTTTCTTTGTTTTGGCACAAACTTTTTCGTTTGACCCAATTAGCATAAACTTTTGTTATGTGTCCCACTTGTTACGAAATTCAATTTTTTATTAAAAACAAAAGATATTACTATTTTTCCAGTTTAAACATTATAGTTGACATAAGAAGGATGATATGAAATTGTCATCTTCACTAATTACAATCTTGTACCCAAAGAAAAAATTCCTAATTTAATCAAATTCTTCAAAATATTAAAATTGTGCCGTAAATTATCCCAATTATAAAATATAACAATGATATATCATACATATGGTGTCATATTAGGCAATTAAATAAGTCACGTCAGCATTACTATTCAAGTATAATAAAAAATTTAACATCCTGTCAAACATACACAAAATTAAAAGTTTGGTGCCAATGAAGTTGACCAAAAAAGTTCATGCAAAAATGAAGAAAATGGGTAAATTTTATGTATTTTTAAGTAATTAGCCCAAGAATTATTATTTGGGCATCTGAATATAGAATTTGAGAGGATAGTGGGGTATATCTAAGTGAGAAATTTTGCTCCAGTAGGGTGAAGGAAAAAGGACATTTTATTTGGGATTTTCCAGCTTCTCACATAACTTGACGGTCAACACAGGTCAAAACTTGGAATTATGAGAATTAATAGCATAACTCCCAGCCTAACAAAACAGAGATTGTAGATTTGAAGCTCGTCGTGGGACTTATCGTGCACCTTATCCCATATTCTTTCTATCACTTACGCTTACGGACTCCTATTATATTAAAAGAAAAATAATATAGCTGTGTCTGGCAAAATTTTATGCTGAAGAAGGTAAGAGAAAGAAAGCAAATGAAATTACAAAAAGTGCTTATGTATGAGTAAGAATTTTTGTAATCTTAACAATAGATCACTCATTTTTAAGCTATCGTGATTGCCTTAGGACCATGAGTAAGCCATATTCTGGTTGGACAGGTAAACAATAAGATTGAGATAAGATATTCAAATGTTTTGAATCACCTACGAAAAGAAGTGTAAATCCCTAGAAAATTATGTCACTATATGAAATTTTCTATATTGTCACGTGATTCATTAAATTTCCTCCTATTTTTATGAATTTTAACATCATTACAAAGTCTCCATAAGCACACTTATGTATCATATTTTTGCCCACTTATGACCAATTATGAGGTAAATAACAAAGTTAACATTATATGAAAAATGTCTCATCTAATTTTTATCTGAAAAAATCTAGGAAAAAAAAGCATTCAAATCAAGATGTTGATCCTATTAGAACGAGGCAAATTTTTAAAGACAATAAATTTGAGGTTATTCTAATTATAGTCAATTCTCTTCTAATTGGCCTACATCAAGAATAATATGTTACATCAACATGTATTATCGGTATTTGACAGTGATTGGACATAGATCTGGAAACAACATGCTAGTGTGCATAGGCTTTCCCTCATAAGCATGAGAGCAAGCAGGCGTAGGTTTAGATTTCATTATGACAAAACAATTAAATATAATATATTTTAAGCAATTAATAAGACATGTAATAATGTAAGAAATTTCAAAATTCAAAATTATTTTGTAGTGATTTTTCTCTAAAGAGAAACACTCACAATTGAGTTAAGCTTGAGTATTCTCCAATTGTAGATGGAATAGAATCTGTAATGTTGTTATTCCTCAATATCCTGCATCAAGAGAGACAAAGACAGTTTTATATGTAACCCATAATTTCCAAAGAGTCAATGGAAAGATGGAGCAAAATCTAAAATCGTTATCTTACAGTATCGTAAGATTCTTCATATTCTTGATAAACTCTAGTGAAGAGCCCCCACCCTGAACATCACTTATTCTCCTAAATAAAGGTTGAAAGGCTATGGTGAGTTTTTTCATTATGAATCATACGTAGATAGTCAGTAATTAGTTGTGTAATATACTCACAGATCACTCATAGATACCAATGTTGAAAGTGATGATGGGATGGGACCATCAAATGAATTTCCAAATAGAAGCCTGGAATAAGACTTCTAACTAATGTAAGAAGCTAACAGAAATATGAGTAAAATATATAACGAGTAGAAACCCCACAATATTATTTCCAAAACTGGATATATAAATAATGTACTGACACGGGTAAAAAAAATAAAAGGCAGGAATGCACAACCTAAGAAAGATCAAGCATATAAAACAAAAACTGAAATCATTCTCTTACAATTTTTTAAGTTGTGACAACTTGCCGATAAAGTCTGGTATTGCCCCAGTATGATTATTGTCTGATGCCATCCTATAAGAGAAACATTTCCCTTCAAGAAATGTCAAATTTCTTTCCTACTGACGAAAATATAGTAGAAATGTCTCACAATGTGTCCAGGTTTCGTAGATTCGCAAATGTAGGGGGAAGTGGACCACTAACACCACAACTAGGAATCCAACTGCATAGAAAAGTTTAGTCATTTTGTGTTATTGTACTTCTAGAGATAATTATTGTAAGCTAAAAAGATGCAAGTTATTATAGATATGGAGGTACTTAAATCTTTAGCATTCAGTTTCTGGTACCAATATTATAATACTGTTTGGAAAACTGGGAAAATGGTTTGGGTATATGAAGATAACATAAACTTTCCTTAATTAGGATCCACAATTTTTTTTATAGTTTTTCTTCTCTTTCAACTATCTTCAGTTAAATTTAATGAGCATAATTCTGTTTAATTAAAGGTTAAAAAGAGACATGGAAAGCCAAAAAAAAGTGATAGGACATACAGTTCCTTCAAGTTAGTTAAGTTCCCAAGCTCTGACGGCAGCGAGCCAGAAAAGTAGTTTACTCCAAAACTCCTGCAGTTTTGAAAGACAAGCCGATTATTTGTTAAGGGAATGAACAATAATTGTATACAGAACACTTATCTTCACATTCATCCATGTCATCACTTAGAAATATACAGAACACAAGCATGCTAATCATAATCAGCAACAACGAGGGAGAACTTAAATAGAATTTAGAATATCTAATTGACGTCTTCATACTTGCCAAATAGTAGATACATGCTGCAGTCGGCATAAGGAAATGGTGCTTAATCTTAAAGCTAAACTTTCAACCATCACAAGAAATTAGCCATGGTATGAATGTGTGCCATTCATTTAAAGAAACAAATTATGAATCATGATATATACAGTGTTATCAGTTTGGAAAGCATTCCAAGTTCCTTAGGAACCTCCCCCGATAGTGCATTGACACCGAAAGTCCTGAAAAATATAAATCAAATATAATGAAGATGATGAAAGATAAAAAAAAACACAGAATAACAAATAATCTTTGCTCACATCCACTGCATCTGCGTGAGGTTTCGAATGGATGGGGAAATGGGGCCTGTCAACATATTGTTTGCCAAATTCCTGCATAAAGGAGCAAAGAGACGTATAAACATCAAAGTGAATCCAGAAAAATCAAAATGAAGCAGAAATGTACATAAAAATCAACTTGAAGGATGAGGCCGGTGGTGCAGGGTACATACAAATCAAAAATATAAATAAGACTCCATAGCTCATCTGGGATCGGACCGCTGACACTCAATCCGTTAACCTTCCTGCAATAATCATAGCGTATGCGTGAGTACGTGATATGAGACAAAATTTAACTGATGATAACACGGAAATTTGAACCATTAGCCTGCAACTAGGGTGTAATGTAGTAAATGCATAAAAATAAGGCTCATCTAACTAGCAGTTAATCATCCCTTCAGTAATTTCCAAAATCCTCTGGCTGCACAATTGCTTCGTATTACCAATTCTCTAGCATTTATTGATTTAAATACATGCCGACCCGCAGATGACTTCCATTGGCTCAAAAATATCCCTGATGTCAACATGAGAGGAATTTACCAAAAGCAATTGTTTCCTAATCTCATATCAGAAAATAAATGCTACTGAGAGAGAGAGGAGAGATTACAGCCTGGTAATACGGCAGGTAGAGCCGCTATTGAAGGTGCAACTACACATGATGAGAGGATTGTAGGACGGGTCCGTGAAGATTTGTCCGTCGGCCAGGGCGACGCCGGAGCATAGCTCGCCGCTGATGTTCCACTGGCCGTCTGGTGCCTTTATCTTCCATTTGTCAAATATTGTATTCAGAGCGCGCGCTGCATTGTGGTTTATTGTGAGAGGGAATTATTTTCTTTATTAAAAAAACAACGGAATAATTTTTAAAAGTTTTAGCTTTACTCCCTGAATAATAGGATAATTTACATGTTAATCCCTAAACGTATTGTCTCGACCATAGTGAGATGTAGGCTATCTATCTCTATTAATTCAATAATTTTGTTCATCAATATTATTTTTTTAATTTAATTATATAATTCTTGAAATTTTTAATAACAGTCCTCAATCTTTTACTATTATTGCACTTTTAGTTTTTTAATAGAAAACAATTAAATATGGTCATAACGATAATACAACACGATAAGTCAAAAAATATTGAGTGTGCTCTATTGATATATTCTTGATAAAATTATAATATAAATTAAAATTTTTATGATTAAAGGTAAAATTATTTGTACATTAAATTATTAAAAAAAAATAATTGCTAAAGAGCATAATTTTTGTTAAAAAATAACTAGTATCAAATATTTAAAAAAATTGGTCTCCAACAATTGATTAATTTTTTTGTCAAAAACTTTAATAAATATATTATTTTGGTGACAACTTTTTGTTAGATTTTAATTATGTCTTTAAAAAAGTTTTCTAATATTAAATAAGTTTATTTTTAAATATTTATTACCAATATAATATTTTTTATTAAAAATAATAGTAAATTATCATATTTTACAAAATTACATATTATCAATATAATTTAACAAAAAAATAGTAGGCCATAGAAAATGGCATATCTTATCCTGCGGGTCCCTCCAACAGTCGCTTTAGTATTTTTTTTTGTTTTCTTTCCAGATATTTAGTAGAAGTCTTCTTTTTTTTTTATCTTTTTTATTGATATAAATGGATAATTTGACTTTTTTCCTGCATAGAAAAATAATAAGTTATTTAAAAAAATTTTACTAAAAAAAATATTATTTTATTAATTTATTAAAAAAAATATATAATACGTATAATAATAAAATAAAAATTAAATAATTCTATTATTTTCAATAATTATTATTTAAATATTAACCCCACATTTTCGTATTTTTAAGTTCCGCCTTGATCCAAACAAATACCTACTGAGTTGCAAGGCAAGTTGGAACGGAACGACCATGTAAAAATACATACTAAGTTCCAAGGCAAGTTGGAACGGAAGGTACTTGTAAAATATCTTAATCTTCCAAAATTCAATTATTTATTTAATAGGAAATTATAATAAATTGTAACGTCACAATTATTTACTTCTTCTATTGTCGACTTTTTCATTTGATGATAGAGAATAAATAAAAATATTATATTTGACAATTGATTATTATGTACAATATATACTTGTTATAAGTCGAGTTTGTCATTTCGATTTAAATTCTTATTACCTAATATTTGCTCCTTTATTGGAGGAGTTAGGAGGGCTTTTGTAGGAACAAGTACCCCTTTCCTAGACCCACGGGTCAAATTTGTCACCCATTGGCCACTAGGCCGCCGAGAATACAATACAATCATTGATATTGGTTTGTTCTCCTACAAAGCTAAAATTCAATAAAGTGTAAATATTTATATAATTGCTTAATAAATATTTTATTATATTTAATTTGGATGGGAAAATCCGCAGGATGAAAAAATATATATTTAGTATGAAAATTTTCACATAGTTTATGATAAAAGGGTAGAAATCTTGTATCACGCGTAGAAATCTAGGGTTCCTTTGTCGGTCTGAATCACAGGGAGTGGACACATGCGCGAGTTCATATATATGTGTATTTAGTTGAAGTACCTTCAGAAGGATCAGTGGTAGGTTGAGTTGAATTCTGAGAACGAGCTCCATAAACAAGGGCGAGGATGATGATGACGACGATGGAGGAGGCGGTGTGCATCTGGAGACAGCAAGCTTTAGGGCACAATAATCGTCTGCTGCGGCAGACCATCCTCGATTTTCGTACAAAGGTTTTTGCGGAAGGGAAGGAAGAAACTGAATGAGAGAGAAGAGGAGGGAGAGAGGAAGAAAATGGAGAGAGAAAGAGAGAGGATTGTTGTGCACGTGAAAGTATGTCGACTTGTTTTCCTTTTATCCCCAAAGATCCAAAGGCGAGAGTTTAATTTATGTTTCCTTTTTGTCCCCAAACATAAAAATGATAATAAAATTACTCTACCAACTAACTTAAAACAGATTTTATTATTTATTTATAATATAAATTTTGGTTGTAAGATTTTTTTAATTTATCTCCTAATTAACTAAAAGAAGGTATTTTTTTTAGTTATATAAAAAATAAAACAATTCTAATTTGGGGCTTGGTGTGTCTCGATAAATTTGGACCCCTTAGTATTTAAGATCCCATTAAGTCGCATCACCACACTTAAAGAAAAAAATATTAAGATCACCGCTTCCCATTTGTCAAATTGAGATTTTTATTTATTTTAAGAATATAATAATTTAATTTAAAAATATTTTTAGTCAAATATAACATTCTGACTTTATAAAGTATGATGATGCTCCTCCTTTTTCAAAGGATGTGAAATTCTCATCCTCACAATATGGAACAGAGAATGTATCTACAGATGGGCTATTTATGACATGTTGATATTAATATTAAGTAAGGTAGTATGAAAAGGGATGAATGGTGTTGGCTGATGGGGTCAATTGCTTGGAAGATTTAAATGGCCTCCAAGGAAGTATGCAATTTGGCCTATATATATATATATTATAAGAGTTTTATTCTCTAAATAAAAACTGCTTAATTTAATAAAAAAATAATTTAGTAATGATAAAATGGTATGCTTAAATGATATATCTCTATTTAGTTTTAATTGATAAATAATATACAAATAAAATTATTGTATAAAATTTTATATTATATTTGTCATTTTAGCTTATATAAAAAACTTAGTGGCAATGCTTTTTCATTTTGTGAGGTGTTAGAGTTGTACATGCACAAAAATAATGAGCATGTCTGGTCCAATATCATATACGGACCACAATTTTGAGAGACCACGTCAAAAAATTAAAAGATGGTATTAGAAAAAACATAGCCGACATGCATATGCAATATGATGATGATAATGCTCAACTTGCAGGAAAAAAAAGGCAGCTTGATTGACAAAATAAGGCAATTGACTAATTAAAGAGATCCATTTTTACAAATGGGTGATATTGAAAATTATTATAATTGAGATGTTTGGTGCTGAAATATTAATTTAGGCAAAATGTGACACCATAATTATGGTTTAATCTTACAAATGGTCTATACTTAATTAAACTCAACTTTTAATTATTTTTAAAATTTAGAATATTCTATTTCAAATTACCTCTCTCAAATTGATGATGTCATGATTGATGAGTTACCTGCCACCAACTTAAAAACACACAAGATAAATTATATATTAATAATGTTGAAAAATTAAATGAACCAATATTTCTTCCTAGTAGTAATTGCCTCCTTGACTATATATATATATTACCCATTTGAGTACATAAATATTTGTACTAAATAAAATATTAAGCTAAAGAGAAAATAAGTTAGAAATGAACATTTTTTTAACAATTTAGACATAATCTATTAAAAAGAAAGTCTTTCACGTTATTTTGATTTGGATTAATAGGTTTATAGTGAAAAATTACCTTTAAACCGTAATTTGTTAATAAAAAGTGGATAAGTTTGAAATGGTGAAAAATAACTTTTAAACGCTTCAATTTACACTAATACACCATACTATATTTTTTTGGATATTTAAAGCATTAATGTAATTTAATTACTTTAATACTCTTAATCATTATTTATATTAAATAAATTTATATAAAATTATATAATAAAAATATTATACATACACTACAAATTATATATATATATTAACTAATAAATTATTTAATTTAATTAAAATAATAAATTTATTTTTCTAATTTTTTATTAATAATTCTTAATATCCCTTAACTTTCATTAAAACAATTAATTATTAAAAAAATTTAACTCTAAATTTATCACTTAAATTTCAATCCCTACCCCTAATTTTCAAATTTATACAAATCACTTAATACAAAAATACCATTAAATAAAAGCTGAGTAGCTTGTAAAAGAACTGTAATTGAATTATATTACAAACAACCCACTGAGAACAATTCAAACGGAATGAATTACTTTGCAATGTTTTATAAAGTGCTGTACCCTAGAAAGTAAATAAAAATAACACACTAGTTCAATTTGAAATATTTTGTATAGAAACTAACAGAAGCCAGAAAACCATCCCGCAAGTAGTTATTACAGCGTTTTTTTACATGGATTGTCACAAATAGAACGAAAAAGACACTCATAAGAGTCCAGTGAGAATTACGTACACGGCAAGTCGGATGAACTGCTGGAAGTTCACCTGCCCTCTGGTATCTCGTCCATAATGGCACGAGACTGAGAGGATGTGGCATTTTCCGGAGCTTCTATACTCAAACTGATGGTGCTCTCATCATCCATGTACTTCCAGTCGGTCAAGTATGCTGGTTTGGTGGTTACAGAGTTCACTTCAATATCTCCTGCAAGCATGGCTACCACACGAGACATGGCCGGTCGCATGGCTGATGATGTCTGGGTGCAAATTAGAGCAATACTGACCACACGTTTCACCTCCTCCTCGTTGAAATCTGATAACCTCGAGTCAACCAGCTCTATTTCTCGATTTTGCTCATGCAGGTTCCATGCCTAATATAGAATCAAAATGAGGAAACGGAAAGAAAGTAAGTCACCGAATTACTGAATACTTTCAAGTACCCATCTAGGCATGATAATGCTATCTGGCTTTAGAATTGTGAAAACTCAAACTCAAAAGAAACAAAACAAGGACCCAGATGCAGTCAAATATACCTGAGTTTTAATTTTGAAGACGTGTCCTAATTTAAAGCATATATTGTCTAAGAAATTAGAAAAAGAAAACTACTCTCCAATATTTTACCAATGGACCAACAATCCTGGCATCAACTTTGAGGCCATATAGGGTTCACAGTTTGGCAGAGTACATTTGTGCAATGGTTCACCTATAGGCTGCACATGATTTAATGGAACGCTAGATTCCACTTGAAAGGATAAGGATGCAACATAATTTATATAACTGCTGAAAGATGCTTCACATATAGTGGAAGAGCATCAGGATCTACCAAAATCATTAGCAAATAGGATACGCCAGCAGTAGTTCAACTGAAAGTGTAGAATATGGGAGGATATTCTGTTTACAACTCCTCTGAACACAAGCATGCTTACTATCCACTGAGGGAGGCAAAACTGCTTCCTATTTTTGAGGACTTTAATAGTTACAGATACTCCACAAGACATCCTCTGCATGGTGAAGATATGGGCTATCTCTTCCTCAAATTTAGAACTCAAAGAAATTTCCATAACTCATTAAACTCTTAGATGCTGAGTTACATTTTTGATAAGCAACTGGGTTTGAGTTTGATGGTTTTTAGCTTTATGTTGCTGCTGTCTTCAGGTCATTTTTTGAGTCATATGCTTCTATGCCCATTATGATGATAAGCTTGCCTAGATGTATGCTTCTTCTTGTAAGAAGCGGGCAGCAACTAGCCTTGTGTATGGATATTTAATTTGTGTCTGGCTCATATACTACATTAGTATATATATCAGCAAAGAAATGGAACTTATTTGAGGTATCTGGCAGCGAGATTAGCTTACTAAATCATGACTGTGTACATATCTAGCTTGAAGTGGTAGTTTGAAGTCCTTAGATGAATTGGATAGCTCTTAAGATCCATTCATGTATGAAATTGAGCTTAATTCACATATGCATAATGCAATAAATTGGATTGAAAAGGAATTTAGTACATACCCATTCAAGAAGATAAACCTCGTCTTTTCCCAATCTCTGATCAGAATTTGGTCTGCCACTCAGCACTTCTAGAGCCACTACTCCAAAAGCAAAGACATCTGCCTTCTCTGTTAGATGCCCTCGCATTGCATATTCAGGAGCCAGATAACCACTATAAAATAATCCACAAAAAGAAGAAAATTAGGAAGATAATTCACCTTGCTACTAAACAGAAGCAAGGTTGCAAAAGAAATGCAGGAGCTCTATTCTTCTTACATTGTCCCAGCAACACGGGTGCTTATATGGGTCTTTTCGACATCATAGAGTTTGGCTAGGCCAAAATCAGATATTTTAGGAGTGAAATCCGAGTCTAACAGAATGTTACTGGCCTTCACATCTCTGTGCACGATCCTCCATCTTGACTCTTCATGGAGATAAGTCAAACCCCTCGCTATGCCCAAGCATATTTCATAACGGGTTGGCCAATCAAGATTCAAACTTCTTTCCCCTGAAATGTATTATTGACAAAGTTTCACTTCCCACTCACAAAAAAAAAAAAAGAGAAATAGAGAAAGTATTATACCGAATAAAGCTTGATCGAGGCTCTTGTTTTCAAGATACTCATAAACAAGAAGACGTTTGTCCACCTCAATGCAGCAACCATAGAGTTTAACAAGGTTACGATGTTGAACAGCAGATATTGTTGCTATCTCAGTCACGAATTGGATTTTCCCTTGATGTGATGTCAAAGATAGTTGCTTCACCGCAATTAATCTCCCATCATTGAGTGTCCCTTTAAACACAGGGCCAAAACCTCCCTCTCCAAGCTTATTAACAGAACTAAATTCATCTGTAGCAGACTTGAGCTCTGCATAACTGAAAGTGTAAGGTCTAGTATCTATTCCTAGTAGCTCATCACCTTCAGATTCTCGTCTCAGTTTCTTTCTCCAAAAAAGAAAGAATATCAAAAAGGCCACCAGAAGGCCCACAATTGCAACACCAACAATAACGCCAACTATTAATCCTGTATGATTCTTGTTATTACTGGTCGCTGGAGGTTTGTTGCTGACTGTGGGAATGAAGTTTGGAGTTGTACTGATGGCAGAAATGGTAGGCCCGTAGGTAGCTTCAACAGGGATAGCATGAGTGCCTTTCCCACCCCAGAAGAGATGAATTTCTAGATAGTTTTCGGTCACTAAAGCAGTAAAATTCTTTACGATAGCTATAAAAGAGAGTCTCCCTGTCTCATTTCGAATATCAAAATCCTTGGCTACAATGTTCCCTTGTATATAAATATCAAAGATTCGCTTGCCAAGGCTTGTCCAATTGGAGTTGGTGAACACTGATTCAGCAAATTGGAGGCTCACAGTGTAGTTCCCATTCTCAAGACCCAATCCATAATATCGTAGAGATGATGCAGAGATTCTTGATGTTTGATATAATTCTGAGTCTGATGTGTTCGTGAATTGTGATTGGGAAGTGGTTATATAGCTTGAATTGCTGTTCCCAGTGAAATATCCAACATTGCTCACAGCCCATCTGCGTGTATCAGTCACATAAAATGTAGCCGGGCCAAGAGTGCTATTATCTCTCTCATACACAATACCGCTCGAAGACTTGGTTTCTGGTCCACCACAGTTGATGGCAAAGCTATAATCTGAAGAACAAACATGAAGAACATCAAAAGGTATTCTAGTATTGAAGGTTAGAAATTATACTATTCCTAAATACATAACCAATCAAATTCAAGAACTTCATTTCCCCAAGTAATTTTGTTATTGGCTTTTCATTTATCTTATCTTCTTGAAGGGTGTAAGATAGTATAACCTTGACTTTTCAAATATGTATGAACATTGCACTATAAATCATCACTTTTTTGCACTTTCTATGCATATTCTACAAACATAATTTGGGCCTTTGGAAGTATATCATTTAGAATACTCAAGTACTTTTTTATCACCTAGTAGTGAATCCAGTTACATAAAAATACCAATTTTGTGCCAAATTTATCCTTTAAAAGTACAATGAAAAATAAGTTACATGAAACAATAACAAGTAGCATGTAGTTGCACTTACAAACTGGATTTCCTCTGTAACAGGGAAAATTTCTCTGTAGACAATAAGTTAATTGTGAAGGAAGAATGCTTCATGAAAATTAGAAAATCAATCAGTCCAAGACAATGAACTCAAGCATGAATTCCACAGAATAAACCATAATAGAAAGAAGATGGCATGTGGTTGGTTTTTCTTTTCATTTTGCTACCACATACATGATGCAATGCTTCTTATGGAAGGAGGTGTAATGGAATGAGATGAGTCTTGCACAGCAAAATACAAAAACATTATTTTAACGTTCAATTCGGAAACTTCATTAATATTGCATCAAGAAGATGCGTATGATAATAACCAATATCTAGAAATAAATATGACGGTGTCCAACCCTAGAAATGTAGCTTAAATGGATGTTTTAAAGCCATGCAGATATTAGCATCAAATCAATAATTAAAAGAGTTACCTGTTCTTATCATCTAGTATTGTAAAGTTGTTACTGACCAAAGTTCTGCAAATTCAACCAATAAAGATATCACAATCAGTCACATCTTTCTCAACGTGAATGAATTAAAAGCTGCCAAGATAAGCTATACTACAATCATTGTAAAAGCATAATGAGGGAGGCTCTCTTGCAGAATCATTCCTAAGGTGCCAAAATGGAATCCAAATTCATGCTAAGACCCATCGATCACTTATTAAGCATGCATCCACATACATATTTAGCTTATCTTCATTGTTGACCCAAGAAGGCAAGCTCCCTGTTAGGAAATTGTACGACAAATCTCTGCAAGCACAGCGGAAATATATACATTAGATGCATACTGTAGATAGAAAAAAATCCTTCTTTCCATCCTTACTTTTCTCCTAAACATTGACTTGTGAAACCTGTAGTCAAGCAGGCTGAATAAGAGAGTTATAAATATTGAAAGGGGAGAGGAAAATGGTATCCTGTCAGTTATTTTCCTTCTGGGGGAAAGACCAAGTAATAATGAATGAGAAAGAAAGCTTTGAAGCATCCCCATAAATTAGAGTATAACACTAGCATGTATCATATATTTCCCTGTTGTATCTTATTTCCTTATGACCTGGAAATCCTATTAAAAATAATAAAAAGATAGTCAAAATACTAATAGACAGAAAAGAAAAAAGGCTTGATTGCACTTACATGTTAACCAAATTTGAGCTCTTCTGTGTGGGAATGCTACCACTCAGATTATTATTCCCCAGAAACCTGAGAAAGGAGATCATAAGTTCAAACTTCATCATAAATATGCCCTCTTAAACAAGAGGCATAAAATATATTAGATAGAGGAAAGGCATTACAAAAGAGAGAGTGAACCCATATTAAAGAGAGAATCTGGAATTTGTCCATGTAAGTTGTTGAAGCTCAAATCCCTAATATAGAAGGGGAAAACATGAAACAAAGAATGTTACATGCTTTACAAATAGAATCCACTTAAAGACTTCTTATTTGATCAACCAAAATTGGAGTTCGAGTGTATAGTGGGCTATATCCAAGTAATAAATAATTGCTCTCAAAATTTGAAGGAAAAAAACAATTTTGTTTGAGCTTTGCAAGCTTCTCACATGACAGCCAAAACACGTCAAAACATGGAATATGAAAACTACTAGATCATTAAATAACATAATTATGAGAGAGGGTTTAGCATAATGAAACTCTTAGCCTAACACAAAAGATATTTTATATTAGAATATGAACATGGATTTCGCATGTCCCATATCCTCTATTTTTTTCTATCCATTTTAGGCATGTATAGATTCTCTTATAATAAAAAATAGCTACATCTGGCATGATCTTACATGTATAAAGGTTAAATAAAGCCATTGAAGTGTAAAAATTTCTAATTTTTTAGTAAAAATCTTTGTAAGCTTAACAATGGATCACTCATTTTTTATCAATCACTAGACCATGAATAAGCCACATTCAGGTTGAACATGCCAAAAGTAAGATTAAGGAGAAGAACATATTCAATTGTTTTAGATCACCTCTGAAAAAGAAGAGTAAATCCCTAGAGAATTACATTGTTGTATGAAATTTTCTATATTGTCAAGTGTCTGAATTTTCCTCATGTTGTCACGAAATTTAACACAGTTAAAATCTCCACTGGCACACTTATGTATCATGTTTTTTCTCAGACTTACGACCAATTAGAATGGAAATAATTAAATTAATATAATATGAAACATTCTATTCATAGTTTAGATGACATATATAAAAAAATATCCTCTAGTTTTTTTCTGAAAACAAATTAAGATTATTTCCTATTAGAATGAGGCAAAAATTTGAAGACAAAATAGTTTAGGACAACCTAATCATAGCCATTTCTCTTCTAATTGGTCCGCTTCAACAATAATATCTCACATTAACATGTATTATCACTATTTGGCAGAGTTTCTTGAACTCACAACTGAGTTAAGCTTGAGTATTCCCCAATTGTGGAGGGAATAGAACCTGTAATGTTGTTATTCCTCAATATCCTGCATCGAGTGACAAAGAGAAGTTTATATTGTAGACCATAATTGACAAACGCCAAAGGAAAGTGTGCAGTGAAATATAAAGTCATTATCTGACAGGATCGTAAGATTCTTCATATCCTTGATAAATTCTAGTGAAGAGCTACCACCTTGCACGTCACTTATTCTCCTGCATAAGGATGAGAAAGCTACAGTGAGCCTTTTATTAAGAGGTTATATCTAGACATACAATAGTTAGTTGTAATATACTCACATATCACTCAAAGATACCAGTGTTGAAAGTGATGACGGGATGGGGCCATCAAATGAATTTCCAAAAAGAAATCTGGAAAAAAAACTTTCAGATTAAAGTACGAAGCTATTGTAAATATCTGTGAAGTATATGACGAGTAGAATAACTCCCACAATATTATTTCCAGTGATTTTCACATTAAAGTTAGAAACTAACATAAATATGTGTCAAAACTCCCACAATATAATTTCCTACACTGGAAATATAAAGAATCTATACAACTAAGAGAGAGTAATAATCATATACAATAATTAAAAAAACCATATACAACTAAAACTGAAAATGTTCTCTTACAATTTTTTAAGTTGTGTCAAACTGCCAATGAAGTCTGGTATTGGACCGGTGTGATTATTGTCTGTTGCCGACCTATAAGTGAAAGAAACCTTCTCGTTCAAGAAATGTCAAATTTATTTTCTATTGACAAAAAATATAGTAGAAATGTCTTACAGTGTGTCCATGCTTTTTAGATTCGCAAATGTAGTGGGAAGTGGACCGCTAACACCACAACTAGAAATCCAACTGCATATAAATATTTTGTTATGTCTGTCTTGTTGTGCCTCTAGATCTTTGCAATGAATCAAATAAGCTAAAAAGATATTAAATATTATGAATATGAAGTATTTAAATCTTTTCCATTCAGTTTCAGGTACCAATATCCTACTCCTATATGGAAAGCTATGAAAATGGTATGGGTAGAAGAAGATAAACATGAACATTCCTAGACTAGGATCAACACTCTTTTGATTTATAGTTGTTGTTCTCCTTCTACTAATTTCAGATAAAATTAATGAAAAGAGTGGTGTTTAACTAAAGGTTAAAGAGAATCATGGAAAGCCAAAGAAATGGTAAGACACACAGTTCCTTCAGACGAGTCAAGTTCCCAAGCTCCGTAGGCAGCGAACCAGAGAAGTAGTTTATTCCCAAACTCCTGCCATGTTGAGAGACAAGATTGAAGACTGTTATTCTTTAAGGAAATGAACATTATTTGTGTAGAGAACACTTCATCCATATTATAAATATATAGAACACAAACGAGCCAATCATAATCAGTAACAGGGTAGAACTTAAAATATTATAGTACCTCTAATATACATCTTTAAATTTACCAAATAGTAGATTCATGTTGCACTTGGTATAAGTGGTTTATAGTCTTAAAGCTAAATTTTCAAGTACCAAGAGAAACTAATCATGATATGAAGGTGCATCATTCATTTAAGGAAACAAATTACGAGTCATGACATATACAGTGTTATCAGGTTTGAAAGCTTTCCAATTTCCTTCGGAATCTCCCCCGTGAGCGCATTGATGCCGAAAGTCCTGGGTGAAGAAAGACGAAATTCATCCCCCATCCCAGGGATTAGAAAAAAAATCTATATATACTCACATCCAATTCATCAGCGTTAGATTGCCAATGGAAGGGGAGATGGGACCTGTCAAAACATTGTTTGCCAAATTCCTGCATGAAAAGGCCACAAAAAACATATCAACATCAAAATCAAAATGATGGAGAAATATACATGAAAATCAAAGGTGAAGGGGCAGGGAGGGAAATGGGATACTTACAGATCGAACACATGAATGAGACTCCATAGCTCATCTGGGATTGGACCAGTGACACCCAATCCAGTAACCTTCCTGAAAGAATCAAGCGCCTGCATCAGTATTCATAAACAGATTGGCAAGACAAAATTAAACTGATGGTTTGGAAATTTGAGCCATTAGCCTGCAATACATGAACACCATCATCATCATCTAGGGAGTACTATAGTAAATGTACATGGATAAGGCTCAGCTAATTATTAGTTAATCGCCACTTCAGTAACTTCCAAAACCTTCTCGCTACACAATTGCTCCATATCACAAGTCAATCATCACTTCGGTAATTTCCAAAACCCTCTCTCTACAAAATTGTTCCATATTACAAATTCGCTAACATGTACTAATTTAAGTACTGGCTGGCCCTCAGACGACCGTCATTGTGCAAAGCTAGTTCAAAAGTTTCCCTGAAGTCAAGATATGAGGAATTTACCCAAAGCTCTTTTTTCTTAATCTCACACCAGAAAATAAACAATATGGAGAGGGGGAGGGCAGTGATTACAGCCGAGTAATACGGCAGGTAGTGCTGTCATTGTAGGTACAATCACATTTGATGAGAGGATTGTATTTTGCGTTGGGGAGAAGAATGGAGTCGTCAATGGCGACGCCGGAGCATAACTCGCCGCTTATGTTCCATTCGCCGTCTGGTGCCTTTATCTTCCATTTCTCGAATACGGTATTCAGAGCGCGCGCTGCATTTATTGTCAGAGGAATCAAATTTTGTTAATGGAATAGAAGTAGAGGAATGATTTTTAAAAGTTTTTAGCTAAATTTTTAAATAAGATGCAAATATTATATTATCAAATATTATATTATCAAATATTATTATTTTATTCCTACAGATTATTTTTAAATTGAGTCAAATAAAAAAATTACACCAAATTATTTTTTTTGAGAATTTAGCCAACGTTTTTCTTCACCGTGTGGGAGCAGTAGTTTTTTTTTCCACAAATAGGAACAGTAATCAGCCGGCCGGTATTAATAAAAAAAATTGGCCGGTTCAACTGCTGAGATGAAATATGATGGTCGGACCGGACCGGAATTAGCCAGAAGTTTATCGAACCGATTTGTTTTCCTTTTTTATTTTAATTTTTTTATTATCAGTATCATATTAATACTATACTTAATTATTCTATAGATTATATACCGTACCACCATATTTGTGTGTATGTACACGTGGATTTGATCTTATTATATCCCAAAAAAACATACAAAAAAAAGGTTAATTTTGGAGGGAATTCAATGAAGGTTACGTGCCCCATGTGGCCTACTGGTTCTTTTTTTTGTTTTATGTGGTAAGCCATATGGAATATAATAATTAAGTAGTTTTGCAATCTAGGGGCTCCTCCTGCAGATCTTATTAAATGGTATTTAGATAAAATGAAGTTCATGTAAATCATTTATAGTTTATTATTTATTAGGAGACGAGACCATATAATATATGTGAAGGTAAAAATTAATATTAATTTATTTTTATTATAAAAATAACTCAATTATATTATACAATAAATATATATATAATATAATTATATATTTTTAATTTTATTATATAGTACAATAATAATAATATATTTTAACTTATATGTATAATACTTGATAAATTATTAAATTTAATTAAAAAATAATAAATTTATTTATTAAAATTTTCAATAACAAACCCTACTATTCATCAATACAATAATTTTGTATGAATTTATAACAACCAATCAGTGAACCTCTCGTACAAATCCATCCAAAACCCTCCAAACTCGTCCTTCCACCTCTATCTTCCCTCAATCTGATGGCATGTGAATTACCATACGACCGGCTATCTCCATCCGGCGACCTTGCCGGAGGACCCATGGTAAGGTTCTCTCAAACCCACTTAGGGTTTCCGGGAGGGGCTAGCAAGGGCGACAACTCACCTCCCTCCGGGTTTCCTAACCCTTCACAGATCGTTCACCCTTTTTTTTTTCTTTTTTAATTATTATTTGTCACAAAGAATTTTGAATTGATTTAAATGGTACGCAACAACACAACACTATCTCAATAGCAGTATAACTTTATAACAAATCATAAGTATACTAAAATACTTTGTACCTACAGATGATTTTTACAAAAAAAAAGGAAATATGGAAAAAAAAGAATGTTTAGGGTATTTTGAGTGATCCCTCTTGAAATCTAAGCCGCCTTTATTCTAAATCATACGTAGTGGACATATGTATATATATATATATGTGTATGTTTCTTTATAGGTACCTTCAGAAGGATCAGTCGTAGGCTGGGTTGAATTCTGGGAACGAGCATAAGAAGCAAGGCTGATGATGACGACGATAACGATGATGGCTGCCCTGTGCGTTTGTAGAGAATAAACTGCAGGGCCAAATAACCCTCTGGGTTTGGATCTGCAGACCATCCTGGAATCCCTTCCAAATGTTCTTCTGAAGAAGAAACACAATCAGAGAGATAGAGAGAGAGAGGATTGTATCCTCGTAGGTAGATAATCTTCTTTCCCTTTTATCCTCATAGGTTGAATATTCGTTGCATAATATATTATAAATAATAACAAATAATCAAAACATTATTGAATTTACTTCAAACTATGATGGCCACGGTTCATGGGCACACTCTATAATATAGAGAAAATATATCTATTAATGGCCCATTTTATTGACTAGCCTTAAATAATTATAATAATAACTACTATGAAATAAAAAAAAAAAGGATATATGTTAGTGGGTGTTGGGACCATTGACTTGGATTATTTAGAGGAAGTGGGGATATAATGTGAATGATGCAAGTTGGCCCACTGGCGTGCGCAGCAACTACCTAGGTTTTTAGATATAACACGATACCATGTTTGATAACTGTTTTTTGGAGCACTGATGTCTGTTTTGTTTTTTGGACAGTGATGTCACCCCCCATTTGGGAGAATGATAATTGGGTGAATGCACATATCCTAAGACAAACCATTTCAATAATATTTATTTCAAACATAGAATATTGCTGATATATTCATATAATTTTGATTAATAAGTAATATAATCAAACAAAATTGAATGATTATTGAAGGATTACGAGGGTGTTGAAATTTTAACTCTGCATAAAATAATCATAAACCCTACTTTCCCTTGGTATGAATAGCAGTCCACGGAAATAAGATAAACGTATATATCTGGCAAATACACGTCAGTTGTCAGTTGATTATGATGGATAAACATATCTTTCATTACATGATATTCAAGTTCAAGTCCTTATAAGGAAGTCTGGTGGCCTTTTCCTTTTCTGAAATGCTTATTTATTAGTGGAAATCTATCCAATAATAATAACTTATAGAGGAAAATATGAGAAATATTCAAGGCGGCGGGTCGATTAAACCACGTGCCAGGTGATCCACTGATACATCTTTGTCCCATCTATCTATCTTTCTATCTAGCAGTTAGCTAGCTTTTATTTAAAACATATATGTATAATATAGTATTTGATGTACACATGCCCGTTCAAATTTGGAGGTTAAAAACTAGAGACGTGAAATGAATGGCAACCAAGAACCTCTCCAGCTAGCACACAATCTTCATCTAGATGCCAACCAGTATATTTTTATTTAATTTCAACTAATAAATAAAGATTATTTATAAAGGGTTTAGTTATACAAATGGTATCAAACATTAATCTAAATTGAGATATTAGTGTCAAACCTTAAAAAAATAGATATTTTTGTGTCAAATTTTGTGAAAATAAGCATATTTAGTGTTAAAAAATAACTTAAATTCATTTGGACTAAAAAAGTTCATGCCATAATACAATTCATTTTTTTTAATGACATGTCATCCAAGTCATATTTTTTTTCTTAAATATTGAAAAATTAAGAAAAACTGCATGGGATCATTATTAGTACCGCATAAATTGGACTCCAAATTTAACAAATTAAATTAAAATAACGGTAAAATCTAATTATGTAATATAGTATAATAGAATGGGCTTTATACAAATTATTATAAAATATGTGCAGACGAATTTGCCCAGAAAAATTACCTTCGCCTTTTGACATTTTTTTGGCTTAGGTTGAAAATCTCCTCAACATGTGGTTAAATTTGCATGTACACTTCTCACTGGTGCTTCTTAGCGTTGCGACCATAATTTGTGAATGTGTTTGTTTGGATGAAGATGTGATGCCATTTAAATTGTATGGCTAGTTTGAGGCCCTGAATAATTGCCATTGCTTCGGCTTCCAACATATTAGCACTTGATATGACTTCCCTAGTTGCCATAAATTCTCCTTAGCCTTTATCATTTTGTACTCCCCTCGTACCTTTGTCGCTCGTGGTCCTGAAAATTCGTTCATTTATAGTTGGCTGCTAAAACTCCCACTGGAATTTGGCCATATTCATCTCCTTTTGATTTAAGATAGTCCAGCATGAAATGACTATCATAGGTGGATGTTCAACTTGCATGTTCATCACAATTAAGATTAGTACTGGGGTGTTATAAGCCAATGTAACGCCCACTTATAAAATAGGTCAGTACATAGTCTATCTACCATGGCAACCCCTTCTATGTAGTGATACAGTGATGAAAGAATTTAGTATTAACCTATTGTCCACCTACTATACCTCCAATATAATTTTCCTTTTTCTAATTTCTCCAATTTAATTTTCTTTTTTCTATAATTCAATATTTTATAAAATAAATGTGTTTTAGTATTTTTTATTACTTAAATATTAATTTTCTTTTTTTAATTTTCAATTTTATCCGAATATTTTAGATTTTACATTTATACTAATTCGAACAAACACTAAATTATATTAACGTTATACTTACTTTTATTTTACAGTGATACTTTTTTAAAGGTTTGATAGTACTCCACAAATATACACGTTATTATATTTTTCTATTAATTAGTTTATTTTCCAGATTCTCATTTATTTTAATAACATATAATAAATTACTTTTATATAAAAATTTTGTACTTTTTTTTATTAAATATGAGCAAATTCAATCCGTTTAAAACTGTTAGTTTTACTAAATTTGAGCAAATTTATTTAATTTTTACTAATTCTGAGTAAATTCAACCACAAACTATTTTTCAATTTAAGATTAAGATACAATCTAAATATTGTTAACGGGGAATAATAAAGTTGAATAAAAAAATAGCAAATAAAGAAATAGTTGAGTAATAGAAGCAGTGGTAAGTAAGAGATTCGTCCCGTCGGCATGCAAAAATCAGGGACTGAAGGAGAAAGAGAATAATTTTCTATAGACATATTTTTACAAATTACTGTGCCATAAAAATGTAAATAAAAAAAACAACACACTAATTTAGTTTTAAATATTATTTTACACGCAAGTTTCAACTAAAATATGGAAAAACAGTTTGAACTTACAAAAGTCTGAAAACCATTTTACAACTAGTTCATATGGATAGGCGCACGAGTGAACGGAAAACGCACCATCAAAAGGAAACTCATAACAGTCGATGAGAATGGCGTAGAAGCCACAACGCCGGTCTGGTGAACCACTGGAAATTCACCTACCCTCAGGTATCTCGCTCATCATCTGCCGAGACTGAGAGAATGTGGAACTTTCCGGAGCTGCTTCCATACTCAAACTGATGGTGCTCTCATCATCCATGTACTTCCAGTCGGTCAAGTATGCCGGTTTACTGGTTACAGGGCTCACTTCAATATCTCCCGCAAGCATGGCTACCACACGAGACATGGCCGGTCGCATCACCGATGATGTCTGGGTGCAAATTAGAGCAATATTGACCAGACGTTTTACCTCTTCCTTGTTGAAATCTGATAACCTTGAGTCAACCAGCTCTATTTCATGATTTTGCTCATGCAGGTTCCATGCCTAATGTAGAACAAAACAAGGATCCAATTGCAGTCAAATATGCTTGAATTTTGAATTTGAACACACGTCCTAATTTAATGTGTCTATTGTCTAAGAAATTACAAAAGGAAAACTATTCTCCAATATTTTGACAATGGAACAGCAAAAGGGTTCCCTATTTTGTGAGGACTTCAATAGTCTGGTGCTTTTGACCTTAACATTGCTGCTGTCCTCAGGTAATTTTTTTAGTCTTATGTACCTATGCCCGTATACTACATTTAATATATATCGGCAAAGAAATGGAACATAATTGAAGTATCTGTCAGAGAGATTAGCTTCCTAAATCTTGATTATGTACATAACTATCTAGAAGTGGTAGTTTGAAGTCATGTGAATTGAATAGTTCTTAAGATCCATCTATGGATGAAATCTAACTTAAATTCACATATGCATAATGGGATAAATTGGACTGCAAAGGAATTTAGTACATACCCATTCAAGAAGATAAACCTTGTCTTTTCCCAGGCTCTGATCAGAATTTGGTCTCCCACTCACCACCTCTAGAGCCACTACTCCAAAAGCAAAGACATCTGCCTTCTCTGTAAGATGCCCTCGCATTGCATATTCAGGAGCAAGATAACCACTATAAAATTATCCACAAAAAGAAGAAAATTAGGAAGGTAATTCATATTGCTACTAAACAGAAGCAAGAATGCAAAAGAAATGCAGGAGCTCTAATCTTCTTACATTGTCCCAGCAACACGGGTGCTTATATGGGTCTTTTCATCATCATAGAGTTTGGCTAGGCCAAAATCAGATATTTTAGGAATGAGATCCGAGTCTAACAAAATGTTACTGGCCTTCACATCTCTGTGCACGATCCTCAATCTTGACTCTTCATGGAGATAAGCCAAACCCCTCGCTATGCCCAAGCATATCTCGTAACGGGTCGGCCAATCAAGGTTCAAACTTCTTTCCCCTGAAACGTATTATTGACAAAGTTTCACTTCCCACTCACTTATTAAAAAAAAGAGAGAAATAAAGAAAGTATTATACCGAATAATGCTTGATCCAGACTCTTGTTTTCAAGATACTCATAAACAAGAAGACGTTTGTCCACCTCAATGCAGCAACCATAGAGTTTAATAAGATTACGATGTTGAACAGCAGATATTGTTGCTATCTCAGTCACGAATTGGTTTTTTCCTTGATGTGATGTCAAAGATAGTTGCTTCACCGCAATTAATCTCCCATCATTGAGTGTACCTTTAAACACAGGGCCAAAACCTCCCTCTCCAAGCTTATTAACAGAGCTAAATTCATCTGTAGCAGACTTGAGCTCTGCATAACTGAAAGTATAAGGTCTAGTATCTATTCCTAGTAGCTCATCACCTTCAGATTCGCGTCTCTGTTTCTTTCTCCGAATAAGAAAAAGTATCAAAAAGGCCACCAGAAAGCCCACAATTGCAACACCAACAATAACGCCAACTATTAATCCTGTATGATTCTTCTTATTACTGGTCACCGGAGGTTCGTTGCTGACTGTGGGAATGAAGTTTGGAGTTGTACTGATGGCAGAAATGACAGGCCCATGGGTAGCTTCAACAGGGATAGCATGAGTCCCTTTCCCAGCCCAGAAGAGATGAATTTCTAGATAGTTTTCTGTCACTAAAGTGGTAAAATTCTTTACAACAGCTCTAAGTGAAACTCCTGCCTCTTTTCGAATATCAAAATCCTTGGCTACAATATTCCCTTGTATATAAATATCGAAGATGCGCCTTCCAAGGCTTGTCCAATTGGAGTTGGTGAACGTTGATTCTGCAAATTGGAGGCTCACAGTGTAGTTCCCATTCTCAAGTCCCAATCCATAATACCTTAGAGATGATGCAGAGAGTCGTGATGTTTGATATAATTCTGAATCAGATGTGTTTGTGAATTGTGATTGGGAAGTGGATATATAGCTTGAATTGCTGTTACCAGTGAAATATCCAACATTGCTCACAGCCCATCTCCGTGTATCAGTCACATAAAATGTAGCAGGACCAAGAGTTTTATTATCTCTTTGGTACACAATGCCGCTAGAAGACTTCGTCTCTGGTCCACCACAGTTGATGGCAAAGCTAGAATCTAAAGAATAAGCATGAAGAACATCAAAAGGTATTTTGGTATTGAAGGTTAGCTACTGAAAGTATAATTTCCCCGTGTAAGCTGTATTTTTGGCTTTTCATTTACCTTATCTTTTTTGAGGGTGTAGAAAATATAATCTCACTTTTCAAATATATATGAACATTGCACATTAAATCATCACTTTTGATGGCATCTTAGTTATAAAACCTTTTGTGCACTTTTTACTCATATTCTACAAAGAAAATTTTGGACTTGAAAGTATATCTTTTAGAAAATTCATCCTATTTTGGCACCTAATTGTGAAACCAGTAACATAAAAATACTAATTTAATGCCTAATTTATCCTTTAAAAGTACAAATTAGAGAAATGTATCACATGAAAAAATAAAGAGAGTATGCACTTGCACTTACAAATTGGTGTTCCTCGATAACAGGGAAAATTCCTCTGAAGACAGTAAGTTAATTGCGACGGAAGAATGCTTCATGAAAAAAATAGGAAAAACGGTCAGTTGAAGACAACTGCCTCAAGCATGAAGTCCACGAAATCCACCTTATAATATAAAGAAAAGCACACGTGGTTAGTTTCTCTTTTTTTTCCTTTTTCTTTGCCTCCACATACGTGAGGTAATGCTTCTTTTGGGAGGTGTAATGGAATGAGACGACTCTTGCACAGAAATGTAGTTCAAATGGATGTTATAAAGCCATGTAGATAGCAACAAATCAAGAATTAAAAGAGTTACCTGTTCTTATCATCAATTATTGTGAAATTGTTGCCAACCAGAGTCCTGCAAATTCAGCCGATAAAAATATCGCAATCAGTCGCATCATTCTCGATGTGAAATGAATTAAAAGCTAACAAGATAAGCTACACTATAATCACAGTGAAAATTAATGATGAAGGCTGTCTTGTGGAATCATCTATGGTGCCAAATTTTGATCCAAGTTCATGATAAGGCCATAAATCATTTGTTAAGAATGCAGCAGCATACACGTTTAGTTTAACTTCATCGTTGACCCAAGAAGGGAAGCTCCCTGTTAGAAAATTGTACGACAAATCTCTGCAAGCACAACAGAATAAGATATCTTATTACAAGCAGGCTGAATAAAAACGTCTTAAATATTCAAAGGAGAAAGCAAAGCGGTATACTGTCAATGCTTTCCATTCTGGGCAAAAGACATTTTACTGAACTTACATGTTAACCAAATTTGAGCTCTTCTTTGTGGGAAGGCTACCACTCAAATTATTATTCCCCAGAAACCTAAGAAAGGAGGGCATAAAATCGAACTCCGTCACAAATATACCCTCTTAAACGATGAAAAAAGTACATTAGATAGGGGAAAGACATTACAAAAAGGAGAGTGAACCCATATTAAAGAGAGAATCTGGAATTCCTCCATATAAGTTGTTGAAGCTCAAATCCCTAGTATAGAAGGGAAAAACATGAAGCAAAGATCGTTACATGTTCTACATATAGAATCCACTATAAGAATTCTTATTTGGGCAGTCGAACATGGAATTTGAGAGTAGTATAATAGGGTAATCTAAGTGAGAAATCATTCCTCAGGTAAGCTGAATCTTATAGTAGGACTTTACGTGCCATTTATGTCCTATTTTTCTGTCCCTTTTAGGCCAGAAGAGTTCTTATTATAATAAAAAATGATATTGCTGCATCTTGTAGAATCTTACATGGATAAAGGTGAAAGAAAGCAACTGAGGTGTAAAAGTAACATATGTTAATGATTTTTTGTATCAACGTGAAATAAAAAAACTATTTGTACTAATTTATAATACTTAAAATAATTTATGTACCAAACACGTAATTAACCTTTCTAGTTATAGTCATTTCTCTTCTAATTGGTCAATTTCAGCAATAACATGTCACATTAGCATGTAATGTCATTCTTTGTCAGAGTTTCATTAACAAACCTCCTGTGTGCCAAAAATAAAAAATAATATATCTTTTTAAGTGATTGACAAACATGTAATAATATACGGAAATCTGAAATTCAAAGTGATTTCATAGTGGCCTTCCCCTAGAAAGAAAGAAAGAATCACTCACAAGTGAGTTAAGCTTGGGTATTCTCCAATTGTGGATGGAATAGAATCTGTAATGTTGTTATTCCTCAATATCCTACATCAAGAGTGGCAAAGACAAATTTATACTGCAAACCATAATTTCCAAAGGTCAAAAGAAAGAGTGCAACCAAATCCAAAGTCATTGTCTAACAGGATCATAAGATTCTTCATATTCTTGATAAATGCTAGTGAAGAACTACCACCCTGCATGTCACTTATTCGCCTACATAAAGGTGGAAATGACACAGTGAGCTTTTATTAAGAATCATATGAAGATATATAATAGTTAGTTGTAATATACTCACAGATCACTCATAGATGCCAGTGCTGAAAGTGATGATGGGATGGGACCATCAAATGAATTGGCATAAAGATACCTGTATAAAGACTTTTAATTATGATAAGAAACTATCATCAATATACGTTAATTATAAGATTGAGTGGAGAAACTCCAACAATACTATTTCTAGTGACTTTCATATTAAAGTAAGAAACTAGCCTAAAAGTATGACAACTTATAATTGTCTATCAGATCATGAGTTCATTTCTCATGGGTCAGTATTTGAGTTTAATAACATATAATAAATTCTATTACACATTGTTAGTTGGATTACTAGGATGTTTTAGGATACCACCCATATAAAAAAAACATTGAATATATACTGAATGTAATGATATAAATAAAAAAATTAAAAGGTGAAAGTGCACAAGCTAAAAGAGAATATCCATATACAACTAAAACAGAAAATATTCACTTACAATTTTTTAAGCTGTGTCCAATTGCCAATAAATTCTGGTATTGGACCAGTGAGATTATTGTCCGAAGCTGACCTATAAGATAGAGAAACAGTCCCCTTCAAGAAATGTTAAAATTCTTTCCTATTCACAAAAATATATTAGAAATATCTTACAGAGTGTCCAGACTTTGTAGATTCACAAACGTAGGGGGAATTGGACCACTAACACCACAACTAGAAATCCATCTGCAAAGAAATGTTTTGTCATATCTGTCACGTTGTACTTCTAGATCTGTGTGATGAATCCAGTAAGCTAAAAAGATGCTTGATATTATGAATACGGAGAACCATGTGTGTTTCATTATAAGTTGAGAGCCATGGAAGGGCAAAAGAAAACTATAGGACATACAGTTCTTTCAGATTAATCAAGTTCCCAAGCTCCATAGGCAGCGAGCCAGAGAAATAGTTCGTTTCAAAACTCCTGTCATATTGAGACAAAAGACACATAAGACTGCTATTCTATGATGAAATGAACATTAATTGTGTGTAACACCATCTTTCACATTCATCCGTGTAACAAAAACAAGCCAATCATAATCAACAACAAGGTAGAATTTGGAAGATTATGCTACCTCTAATGTACATCTTCGAATATCAAGATGCATGTTTTAGAGTCATAATACATACAGTGTTATCAAATTTTTAAGCATTCCAAGTTCCTTGGGAACCTCCCCCGTGAGTGCATTGATACCGAAGGTCCTGGAACATACAAATAGAATATGATTAGGATGAAGAAATACAAAATTACTCATCTCCTCTCCCCAGGGAGTAGAAAATAACCTATGTATACTCACAGCCATTTCATCAGCGTTAGATTGCCAACGGAAGGGGAAATGGGACCCGTCAAAACATTGTTTGCCAAATTCCTGCAATGGATGACCACAAAAACGTATAAACATCAATTTAAATACATCAAAATGGCAGATAAACTTACTGAAAAATCAATGGTGATGGACGACGGGGAGGAAAGTGGAAGTACATACAGATCGAACACATAAATCAAACTCCATAGCTCGTCTGGGATTGGACCGGTGACACCCAATCTAGTAACCTTCCTGCAAGAATCATAGAATTTACTGATTCTAGTACTGGGGGCCCGCGGATAACTACCAATGCCGAAGGCTAGCGGCTCAGAATTTTCCAATATATCAACATTAAAAAGAAACGCCATGGAGAGGGGAGAGGACAGTGATTACAGCCGAGTTATACGGCAGGTAGAGCCGCCATTGAAGGTACATTCACACTTGATAAGAGGATTGTATCTTGAGTTGGGGAGGAGAATGGTGTCGTCAATAGCGACGCCGGAGCACAATTCACCGCTGATGTTCCACTCGCCATCCGGTGCCTTTATCCTCCATTTCTCAAAAATTGTATTCAGAGCCCGCGCTGCATCATAGTTTATTGCGAAGAGAAATCATTTTTTTTAATCCAAGAAAGGAGGAGAGGAATTTTTTTTAAAAGTTTTAGCATTTCTCCCGGAAAATAGAAAAAATACAAATAGATCCCAAAACTACGAGATATATATATATATATATATAATGTAAAACTCTTTAAAAAAATATTATAAGGGAATAGAAAAGTGTTTTGGTATAATTTCTACATTATTTCGTGAGTGTAATAATAATATAATCTTGATAGAAGATTTTAATATTTTAATTTCTTAGTATTATTTCTAAACTTAATCATGAGATCTTCAACTTATCTAATTATTTAATACGTTTATTAATTCAACTTAATTTGAAATACACATAATTATGAACAAGTGTCTTTAAATCTATTTACGAGAAAATATTTTTTTCATTATCAATGTATTAAAACAAAATAATTTTATATAGTAATATTAAATATTCCCCTAAATTACAATTTTAAATAAATTTACGTTTTATTTAACGGTTTATAATAATTATTATGTGGATAATTTAAATTGTAATTTTTAATTAAAATACTAACACCATAATTAGTGAACCATAACAGATATAATTAAAAAATTTAATTACAGTTCGATTATAATATAATATTTTTTGTTATCAATATAAATTATATTAAAAATAATTTGTAATATTTTATTTAAATTAAAATATATATTTGATTAATTTGAAATAATTAAGTATGCATATTATACAAATAAATATTTTATTTTTATGATAATAAAATTTTATTAAAAAATTATATAATATTAGTATAACTAAAATATTAATTTTAAATTATATATTTGTATAATATTATAATATATTATTATATATTTTATATTTAATAAAATATTTAAAATTTTATTTTATAATATTTATATTTTAAATAAATAATAAAATGAATACAATAAATTTATTGGTACAGTTAGTTTTCAAATTCAAAATAGGTTATTAACAAAAATATATTTTGGATTAATATCAAATATTTATAAAAATAACATATTATTATCAATTTTTTAGTAAAATAAACTCATTTAGTATTATAAATAACTTTTATTTTTAATACAAAATAAACTTATTATATCAAATATTTAGTATTAAAAGAGAATTTTAAAATGTTTAAAATCTAATAATAATAATAATAATAATAATAATAATTTTACAAATATTAATATTAAAGTAGTATTTTAAAAATACTTTATATAAAAGTATCACTATTTATAAATATTTTATATTGTCAATCTAATATAGCGGACTATTTAAAAAAACAAAAAAAAAAAAAGTTCTCACTGCCACCTCCATCAAATGATCTCCTGAGAACCACCTCGTTCCACCCTTTTCATTCTCTGGCAACTGTTGTATTATTTTATGCTAAATCACTATTAATTAATAATGGACTGATATATAATATTTTTAAAAAATTTTATAAATGAAATAATTATCTTTAAATTTTGTATCAAATTATAATTTTATTAAATTATTTTATACTAAAAAGAATTTCCACTCGAAGGAAACACAGAAAAAAAGAACAAATAGCTGATAACCTTGGAAGTTCCAAAAAGAATACAAGAAAAAGACTGTTAAATGGTGTTTGGGTATATATATATATATATCTTTATAGGTACCTTCAGAAGGATCAGTTGTGGGCGGAGTTGAAATCTGGGAACGACTATCATAAGCAAGGCTGAAGAGGATGATGATGATGATGGAGGCGGCGGCAGCGTCCATGTGGATACAATAAGATGTTTGGCACAATAATCCTCTCGCTTTGAATCTGCAGCAGTTCATCATCTCCAAAGGTTTTGCCGAAGAAAGATATTCAATGAGTGAGAAAGAGGAGATGATTCTGCTGCGTAGGTCGACTTCTTCCCCTTATATTCTGTAAGGAGCTGAGCTGAGTTGAATTTACGCTAGTTGTAATACCATTGAATTGGTCTTTTTAAAATTGAATAATTTAATTAAAAAAATCTGTTTCAATTTAACACTTTAGTTTTAGTCAAATTACACCAAGAATAGAAATATTTGCAAAAATCACACTTTGTATAAAGAAATTAAAAAAATATTATTTTGATACCAAATATTTTAAATAAAATAAATTCATTTAGTGTCGGAATCAACTTTTATTTTAACAAAAAATAGTTTACTTTATCCAATATATGCCATCAAAATAGTCATTTAAAAATATTTAATACCAAAATGTCATTTTCTACCGAGTGTTGATACATTTTACTCAAATATTTGACATAAAAAAATACATTTTTGAAAGTTTTGATATCAAACTATTGTTTTTTTGTAAATATTTGATATCATCGCCATTTATTTTTGATAACTTGTTATAGTATAAGATATAGAATTCTAAAAAAATGAATTTTGGACGGTTTTTTTAGTTTCTAATATTTATAACAAGAAAATGAAACCGCATGCATCTATGAACGTCATGGCCCATTTTATGTGACTTATTGACATGGATAATAATAAATACTATGATAAAACAGGACAAATACTGATGGCAGCTCCTCGGACCAATGCCTTGAAATATTTGCTTGATGGATGTGGGAATGATGCAATTTGGCCCAGGAAGGCATCAACTATTCATAATAAAATTATAATATACAAACTCAATATAGTTCTAAATTCAATATCAAATGTTTTGATAAGTTATTACTATAAAAAAGTTTTCTTTGAATAAATGGTTACTTGAGGAAGTTTTCACTATTATAAATTACAAACTCACCCTTATTTTCTTATATCCCTAAGCAGTGACAAAGAAAATGAGAAGATGAGTCATTTGGTGAGTAAAATTTTGATGGTCAACTAAGACCTAGTAGTTCCTTAATATTTTACTGGAATCACTTCATCAGAGTGTGTTCACAATTCATAATACCTTCCATTTCTCATGTATAACAAAGTTTTCCTATTATCATATTCTTTAAAATATTTGAGTCTCAATTCTATAATTTAATGAATACATCACTAAGTTATATATAATTCAACACAATACTACCTTTCATTATTCATGAAAAACAAAGATTTCATAATACAATATAATAAATACAGTCCCCTACCCGCCAGTCACAGTCACAGTCACGAAACATTGCCCACGGGCGGCTACACTCTATCTAGGGGTGGGGATGGTTCGAGGAGGCTTGGGCCTCGGGTCTCCTCTCCATCACACGAGACTTTCTAACTTTTTACCAATTTTAGTCATATTTGAGTGAGCATTAAAAACGTTGCTGGAACAAAAACCATTGTGGGAAGTATTTATGAATATGATATAGGTTATTAATAATTTTTTAAGTAAGTTTTGATCGATAATTAAAATATAATTTTGATAAAATTAAGTAATTTATTCGAGAATGAAAATTTTTAGGGGATCAATAAGTGTAAGAAAAAGGTTTATGGATAGAAGAGAAGGAGAATGAGAAGTTTTAAAACTTGGATAATGTGATTTGGATGTAAAATGATTAAAGAGTAAAATTGAAAATTTTCAAATGATAGAATAGTAAATAATAGAAAATTAGACTTTTAAATGAGATTTTGGGAATTTGAGAATATTAATAAGGTTAAAAGAAGTTTAGGAACTTAAAATAATATTTGAAGAATTGAATAATTCAAATAAAAAATTTAAAATTTTTGATGGAAAAATTATTATTTTGTAAAAATTACATGTACTTAAATAAGTATATATACATATGTATTAAATGTAGGATCATAAGTTATTATGAAGAAATCAATGAAGGCATAAACCATCCTTGATAACTTGAGAAGATTTTTGATGTCACTCAATTCCATTTTGATGAATCTCATGATGAAGTATGCATTCACTTCACTTATGATGAATGTTCCCTTATTATTCTTATAAATAATATGCTTTATTCACAAATATAATATGATAATATTTTATAATTTTTTTGCTTAAGTTTGATTGTGTCATATCCCACTACGATTTCATTACAATTTCTAAGATCGGGGTCTATTGACCACTTACTATATCACTAGATAGTAGAATAGTAGATACATTCACCAAACTAGTATCAACATGACTAATACTAAAAATAAAACAATTACAAATTTGAGTAAAAATTTAAACTTTTATTCTAAAATGGTGTGATAAAAAATTAATACAATTTAGGCCATAATACAATAACTTATAAGTAAAATATTTAAATATTTATGTATTCACTTGGAGTTTCACACCTCAACATTTACTCAAAATATTTAACATATATTTTTCAAAGTTATTAGTTTATTATACAATTTTCACTATAATAAATTTTATCATTCAAATATTCAATCTTATTGGATATGACTGGAGCCTAATTCCCATCTATTATACCAATCAATTAATAAGCACATACTATCATCATGTTCAAACTAGTATATTCTCATATCCTCTTAGTTCTTACACATGAAAATTTATTGTTACGAGGGATATATGCATTATTTCCCGCACTCCCAATGCATATTTAATGATCACCCCTATAGTGATATCAATGATGTGTTATTGGACATAGTGCATACTTATAACTATTTTAACCATGCATATTCATAACCATGCACAAACCCAGCCATACTCCCTACTTGTGGGAAGATTTGAAAGTTGTTAGTTTCCAGTTGTATCTCCCCCTATATTTTTCGTGCATAATACATATTCATCCAATCAAACAAATTAAGAGTAATTGATCGTGAACATACGTTCAACAAGTAATATGATCATTTATTTATAGGAGATCGGTTTGCTATCTCACTACTCGTGTTCTTAAATACTTTTCTCATTCAGTACTTACATTATTCATAAATTTTCGGAGTTCGGTTTGCATGTTGACCGACCCTGCTACTCGTGTTCTTAAACACATTTCTTAATTCAACATGAACATTGTTCATAATTTTCGGGGTTCATTTTGCTAACTGATAGACCCTGCAACTCGTGCTATTAAACACCCTTCTTAAATCAACATGTACATTATTCATAAATTCCAATAATTTGGTTTGATAACTGATCGACCCCACTACTTGTGTTCTTAAATATCTTTCTTAATTCAATAATTACATTGTCCATAATTCTCGGGGTCCAATTTGCTATCTAACCGACCCTCCTACTTGTGCTCTTAATTACAGTTGTCAAATTAACATGCATATTATTCATAAATTCTTGAAGTTTGGTTTGTTAACCGACCGACCCGTTACTCATTTCTTGAATACCGAGACCTAACTTATTTTTCCTTTTAGTAGACATGGGTCTCATCCTTACTTTCACTTTTCAGTTAAATATGACTTAACCATCAATAACCGAGTGAGGTTTTAGCCTAATTTTCTCTTGAATTCTCACATGTGGGTTCATGCTTTATTACTTTAAAATATGACAAATTTATTTGGTGAGCCCTTAGGACATTTTCATAAAAAAATTTATGTTATGCTCTAAAAAACCCTATAGGTGTATATTAAGATGAATCTTATAAATAATTACAACTAGTACAATATGACTCAGCTATCTATAAATGCACTCACAGTTTTATCCGAGATATAACAGTTTGAACTACAATAACCAAATAATATTAAAGAAAATAAACTTGGTTCTCAATAGTAATTCTAGTACCATCTCTTTTTTTTTTAAATTACGGTTTTACCCATGGAGACTGGTTCGCTTGATTTGCATGTCGACTAAACTGTTTATATGATCACTTTTTATAATATCTGATATTTATATATTTCCCCCATTACTTGGCCATATTTATTCTAATAGCTTAATGCATCTTAAGTTTTTTCCTAGATCCTTAACTTGTTATTTCTTGCACTTTAATGTTTAAACTTTCTAAAAATTAAAACATAGTCCCTAATATTTTCACTTATCCATTTTAAAATCCTAAACTGTTGCACATTTTTATTTCAGGTCTCATCACTTCCTACAAGATCATTTGGGTTCTCAAACTCTTGCAAATTATCTTTTTGGTCCAAACCTTACAATATTTGCCATTAGTCCCCTAAACTTTTTCAAAGTTTCACTTAAGTTCCTAGACTCCTTTAAGTTACCAATTCGAGTTTCTAATTTCTTTCAAGCTGTATTTTAGGTCCATAAACTTCTATTTAGTCTTATTTGGATCCCTATTTCTCAAAAAAATATTTTGACCCTATATTTTTTAAAAATTATATTTAGTTCCCTAACTTTCTCTTATCTTAAAAGACTTTCATAATCTCTTTCATAAAATACTTTATAAGTCACTCATCTTATTCACCAGACCCCCACATCCACTTTCCAGACACGCCTTTGTTAGAATAGTTTTATTTTGGTCATGATGGGACCTTTTGAAAACTGACACATATCGAAAAAATAACGAGAATTCATCGAAAAGGGTGAGTCGATCATTGACGTGGGGTGAAGTTGGAAAGTTGAATCCATCAAGTGTTCGTGGCCTCTCAAACCACCTCAAATGATAGTGTGAGTTACCTGAAAAATACGATTTATAGTGAATGTTCAAAATAGGGGAGTAATTGAAGATTCCAAGAATTTTCACGCCACGATGCTTACCTACAACTCGAATGGTTGGGGTGTTGGCTAGAGGGAATCGAATTTTTATCAGGCTGTTTCATGACCACGAATTTCTATCGGGCTGGTTGGGAACAATCTGCTTTATTTTTTATCAATAGAGTAAGGTTACTATTTGATCATTTTGACATCAAAAGAGGGCACATTGACATTGAGAAAATGTGGGGTTTGAAAGTTGACTTGCACATAGTTCTAACACCACTAGAATGACCAAGTTTTGTGGTAAGAATCGAAAGTTATGACCTCTGGAACTAATGTCACCGAAAAACTGAGCACCTTCATTTATAGAGAGAATTCTGACCACCGACCGACAAGGTAAGGGTCGGGTCTCATATGGGGAGCTTGAGAAATCAATTTTTCATCATTCCATGTTCTTAGTTGGTTGAATTTACCCCATATACCTCACTTTTAATTTAATTTTTATCGGGGGTAGTTGGCTAGAAATTACATGAAAATTAGGTTATTATCTAGATTTAGTTTAGGTTTTTGAAGGAGATGACATATACGCGCATGTGCCGACATAGTAGGTTGATTAGTTTGCACTATAGCGAACCAATTTTCAGAAAATAAATCGGTTAGTTTAACCGATTTTTACCATTTTTTGGTCGGTTCACCTCTAATTTGACCGGTTTATGACCCAATTGATTTTTTTTAAAAAAAATCTTAAGCTTAGAACCTCTATTGTCTAGCCCCTTATAAAAATCGAGGGAGTAGGTTACTGCTATGAGTTATTTCATTTAGTTTTAGTCAATTCACCTCCGATTTGATCGATTCTTAATCTAATTTATTTTTCTAATTTTTTATTTAATTATATATCAATTGTGCTCAATAATTACTATTTTTCGATTTTTGTACCCGCTCCTAAAAATCGAAATTTCTTTTTATCCCAAATCGATTTAATTCCGACTTGAATCAATTTTCATCTTTTTTTTTCGTTACATGATTTACGATCATGAAAAGTTATTTAGGGTAATTTTATAAATTTACTCATTATTTAAAATTATAATACGAATCAATTTATAATTTAGTTTAATTTCTAATATCAATTTAGGTTTTATTTTCGATTCAATTTCGGTTTCGATATAATTAGTTTTAAATTCCATTTTAGAATTTCCATGTTACACATTGTGATCCGACCCAATTATAGCTATCCATGGGTGCTAGGAGCAAATATGTTAATAGCGGATTTGGATTGGTGGTTGGTACTATCCCTTTTATACATTTTATAGTTGTTTGGTGTGATAGTGGTTGTTTCATAATTTAGTGAAGCTTGGGTGAAATCTTATTTGGATGAAAGAGTGTAATGTGCACACTTTTAAATGTACTATTAAAGATATTATGCTTATTTAAAATTATAAATAGTAAAATCATAAGTTATAATCCAAATATAATACATTTGAATACCAAATATAGATTGTTTACTTTATCCTAATTCAAACGAATTTTATCCGTAATCTACCTAATTGATTTAAATTTTAACTAACTAATAAATAAGATACTTAACACAAATTTAGAATTTAATATATTTTACACACCAAGTTTAAATTTTAACTAGACATAAATTTTAGTCGATTTATCCTATCCAAATTCTAACCTTAATCAAATTGAGATATTATTCACTTATAACTTAACTATGATCATATTTAATTCATTCGATTTAAATTCAAGATTCAAATCGGGTATATTGTGTTACTGGGTACGAGTTCAATTTTCCTCGTGCCTGGCTGAGTCTAGCATCGCATACCCCCACCTGGTCAATTGTCGCCCTTGCGCCAGTCACCAACAATAGAGCTGATGTGTATTATATTTCCTTGACTATTGTCAAAACTATCGTGAACAAGAACCTCATGCCACGCCCTAGGGCATCTATATTTTGAACCTCAACTTTCTAACTTGAGGTTACTTTTTCCTTCTCTTTGAAGCTGACTGTTTTGATGCTTTTAATTTCCCCAAACAAATCTTCTTCCTAGGTTAGGTATCAAAAGTGTCTTCTCCATAGAGGCTTAGTAAGGTAGAATAACCTCCCAAATTTTTATCATTGTCCACTTGGGGCTTGAGTGCTCCATGGCTAATGGATCAATAGGGGAGGGTGACAAGCATATGCCACAACCTATTGCAGGATGTCAATGGGTTCCATGTGGTACGCTTGGTTGTGTCCGAGGAAGTGGCGAGGCTTTGGGACCCTTCTGATTGTATTTTTCTTTGAACAATGGTTTATAGTCATGACTTTCTGGATCGGCGCCTAATTAGTCCAATAAAAATGATAGGTATATATATATGATTTTTAAAATTTATATTAAAACTAAATTATTCTCTTACTAATTAAAAAATGCGTTACTAACATTGATATGGTCTTACCTTTTATTACTTTTTCTTTATTTTTTTACAGGGTGTAGGAAACCATGTGGCCACCTCTTTGAAACCCTAATACACTTTAATTATCATTTTATTAACATAATATTACTACAATTTATAACACTATAACAAGAAAAATAATTAAAAATGCATTATTATAACAAGTTTAAAGATAATATCTTCAAAAATAAGATTACAGTGAACACAAGCAAACTTGAGTGGTCTCCCTTTCAAATAGTTTCTATTAATCTAGATCATTCAAACTTCAAATAGAATTCTAATAAAATTGAGTTTTCACTTTGGGCATGAGTCCCTTGCAGCCTCCTACAGATTTGGTCCATGATCAAAATTCTTAAATTAGTACTAATGAAACTATATTCTATTTCTATGGGACATAATAATGACAATAATAATTTCTAAGGGATAAACCCTATCAATGTAGTCGGGTGCAGTCAGGAATGACTGTACGTGTGAAGTGACAGAAACTTGAAATTAAATACCTAATAAATAAAGCATATTGGAATGGTAAGGGTGCAATTTGACCCACTTACACATCAACTAGGTAGCTTCTATATACAACTTATGTATATACTATTTGGCGTACGCCGTCATTCCTCCATTTCAGTGGTTGAAAACCCAGAGCGTGAAAAAGGATGATTTTTGGGATAGATGATGACGATGAGGGGTTATCCACACATGAACACAGACTCGAGTGACTATTTTTTTTTTTTTTGCACAATTACTCGAGCGATTATTTAATTTCTTATTATTGATATCTATTATACACAAACCTCAAGTATCCAGAGAGATTTGTCTAAAAAACGAGAGTTTTGGTCTCTTTTTGGACCCACAATTATCTTAAAATTGGATTTTTCTGTATAATAATTTTTCATTTTTTGGCTATTCATTGTGGAGTAACTTAGTTTTTTGGTTAAAGTAGTAATTTGTGTTTTTTTTGCACCAAGGAGTACTTTGTTGAAAGGCCATAATTCTTGAAAAAAATTGATGAAACGGTTTGAGTTTTAGAGATCTATATATGGTATCAATGTCTTCTTATAAAAATTGGATGTATAGATGAAAATTATGTAAGGTTTTTTGGTGAGTTGAAGTTTAGCTTACCATAATTAAAATTTAGCCCTTTACTACTAAACATCCATTGTACTTGACAATTATTTTAAATATCCACTTAATACCTATACATCTCCATTGTACTTACCTATGTTGCCTTCTAATCCTCCTCAAACTTGAGAACCGTGTTCAATTTGATTTTCTTTTTGCATCTATGACATCTTGTTCATTGTTCTCCTCACTTTCTAACTCATAAATAGTATCATTATCTTGTTATACTAAACCACTTTCTTTAGCTAAATCAGTTTCTTATTCTAGTTCAATGCATTAAACTCTCCTTTTTTATTACTTGGACCAATCTCAAACTTCATCCTCATTACATGATATACAGGGAACTTACTGTGCACTAAAAAGCAGTAGCACCATTCTACCAGGAGAAATAGAACTTCATAAATTCATACTGGGAAATTGAAAAAACACAACTGCAATACAAAATCTCGGAAACACCCTGCAAGTCTAATTTACACACCTTGCAAAAAAGAAAGCCAACAAGCAAATTATTTTTGAACAAGTTGTCGAATATTTTACCTGGCGTGATGTCCAAAGAAATGGCATGGACAACATTATCTCCCAGTGGAAAGGGAACCGGGACAGTCAGATTAATCGCGAGTTCAAGGTGTTGTCCAAATGATAGGCTGAGGTTCACCTACCCACAGCCATTATCTCGTTCATGAACTGTGAAGATCCTGAAGAAACATAAGCTGTGGTGGAGGAGTTGGTGGAGGAGAGTGGTGTGTTCTGGTTGACATTCCTCTCAGCTTTCATACTCGAACTTCTGGTCCCCATTGCGGTGGTCTCATCAGTATAATTCCAGTCAGTAAAGTATCCTGGCCTGGTGGTTACAGAGCTCACTTCGATATCCCCCACAAGCATGGATACCACACGGGACATGGCAGGTCGCATCCTCGGTGATGTTTGGGTGCACAATAGAGATATAACCACCATGCGCTTCACCTCCTCCTCGTTGAAATCTGATAGCCTTGGGTCGATCAGCTCAATTTCTCTGTTTTTCTCATGCAGGTTCCATGCCTAAGAATCAAAATGGGTAAAAGCAAAAGAGAGATGAAGAGTTAATACATGAATCAAATGCATGGTTTCAATTTCACCTATTTAGGAAAAACACTGTTATTGGCTTCAGAAATGTGAAAAATTGAACCCAAAACGAATGTAACAATTATAACTTTTGTACTTTTCATGACCTGCACATTTTGGTTGCAAAGATACATTAAGTTCATTCATATCTTTGCGTGTTTATTATATGAGAAAATAGGACTGTTTTCAGATAATTATCACTGTTGTAAAGATTTGCCATGCAAACATGGACCATAAACTCTAACCATCCATCCACGTGTAGATTTAGTAGATGATTAAAAATTTGGCAGAATATGGTTATCAAATAATGCACCTGTAGGATCAACAATATTTAATTGAAGCCAATCAATTTGAAAGTAAAAGGAGATAAGATAACTAATAAATACTGAAATATGCTTCACATATTATGGAACCATGATTTGCCAAATTCAATCTCGACAAAGTATTAGTATTTGATTCCACAAGGCCGTGTATGTCTAACCAAAAAGCTTAAGTTTAAATTATTATGATAATGGTAACTATGCCATGCATACAATGTCATTTCCCTCAAATTTCTGATGCTGAGCTTTTTTCCTCATCATATAGGAAATACCATCACTTATTCAAAGAATCGTCAGAATATAGAGGTATTTTTTCTTCAGGACTCTCTTTAAGCAAAAATGAACTCAAAGAATCTTCATTGGCTTAAGCTCTACAGTGAATCAATTTTATTCTGGTTTATCTAAGTTTTCATTTCATTTGCTGCTGTCTGTAAGTGGGTTTCACTTTGATTTTTAACTTTTATGTTTCTTTGCTCATTATGATAATAAGCTTGATTTGCTGTAAGTTTGTTGTTGCGCGAATGGACAACTTAATCTTTAAGTAGGTTTTTTGGCAGTTGGCTCTTGTAATAAAGTTCACAACATATAAGCAAATAAATTGAACTTAATTTATAATAGCAACAAAAGGGATTAGCCTCACTAATTTATGTTTCTCTACATGTTTATTGTGGATTTAGCTAGAACTGATTGTATGAATGCAGCATACTGACCAAAAACTTCATCAGATCCTCCTATGGATGAAATTGATAGTTCATATATCCATAAAGAGAAGATTTGAACTGTAAAGAAATTAGAATATACCCATTCAAGCAGATAGGCCTCGTCTTTTCTCAAGCTCTGATCAGAATTTGGTCTCCCACTCAGCACCTCTAGAGCTACCACTCCAAAAGCAAAGACGTCAGCCTTCTCCGTAAGGTGCCCTCGCATAGCATACTCAGGAGCAAGATAACCACTAGTATTTCAGAGAACAAAGAAAAATGAATATAATTCAGTCTCTAAATAAACATGGGGAAGGTTGCAAAAGGAGGGTGTGAAGAGATTAATTCTTACATTGTCCCAGCAATGCGGGTGCTAATGTGGGTCTTCTTATCATCGTATAGTTTTGCCAGACCAAAATCAGATAATTTAGGAGTGAGATTGAAGTCCAGCAGAATGTTACTGGCCTTTACATCTCTATGCACAATTCGAAGTCTCGACTCTTCATGGAGATAGGCCAGGCCCCTTGCTATGCCCAAACAAATCTCATAACGGGTGGGCCAATCAAGATTCAAACTTCTTTGTCCTGCAATATATTATTATTGAGTTTCACTTCTCACTCACTAAAAAAGAAGAGAAATACATAAAGCACAATACCGAATAGGGCTTGATCAAGGCTCTTGTTTTCAAGATATTCATAAACAAGGAGCCGTTTGTCTGACTCAATGCAGCACCCATAGAGTTTAACGAGGTTCCGATGTTGAACAGCAGATATTGTTGCTATCTCTGCCATGAATTGGTCTCTCCCTTGATGTGATGTCAAAGACAGTTGCTTCACTGCAATTACTCGTCCATCATCAAGTGTCCCTTTAAACACTGGGCCAAACCCTCCTTCCCCGAGCTTGTTAACTGGACTGAATTCATTTGTAGCAGCCCTGAGCTCTGCATAACTGAAAGTGTAAGGTCTAGTATCTATTCCTAGTAGCTCGTCATCTTCATATGCACGTCTGATTTTCTTTCTCCGAACAAGATAAAATACTAGGAAAGCTGCCAGAAAGATGACAGTTGCAACACCAATGACAACACCAACTATTAATCCTGTCTGATTCTTCTTATTGGTTGCTGAAGGATTGTTGATGACAGTGTTGAAATTCGAAGTTGTACTGATGGCAGAAATCATTGGACCATAGGTACCAGGGTCAGGGACACAACATGTGCCTTTCCCAGCCCAGAAGAGATGAATTTCAATGTAGTTATCTCTCACTGAAACATTAAAATCCTTTACAACAGCTCTGAGAGAGACTCCTCCTGCCTCCTTTCGAATATCAAAATCCTTGGCTACAATTTTCCCTTGTATGTAAATGTCAAAGACACGCCTTCCAAGGCTTCGCCAATCAGAATTTGTGATAGCTGATTCTGCAAACTGGAGGCTTACAGTGTAGTTCCCATTCTGGAGCCCCAACCCATAATACCGCAGAGATGAGGCAGAGATCCGTGCTGTCTGATACAATCCTGGATCTAATGTGTTTAAGAATTGGGACTGGGAAGTAAATATATAGCTTGTGATGTTTTCATCAGTAAAATATCCACTGTTGCTCACAGCCCACTTTTGTGAATCACTCATGTAATATGTAGCCGGACCAAGATTGCTATTATCTCTCTCATACGTAACACCATTATAAGATTTCATCACATCACCACCACATTTGATTGCAAAGTCAGAATCTGAAAGAATAAACATAATAATATCAAAAGTTGTTCATTATTGAAGGTTGGTTACTGAAGGTGTATTATTCTTAAATAAATAATTTAATTTAAGCCCAGGAACTTCATTTCTAGGTGTTCTCCATGCGGTTGGCCTTTCATCTATCATATCTCTGAGTGAGTAGATTAACTATTCAAGTGGATATGAAACTAGCACATTGAGATCAACACTTGCCAAAATTTGGATAAGAGTTCATATAATTTCCCCCCACATATTCCAAAAACAGAATCTGGAGCACATATGGTCCATATTAACCTTCTAATTTACTACATAATAATCAAACTACTAAACACAACATCAGTTCAAAAAACTAATTTCAAGACAAATTTTGTACAAGCACAACTAGAAACCAATTCCTGAGATAACAAAGAGAGCACATAGTGAAACTCACGTAATGAAGTTTCTGAACGACAAGGAAAGTTCCTCTGAAGACAGTTTAATCCCAAAGGTAGATTACTTCATGTAAATGAGAAAACTGATCAGTTAAAGAAGGCGGATTCATGAAATCAATCTCAGAATAGAATGAAAAGGATGCATGACTGACAATGGAAAATGCTGGCCCGATTATCATCTACTTAATTTAAAATCATCAAGGGCCTTTTTATAACACAACTCAGGAACCATGTTACATAAGGTCACATTTGATATGGGCAGAATTGTAAGGAAATGGATTATCTCTCTTGAAAATGTGCCGTAAGAGATTGCAGAATGAGCATTCTCTAGTAACATTTCCAGTGAAACCCCGATCTATCAAGTTGAGAAAAAGTGCATTCTAGAAAAATGCATCTTGCAACTTTCAAACTTCCAAGCAAAGTAAAAATGGAATACATAATTAAAATAATCATTCCAATCCATCAATGCATGAGTTCAAAATATAATCAGAGATTGTATATCATTAATATTTGTTCTTTTTCCCCCTTGGTGGGACTAGACTAGCAGAAAATACTGGTTTGGTCAGAAGATCTGCATTAAACGTTCTGCTGTAACTATGCAGAGAATAATGTACTTATAAAGGAGAAAGTGGATTAAAGAGTAGTTAATTTGAGGATCATGGTATCTGCGAAAGTTATAATTTAATTTCCCACATAATAACCAGGTGATTGCAGACTCACTGAAAAAATTGCAAGTTGGTTTTATGGATGTGATTAAGATAAATTACATAAACAAAAAATTCAATTAAAAAACTGAATTAGTATTTTTTTCTTTGAAACTTTCAGTGTGGGAAGTTTGGATCTCAACAGCCATGATCCCCTATCACGTGGCAATGTGACTAAGACTTGCCACGTGCTTGAACACATGCTCAAGAAAACACAATCTACTAACAAATATTAGTAATTGAATAATATATAACTTGCCAAATATATTTGAAATCAAAATATTGTTTCCTAGTAACTTCATATTATATCTCAAAAATTGGAAATTGTGGTAGTTCAGTGAAGATGGTAAGTAACTTCTAGTAAGTGATGTACAGCAAAAATTGGGAGGTCAGAAAGTTTTCATGCCAAAAAATAAAAATGCCTTCATGCAGCTACACAACTTATGATAGTCATCCATATATGTATCTGAAATGGCCCAACCCAACAATATAGTTTATATGGAAGTTATAAATCATGCCAGTAGTACAAACAGTGGAATCCATAAATAATCACCTGCTACTGGCATTTATTGTGAAATTGTTACCAACTAGATTCCTGCAAAATTCACCAGTAAAGATCTCACTGTGAGCTCGCATCATTCTCAACTGTATATTAATCAAAAGCTACACACAAAATGCAACATTGCCTGTATAACAGGTCCTTAGTTCTCCTCTATTAATCTCAATGGAGGCATGGTTGATTATTTCATGGGGGAGGGGTTTAAGCCAAAAGGATCCTTGACCACTTTATCAGTTTATAACAGCAACATAGACACGCCCCCCAGCAACATGGAGGAAACTTGATTATCATCCCTCGTGCTAAAAACAGTTTGACTCATCTCAGATTTTCTGATGACATTGTCTTTCTCAAAGATGAACTTAGTCCTCTCAGGAATGTGCTGAATATATTCAACCAATTGTACAATATACCAGGGCTTAAAATAAATCCCAGCAAGATGGAGATTTATTGTATTGTAATTGAAGATACAGGATAGATCCATGCTGACAGATGGTTCAAGTTGACATACCTGCAGGTCACATACCTAGACGTCCCTTTGATCCCAAGAAGACTAAGTGACAGAGCAGAGACACTAAGCCATTGATGGGTAAAATAACAACTAGAATGGAAGATATGGGCCACTGAAAAGCGGTCTTATGCCGGGAGGCTTCAATTAGTGCAAGCTGTTGTTTATTCTCTTAACTTTTGGTGCAATGTCTTCATACTACCCAAGAAGGTAGTCAGACCAGTAGAGCAAAAATTCAAGGTATTCCCTTAGGAAAAATAGGTGAGGCGAAAGGAGCAAAACTCAAGTGGAGGATTAGGGCTCATGGATTTTGCAACCTGGAAAGAGGCATGCCCAAGAGGTTTGTTTGGTTGGCTTCACATCCAAAAAGCCGGCTCCTTGTGGATTGCTTGGGTGAAGGCTTACTTGATCAAAGAAAGGAGTTTCTAGACCGCTAGAACAACTTTTTGTTTGTCTGGGGAAAATTTTATAAAACTCAGATATAAACTCATTTATAAAGAGCACATAATTGGGAACGGTGATTCCACTACCTTGTGGATAAACAAATGGATATCAGGAAGTATCTTTTCATTGGAAAGTCATGTTATGGTATCTCAAGAACAGCAGGAGTTTTGTGGCTCATTATATACTCTCACTGCAGTATTATAGTTGAGGCACACATTCACAGTTAATACGAAGGACTATCTGAGTTTTCTTTCAGATAAGAAAAGGAAGAAATTTGCATGTAGATCATCAATAGGTGAGGCAAATTCATGGTCTCTAGAATGTGGCTGCGCTAAGACAAAGAGGAGCTAAAGTCAGATGACACATTGGTTTGGTTTAACCTATGTATCCCAAGGCACAGTTTTATCAGCTGGTTGGCTGTTAAAAATATTCTAATGACTCTTTGGTGAAGAAACAGAACCCAACAATTGACACTACTGGCAAACTATGTGGCCATGGAGAGGAGTCTAGAGATGATATCTTATTCACTTTTCCCTTTAGCAATTCACTTTGAACAAGAATACTGCAGAAAGCAAAGATCCAGATGCATATAGGGAATTGGTAATTCGAACTCGATTGGGCAACAAAACACCTAGGAGCTAAACCTTATTCTGCTGAAGTTGCTTTGGTATCCACACCTCTACTGTGAAGAGGGAAAGAAATGCAGCTGTGTAATAAGGATCAGGTTCCTGGAGTAGAGAGCCTGAGTTGCCTTTAAATATGGCAGTCAAAGCAAGGCACCTCAGTGTCCTGTAGCTGCCTTAGGAAGATAAAAAGAAATTCAGAGGGTTTCTGGGTAGTTCTCAACTGCCTGTTGCATACCCTATAACAGGATTTAGGTTTGTAGGCTAAATTTTGGGCTTGCATGTAACCTTTCATTTCTCTGGTGACTGGTGTGCCACAACTACTAATATCCCAGGTTTTTCTATTCACATATCTAAATTTGTAGATATGGTGATGTACATATTTTATCGATACAGAAGCAACACTAACCAATTCAAAAGAAAAAAGAAAAGGTAAACAGAAAAAAGCAGGCCTAATGAAAATAAATGTTCTATTGGAATATCATTCACAGGGAACCAAAAACTGGTACAAATCCATGCTAAGAATGCACAGATAATCATATTAAGCATTGCTGCAACTTACAGGTTTAGGCCATTTTGACTGCTGATCCAAGAAGGAAAGTTCCCTGTTAGAAAATTGTATGAAAGATCTCTGCAAAACACAGTAAGATAAGAGAAATTAGAGGTATACACTGGAGAGTGAAAATTAATCTCACATCACTTCCCTTCTCAACATAGATTCTACTACAACTCTAAAATTCATCATATACTTGCCCCACTGTATATACTTTCCTTTTTGAATTATAAGTACCCTTTTTTTGACAGAATTAAAACTTAACAATAATAAAAAGACAAGAAATAGCCAAAATGAAATAATTAAAAGTAGAAGTTTCCAATCTGAACACGAAAAGAAAAACAAATAGAAAATATCTGGAAAATGAGACTTTCTAACAACTCTGTAATGCACTATATAGAGAACAACTTTACTGCACTTACATGTTAACCAAAGATGAGCTTTTCTGTACAGGAAGAGTACCATTCAAGCTGTTATTTCCAAGAAATCTGAAAAAGGAGGAAAGTTCAAATTTAATCATAAGAAATTGTTTGGCAGTGAGAAGGATAAGTATATTTGACGGGTAAAAGACATTACAGGAATGAGAGTGAATTCAGATTAAAGAGAGAAGCTGGAATTTGTCCGTATAAGTTGTTGAAGCTCAAATCCCTGAAAGGAAATGAATGGGCACATAAATCCCATGATGAGAACCGAACCTCCAACAAAGTTAGAGACTGAGGGCTATGCCACTGTACCAAACTCCTTTCTTATATATCTGTATAGAAGACTTTCCTATCATGTACCTAGATTTCCTATGATTTGTTGTGAACATTCTCTATAAATATTCCCTTGAGAAACATGAAATACATGTCAGTCAATTTCTACCCACAAGCCAAATTGAAATATATATATTTACAGTTTTAGAGAAGATTTTTCGTGCCCATAAAGGGACTCCATTTTTAACCAGGCATAATTGGCTTAGAATTTGAACAAGTCACATTCAGGTTAGACATGTCAAACATAAAACTAAAGGGAGATCAACTTGAAATTTCCTCAGAGTCTCCAATAAAAAAGAATCACTCACAGCTGAACTAAGCGCAAGTAATTTCCAATTGTGGATGGAATAGAACCTGAAATATTGTTATTTCTCAACATCCTGCATCAAGAGAGGTAAAGAGAAATTATACTGTAACTCATGGTTGCTAAGATGTGAAAGAAAAGCCAGCAAAAAAGGCAAAAAGACTTATCTTACAGTATTGTAAGATTCCTCATATCCTGGATAAATGCTAATGAAGAGCTCCCATTCAAAACGCCACCTATTCTCCTGTGTATATAATCAAAGGATTAAAGTGAGCATTTCATAAAAAAATTACACCAGGGAGAAAGGCAGTAGCTGTCACACTCACAGATCTGTAAGAGAGATCAGTGCTGAAAGTGATGATGGGATGGGACCATCAAATGAATTTCCAACAAGAGACCTGGGATTCAGATAATAAGTGAGAAATAATAAAAATATATGTGAGAGATGCGAATCATGAAGAGGGAAAAATAGAAATGTTTTTTATACTGTTAGGTCTATGGTAGGAATCCACAACTCAGAGCGAAATGAAAAAATATGCACATGGGAAATGTAAGATATTCTCTTACAATTGAGTAAGTTGTGTCCAACTCCCAATAAAATCTGGTATTGGGCCAGTGAGTTCATTGTCTGATGCCGACCTATAAGCAATAGAAATGTTCCTCTTTATGAACTATCAATATATTACATTTCCAATTACAAATGTTCAAAGAATAATAGAGTAGAAATGCCTCACAGTGTATTTAGCTTTTGAAGACTGGCAAATGTTGAAGGAAATGGACCACTAACACCAGCACTGTCGATATAACTGCACAGAAAAGTTTTATCACATTTGTCTTGTTGTATTTTTGGATCTTTGAGAAACTTTCAAAGATTTTCCAGGTGTTCTCCAAAGAGATCTACTATATTATAGAGGAAGATATCGCTGTGCTAACTTCTAAAAGATTGGCATGTTAACATTGTCAGTTATCTTTCCCTGGTACTAAAAGGTTACCATTGTTTATAGAACTAAGGAGTAAAGAAGAGGAAAATGTGAATATTCTTTTCATGACGTTCAACCACATTCTATTTTATATTTGAAGAACTAGTCAACTATTTTCAGTAAGATTTGTACAGCTACCATGTTTAAATTATTCTCTTCAGACTCAAAAGGTACATAGATATATGGAAAACAGAAGTAGCACTAGGACGCACAGTTGCTCCAATTTGGTCAAGTTCCCAAGCTCTGAAGGCAGAGAACCAGAGAACTTATTCACCTTAAAATTCCTGCAGTATTGACAAATATAATATTCTGTTATTTGGTGAGGAAATAGACACATTTTCAGACAACTACGTTTTTCATATTTATCTGAAATATGACCCTGAATTATATAGAACACAAGCAAGCCAAGCAAAAAATCAGCAGGAAACAAATTATGGGAAAAAACTACTCCTTAGATGTAACTTAATATCCTACATCTCAAATGACTGGTGCTAGTGAGGGTGACCTCATTGATGATGGAAAGAAGTCTTATAATTTTGAATTTTACGGTCTTTCACGATGCAATAGCCACTAAAAAAAGAGCTTCCAGTGAATATATTTCCATGCATCATATTTTACACATGGGTAGAAAATAGCATAGGAAAAAATTCCCCGATATTAATTCAAAAGTGCCATTAGGAAGTGCCAATCATATGCAAGTGCTGTCATTCATTTAGAGAGGTTAAAACCATCACAATATTAAGAATCAGGATATTTACAGTGATAATAAATTGGAAAGTCTTCCAAGTTCCTTTGGAATCTCCCCTGAAAATGCATTGATAGAAAGAGACCTGGAACAGATGAATTGAGCATGATAAGGACTAGGGGAACAGGTAAACAAAATATAGGATTAACCAACTCAATTAGTCCCCAAGTAATAGAATCATTGATGGAAAGTTTACAGGTACTGCATTTGCGTCAGATTGCCAATGGATGGGGAAAGAGGACCTGTCAACATATTATTTTCCAAATTCCTGCATTCCATGTATAAAATGAGCTCTCAAGCTAGAGCAAATATGGCAAAATCAAAATGACATAGCAATAAATACACGAATAATACAAGTAGTTCAAAGTAAGGTTGAGCGGAACTAGAAGGAAAAGAGAGATACAGATTGATCAGGTAAGTCAGATTCCATAGCTCATCTGGAATTGTATCACTAACACCCTTATCATTAACCTTCCTGCAAGAGTGAGACGAAAAATAAAGCTTCACGGAGTTTTGATTCATAGCATTTGCATCATAAATTTAAACTGCACATCTGGATTACAAGCACTTCGATGGAAAAAGCAGTGCCCGGAGGGGGAGGGGAGTACAGATGAGTAATATGGCAGATGGAATTGTTGTTGAAGCTACAGTTGCACTTAATGAAAGGATTGTAATTGCTGTCGTTGAAACTGGTGTTGTCGATTGCACGGCCGGTGCACAGCTCGCCGCTTATGTTCCAGTCGCTCGTCTGCGCCGGTAACTTCCATTTCTGGAATATCGAGTTCAGAGCCCGCGCTGCACGCCATTCATAGAAAGGAATATTTCTATAAAAAAATAAATTTACTCCCCATTGAAAAGTCAAATTACATTTACATCCCCTTACAATTCGAGTTGGAGATATGACATTTTACTGTTCCTTTACCCTTACCACCGATGATCTTGCAACGGTAGAAAGTTTAAAGACCATCGATACTTTTGTTCATTCTTATCGGCAGATACTTCGACATGAATATTGCCGACGACAACAGAGGAAATATTGAGCATATCTATCGACCATTTCTGGAGATTAATCACTTTCTGAAAGCGTCCCGAGGTGACGGGTAACTAATTATGCAGATTAGCACCCAAATTAAGCCGTACAAGACTCGGAATAAATCACCTAACTAATTATGATGTGCAAAATAAATTAACCAAGGAGAGAATCTGAGTGAGGAGGGAGAGTATATGTACCTTCATCAGGATCAGTGGTGGCAGCTTGAGTTTGATTCTGAGCATGAGCTCCACCAGCAAGGCCGAGGATGATGATGACGATGGCCGCGGGGAAGAAGCAGTGAGCTGCAGAGTACCTCATCTGTCCTTTGGGTTTGAATCTCCCTACTTCTTTCATCTTCAAGTCCCTTAACAAGGCTCTGATCGCGGTTGAGAGAGAGCGGGTGACAGAGGGACTCTTTGACTTTTTGAAGTTTATACCTGCTAATTCCTGATATTCAAAAGTGTTATAGAAATAATCATCGGGGACCAAACTATTTGACTTTAACAATGGTGAACTAAATATTGAATTGATATTCTTTTTTAGTCGTCTTCTTCCTCAGGTATTTGTTCAAATACCAACAAAAGCTGACAAGAGCTTTTAAAAGGAATCCAAGTGGAGATGAGTTATTTGTTATGGCGATCCTCATCCTCTTCCTTTCTCTCCTTAATATAAATAAACAAGGTGCAGTAATCCGTGAATATCCCATAGTTTAGAGAACGATAATGATATACTAAAGCAATGTGCCACTAGGTATAAACAAATGCCATTTTTTTTATTGACGACATTCCAATTATTATTTGTAAATTTGTCAATATTGGGTCCCTAGAATGTTTCAATATCGTGGGAGAGGACGACAGCGTACTGAGTCAAAGGTACAATATTTTGTCATATTTTATTTAATATATTAAAGACATCAATAAATTATAATGATAACTAATAATTATAATAAACAAAAATATATAAAATTATGTGCATACGAATCTTAATAATATTTATAATATATTTAAGTTAAGTTGTATAATTTAATTCTCTTTTAATAATTTAAAATATTAATGATTTACTCTTATAACAAATTTAAGATGTTTAATTTATATTTTACCTACCTTATTGATTCTTATTGTATTATCATAATATATTTATTGACAGTATGATTGAGAATATATATATATATATATATATATATATGTTAGGACGTACTCTACATGTTCAAGGGCTAAAATTTCATAAAGATATTTATTTAGGGTAAAATTGGCAAAATATGAAAAACTTAAGCCTCATAATTATGATAAGATATTATGGGTTCTCCCCAATTTCTTGTGGGAGTATAATATTTTTTGTTTATTATTTAAAAATAAATAAAACAGTATCTAGTTGTGCAAAATATTACATATATTTGAAATTGTGACCTTAATGTTGTTTATAAATCATAATTTCATATTTACTATTGTAATATTTTAAAATTTATTTTTAAAGTCGAAAAATTAGAAAAGGAAATCAGACAAAAGGCCAAAGTGCGACCCATTACATTAATAGATATTTATTTAGTATAATATAATTATTTAATTATATTAAATTCACTTATACATGGTCAAATATAAAATTAAAAAAAAGTCTATATCCACGTAAGTTTGATATAGTCAAGTCAGGCTCAAATATATACTCTATTTCATTCCATGTGGTTTTAGAGTAGGTGATTGGTTTTTTTAATTTATATTTAAAAATGAAGGTTTGAATAAATTTTCCCATGTCAATTCGTTTGAACCCTTTTCGGTTATGATTCACCTTGTTCTCAAATTCAATTTGCAAATTTGATATATTTTTTTTATTTTTAGATATTTATTGATCAATTATAATAACTTAAATTCACGTTTTTATTTTTGCATCCCAATTCTAGTTTATTTTAAAATTTGATTTTTTTTTAATTTTCAATTCTAAATTCGAGATTTTCTTATTTTGGAAAACGTTATTTACATAGAAGATATTCATATATATATATATATATATATATGCCCATAAAAAACCGACAAACTAATATGAACATGGGAAATTACAAGTAACCGTCAATGTTAATTCTGCATATGTAGTTCTCATCAATAAACAACCACAACCATCATAAGTACCTTTCTCGTCTTAGAGCATTCCAAGAAAAGTTTCCACGATATTTGGGATATTTAAGGGTACTTAGGATTAGAAATTTAATCTCTGGAGAGATTGTTCCAATGCAATTTCTATTAGTTCAAATTTAAGATATGAAAATTAGTAATTATGATAATTGTTTTATTTGTGTGAATGAAAAAAAATATTTATAGGTGTTTTAGGACTAGGTCTATATAATTTATTGTTTGCAAAATATATATTGATTCAATAATACTTGTGTGTGGATTATAGGGATTGATAAGATCCATAGGAATTGCAAAAAATATATAAATAGTAATATAGTTTATACTTGTTCAATCATATGGAAATAAAGAAATATATGTATATTTGAAAGATTTATTCAAAATATAAGGAAAATTGTGGTTGTGTTGAATATAAGTATACAATATTTGTGGATTATGTCTGGATTGAGAGGTTTAAAATAGCTGGAAGATTTTTCTACCCAGACTAAAGTGTGACGGCTCATATAAGACTAATTTTATTTTCGCAAGTGCAATTTTTATGGTTTGAGATTACATCACACTCATTTGGAAGTTGAGGCGTGTGATGTAATCAAGTGAGTTGCATATGCAGCCAATGGGGATGAACACATGAAGTAATGAAAGTGTGTTGGCAACTATTCACATATGTTTTGAACAAATCAAATACTCATTTGGAAGGTGAGAATTGTGATGTAAACAAGTGAGATAAATATGCCATCACTCAAATGGAAGGAGGCAGTAATGAAAATGCATTCCTAACTTGAAGAAATCAAGTACGGACAAAAAAATATAGGGATGAGCAAATGTCATTGAATTGTCCCAATTTTAGACATTTCAAGTTATTAATGATGTTATTCATTGTGCAAAAAAAATCGTCTATCCTATGAAGTGCATGTTGAATAAGTTCACCTGCCTTCGCCTAATACGTCCCTCATGAATACCCGCTCAGTATTTTCAAGAGAAGGATGCTCTTTGGTGCTCGAGGGTGATGGGGCCTTATGATGATGGTCATTCATCCTCTCGGCTTCCATACTAAAACATAATGCCATGCTCTCATCAGTATACCTCCAGTCGGTCAAGTACCCTGGTCTGGCGGTTACCACAGGCACCTCAATATCCTCGACAAGCATGGACACCACACGAGACATGGCAGGTCTCAGCATAGGTGATGTCTGAGTGCAAAGTACAGCTATATCCACCATACGCTTCGCCTCCTCCCTATTAAAATCCGATATCCTTGGGTCGACTAACTCCAGATCTCGGTTTTGCTCACGCAGGTTCCATGTCTGAAGAATCAAAGGGATGGGAAGAAAAGGAAAGACAATGTGTAAGTTGTGAAGCATAATGCTTTCAATTGTTTACCTAATCAGGCAAGGAAAAATGTTATTTGTCTTCAGAAAAGAGTGCAAATTTAAACACCAAAGGAATGTTAAACTGATGAGATTTGCATTTGCCTCAACCTGCCTTTTCATTATGAAGATGTATCCATCTATATGCTTAGTCTACTTTTTAACACAGCTTTAATTTAAGAAAATGGACAAAGCAACTTGAAATGCTAAAATTGGTGAATGTGCCACTCATGTATCAAATGTTTGAATCAGCCATAACTATAAAAGTGAGATGTGAAGTGTCAAAAGTGAGATATTTAGTGTCAAAAGACTGTAAGTCAACTTTGACACTTAATATATAATTTTATGAATGAGTGTGTAGTGTAGTGGTAAAACACTCTTTATTAAACAACCAATAGGTTTATATATTCAATTCACACAGTATCTTTATGTATTTCTTTGATTAGGGAAAACACTCTTTAATTTAGTCGCGTGAATGAGTAAGAACAAGACATATATGTTCTTTTTTTAATTTTTAAAAAATTAAAAAATATATATACTTAAATCATCTTAAAAATTATATGATAAAAAGATATATATGTTCTTCAATAATACATTGCTTATAATCACCCTTGAATATTTAGTACTTTTAAAAATTACATATTCGAAAGGGGTTTGGTATAATTATCAGTGGTGCAAGGATTTACTATGAAAACACAACCAGCATTGATTCTGACAAGTGAGTTGGCACATGTCTATCCCCAACAGTTTAAAGTGACCTATCAAAGTGAAAAAAATTGCTAAATATGCTATTTAAGTGATAGAAATTTTAAAATAATATATTAAATATTAAAAGTGACACTAATTTGACTATGATAAGCTAATTTTAATACTTAATAGATCACTTTTAAAACTTTTGAAATTTAAAATCATATATTTATCAAACTTCCGATACTTAGATAATTTTTCTAGTACTTAGTTGTACATTTGTCAAACTTTTGATACTTCTTAGTATCCCTATTGGAAATATAGGCAGTTGTTGGCTGAAATGCGAGAAATATGCTTAGCAAACCATGCTTATAGTGTGGAAGGATGAAAAACAGTTCAGTATTTCAAAAGGAGCTTAAAGTTGAAGAAATAGGCTTCATTTCCCTAATTTTGACCTCAAAGAACCAAGAGTGTACTCCATGTTTAGATAGGGTCTGGTTCTTGTAACATAATATGTTACTGTTCCAATATAGATAGGTGGGGAAACATAAAATTATACACTCATAATAAGTGAATTTTACTCAACCCCTACAGTCCACTCCTACCCAAACTTTTCCCATCTAACTTCCAATTTCAACTAAAAATTTAATTGAAGAAGGCGATTGGGGGCCACCAATTAAGAATAACTTAAAATAAGTTTTTACAAATAACGTGAAAATATTTTGTACTAACCGAAAACAATATGAGCATATTTTGTATACCAACTACAAAAAAAAAACATAGAATCTAAAATGTTTCTCTAGCAGTATTTTCTAATGGGGTATCATTTAATCAAAAAGAATTTCACATTTATACTAAGGGGGTGCCATCTAAAAAGATATTGTATCAACGGTGAATAAAATATTCTACCTGTACCATTTTGAAGTATTAACAACATATTGGATGCCATTCATGTAATAAGCCCTAACAAGACTAAATCTTGAGACTTTGATAGAAGGAAATAGGTGTATTATCTTCCTATGACAATATTTACATGCACATGATGAGATAGTTCTCAAAATTTGTAAATAGATGAAAATGAACTTAGCTATAATATCCATAAAGGGGAGAAAGGATTCGGTACATACCCATTCAAAAAGATAAGCCTTGTCTTTTCCCAAGCTCTCGTCAGCATTTGGTCTACCACTTAGAATCTCTAGAATCACCACTCCAAAGGCAAAGATGTCACTCTTCTCTGTCAGGTGGCCTCGCATGGCATACTCGGGAGCAAGATAGCCACTGCAAATTCATTGAAGAAAGTAGAAAAAAAAAAGAAAATAATTCAGTCTTTTTATCTAGATGCATGTAAGGAAAACTGCATGGAGGATATTATTGTTCTTACATTGTCCCAGCAATTCGAGTACTAATGTGACTCTTCTTATCATCAAAAAGTTTTGCTAGACCAAAATCAGATATTTTAGGAGTGAGTTTGGAGTCCAGTAGAATGTTACTGGCCTTCACATCTCTATGCACGATCCGCAGCCTTGAGTCTTCATGGAGATAAGCCAGACCTCTTGCTATGCCCAAGCAAATCCCATAACGAGTTGGCCAATCAAGTTTCAAACTTTTTTGCCCTGCAATGTATCACTGACTGAGTATTTCACTGCTCACTCAATAAAAGGAATGGAAATACAAAAAAGCACTGTACCAAATAGAGCTTGATCGAGACTTTTATTTTCAAGGTACTCATAAACAAGAAGTCGTTTCTCGGCCTCAATGCAACACCCGTAGAGTTTGACAAGATTACGATGTTGAACTGCAGATATTGTTGCTATCTCTGTGGCAAATTGGTTTTTGCCTTGACGTGATGTCAAAGATAACTGCTTCACAGCAATTGTTGTTCCATCATTCAATGTCCCTTTGAACACAGGGCCAAACCCACCCTCTCCAAGTTTGTTAGCTGGACTAAAGTCATTTGTTGCTGCCTTGAGCTCTGCATAACTAAAAGTGCATGGTCTATTATCAATCTCCAATGGCTCTTCATCTTTATATAAACCTCTTACTTTCCTTTTTCGAACAAGAAAGAACACCACCAGTAGAGATGCCAGAAAGCCCACAACACCAACAACAATACCAACTAGTAATTCTATTTTATTCTTGTTACCAGTCACAGGAGGATTGTTGCTGACGGTGGGATGAAAATTCGGAGTTGTACTAATGGCAGAAATCATAGGACCATACGTACCTGGATCAGGGATACAACAACTCCCTTTTCCAGCCCAGAAGAGATAAATCTCCATGTAGTTATCTCTTACTGAAGTGGTAAAATTCTTTACAACACCTCTAAGAGAGGCCCCTCCTGCCTCTTTTCGAATATCAAAATCCTTGTATACAATGTTCCCTTGTATATAAATATCAAAAACACGCCTGCCAAGGCTTTGCCAATTGGAGTTTGTGATTGCTAATTCTGCAAAGTTGATACTCACAGTGTAGTTCCCATTTTCCAACCCCAATCCATAGTACCGAAGAGATGAAGCAGATATTCGTGCAGTCTCATATAATTCTGAGTCTAATGTGTTTGTCAGTTGTGATCCTGAAGTATATATGTAGTTTGCAGTACTGTTATCAGTGAAATATCCAGCATTGCTCACAGCCCATCTCTGTGTATCAGTTACGTAATATGTATTTGAAGCAAGAGCCGTATTATCTCCCTCATACACCACACCCTTGGAAGACTTCATCCCCTTACCTCCACATTTGATTGCAAAGCTAGAATCTGTTGAATATTAGAAAAAGGATTGTTCTTTTATTGATAGTTTGTTACCGAAAATGTATCAAGTGTATCATTTTCAAATAAAAATTTCCAATTTTCATAATTTTGGAAATTCTAACATTGCAGTATATGTTACTTATCAAAAAAAATCAGTTTATGCAGAATTTTTTTTGCAGATAAGTTTATGCAGCATTAATTTTAAAATATGCTAAAAATTATTGTATATGCATATATCAATTACATGAGAGCATATAGTTAAACTTACAAACTGGAGCTCCTCGATAACAAGGAAAGTTTCTCTGAAGACAATTTAATCTTCCTGATGGGAGAACACTTCATGAAAATGAGAAATTGATCAGTTAAGGATGGTAGATTCTACGAAATCAATCTCATTATAGAATAAAACGTATGTGGTTGACAAACGACAAACGACAAACGACAAACGACAAACGACAAACGACAAACGACCTCTGTAAAATGCCTTATTTCAGTTCACCAAGGACCTTTCTGTAACATAACTTCCTTGGAAAGCACTTTACATAAAGTAACATTTGATATTAGAGGAGTTTAAACAAAAAAAAAGGATCTAGTATAGTAAATGCAATAGCATTATTAAGAAATTATCAATATCCCTATCTATCTTGGAAATATAGTCTAAAAGATATTGCATAATTAACATTCTCTAAGAATTTTTCTGAGGAAACCCCAATCTATTTAAGTTGAGGAAAAAATGTAAATTCTTTAAAAATGAACCTTTACAAGCAAGTAAAAATGGAATAATAATAATAATTCAAAAAATAACAATAATAATATGTTCATTCAACACCATTTCATTCACGAGTTCAATAAATAATGTAAGATTCCACCACTAACATTTGGTCAGTAGAAGCATTCTGCAGTTACTAGGAACAAAAATAAATAAGAGTGCTGCAAAATAATCCCACATGATCAATAATTCCGTCCCTCATAATTTTTTACCATCAAATGACCTAACAATATTCCATCACATAATTAAGCAAAATCAAATACTAAAGAATAGGAAGAAATAAGGCTCAGTGCATTGGCTTAATTTGCTTTCATCCTTCAACCAATATATTGAAGGTTTGATTCTCATCATGGGACTTAATTACTCATTCATCTCTTTTCCTCTACGGTCTAGGACTAGGGCCTCATAATTTTTTACCATCAAATGACCTAACAATATTCCATCACATAATTAAGCAAAAGCAAATACTAAAGAATAGGGAGAAATAAGGATCAGTGCATTGGCTTAATTTGCTTTCATCCCTCAACCAATATGTTGGAGGGTTGATTCTCATCATGGGACTTATATGCTCATTCATCTCTTTTCCTCTACAGTCTAGGACTAGGGCCTCCTATATCATCAAAGAAAATATAGGAGAGTAATGGAGAGGACCATGGTATCTACAAGAGGTCTAACTTAGTCTTAGCTTAATAATATAGTGCTTGCATAAATTCTGATCCAGTAAAAAAATGTTGGTTAATTTTATCCATAATATTTAACAAAGATAACTTATGTAAATGGAAAATTCAATCAAAGAACGTGAATGATGGATTGTATATTTTTTGAAAGTTTTCTTAATTCTATTACAAAATTTCAAATTTGACAGAAATACATAAAACTTTAATTTCTCCAAATCTAGTATAAACCTAGCTTATGTACAAATATTTAGTGGAAATTAATATTGCTAACCATTTTAATATTTGCAAGAAGAAAAAACTACTATCCATTTTAATCAAATTTATAAATTTATGAGAGAAATTTTGAAAACTATGCAAAGTTTGTGTATACGATCATTTAGTCATTCAAAAACTTAGGGAGTAAATAGTAGGGGTGTATGGCTATAACTCGTGGAAATTGGAAAGTTTTAATGCTAAAACAATAAAAGTGTCTTCATGCAGCTGCACAACTTATGGAAGTTGTCCAGAAATATTTCTGAAGTGGCCCAAAACCCAGATATAGAGATTACACAGTTATTCTGAATCATGCAATTGATGGCATTGATAGAAGAAAAAAAAAAGAATCACCTGATGTTGGCATTTGTTATTGTGAAGTTGTTACCAACTAGATTCCTGCAAAGTTCACCCAATAGTGGTTTCACTATGAGCCATATCAGTTTCAACTCTAAATGAATCAAAAGCTACATTGATTAGAATTTTGCTGTTTTTGATTTCTATAGAGAAAAGGATTAGGGTACTCTTGGGATATCATTTCTAAGGCGCCAAAAGAGGATACAAATTCATGCTAATATTATGCATAAATCCAACATAATAAGCATTGCTGTAACTTACAGGTGTAAGTTATTTTCACTGATAACCCAAGGTGGAAGACTCCCTGTTAAAAAATTGTATGACACATCTCTGCAAAACAAAGCAGGATAAGATAAATTAGAGGCATATTGTAGGGCGGAAAAGATACTCACACCTCATGTTGACTTCCATCATCAACATAGATATGCAATACCCGAGAACATGCAGGCTGAACAAGGAGGTCTTACATATTTAGGAGAAAGGGGAAAGCTCTCTTCCACGTTTTTAAATATTCAATAAAGAAACTTCGTTAACATGAAAAGGAAATCAATCTTGTCTTAACTTTGCTTTCCGAGCCAATGCCCATAATGAATAAGAAGGGCAAGCTCTCAAGCATCCATGTAAATTCTTCATTTCTCAAGAACATGCATCATGAAATTCCCCATTATATATTCTTTCCTCTTGACTTCGACATTTTATTAATAATTTAAAAAAGGATGAGATACCCATTGTAAAAAAGGCATATTTCTTTTCAAATAAGATTATACCATTTGTATAATAGCTGAAATGAGGCAATTTCATTTTCATTATAGCTTAAATAAGGTCATATGCAAAATTTAACCAAAAAGAATGTAACATGTGGAAAAATGTTAGGGTCTTATTTGAGCCACCTTGTTAGGACCTTATATGAGATGAGTTCAAAAGGTTAGAGCTCTATTTGAACAAAAACAGTTGGGGTCTTATTTGAGATTTTCTAAATGATAGGGCTTTATTTGAGACAAAATAAATATTAGAAACCTTATTTGAGATGTCACCAAAAGGTTAGGGTCAAATTTGAGAACTTTAGCCAAAAAAGGACAAGATAGTTTAACACTAACAACATAAATAGATAGTTTCTCCGAGCACAAAAACAATATATTTTACTATATCTGGAAAACGAGGCTGTTTAATAACCACAAGTAATGCTCCATACTGAGTATAACTAATTCACTTCACTTACATGTTAACCAGAGACGAGCTTTTCTGTGCAGGTAGAGTACCATTCAAGCTATTATTCCCAAGACCCCTGAGAAAGGACATTGTAAGTTGAGTATCCATCTGAAGAAAGACTTGTGCAATCAAAAGGATAGGTATATCAGATATGGAGAAAAACATTACAAAAACAAGAGTGCCAGATTAAAAAGCGAATCTGAAATCTGTCCGTGTAGGTTGTTGAAGCTCAAGTCCCTATAAGATGAAGAAAAATGAAATCTGGAAACATGCTTTACTAAAAGAATCCACGGTAATGAATGTTCAGATGATATTCTAGCAGACACATATGGGATAAGAGAGGATTGTTTACATATTCAAGTGCAATATCATCCCTAAGCAGGCTGGAGAAAGACATCAATTTATTTGAGATGTGCATATTCCATATAGCAAGAGAGGTGAAAACTAGAAAACCTACTATGAGTTATTTTCAAAAGTAAGCGGATCCTTTTTAACAGAAAAAAAAAATTGACTTGCATGATTAGATCTAAAACAAAGCAATTGAATTATAAAGATATGTATTGTGCAAAAAAAAATTTATAAAGATATGTTATGGTTTATGACCTTAGCAGTAGATACTTCATTTTTAGCCCAACATGATTGACTTAGAACTCAATTAAGCCATGTATGTATTGGACATGTTAGATATACAATGTTTTCAGTCTCCGGTAAAAATAATCACTCACAGATGAGTTAGGTTTGAGTATTCTCCAATTGTGGATGGAATAGAACCAGAAATATTGTTATTCCTCAATAGCCTGCATCAAGAGAATTTGATCCATAACCTGCAGTTGCCAAAATGTGAAAGGAAAGATTCAGGAATTAAAAGCTAAAATCCTTATCTTACAGGATCTGAAGTTTCTTCATATCCTTGATAAATGCTAATGAAGAGCTTCCATTCAACACGCCACTAATCCTCCTACATTAGGATCAAAAGACTAAACTGAGCTAATTATAATGAATTACATCGGGGATAAAGGCTGTAGCTGTCTCACTCACAGATCAGTCAGATTTATCAATGTTGAAAGTGATGATGGGATGGAACCATTGAATGAGTTTCCAAAAAGTCTCCTGGAACAGTACTTTGGATTAACAAATATGAAATAATAGAAACATGAATGAAACTTATGAATAGTGAAAAGGGGAAAAAGTCCTACAATTTTATATAAGGACCATACTAATTAAAACTTTGAAGGTAGAAATCCTACAAACATAGGGAAAATTGGAGGTATTTTCTTACAAGACACTAAGCTGTGTCCAACTGCCAATAAAGTCTGGTATAGGGCCAGTCAGCTCATTGCCTGATGCATACCTATATGAGAAAGAAATATTACTCTTCAAGAACTATCTATAATTTTCTTCCCTGACTACAGGGGTTCAAAGAAATACAGTGGAAATGTCTTACACTATCTTAAGCTTTTGGAGTTGGGAAAATGTTGAAGGAAGTGGACCACTAACACCACAAGCATCAAAATAACTGCATAGAAAAGTTGTCATGTGTCTTATTATATAATTAGATCAATGATATAATTTCAGAGCCAATTTTAAGCCAAAGAGGTGTAAAATATTATGAAGGATCTCTGCTACTCTTTACAAGAAATTAGAATGTTGAATTTTTTTTCAGTTGCAATGTCTAAATTTTTTAGTCATCCGTATCTGCTGCTTACAATTTATTCTGTTGTTTTCTTATCAACCATGTTCAGTTACAGATTTATGAGAACTTCCATGTTTAAATTAATTTATTTAGGCAATAAGTTCACCGAGAGATATGAAAAAGCAGAAAAGGTATTAGGACCTACAATTGCTCCAGTTGAGTCAAGTTCCCAAGCTCTTGAGGCAGGGGACCAATGAAGTAGTTTCCTCCAAAAGCCCTGAAGTATTGAGACATAATAGTTTATTATTTGATGATAAAATGGACACTTTGTTCAAGACTTCAATTTTCACATTTATCTGAACTATGGCATTCAATTATTTAGACCGCAAGCAAACCAAGCAAAATTAGAAGGACAAGGCATTAGAGAATGGAAAAAGAGACTAAGGTATGCGACATTATAGTATTAAGTGCGTAAGGGTCATGGTGTTTTGAGGAAAAGTCGGTAATGCATGTAAAAATATCCATTATTTCTAAGGTATGCAACATTGTAGGAAATTTTGTCAATGACAGTTTCTCTTTATATAAAAGATATTAAGCTAATAGCCTTCATATATGCAAGTGCATTCATCCAATCCATTTCAAAACTAAAGCAAACCATATCCAGCAAAGGATCACAAAATTAAGGATCTTGGAATAAATGGATGCAGTCAGCAGTGGTTACACTTGCAACATTCAACCATCACATGTCTTCTTATAACAAGAAAATTGAAAAATTAGAGTATTTACAGGGTTATCATTTTGGAAAGCATTCCAAGTTCCCTGGGAAGCTCCCCTGACAATGCATTGATACCGAAATCCCTGAACAGATAAGTTAATCATGATAAGGACAGGACAAAATAAAACAAAAAGGAAAAAAAATGAGCAAAACATTCATCAACCTAATCAAATTGTTCCCTAAGAATGTAATGGCCAATGATCCCAAAAAAGAATAGAATAGTAATAAACTCTTACAGGTACTTCATCTGATTTAGATTGGCGATGGATGGGGAGACAGTACCTGTCAGAACATTTCTCCCCATATCCCTGGGAGAAGAATCAAAAACAAAATCTCAAACTAAAGCAAACAGGGGAAAATCAAGATCACAACAGAAGCATACAATAAAAACAAACAAAAAGTTCAATTCAAGTGAAGCCGTGGAGGAACATACAGCAGGAACAGATGTGTCAGATTCCATAGCTCATCCGGAATCGTACCACTAATACTTAGTGCATGAACCCTCCTGCAAAAATGATGGATATCAAAGTTTCGAATACCTAGATAGAAGCACTTCAATGAAAAAAAGAGAAGGGGTGGAGGGGGAAGGGAGGGAGGGGAGTACAGCACGGCGATATGGCAGGTGGAGCCGCCGCTGGAGCAGTCGCAGTATATGTGAGGACTCCTATTGTAGTCGCTGTAACTGGAGTCGTTTAAGGCTTGGCCGGAGCATAGCTCGCCGCTGTGGTTCCATTCACCCACCGGCGCCTTTATCCCCCATTTCTGGAATACCGAGTTCAGAATGCGCGCTGCATACAGTTAGATGTATAACTAGTTATAATTGAAATTATATTATTACACAGACCGATTGAATAAGGGTGAGAGTCCGACCCGACCCGGTCGGGTCCCTGTCAGATGAGCCCGTCCTCGACCTCGAGTCCTCACCGGAGAACTGGGTCGGGTCTATACCACCCCTATCCATGACATGCATGGGTCCTCCTAAAAAGCTAGATGTCTTAAAAATATAATTATAAGTATTCTTCTAATTTTATTTATTTTTTCTTGTCATATTAAATTAAAAATTATAATATTATTAATTAAAGAATCTTCTTTTAATGTATATTATATATAATCATATACAAGTTCTTTATTTGAAATATATTATATATAATTTTAATAAATTTATAATTATGATATATATTGAATTTGAATAAAATGATAGTTTTATGAAATATTTTTATAATATAAATATTGTATAGTACAATTATTAATTATATAATATAATAGAATATATTAAATATATATTAAAATAATTATTTTAATAACAGTTTTAATTTTAATTAAATGAATTTACCGTTTCTTATACTACAATATCATAGTTGCTTGTGATTATAACTTAAGTTAAAATATTATAATTACGGTAAAATGCATATATACTTAAAAATTTTAATTAACTTTAACTAATAATTTTTATAGCTATCAATTCAAATTATATAAAAAATAAATTATATTTAGTTAAATTTATAATATTTTATTTAACATAAATTAGATATACATTTAAAATAAATATAAATAAAGTATAATTTTTATTTAATAAAATTAAAAGTAAACATTATATATAATTAATATTATATGTAGTTAATTTTAAATAATAAATTAAATAAATACACCTATCATTTTATATAATAATAGAATTTTAATAGTAAATTGTATAATTTTAATATTAAAAAAATATAAATTTTATATTATATATAATATCATAATTTTTATATATTTTTATTTAACAAATTATGTATAATTATTACTAATAAATATATATATATATTTAATATTTTATTGAGTAAAAATTTTATATAATCTCACAATGATCGAATTATAGAATTTTGAAAGTATATTATATGATTTTAGTAACATTAAATTATATATATTAAAAAATTATATTATTTATATTTTTTTAGTTAATAAAAATATAAGTAAAAGTTATATATTTAATTTAAAATAATAAATAAAATATTTACATAAATATATCTCAAATTCTCAATAATTAAAAAAATTAAAATAAATTATTTAATTTTAGTATTACTAAAATCTCAAATTTAAATTATTTATTTGTACAATATTATAATATATATAACTTAAGGCCTACTTTTATTATTAATTTAAAATAAATATAATTGTTATATTTTAAAAATAATTTATTAAGTAAAATTTATATATAATAAAAATATTATTTAGAGTAATATTACCCTATAGTTATATAATAAAAAATATATACGGTACAATTATATAATTTAAATTTAAATTTAAAAAATTATATAATTTGCTAAAAAATTATTATTGTGGAGAATAATTAATTATTTGTTTAATATATTTAATTTGTATTTGATTTTAAATATATACTTAATTTAAGTTTAATAAAATATTAAAATTCAGAAAAATATAATTTATTTTTTAATATAATTTGTGTTTATGGCGATAAATATTATTTTTTTAGTAAAGGTTAATTAAAAAAATTTTAAATACATTATTTTAGTTTTTAAATTATAAAGCTCGTGTTACATTCTCGGTAAGAAACCAGAAAGTAGGTATGGATGACTCGAATGACCCATAAAAAAAATAAGGCTAAAAGCTTGAAGGGACAAAAATTTTGAGCTTCAAAATGTTGATCAAAATATATTAAAAAGTGCATATTGACAACTCCGTGCGTGCAAATATTGGCAGGTAACAGTAGAATGACGACGGAGGAGGGAGTTTTTAACCTTGATTAGACAAGCAACTATATGGATAAAAGAGTGTGATAAAAGAAAGAGAGTTAGAGAGACTTGGAGTGATAATAATTATGTAGCACCTTCGTCAGGATCAGTGGTGGGTTGATTTTGATTTTGGGCATGAGCTGTATGAGAAGAAAGGCCGAGGAGGACGATGGCAACGGCGGTGAAGAAGCAGTGAGCTGCATAGTCCGGCTGTCTCCTGGGTTTGGATCTCGGCACCTCTTTCATCATGGAAATCCCCTTCAAGGCTCTTCTAAGAAGCTCGAACACATGTGAATATAAATAGAGATTCTTGGACCAATTTTTAGAGTAGGACAATGGTCCTTGAATTTATTTATTATTAATATTCTAGTCATTTAATTTTAAAATAAAAGGCAAATTTATGTATATATATGAATTGGTCTTGGGAGCATTTATAGTAGGAACTCACAAAGAACTTGCATAGTAGACCATTAATTAATGGACAACTACAAAAGAGTATAATGCAGGCATGTATTAAAGGTGGTAGTTGACTTACTAGTTGAGTCGTTGCGAGTCAAAGAAGAGAAGAGAGCAATAAACACACCAAGATGTGAAAGAGGAGAAGAAGACCGTAGTAGAATTGGGATGATATCCCCTTACATGTCCGTTGGTACTATCATGTTTCTCTAACAAGGAAAACCATACCAACCAACAATGAACTGATTGATCAGTATGATTTTACCCTTATGAGTTTAGTGTAAATTTTACGAGAAAAAAGCTAGCAAACAATCTATTCTCAAACAAGTTACCCAAGTCTTTTTACAGGAGTTCAAAATAATGGCATGGACAACATCTCGCAGCTGCAAGAAAGCTCAAAATTCACCTGAATCGTGATACAATGACAAGGTATGGCCAATGAAATGCAGAAGTTTATCTACCCTCTCCGATCATCTCGCTCAGCCTCGGCTCCCCAGAAGGATAATCTGAGGTGATGGAGGATGGTGGCATGTTCTGGTGTCCGGCCCTCTCATCTTCCAAAATCAACCTACTGGCCTCAGTCATGAAGCTCTCCTCAGTATACTTCCAATCTGCCAAGTACCCCGGTTTTGTAGTTACAGTGCCCACTTCAATATCTCCCACAAGCATAGATATCACACGGGACATGGCAGGTCGCATGGTCGGTGATGTCTGGGTGCAGAGTAGAGCTATATCTATCATGCGTTTTGCCTCCTTCCTATTGAAATCTGATAACCCTGTGTCAACTAGCTCAATTTCCTTGTTTTGTTCATGCAAGTACCATGCCTAAAAATCAAGAGGATGCAACTTAGGAAAGGCAAAGTTATATAATTGGTTTCAGTAATGCGAAAAAAACTGGAGCCAAAAGGAATGCAACAATAATCAAATTTGCACTTATTGTGACCAGCATTTTGATCAGTGAAGGCATAATGTTCAATAATCAATTAGGGAAATTATGAAAAGATAACTGTTTTCAGATAATTATTGTTGGGGCAAGGATATGCTATGAAAACACCAATGGATGACAACATTAAAAATCCGGTTTAATAGAGGATTCAGAATTGAACATATTACATTAATTGATGATGCAACTGGCTACAACACTTAATTGCAGGCAAGAATTCTTTCTGAAAGGATAAGAAGGTAACATAACTTATAAATGCTAAAATGTGCTGGCATCTTTAAGAAATTATGGGAAACACCAGCAGTTTTTCAACCATATCTCATAATATCAATGGATATTCTCCTTAGGACTCCCTCCAAATAATTTCACTTACTATTTGTGGAAAGAAGAAAAACTAGAAATAATTTCACTTAGTTGTTGTGGTCTGTAAGTGTGTTCCAGTCTTGTGCTTATAAGTTTTCTGTTTTTGCTGTCTCTAAATTCTGTTAAGACTGTCTATTTGTCTGTTTGTTCTTGTATAAGCCAGCTAGCCTCACTAGTTCATGTTTCTAACATGTATACTGAAGAATTGGCTTGAAGTGACAGTTTTAAGGCATACACTCACTAAATAGTACCTAATATCCATAAATGGATTAAATAGAAATTAAATGATATATCCATGAAGAGATAAACCCAACTGCAGTACATACCCATTCAAGAAGATAAACCTTGTCAGGCCCCAAACCCTGATCTGAATTTGGTCTTCCACTCAGTACCTCAAGAATTACTACTCCAAAAGCAAAGACATCAGCCTTTTCTGTAAGGTGCCCTCGCATAGCATACTCAGGAGCTAGATAACCACTACAAAATTTTTCAGATGAAAAGAAAATAATTCAGTTTTTTGCTGAAGGAAAGCAAAATTTCAAAAAGGAAGGAACTGAAGAGGGTTTCTTCAGGGGTGAGGAGCGAATATTATTCTTACATTGTCCCAGCAACACGGGTGCTAATATGGGTCTGCTTATCATCATAGAGTTTAGCTAGACCAAAATCTGATATCTTAGGAGTGAGATCAGAGTCCAGCAGAATGTTACTGGCCTTCACATCTCTATGCACAATCCGCTTCCTCGACTCCTCATGGAGATAAGCTAGACCCCTTGCTATGCCCAAGCAAATCTCATAACGGGTAGGCCAATCAAGATTCAAACTTCTTTTACCTGCAAGGTATATTACTGAATGAGTTTCATTTCAAAATCACTAAAAGAAGAGTGACACAGAAAGTATTATACCGAACAGAGCTTGATCCAGACTATTGTTTTCAAGATACTCATAAACGAGGAGCCGTTTTTCTGCCTCAATGCAGCATCCATAAAGCTTGACAAGGTTACGATGTTGAACAGCTGATATCGTTGCTATCTCTGTCACAAATTGGTTTTTTCCTTGATGTGATGTCAAAGACAGTTGCTTCACGGCAATTACTCTGCCATCATTGAGCGTTCCTTTAAACACAGGGCCAAAACCCCCTTCTCCGAGCTTGTTAACTGGACTAAATTCATTTGTAGCAGCCTTGAGCTCTGCATAACTGAAAGTGTAAGGTCTAATATCTATTCCAAGTAACTCTGCATCTTCATATGCACGTCTCAATTTCCTTCGAACAAGCCAAAGTATCAGTAAAGCTGCCAAAAAGCCCACGACTACAACACCAACAACGACACCAACTACTAATCCTGTATGATCCTTCTTACTGGTATCTGGAGGGTTATTGCTGACAGTGGGAATGAAATTCGGAATTGTACTAATGGCAGAAATCATAGGCCCATATGTACCTTGAGCAGGGACACAACAAGTCCCCTTCCCAGCCCAGAATAGATGAATTTCGAGGTAGTTTTCTGTCACCGAAGCATTAAATGTCTTTACCACAGCTAATAAAGAGACTTCTCCTGCCTCTCTTCGAATATCAAAATCCTTGGCTACAATATTACCCTGTATATATATATCAAAAATACGCCTCCCTACGCTTTGCCAATTAGTGTCTGTGATAGCTGATTCGGCAAACTGGAGGCTCACTGTGTAGTTCCCATTCTCAAGCCCCAACCCATAGTACCGCAAAGATGATGCAGAGATTCGTGCAGTCTGATACAATTCTGAATCTAATGTGTTTTGAAATTGTGATTGTGAAGTGTATATATAGCTAGGGTTATTGTTATTAGTGAAATAACCAACATTGCTCACAGCCCATTTCTGTGTATCAGTCACGTAATAAGTAGCCGGACCAAGAGTGCTGTTATCTCTCTCATATAAAACCTTACTAGAAGACCTCATCTCCTGACCACCGCATTTGATCGCAAAGCTGGAATCTGAAGAATAGCCAAGAACATAAAAAAGTATTATGGATTTTAAGGATGGGTGCTAAATGTTATTATTCCTAAGCAAAGTATTCTGATAAAATCTAGGAGCTTCATTTCTAGGAGTCCCCCATGAGTTTGGATTTTCATGTACCATATCTTTTTTGAGTGAAGAGTACCTATAAGTTGACGAATCCTATAGATATGAACATAAAATTGGAGCACTTTTGGCAACATCTGCATCAGATAAGTTTCTTGTAATTTTTCCCACATTCCTTAAACACAATCTGGGTTTCAGAAAGAATATGTTTGAGGAAATTCGACCCTTCACAACATAGTGATGAGACTGTAAAAGAGATCATGTTGTTAAAACTTACATATTGGAGCCCCTCGATAACAAGGAAAGTTTCTCTGAAGACAATTTAATCCCGAAGGCAGAGTACTTCATGGCAATGAGAAAATTGATCAGTTAAATACAAATGCTTCAAGCGTAGGCAGGTTTCACGAAATTAATCAAATGAATTCATAATAGAATGAAAAGGATACGTGGTCGATAAAGTTTCACTGAAGGAGTGTCTATCACAAAACTAGGGAAGGATTTTACATAGGGTCATGTTTGATATAGTAAGATGTCCAAGTGAATGAAAGGTTTAACATAATACAATGCAATGGCATTTCTAAAATATTAGTAATTTCATTATCCATAATAGAAATGTGCTGTGAGAGATGAGGTATAATGACCACTCTCTAACAACATATTAAGTTGTGGAAAAGCTATATTCTAGTAAAATACATATTCCAACATTCAAAGTCACAAGCAAGTAAATATGTGGATGCTATGAAAGCATGCCAATAGTAGCAATAACTAAAGGAATCAAGAGAATCACCTGCTATTAGAGTCTACTATTGTGAAGTTGTTACCAACTAGATTCCTGCAAAGTTCAGCCAATAATGATCTCACTGTGAGGCGCATCATTCTCAATTGGATATGAATGAAAAGCTACCAAGAGAACATTGTTGTTTACAGACGCAACAAAAACATTGTGAAAATTAATGTTCTCTTGGAATATCATCTCTGCAGTATGTTGTTGTGCAAAAAAATCTCTGCAGTATCAAAATTTGACAAAACTTCATGCAAAGATTTCACACAAATCAATATACAAAGCTTTTCTAAAACATACAGATCTAAGTTATTTCCGTTGCTGACCCAAGAAGGAAAGCTCCCCATCAGAAAATTGTATGAGACATCTCTGCAAATACAAAGGAATAAGATGTATTAGAAGCATACTAGAGAGTGAAAAAAATCTTTTGAATCGTGGAAATGCAGGTTGAATTAGAAAATCTTAAATATATAGGAGAGAGAGAGAGGAAGTTGTATACTGCCAAATATTTGCCATCTGGGAAAATGCAAAGTGACAATGAAGAAGAATGCAAGCTTTCAAGCATCCATGTAAATTCTTGCACAACACTACCAAGTATCATGTAATTGGCCATTGCATGGTTTTTTCCTTGACTTAGAACCCCTCTTAATAATAATGAATATATGCACACAGTCAAAATGCTTAGTATAAAATAGACGGTTTCCACTATGAGCACAAATAAAATATATTGAGAATACCCGGAAAAAGGAGACTTCTTGACATCTCCATGTAATGCATTGTACAGAGCAAAAGGTTACTGAACTTACATGTTAACCAGAGATGAGCTTTTCTCTGCAGGAAGTGTACCATTCAAACTGTTATTCCCAAGAAACCTGAGAATGGACACTCTTAAGTTCACACTTCATCATAAGAAATCATTGGGAATTGAGAATGATAAGTATATTAGGCTGGAGAAAGACATTACAAGAAAGAGAGTGAACTCAGATTAAAGAGAGAATCTGGTATCTGTCCGTGTAAATTGTTAAAGCTCAAATCCCTGATAGAAGGAAATCAAAAGATTCAACAAATGTGGCATCATGCTTTGCAAAAAAAAAATCCATAATAACAAAAGTGCAGATGTTATTGGAGTAGCTGAAGAAAGAAAAACAGAGAACAATGTTGCATATCCAAATGAGAGATCATCCCTTAACAGGCTGGATGAAGAAAGCAATAATTTGACATTTGCTTGCTTCTCTACATAGCCAAAATCGGTGAAAACTTGAAAATCTAATATATAATAGATAACAGACTATTAAAGTATATTTTTTTGCACACAAAACTATTAAAGTATACTAGAAACCACCAAATTGACTTGCATCGGTAAAGCTTCAATAAATCAATTCAAATATATAGATTTATGATTTCTGAGTTAAGATTTTTCATTACCATAAACAATAGATTAGTCATCTTTAACAATCACGGTTGCCTTGGAACTTGAATAAGCGACATTTGCCAAAAAATGAAACAAAAAGAGAATCATTTCCACATGTTTTCAGAGTCACTATAAAAATAATCACTAACAGCTGTTTTAAGCTCAAGTGTTCTCCAATTGTGGATGGAATTGAATCTGAAATGTTGTTGTTCCTCAATATCCTGCACCAATAGAGGCATGGACAAATTACACAGCAATCCATAATTTCCCAAAAGTTAAAGGAAAGTTTGCAAAAAAATCTAAACGCTTATCCTACAGGATCGTAAGATTCTTCATATCCTTGATAAATGCAAGTGAAGAGCTCCCATTCAACACACCACCTATGCTCCTATAGCAGGGTCAATAGAAGAAAGTGAGCTTTTCACAATGGATCATATCATGGAGATATGCAGTAATTGTCACACTCACAGATCAGTCAGAGATATCAATGCTGAAAGTGATGATGGGATGGGACCGTCAAATGAATTTCCAAGAAGAATCCTGGAAGAGTACTTGCAGATTAAAATTAAGAAATAACAGAATATGAGTGAAACATACCAGTGATAAAGAAAAATGCTACTGGGATTTTACTTCCTAAACTGATAAGATAAAGGTCAATGCAAAATTGAAGGTAGGAATACACAACTTGAGGATGAAACACAAATACACATTCCCAGAGAACATTGATAGTATTTGCTTACAACTGAGTAAGCTGTGTCCAACTGCCAATAAAATCAGGTATTGGGCCAATGAGTGCATTGTCTGATCCCCACCTATAAGAAAAAGAACCATTTCTCTTCAAGAACTATACAAATTTTCCTCCCCATGTATCAAGATTCAATGAAAATAGAGTAGGAATATCTTACAGTTTCTTTAGCTTTTGAAGACTGGCATAAGTTGATGGAATTGGACCGCTAACACCAGCACTGTCAAAATAACTGATAAACAAGTCTTGTTACATATATCTTCATGTATTTTTAATACCTTCAGTATAACTTTAGATATTCTCAGAAGTAAATTTAAGCCAAAGCAAGTAAGGTGATATGGTGGAAAATTCTTGCTATGCTGAATTCTACAGAATTATAATATTTTCAAATCCTTAGTTATAAGTCTATGATGCCAAAAATCTGCTCCTGTTTGGAAAGCAGCGGAGACAAAAAGATCATGGTTCTAAGAAAGCAAATATGAACACTTTTTTTTCAATCTTTTCAATTCAATTCTATTGTTTTGCCATTAACTATTCGCGGTTACAATTTTACTAGAACTACCTGTTTGAATTATTTTGTTTGGATTAGTAGGCTAGAGAGAGATATGAAAAGCAGAAACTGTACTAGGACCTACAATTCAGTTAATTGTGTCAAATTTCCAAGCTCTGAAGGCAGGGGACCAGAGAAGTTGTTTGTTCCAAAAGCACTGCAATGTTGAACGAAAATAATCTGTTATTCGGTGATGAAATGGGCACTATGCTCAGGACGACCTGTTTTCACATTTATCTGAAACTACAACCTCAAAATAGATAGGACACAAGCAAACCCAAGAAAAAATAAGAAAGATAAAACATTTAATATTCTGAGAAAACGATGTTCTAGATGTAACTTATTACATATCAAATGATTCATGTTAGAATGTTTCAGAAAAACAGGACACTACCTAGTGAAAGTGGCCTCAACATATAGTGGAAACAAGCTTTCTGATTGTGGAATCCACAATATTTCACAATACATTAGCCACTAGAAAAATCGCTTCTAGTGAATCTCTTTCTTATGTATAGTATATTGGGAAATGGTTGCAACAGCAAAAGGAAAATAGTTTCCAGTACTAAAATTAACTTGTGTCGAGTGAGTGCCCTAAGGGAATACCAACTAAATGCATGTGCTGTCATTTATTTAGAAACTGAGCCAAACCAAACCATCACAAAATTAAGGATAAAAAATTACAGTGTTAATAAATTGGAAAGCATTCCAAGCTCCTTCGGAATCTCCCCTGACAAGGCATTGATGCCAAAAGACCTGGTGCAGATGAATCAAACATGATAAGGACAAAGGGAAACAAAAACACTTGAGCAAACACAGTATCAGACGAATTCAATTTGTCCCCATGGAGTAGAATACTTAATCAACGCTTACAAGTACTGCATCTGTTTTAGATTCCCGATGGATGGGGAGATGGGACCTGTCAAAACATTTTGGGCCAAATTCCTGCATAAATTATCAAACTAACGTTCAACTTAAAACAAACAGTTTTATCAAAACAGCAGAGCAATACACAATAAAATAACGAATTAGAGTAAACTCGCTGGACGAGCAAGAAACATACAGATCGGACAGGTAAGTCAGATTCCATAGCTCGTCTGGAATCGCCCCACTGACACTCAATGCATAAACCTTCCTGCAAAATTGACGAAAATAATCTTAAAGATGTCTTGATCTTAACCTTACATCATACATCCCAACTGCATATCAGGACAGAAGCACTTCGGTGGAAATAGTATGGGGAGGGAAGGAGGGAGCGAGTACAGCTGAGTAATATGGCAGGTGGAGCCGTTGTTGAAGTTGCAGTTGCACTTGATGAAAGGATTGTAGTTTTGGTCATTAAAACTGGTGCTGTCGATGGCGTGGCCAGAGCATAGCTCGCCGCTGATGTTCCAGTCGCCGGCCTGCGCCTGTATCCCCCATTTCTGGAATATCGAGTTCAGAGCGCGCGCTGCATCATTGATTCATATGATTATTTTCAAATTTCGGATTTACTCCTTATAAAAATGAAAATTACACATAGATCCTCATACTAGTTCAAATTTAGCACATACATTATTATATAAAAATAAACACAAAATTTACTATATTTTTAAAATTTTATAAAATATCCTTTTTCATATAAAATTTATATTGGTGACAAATGAAATAAACTATTATTACAGAAAATAGTAATTGGCATAATAATAAATTATTAAATATATTGTTAAGTAGGTATCATGTCATTGCACATTCTACCCAATATTTTTAAATGCAATATATACAATTTTGATGAATATTTGATCGTGTTAAATTTAATTAAAAAAATTAAATTTACGTATAATTACTATATATAATCAAATTTAGCTTAATTTAAATGAATTTATATTTAAATGCATTATTAGCCCTAATTTTTTTATTACAACTAAGTTGCATGGATACAAATCATCAACAACCTCTTATTCCTAGGAGAATAATGTATTATTTTAATATATAATGATTCAAGTTTTTACTGTTTTGTTTCGGGATGACCAATCCGACAATCTTTGACTATAGAAAAGTCAAATTATCCGGCAAAAGTTTTGCTCGAAGCACGTGGGAGCCGTCATCCTTACTTTTTATTTAATAAAAAATCTCTTCGCTCTCCTCGTTCCACGTGAGTCGGAATAATTAAAATAAAATAAAATGACGAAAATACGAGAGAGAAGGGAACATCACCTAATACTCACCACAAAAGTTAATCATTCACAATACTTAAATAAATTACTTGAATATTGATAAAAAAACTAGTTGGATATTTATAAATAAAATATAATATATTAACAGTACCAAACTTCACAAAAATGACAGCTTCATATAAAAAAAATTAAAAAGTCTTAAAATCAATTCATAGATAAAATAAAATTATTTAATATTAAAGTAAATATTAAATAAAATTTTAATATCATGCTCCTTGATAAACTAATTTGGAGATGATCACTTTTTTCTTGATGCCGGAGAAGGTAACAAGTAACTCGATGGAGGAGAGAATGAGAGTGATTAGAGGGAGAGCACTTACCTTCATCTGGATCAGTAGTGGCTTGAGCTTGATTCTGAGCGTGAGCTGCATGAACGAGGCAGAGGATGACGAGCGTGGTGGCGAAGAAGCAGTTACCTGCAGAGCGCAGTCTTTCCGGCTTGGATCTCCAGGCGTCTTTCATCTTGAAAAGCTCTGCTGTCTCAAGAAACTCAACTAGAGAGAGAGAGAGGGCTTTTGGAGGGATGAACTTTACAAGCCAGAAGGCATATATATATATATAGGTGGACCATATAATAATGAAATAATTATTTATATAATTATTTATATAACATATTCTCAAGTGCATTATCATGCTAATGAATTTTGACACCTTGGGAAGCATTCTTCCGCAAAATAGAATGGCAACATGCCCGAGAACCCATCCATCTCTCATAAAATGTGTCACACCATATCCAAAAGACTATTTATTTGAGGAGGGCTTCCTCGTTAATAGCAACATTTTGGAGATTTTTTTTCTAATAGACAATAGAGAAATAAGAAACAATGTGTATTATTGTTTTAATATTTGATTTGATAGGTTTGTTTATTTATAATATTTATATAGATTTAACCAAAATTTTACATAAATGTACATAATATATTAACATTTTATGAAAATAATCTATTAATATATGTGAAGATATGAGTGAAATCTAACTGTATATTAAAAGTTTCATGTATTTTGTTAAAATACCGTGTAAATTGTGTTTATTGAGTTGTGAATACTAATATCTTGTAGCTCTAATTTATTTTATTGAATATTGCTCCCGGCAAAATACAGTGAAAGTATCGAACTTGAGTTTGTATAATTGAGAAAAAAAAGAATAATTAATTTATATCCCTATTTTTTTAAATAGCATTATTAGCTATAAAATTTTCAAATATTACATTTTAATCTCATTTTTTATTTAAAACACCTCTATACATTTTTAAAATTTTTTTATTACTCTATCATTTTATTCTACAAATACTCACAGTCACTTTCTAACCATTATAAGTGAGAAACCATATCATTTCAATTGTAATTGAGCATTCACCGTAAAATTGAAACAATTAAAAAAAGTGTACCAAAAATGGTAAGTCGTAAGGGTTGGGAAGACAATTTTGTGCAATCAAGTTCTCTTAAATCACCCGAAGGTGATGTGAGCAGCATGAAAAATATGATTTAAATAAAGCCTTCAAAATAGAGGTGTCAACAGAGGTTATAAGAATTTTCACAACATTAAGCATTATATTTTTGACAAAGAGTAAAGGGCACATCAACATTAAGGAGAGGTAAGTTAGAAAATTGGCTTCAATAGGATTCCAACACCACAAAAATAATTAATTTTGTTGGTAATAAATGAAAGTTATAAAATTTAGTGGTGTAATTGCCCAAAATTTAAGAGCCCGTCCGATACAATCCTATATACCTCACTTTCTATTAAATTTTAATTGGGAACATAATGTCAGAAGTTACACTAAAATTAGGTTAATATACAGATACAAGTCGAATTATGGGCACATGTGTGGGTGCGCCAAACATAACACATTAATCAATTCAAATTGTAGGGTTAAATTGATTTTGGCATTTTCTTTAACGGTTCACCTCCCATTCTATTTTTTTCTAATTTACTATAAATTAGGTTCAATAACATATATTTTTTAAATTATATAACAATTTTTAAAAGTGGGGAACAATTACCGATTCGATCAATTTTAGATGTATAATTCCAACAATTCTTGACCTAATTAATTTTTCTACAAATTTTTTATTTAATTTCATATTAATTGGGCTAAAAAATCACAGATTTCCATTTTATATAATTTTTTCTAAAAATTGTAGGTTTTGTGTTATTAACTAGTTCGATCCTAATTTAATTCATTTTCAATCGTGGTTTTCTCAATTCTTAATTTCCAATAAAGTGAAGTTTCTCTAATGAAATTTGTGGATTTATCCATTTGTTAAATCCTTGGTCCAAACTAATTTTTAATTTAATTCCATTCCAAATTTTTGTTTTAAGGTTTTTATTCAAGAAGGTTCGAAATCGATTCGGTCCATTTATATTTAAATTTTAGTTTAAAAAATGAATACATTTTTAAGAGTTTTATATTCAAAATTCTCATTTATTAGTCTTCCCAAATTGTCAATATTTTACAAAATATATATCCAAAATAAGTACGGGTACTTTTCTACACTAACCAGGTTATAATTTTTATTTTGACGATACACGATGCCTACTACTTGATTGCATAAGACAAACTCTTTTATAATTTGAGTGTATGTTGATCTAACACGAGACTTGAATATAGTTCGTATTTAATTAATACTTACACATGAAAAGTATTGTGAATTCTCTTCACCTTGGGTGGAAAGTGCAACTTCTAAGCTAATAGGCCAACTCCACCATTGTATAGTAACCAATATACACTGGAATACACCTTAAACTATAGTGCGCACTTATATTGATATACTTTCCAAAATACTTTATATCCAACCTTAAATTTTAGTTATCGGTGATTAAACTGCATAATTGTTTTATTTTGTCTATGTTGTGCTACCTTTATTAGTTTTCATATAATTTTTAACTTATTTGTTTCGTACGTAAAAATCTCAACTTTCCCGGGTTTTCTTTCACCACATCCTCCTATTACAGTCGTATTCTATATCTTTTCTCATATAAAGTTTTAAACAAATTAATTTGAATATTTATCTAATAACTATTGAATAGGCGAACTCAACTAAACATATTTAGTAATCAGTATACTTGCCAAAGTATAGCAAACATGTACTCGAGAGTTTATATCATCTATTTGTATTGTCTAACAATTAAAGAAAGTACACTTGTTTTAAAGAGTTCTGTAAGCTAAGCCAAAATCAGGAGGTAAACTATGGATCTCGATTATATACTATCAATACAAGCACCCTATTTAATCGTACATTTAAGCTAGGTATATTTTGGCCAACTTATCCATTGAATCATTTAATCTAATGGATAAAAAATTGATTGTATTAGCTAATTCACTGTAGGACTAGTAACGAAATTTATTATGATATTTTCTAAATAATAATTTAATTTAATTTATTTTATTTGTATATGGTTATGTTATCAATTGATTAATTTACTTACAAGTTGGGGGTTTTAGATCGCTTAGTATCTCACGTTACCTTGTATAATTTTGATTCAAATATAGTATCAATTTTATTTTTAATTTTTAATTTTTATTATTTATTTAGAAAAAAATCAGAGCTGACACCTGCACTCCATGAAAAGTATTAATTCCCACTCCATAGGATTAGTCGTGGTAAGCAAAGATGACACTTTCAAATATATATATATATATTCAAGATATTTTTTAAACAGTATAAATTTGATAAAAGTGACACCGAACTCATTAAAATGAATACAACTTTCAAAAATATAATACTAAAATTAACACATTTTTAAATATATAAGGTAAAAAAAATATAAGCAAGTGCAGGAAGGCTTGAATCATGACACTTCATCCTTCGCTTTTTAATAAATATTCGCATTTCTGGATTCAAAAACAGCCAACTAATTGAATACTGTTTTATAATTAATCAATCGGTCAACGTCCACGTGTATGTACACAACGCCAAGGATACACAGAAAAACGAGTATAATAAGAGAAATATAAGAACTTTCAAAAAGAAAGGTCAAATAGGGCATTAATTTTTAGAGATTTCTCAAAAAAATGTCATAATATTTTTTTAATAATAATAATATACTGTACAAATTTGGACTTATATACTAGTAATAGAAAATTAATATATATTTACCATTTATTTATTTATTAGAAAGTGTTGTAATATTGAATTATGCAAATTTTGAAATATCCCATAACACTCCAACACATTATTAAAACACGGAACCTTTAGGAGATTTGAAACACGTGTTAGCGAATTTTTTTCCTCCCGAAAACTGATTGATTGATTGATTGTATGTGAGTGGGGGGTGGAAATGGTAGTTGGTGGGTTATGGACTTATAATTGCCTGTTGATCGAGCCGACTAAGTTGACATGTATTCATCAAGGGAAAGTGTCAAAGGTTTCTACGTGCCTTTTTCCCAAGTTTCAAGGTACGCCTGAAGTGCAGAATGGATATTTCACGAGTCCTGGAAACCCTTGTTTTCATTGGTATTTTTCGTACTTTTTAGTCTCTATTTATAGCCTAGTTTTCTCATAAAAAACCTTATCTATCCCAATAACCTATCTCGGATCAGTTTTTTTCAAATGGAGATTCTCTCTATAGGAACCCTACACTACAGTACCCATCTGGTTCCTAGAATGTTGTCTTCGTTGTGCCCTAACTAACGGATACCCAATCCTATTTTGCTGCAGTCATCAGAGTCGAACAAAGCATTATAAGTTATAATTATTGACATGTTAAAACGAATCAACCCAGCTCCAAAAAGATTTGATTTTGTAGACAAATGGTTGCTAGACCTGTACACAAATCAAGCCAGTGTGGGACGCACGGGTTGTGACAATTATTGAAATACTAGGCCATACTCCGACACAGCACATGGAAATCCATTCGCCAATTCAGAGATTGGAGAAACACATTAAGAGACTCAATTTGCACATACTCGGAGTTATGAAACTGCGTAGGCAGCTTGTTCACCAATTGAACACTCCATGGTTGAAGGAAGAAACATTCTTAAAGACAAAGGTCCCGACATAAATGGCTCAAAGTGGGTGATCCTAATATTCGTTTTTTAGTAGCGAAGAGCTTATAATCATATCACAAAGATGAACGATCAGATGGAACAGTGGCTAACACAAAAGGAGGATATCAAGCCGTATTTTGTAGATTATTATACGAGGCTATTTACTACACTAAAGATTCAAATCAAGGTGAAGTACCCACAAATGATATTCAACAAGTGGTGTCAGTAGAGATTATTATGCTATTATTCAATGATTACTTTTAACAAATATATTGGGATATCATTGGTCCACACATTTTGTCGGCTATGCCTAGACTTTTTCTCTACCGGGTATTTGCCAAAATTCCTAGATGAGATACATCATTTTAATCCCCAAGGCTCCATACTCAAAATACATATCTTAGTATCATCCTATATCTTTATTTGTGCAATTTAAACTATAAAATTATATCCAAAATATTACTCAATTGATCAAAATTATTTATGAATTCTATAATCTTAAGTAAAATACGTTTATACAGGAGAGGATAATTCATAACAATATAGCAGTGGTAAGTGTTTTTAAAAAATCATAAAATACGATAAAAAAAAGAGTAGTGTAAAAAAGTATATAATAGGATTGATTAAACATTTTTACGTGTGGTATTAGAAAAAAAAATAGGATTTAATTATATTTTTATACAGCGGATTATGACCGAATATTATGTTAGTTCATTTGAAAATAAAGAAATAAAGTTGTATTTAATGATAAAGTGTCAAATATTCCTGATGCTATCGAATATTGGAGGATCAATATAAAGGAAATTTGTCAAATACAATGCCATGGTGGGTCCACAAGCGCTTTAAATACACATGATACACCAATAATCATATGGACCAGCCCCTCATATGTACCATAAAAGATGAACAATGATGTATCTTTTTACAAAATTACTCTATGTAGGTGGAAGAGTATTAGTCGGGGATGACCAGAAGGGTCATGGTTGGAAGGGGATCTACGTTTAAATGTCACAGATTTTATTTTTATTTTTTATTTATGCTCAAAGTCATAGTCAAATTGAAGCAGCATGTGCAAAAGTGCTTATTCTAGAGTTGACCATGACTTGATAGTTCCCAAATACATGCACTATTCTAGAGACATTCAAAGATGCTATGGGTGCACTCATAAAGCCTAAGATGGCCGAGTAAAGTGCTTATGTTACTATTCAAAGATGCTATGAATTGAAAAACTAGCATTCATACCTGGAAAGTGAAGCCAAAAGGTTCGATAGCAGGCATCCATTATAGAAACAATGTATATGCAACTGTGACACAAACACATCGCCGGAACTAGTTCTTTATTATGTATACACAGATTCAAGAAAAGAAACATACTCGTTAAATAAGCAGTAGTCTGTAAATTGAATTGATAGCATGAGGATAAATGCATTTGTCTGTCATTATACCAGATGAATCTGAATCGTGTTGCATTCATCTACCTTCAATAGTGGAGGAAGATGATATGTGTGCACCGGAAGAGCTTTCACAAATAGGAGTTATCTCCTCTTTGATATCGTTGTATTTCCAATTGGCCATGAGTTCTACCTCCCTGGTGATAGGGGCCACTTCACTGTCTCCTGATAGCATGGTGACCACACGGGTCATTGTTGGCCTTAGGATTGGAGAAACCTGCGTGCAGAGCAGGCCAACCATGACCACCCTTTTCACCTTCGCATCATCAAACTCCGAGAGGAGTGGGTCAACGAGCTGGATTTCTTGTTCCACTTGATGAAGTTTCCAAGCCTTAAACCAGACACTTGAGTAAATGAGGGAATCCAAAATGAATAAATGAGCTGTTTTGATCACACGGAAGCCGCATTACCACTTACCCATTCAGGAAGAAAAGCCTTCTCATCCCCCAAGTTCTGGTCCAAGTTACGCCTTCCACTTACCAATTCCAGGGCCACTATGCCAAATGCAAATACATCGGTTATTTCCGTAAGTAGTCCCCTCATGGCGTACTCTGGAGCAAGGTACCCTCTATACTCAGACAGCTCAATTAGTCTTCTTCAGAGCGAGCAAGATTATAATCACATGACATTATAAGTCAAAATAGTTGGTTATGCCCACTTACACTGTCCCAGCTACTCTGGTGCTTATGTGTGACTTTTGATGTCATAGAGTTTGGCCAACCCAAAATCAGAAATTTTTGGGCAAAGATTCGCGTCCAAAAGAATATTGCTAGCTTTCACATCTCTATGAATAATTCTCGTCCTCGACTCCTCATGAAGATAAGCCAAACCCCTTGCCACTCCAAGGCAAATCTCATAGCGTGTTTCCCAATTTAGATTAGGGCTTCCTTTGCCTACACGAGATATAATGTACCAATTTTTAGTTTTCAATCATGTTAAATTTCTGAATTGTGGGCTAAATTATAACATACATACCAAAAAGTGCTTGGTCGAGGCTATTGTTTTCAAGATACTCGTACACAAGAAGCTGTCTGTCCCCATGGATGCAACATCCATAGAGCTTAACGAGATTACGGTGTTGCACAGCAGATATAGTTTTGATCTCAGTGACAAATTGCCCCCTGCCATGCTTTGAAGTCGCAGATAGCAGCTTCACAGCAATGAATCTCCCATCTGGGAGCACTCCCTATTTGACAAATAGAGCGCTATCAGAACCTTGGATGATTTTTCAACGATGGAATTGCAAGAAGGTAGTTATAAACAACTTACAACAGTTTATTTACTAGGAATACAAGAATATTAAAGCTGTGACAAAAATATTAAGAGTTAAGATCATGGTAATTGCCCGGAAAACTGTTCCAAATCCTCCCTCTCCAAGCTTGTTGATGGGATTAAAGCCATCAGTAGCAGCCTTGAGTTCCAAGTAGCTGAAAGTGGAAGGTCTTGTGTCTATACAAAACTCTTCAGTCTCACAGGCACGTTTATTCAGTCGCCTTCTTCGAACAAGGTATACTATCATTAAAATTACCAAGAAGCTTAGAATTGTGACGGCAACAACTGTACTGTCTATCACTTTTGTGGGGGTTTTATTTTTTTCCAGTGCCATTTCGAGTAACCGCAATTGCAGAAATGAAAGGGCCATAGGTACTTGTAGTAGGGATGCTCCAAGTCCCTTTACCAGCCCAGAAGAAATGGATTTCAAGGTAATTTTCTGTCACGGAAGCATCAAAGTTCTTTTCAACTGCTGCAAAAGAGACACCTCCCGCCTCCTTTTTAATATCAAAATCCTTAGCCACAAGATTACCCTGTATATAAATATCAAAGATACGTCTGCCAAGGCTTTTCCAATCAGTAGTATTCCCAAATGCCAATTCTGCAAACTGCAAGCGCACAGTGTAGTTCCCGTTCTCAAGCCCCAATCCATAATACCGCAAAGATGAAGCGGAGATCCGTGCAGTCCGATATAATTGTATGTCTGTTGTGTTTGTGAACAAAGATTGAGGACTTGAAGTATATATATACGTTACAAAACTGAATTCGAGAAAAAGAAAACGAATATATTGATAGAGAGGCATTCGGGATGAGAAATTGAAACCTTCTTATTTTCTCCAAACCCTAACTCAATTATATACATGTCTATTTATTAACTATATTAAATAGAATATATGATATAATCTTAATATCCAAGATTATATCATAATTACCTTAAATATCTTATACTATTTCAACACCCCCCTCAATATGGGCGATAAATATCTATCATTGCCATCTTGTTACAAATATTAATCCACTCTTTAGGTCATAATCCTTTAGTTAAACAATCTGCTAATTGTTCGCTAGTATTCATGTAGTGTAGCTCCACGATCTTGCTCTCAAGTTTCTCTTTGATGAAGAATCGATCAATTTCAATATGTTTGGTTCTATCATGTTGAACTGAATTGTTAGCAATGCTGATCGCTGATTTATTATCACACCATAACTTAATGGGTTCTTTCCTAAATAAACATAACTCCATCAATAAGTTTTTTATCCATATTATCTCACATATGTCTTGAGTCATAGCTCTGTATTCTGCCTCTGCCGTTGATCTTGCGACCACCTCTTGTTTCTTACTTCTCCAAGATACAAGATTACCTCCAACAAACACGCAATAACCTGATGTCGATCTTCTATCATCTACACAACTAGTCCAATCAGAGTCACAAAATCCTTCAACTTTAGTATGACCTTGAGACTTGAACCAAAGGCCTTTTCCCGGGCTACTCTTTAGATATCTCAATATTCGCATAACTGCCTCCCAATGTTCTGTCCTAGGATCATGCATATATTTACTTACAATACTAACCGCATATGTTATGTCCGGTCGTGTGTGACACAAGTAGATAAGTCGTCTCACAATTCTTTGGTATTGTTCTTTATCCACTGGGTCCCCTGACTGAGCACATAGCTTATGATTTGGTTCGATTGGAGTAGCAGCAGTTCGACAACCCAACATCCTTGTTTCAGTAAGTAGATCCAATAGATATTTTCTCTGAGAAAGCACTATGCTTGTCCTAGACCTGACTATCTCAATACCAAGAAAATACTTAAGTGCACCCAAATCTTTCACTTCAAATTCTTTGCTCAATCTTTGCTTTAGTCGCAATATCTCATCGCTATCATCTCCAGTTATAATAATATCATCTACATATACTGCAAGGATAGCAACTTGACTATTTGAGTGTCGATAGAAAACTGTGTGATCTCCATTGCATTGTTGATAACCCATTCTAACTATTGCATGTCGAAATCGGTCAAACCAAGCTCTTGGTGATTGCTTTAGTCCATACAAAGACTTCTTAAGTTTACATACCCTCCCAGTGGTCTTCATTGTATCAAATCCAGGTGGAATTTCCATATATACCTCTTCTTGTAAGTCTCCATGCAAAAATGCATTCTTTACATCTAATTGATGTAATTTCCATCCAAAGTTGGCAGCACATGATATAAGTATTCTGACGGTACTCATTTTAGCAACTGGTGCAAATGTCTCATCATAATCTATTCCATACGTCTGGCTGTAGCCTTTTGCTACCAATCTTGCTTTATACCTTTCAACCTTTCCTTCAGCATTTTGCTTAACAGTGAATACCCATTTGCATCCAACAACCTTTTTCCCGCTTGGAAGTAATGCTAGTTCCCATGTCTTATTTTTCTCTAATGCATGCATCTCCTCATGCATTGCTGCAAGCCACTTTGGATCATTTTTAGCCTCTTGCCAATTTCTTGGCATGTGCACTAACTGTAATGATACAATAAAGGTCTTGTATGTAGATGGGACAGATTCATATGAGACATAATTAGATATATCATATTCATAACCATATCTAATTGGAGGTTTTCCTGCATTAGCTCTAGATTCTTTACGAATAGCAATGGGCAGAGATTCATTACCATCTGGTGATGACGAGGAATCGTCAGGAGATTGATGGGTATCTGGGACATCTGGTGATGATGAGGAATCATCAGAAGATTGATGGGTATCTAGGACATCCGGTGATGATGAGGAATCGTCAGAAGATTGATGGGTATCTGGGACATATGTGGGCAATGAGTGTGGTATATGTATCTGTTCTTGTCGCTCTCCATCATCTTCTTTATCTTCCTCCCCCTGAGCACAACTCTTGTTTCTTCTACTATAAACCTTCAATTCTGGTACATTGGTCCCTCCTTCATTGCTACTCAATCTCTTAGGACATAGGATTATACCTACAATGACATCATCTTCTTTTTTATCACTAATTCTCTCTTCATTTCCATGTTGTGCTTCAGTCAAATCATCTAGCATTGTGGATGACGTTGTTGATTCACCATAAAAGGGTTCATTCTCACGAAATGTTACATCCATACTCACAAAAAGTCTTCTCTCGCTTGGACACCAGCACTTGTAACCTTTCTGAGTGCTAGAATAGCCCACATAAATACACTTCAAGGCACGTGGATCAAGTTTAGTTACTGTGGGACGATGATCTCTCACAAAACATACGCAACCAAATACACGAGGACGGATTGCATATATATTGCGTCCCATCAAAAGTTCACAAGGAGATTGAAAGTTTAATATCTGAGAAGGCATCCGGTTAATTAAATATGTTGCCGTCAATACTGCTTCACTCCATAGATATTTTGGAACATTCATTGTAAATAGAAGTGTGCGAGCTACCTATAATAAGTGTCGATTCTTCCGTTCTGCCACTCCATTCTGTTCTGGTGTATCTGGACATGTGGTCTAATGAAGAATCCCCTTTGGAGATAAATACGATGCGAATTCTCTATTAACATATTCAGTACCATTATCTGTACGGAGAGTACTCACCTTGGCATTATATTGTGTTTGCACAAAAGCTAAAAAATCTTTAAAGCAAACCAGTGTCTCAGATTTATTTTTCATCAAATATACCCATGTCATCCTTGAGTAACAATCAATAAATGTAATAAACCATCTGAATCCGCCAATCGAAGTAACTGGACATGGTCCCCAAACATCAGAATGTATCAACGAAAATGGTGAAATACTCCTTAAACAAGTAGGAGAATAACGTGTTCTTGTATGTTTTCCAAACTCACAAGCATCACATACAAGCTTGCTACGTTCTACATTATTCATCAAGTTAGGCCTTACCCTCTTAAGATTCTCAAACGATAGATGACCAAGACGACGATGCTCCAATATGACTTCATTCATTGCTCGTTCAGACAAAGTAGTGGTTAAAGCTATGCTAGACTCATCCCTCATAAGATACCACAATCCATCAAGCCTCCGTCCAGTCCCAATTGTTCTCTTGGTATTCCTTTCCTGAATGACACATGAATCTCGATCAAAGATTACTTGACAGTTCAATTGATCACTAATTGCACTAACTGATAATAGATTAACCGGAAATGATGGGACATGTAGAACTGATGATAATGTAATTAATGAAGTGCATTTAATCGAGCCGAATCCCATAACCGGTTGAAATGTGCCATCAGCAGTTTGAACTCTATTATGGGAAAAAGGTGGAGAATCAGTATATGTAATAAACTCTACTGATGTTCCTGTCACATGTCTAGATGCGCCTGAATCAATAATCCATTATGTGGAAGATGGTTTAGAAGAAAATGCATGTGCAATAGTACCTGAGTCAGCATTAGCATAACACATATCGTTGTTTAAAATGTCAACACCTTTAGCACGATAGGTTTGTCCCCCAGATCGTCCACAACCTCGACCTTGACCTCGGGCTCCACGTCCTCTGATGCTATGACTTGTTCCACCCCATGCAGGAATACGTGTCGAGGAACAATTCCAGCTAATATGTCCATTCTTCCCACAATTATAGCATTGTCGGTTGTCAATAATCGGTTTTGCTAGAGTAGAGCGAACTGGTATTTCTGATATCTTAGAAGTGTTCATAACCTTTTGTCTTGACTCCTCATGAATTAGTGCAGCAATAACATCTTCCATCGGAGGAATTGGAGACTGATGACATATCATTGCTCTCTTGTTTTCATATTCTAGATTTAGTCCCCTCAGGAGGCGAATCACACGTCGTCGCTCTATCCATGCTCTAATAGAAGCTGTATCTGAAGGATCAAGTGTAATTAATGGATCATAATAATCAAGTTCGGACCATAACCTTTTCAGCTCAGTACTGTATTCTATTATATTTCGCTCCCCCTGCTTTAGTGCGTCCAACTTATCTTCAATCTCAATCACGGTCATCATATTCCCAATACCAGAGAATTGAGTAGCCAAAATCTTCCATATATCAGATGCTTTATTAATACCTTCTACCAACCCCGCGATAGAAGGGGAAAGTGATCCTATTATCCATGCAACCACTAGAGAATTAGTCGCCCTCCATACCTTCCATGATGTGCTGGTAGTATCAGTGAGTTCTTCATACGAGTCGTCAATATAATCTTCCAAATATTTTGACTCTAGTATGAGTCTCATCTTTCTCGACCAACTCAAATAGTCAAGTTGCTATCCTTGCAGTATATGTAGATGATATTATTATAACTGGAGATGATAGCGATGAGATATTGCGACTGAAGCAAAGATTGAGCAAAGAATTTGAAGTGAAAGATTTGGGTGCACTTAAGTATTTTCTTGGTATTGAGATAGTCAGGTCTAGGACAGGCATAGTGCTTTCTCAGAGAAAATATCTATTGGATCTACTTACTGAAACAAGGATGTTGGGTTGTCGAACTGCTGCTACTCCAATCGAACCAAATCATAAGCTATGTGCTCAGTCAGGGGACCCAGTGGATAAAGAACAATACCAAAGAATTGTGGGACGACTTATCTACTTGTGTCACACACGACCGGACATAACATATGCGGTTAGTATTGTAAGTAGATATATGCATGATCCTAGGACAGAACATTGGGAGGCAGTTATGCGAATATTGAGATATCTAAAGAGTAGCCCGAGAAAAGGCCTTTGGTTCAAGTCTCAAGGTCATACTAAAGTTGAAGGATTTTGTGACTCTGATTGGGCTAGTTGTGTGGATGATAGAAGATCGACATCAGGTTATTGCGTGTTTATTGGAGGTAATCTTGTATCTTGGAGAAGTAAGAAACAGGAGGTGGTCGCAAGATCAACGGTAGAGGCAGAATACAGAGCTATGACTCAAGACATATGTGAGATAATATGGATAAAGAACTTATTGATGGAGTTATGTTTATTTAGGAAAGAACCCATTAAGTTATGGTGTGATAATAAATCAGCGATCAGCATTGCTAACAATCCAGTTCAACATGATAGAACCAAACATATTGAAATTGATCGATTGGGAGTAATTCCTTCAAGTCTCTGCTCTATTGGGAGTAATTCCAACTTCAAATCTCAATTGAGAGTATTGTTATGTTGAGGCGATACATCTTCTCTTCCTACAAGCAATTTGGCCATACCTTCTAAAATTTCCTTCAACTCCCTTCCTGTTAATACTGCATCCGTTTTCTCCATCTTCTACGACAATTCAGTTATGTCGTGGCTTGAGCCTTCAGATAAAAAAACCTTGAAAATAGCAGAAAACCTTAGCTCTGATACCATGTTACAAAATTGAATTCGAGAAAGAGAAAACGAATATATTGATAGAGAGGCATTCGGGATGAGAAATTGAAACCTCCTTATTTTCTCCAAACCCTAACTCAATTATATATATGTCTATTTATTAGCTACCTTAAATAGAATATATGATATAATCTTAATATCCAAGATTATATCATAATTACCTTAAATATCTTATACTATTTCAACAATATGCGAGTAATATTTGCTATCAATGAAATAGCCAACATCGCTCACAACCCAATTTTGGGTATCAGTCAAGTAATATGAAGCCATGCCAAGACTGGTATCATCACTTTCATAAAATATATTCTTAGAAGTAGACTTGAAGTTTGGACCACCGGAGATTGCAAAACTAGAATCTGGAAAGCAAACATTAAATTATTCTGGCATTAAATTTGACTTTTTTCCACCATAATTAAATTTAACTATTGAAAGTGCATTTGTTGGTAATTGTTAAGAGTGGTGATTTTATTTATCTCTTATGTCTTTAGTTTTTGTGGAAAATTTTTGAAAATATAAGAGTGAATGAATTCCAGATCAATTCAAGGCCACATACTTTTTTGTTTTTTTTGGAAAGAACCATACTCAACATCAACCGTAAAACATTAAGGAAAAACCATATAATACTTACGAATCGGCTTTCCTCGATTGCAGGGAAAGTTCCTCTGGAGACATTGTAATCCCAATGAAAGGCGACTTCATGAAAATAGTATTTTTTTATTAGTTGGGAAAAAAAACGTTGAAGACATAGCCTTTAATTAAATCTCATTCTACTGCAGGCATTAGCAGTAAGGGGATGGATTGGAAATTACCTACTGCTACTGCTACTGCTATTGGTTTCTAATGTGAAGTTGTTGCCCACAAGATTCCTGCAGATTAGTTTAGACACAGCCTGTCTTAGCATGTGAGACGCCGAGAGGCCGTAATAATGATGCTAAAATAGTTTACAAGTCAAATTATGAAGCACCGCTGTAACATACACATCTAAGTCAATTTCATGGTCGACCCAAGAAGGAATGCTCCCATTTAGAAAATTGTACGACACATCTCTGCAACCATAGAAAAATATGGGAAATTAATTGCTTGTTGCAGGGTGGTAAGGAAGGATGTTTACGTCCTCCACCCACTTCAACTCTGCAAGCGAAACATCTCACTTACATTTTAGCAAGAGGGGATATCTTGTGGGCAGGAAGAGTACCAGTCAGACTGTTATTACCTAGAGACCTGAGAAAAAGAGACCAATGAGTTCAAACTTCATTGTAGAAAGCCATATGCGTGTACTAGAAAGGGGAAAGATATTACAAGAAATCTAGTGAACTGAGTTGAAAGAGAGAGTCTGGAATCTGTCCGTGTAAGTTGTTGAAACTCAAATCCCTGATTAATAATAATAATAAAGAAACTAAGGAATAAGGGCAGTAAGATGTAATTTTACAAGTAGAAACCATATTAACAATTGATGATTATTTCCAGCTTGCATGTAAACCCAATTGATGATCATCATTTTTTATCATGATTATTTTCAAGCTTAAGTGAGTTTACATGCAAGCTGGAAATCAAAATCTAAAACAATAGAAAATCAAATTAACAGAGACAATAAATGAAACCACCAACAGCTGAGTTAAATTTGAATATTCTCCAATTGAGGATGGAATAAAATCTGAAATGTTGTTATTCCTCAGTATCCTGGACCAAGAACAAAGGCAAAGATATATTAGGTTGCAATTTCAAACTAGCAAAAATTTGGGAAAGAAAAATCTAAATAAAATCCCTTATCATACAGAATCCTAAGGCTCTTCATATCCTTGATAAATGTAAGTGACGAGCTCCCGCTTAACACTCCACTAATCCTCCTACATCATGGTCAAAATGTATGATTGAGCCTTTCATTATGAATCACATAATGTTTCTTCTATGCATGTTGTTATGATACTCACAAATCGGTCATATATATCAACTTTGAAAGTGATGAGGGGATGGGACCATCAAATGAATTTCCAGGAAGATCTCTGAAGCAAGGGCTGGCCGATCAAGATTAGAAAATAATACGATATGATATGAGTAAACGGTGAATACTATTATTATTATTTTTAAATAAAACGTCAAAGGTAAGAGATTCACAAAAAAAAAGAATTGAAGGTTTCTCTTACAATTGTGTAAGTTGTGACAAATTGCCAATGAAGTCCGGTATTAGGCCAGTGAATCGATTGTTTGATGCCCACCTGTAAGGAGCAAACATTCCATCAAGAACTAAAGTATTGTGCTTTTTAATTTTCAAGAAAAAGACAAAATAAATATTCTTTCCCATTTACAAAAGTTCAGAGGTAAATGAATGTCTTACAGTCTCCACAGATTTTGAAGGTTAGCAAGTGTGGAAGGAAGCTGGCCACTAAAACCAGCACTTTCAATAGAGCTGCAGAAAAAGGTAATGTCACATATATCTTGTTGTGGCAGTATATGTATATATATATATCAGCCTAAGTGTGATGTGGAAGCTATATGGTAGATCGTTTGGTCCAACTAAAAAATTAATAAAAGATGATTTTAAGTCCATTTTTTAAAATGCTTAAATTCAAAACAACAATTTTGATTGATTTAACACCAAATTATTAATTTTTAGGAAGATTTTAATTTGATACAACAAATGTAATATAGATGTGCAATATTAATAAGTTAGGGATATATTTGTAAATAGTACAAATATACCCTATATATTATTAATATAATTTACTATCAGTAATTTTTATTTTTCAATATTTAATATGGTAGGGTTTTCTGGTATTTTCAAGTTTTGGCGGATTTGAAGGATCGGGGGAGCTGAGACGGCTACGGATGCGAATTAGCTGAATTGTCAAAGAAGACGAAAAGATATCTTTGAAATTTGTCATCGTCGGGAGCTGCGACCTGGAGACCCAGAAGCTGGAAGGGATTTGAGAGAGATGGAAAATATGAATAGCAAATTTCTCATCACACTGGACGAGAATGATATCAATTGTGGTAATCAGGTATAAATACTTGAATATTCCACATATTGGATTATTGATTCTGGTGCATAAAAACATATGACAGGATCAATAGAAGAATTTAATAAATATGATAAATATTCTTAAACTTATAATTGAGTTGTTTATACGACAGATAGAACAATACAATCTATCAAAGGGAAAAGTTCTGTTAGATGTACTGATTTGATCACATTACCACCTATTTTGCATTTTCCCTTTTTTACAGTTAATCTATTGTAAATTAGTAGTATCATTGATCAATTGAATTGTAGAGTAATTTTTTATGGGGACACTTGTATCTTTCGAGAGAGAAACATTGAGAAGATAATTGGAACTGGCAGTAAGCATGGAGGATTATGGTATCTAAATAAAAGAGGTGTGGATAAAAGTTTGAGTGTTGCAGTGAATAGTAAAGAAGAAAATGAAGCAATGTTAGAACATTGTCGGTTGGGACATCCATCTTTTGAGAGTATTAAAAGGTTGAGATCAGAGCTGATGAGTAAAATAGAACGCAATAAACTTGTTTGTGATTCTTGTTAGTTTGGAAAACACACAAAAACAAGTTATAATTCTATTGGATTAAGAAGTATAGAGCCATTTTCATTGATTCACTCATACGTTTGGGGGCCATGTCCGATTACCTCTATTAGTGGATTCAGATGGTTTATCACATTTATTGATTGTCACTCTTGGATAACATGGTTATATTTGATGAAGAACAAAGGAGAAGCACTATTATGTTTCAAGGATTTTCTGGCTCTTGTTCAAACTCAATTTAATGCCAAAGTTTGTACTCTTAGAACAGACAATGGCACTAAGTATGTGAATCGGGAATTTTCGTCTTATCTATCTAGTAAGGGAATTATTTATCAGACTACATGTCCAGATACCCCCCAACAAAATGGTGTTGCAGAAAGGAAAAATCGTCATTTATTGGAAGTTGCTCGTTTTCTTCTCTTCAAGATGAATATACCAAAGTATTTATGGAGTGAAGCTGTATTGACAGCAGCTTATTTGATTAATCGGATGCCTCGCAAGTGTTGAAATTTAGATCTTGTGAAGTATTGATGGAAAAAAATACATACATGGTCCCTCCTCGTGTGTTTGGATGTATATGTTTTGTGAGAGATAATAGTCTTCGGTAAGCAAGCTCGGTCCTCGTGCATTAAAATGTATTTATGTGGGTTATTCCAGTACTAAAAAGGGATACAAGTTTTTGAGTCCAAGTGATAAAAGACTTTTTGTGAGTATGGATGTGACTTTTCATGAGAATGAACCATTCTATAGGAATCAACAAAATCTGCAACCGTATTACAAAACTTGTCAATTCCTAATATATTGCAAACAAATGAAAAAATTATCAATGATCAAAGTGCTAAAAATATTATTGTAGGAGTGAATGTATGTCCTATAATTTGGAGTAACAAAGATGGAAAAAAGGATAATACTCAATTGAAGATATATAGTAGGAAAAATAAGGACGGTGCTAAGGGGGAGAAAGATGAGTCAGGTGATGGTGAGCCAATCTCATGTATTAATCAACTCTCTAATGGTTCATTAACATCACCAGAAAGTAATGACTCTATATAACCTTCATCAACGTCACTAGAAGGTAATGACTCTATACAACCTTCTAATGGTTTGTCCACATTATCGGATGGTATTGATTCCTTACCTATTACCATCAGTAGAGAACGTAAAGCTAATGCAGAGAAACCTCCAATTAGATATGGTTTTGAGAATGATATATCTAATTATGTTTCATATGCATCTGTTCCACCTGTATACAAGTCGTTTATTGCATCACTACAATCAGTACATATACCAAATAATTGGCAAGCAAAACTGGATCCGAAGTGGCTTGGTGCATGAGGAGATGAAAGTACTAGAGAAGAATAAAACGTGAGAATTTGCTCAACTTCCAAATGGAAAAGGCTGTAGAATGTAAGTGGGTATTCAATATGAAACATAATGCCGAAGGAGAAGTTGTTAGATACAAAGCAAGGTTGGTGGCAAAAGGTTATAGTCAAACATATGAAATAGACTATGATAAGACTTTTGCACCAGTAGCTAAGATGAGCACTATTAGAATGCCTTATCTCATGTGCTGCTAATTTCGGGTGGACATTACATCAAATGGATGTAAAGAATGCATTTTTGCATGGAGACCTACAAGAGAAAGTATATATGGAGATTCCACCTAAATTTGGTACGACGAATACTGTGGGAAAGGTTTGTAGATTGAAGAAATCTTTGTATGGACTCAAACAGTCACCAAGAGCATGGTTTGATCGATTTCGACGTGTAGTGGTCAAAATGGGTTACCGGCAGTGTAATGGAGACCATACGGTTTTCTATTGACACTCTAATGGTCGAGTTTCTATTCTCGCAGTATATGTGGATGATATCATCATCACTGGAGATGATAATGTTAAGATATTGCAGTTGAAAAAACAAGTAAAGCATTTGAGGTAAAAGACTTGAGTCCTCTAAAATATTTTCTCGGTATTGAGATTGTAAGATCTAGGAAAGGCATAGTACTTTCTTAGAGAAAGTATACATTAGATTTACTTACTGAGATAGGGATGTTAAGCTGTCAACCTACTTCGACACCGATAGAACCGAATCATAAGTTATGTGCTCAGTCAGGTGACTTAGTTGATAAAAAAATGATATCAGAGAATTATGGGACGATTGATCTATATATGTCATACAAGACCTGATATCATATATGCAGTAAGTATTGTGAGTAGATATATGCACGATTATAGGACAAATCATTGGGATGCTACCATGAAGATATTGAGATATTTAAAAGGGGGTCTAGGTAAAATACTTTGGTTTAAGCCTCATAGTCACACAAGAGTGGAATGCTTTTGTGATTCAAATTGGGCAAGTTGTGTGGATGATAGGAGATCTACGTCTGGCTATTATGTGTTTGTTGGAGGTAATTTTGTATATTGGAGGAGTAAGAAACAAGAAGTAGTTGCCCGATCATCAACAGAAGTAGAGTACAGATCAATAGCTCAAAATGTTTATGAGATAATTTGGATAAAAAGCTTACTAATATATTGTAGAACTGCAATATATGAAGACCAGTGGACAACTAGCAGATTTTTTAACTAAAGGTTTAGGTTACAGAGAATGGGATGATATTTGTAACAAGATTGGAATGATAGATATCTACCATCCATCTTGAGGGGGAGTGTGCAATATTAATAAGTTAGGGGTATATTTATAAATAGTATAAATATACCCTATATATATTCTTAATGTAATTTACTATCTGAGATTTTCTACTTTCCAATATTCAAGATGCATCAACATATGTGATGCTGATGACAATTGCATTATCTTATGTTGTCCTGATAAGTACAGTTCCTAAGAACCATACTGATTTAGTGCAAGTAGAATCAAATAACATCAACTGATTTCGTTTTTCAGCAAATATGAAATAGATTCAATTCAGTCAAGCTAAGCTGACCATTTTATCTATTCATCATGACCACATAAGTGTTGACCCTCAATGTCTCTTTTTACTTATATCTCTAGCATTTGATTCAATGTCTTTTCATCCTTGAGCGCGCAAAAATTTGGAGGTCTTAATTTTGCAAATAAGGGCGTCGAGTCTTCTGTGTGACTCTACTGTACTGCTTCATCACCTTGTGCTTTCGATCGAGCTACCAATCAATCTTGTTTTGATTGGCCTTCTTTTGGAACAACCGTTAAGGCACTGAGTCATTTGTCTTGTTTGACAAGTGAATTCGAACCTATTATTTGTTTTGTCGCCCTTCAATTTGCCTACCGGTGCAACGCATTCTTCAATGCTTTTCTTCGGTGCTTGCCATACATTCGACAACTATTTAAGGCCAGTCATTTATCTAGCTGGCCTTTGGTCGGCTTGAATTGGGAGAGTTTTCCTACCAATCAAATACGAAAGGTCTACTTGTTCCGAGTATATAACTGATTGATGTTTTTTTGAGCAAAATATTACTTGTTCAATATGTTAATAAGCTATGGGAGCTTAATACGTACTGAGAACGAGAAAGGAGCAGAGTTCTTATTCCAGAATAGTGTACAAAAAGTATCGATGACTTGGGATTGAGCAATGTTGACTCTCAGCAATGTGTACAGTAAAATCACTAACAAGTGAAACAGTTAGATACTGTGAAAAAATATTTCCTTTAATGAAAACGATGTGTGATTATTGGATTATAACAAATCAGATGAAAGAAAATGACAAAATCTATCAATGAGTAAAGTGGAACAATAGAATACTGTGTTTACAAGAAAATGATCCATTTTTATGAAAAATGCGTATTATTGTTATTTAAACTATATCTTATGAATGAGATTGATGAAACCTTTTTATGAGCGAAAATCACTTGAAATCCTTGATTTGATAGATTTCTAATTACTCATTGTAAATTCTACAATCAAGGTACAAGATATAATTTATGTTAAGTCAGTTTTGATAATTTTGTCTTAGGAAATACTTGGATGTTTAGCCTTTATCCTCTTTTAACTATGATACTAGGCGATACTATCATAATACGGAGAGTTGTGGCAAGTTGTACACTGGTTCGACTTCCAGGGGAGATGATTTTTGTATTATCTAGGATGGAGAGTTATAAAAAACAGTGTCCACATATTAACCGAGCAATGGAAGTAGATGGTCACTTTCTTGAAGAGTTGGGTGCCTCCAACCTTTATTGGTTATATTCAAACACTCTCCTTGAAGAGATTTAGAGTAAGTCAGTGGAGAGGCATGTACTCAAATCTAGGCACTGGTAGTAGGAGACATGTCCTCGCTGTGACCCTAGGTACATGTGATAAACAATTCTTGAGTTTACTGTAGTTGTGTGATATATGTTTGATGGGACTTCATTCTCTTGATAAGATTGTCTAATAATAATATGTTTTGAAAGTAAAAATAATTGAAAAAACTCTATGCTAATATTTTTATAGGTGTTGTGATTGTAGACATAAGGAAGGATGAAATTATCCCATTTACTGAACTTTACAAGTCACCACTCTCCCTAACCCCTTTCAATTAATTATTGTGATAAATCTAGTAGTAGGAAGATTTTTTGAGTTAAACTATCTCAATGATAACTTTAGGAGTTTTACAAGCAAAAAAAAATTTTGTGATTCTAGATTTTGTAAAATAACTTTTAGTAATTTGTAATATTTATTGGGTATATTTGTAAAGTAGAACACAATAAACTTGTTTGTCATACTTGTGAGTTTGGAAAATACACAAAAATAAGTTATAATTTTATTGGATTAAGAAGTATAGAGCCATTTTCATTGATTCACTTGAACGTTTTGGGGCCATGTCCGATACTCTCAAATGACATTTATTGATTGCCAAAGTTTGTACTATTAGAACAATGGCTTGTAAGTATGTGAATCATGAATTTTCATCTTATCTATCTAGTAAGGGAATTATTTATCAGACTACATGTCCAAATACCCCCAACAAAATAGTGTTGTAGAGGGGAAAAATCATCATTTGTTGGAAGTTGCTCGTTCTCTTCTCTTCCAGATGAATGTACCAAAGTATTTATGGAGTGAAGGTATACTGACAGCAACTTATTTGATTAATGGGATGCCCTCACAAGTGTTGAATATTTGGATGTATATGTTTTGTAAGAGATTATCATCCTTTGGTAAGTAAACTCGATCCTCATGCATTGAAATGTATTTATGTGGGTTATTACAGTACTCAAAAGAGATACAAGTGTTAGAGTCCAAGTGAGAAAAGACTATTTGTGAGTATGGATGTGACTTTTCGTGAGAATGAAACATTTTATAAGGAATCAACAAAATCTGCAACCGTATTAGAAGACTTGTCAATTTCTGATATATGGAAAACAAATGAAAAAATTATCAATAATCAAAGTGCTGAAAATATTATTGTAGAAGTGAATCTCTATCCTATAATTTGGAGTAAAAATGATGGAAAAAAGAATGAGCCTCAATTGAAGGTATATAGCAAGAGAAATAAAGACGGTGCTAAGGGGGAGAAAGATGAGTCAAGTGATGGTGAGCCAATCCCAAGTATTAATCAACCCTCTAACAATTCATCAACGTCACCAGAAAGTAATGACTATACAACCTTCATCAACGTCACCAGAAGGTAATGACTCTATACAGCCTTCATCAACGTCACCAGAAGGTAATGACTCTATACAGCCTTCATCAACGTCACCAGAAGGTAATGGCTCTATACAGCCTTCATCAACGTCACCAGAAGGTAATGACTCTATACAACCTTCTAATGGTTCGTCCACCTCATCGAATGATATTGATTCCTTACCTATTGCCATCAGTAGAGAACATAGAGTTAATGCAGGGAAACCTCCAATTAGATATGGTTTTGAGAATGATATATCTAATTATGTTTTATATGCATCTGTTCCACCTGCATACAAGTCGTTTATTGCATCACTACAGTCAGTACAGATACCAAATAATTGGCAAGAAGCTAAACGGGATCCGAAGTGGCTTGGAGCAATGCATAAGGAGATGAAAGCACTAGAGAAGAATAAAACGTGAGAACTTGCTCAACTTCCAAATGGGAAAAAGGCTGTAAGATATAAGTTGTGAGAATCAAAGCAAGGTTGGTGGCAAAAGGTTATAATGAGACTTTTGCACCGGTAGCTAAGATGAGCACTGTTAGAATACTTATCTCATGTGCTGCTAATTTCGGGTGGACATTAAATCAAATGGATGTAAAAAATGCATTTTTGCATGGAGACCTACAAGAGGAAGTATATATGGATATTCCACCTAGATTTGGTATGACGAAGACTGTGGGGAAGGTTTGTAGATTGAAGAAATCTTTGTATGGACTCAAACAATCACCAAGAGCATGGTTTGATCGATTTCGATGTGCAGTGGTCAAAATGGGTTATCGGCATTGTAACGAAGACCATACGATTTTCTATCGACACTCTAATGGTCGAGTTGCTATTATTGCAGTATATGTGGATGATATCATCATCACTAGGGATGATGATTTTGAGATATTGCAATTGAAAAAACAACTAAATAAAGAATTTGAGGTAAAAGACTTGGGTCCTCTAAATTATTTACTCGGTATTGAGATTGCAAGATTTAGGAAAGTCATAGTACTTTCTTAGAGAAAGTATACATTAGATTTACTCACTAAGACAGTGATGTTAAGCTGTCGACTTGCTTCGACACCGATAGAATCGAATCATAAGTTATGTGCTCAGTCAGGTGACCCAGTGGATAAAGAACGATATCAGAGAATTGTGGGACGATTGATTTATCTATGTCATACAAGACCTGATATCACATATGCAGTCAGTATTGTGAGCAGATATATGCACGATCACAGGACAAATCATTAGGATACTACCATGAGAATATTGAGATATTTAGAAAGGAGTACAAGTAAAATACTTTGGTTTAAGCCTCAGAGTCACACCAGAGTGGAATGCTTTTGTGATTCAGATTGGGCAAGTTGTGTGGATGATAGGAGATTACATCTAGCTATTGTGTGTTTGTTGGAGGTAATCTTTTATCTTGGAGGAGTAAGAAACAAGAAATAGTTGCCCGATAATCAGCAGAAGCAGAGTACATGTCAATGACTCAAACTGTTTGTGAGATAATTTGGATAAAAAGCTTACTAATGGAGCTTCGCCTCTTTAGACAAGAACCGATGAACTTGTGGTGTGATAATAAGTCTGCTATAAATATCACCAATAATCCAATTCAACATGATAGTACCAAACACGTGGAAATTGATCGATTTTTCATCAAAGAAAAAATTGATATAAAGATTGTGTAACTGAAATATATGAAGATCAGTGGACAACTAGCAGATTTAGGTTCCAGAGAATAGGATTATATTTGTAACAAGATTGGAATGTTAGATATCTACTATCCAACTTGAGGGGGAGTGTGCAATATTAATAAGTTAGGGGTATATTTGTAAATAATGCAAATATACCTTATATATATTCTTAATATAATTTACTATCATTAAATTTTATTTTCCAATATTCAATAATTACAATGAGAATTATAGTGTTACATTTAATCCAAAATAGTAGGACTTAATGTCTAAATTGTTAAAATGGAGAAATTATGAATTTGGGTAATATTTATCATATTTAGATGTTAAATGACCCAATTGAGACAAATGGAAAATTTTAAATTAACATATATATATATATATACCAATACAACTCTCATATATATACACGAGTAACTTGTAATTGTACAAACTATTATATATGTGAACCAATCCTCGAGACCTTCAACTTTAAAGGAGAGATGATAACTAACTGGGATATTGTGATCCTAATCTAGGTGAGTGGTTTTACTAATATTAAGTGTTAGTTGACTCTTTTGTGTTAGTTCTCAATAGTCAGTATCTATTTTACTGATTTTTTAGTTTTATATAATTTTTGTGTGAACGTGTAATTGTTTAAACTGATAAAAGTTGATTATGGATTAATACAGATTTTTTGAAAGTGAAAATGAGAAACTATATTTTTAAACTACATGTTTTGTGAATTGTGTACGAATTATATGATGATGTGTTGTGAAATACAATTGGAAGATCCATTCCTATGCAGCACAAAGATAATGGAAGTAGAGTTTTTTCGGCAAGAAAAAAGAATGAAATATTTTTTTGTGATTTTAAAACCAATGATGTGTAAGGAAACATATATTGAATTATTTAGTAATACTCAATATGAAATATTAAGATAATATGGTTTTACAAGAAAATTTGTGAAATATATTTTACCCGCCATAAATTATATTTGTGCATTAAGTGATATATTTGTATTTTCTGAATACTTATATATATATTTATTTATATTTATAAATTATTATAAATTTTGAATTGGACTGATATTGAGTATATGTAGAATTAATATCACTCCATTTAATCCCTTAATAAACTCAATACAGGAAAACCAATATTTTCAGATTATACCATATCATTGAAAGAAAAATTTAGCGTAAGCAAGATCATAAAAAGATGTCATTCTCTTTTAATACAACTTATTGATATTTATAGTAGTATTATAGGTTGAAGTTTATATTATTGTAGTGATAATTATTGGAACAAAAGTGGCCTCTTTTTAAAAGAAATTGATATTTTGTTTTTTTAGAAAGGGATGGGAATAAGTGATTTGATTGAGAATTTAATGTGTTAATGTTTGTTTGAAACCTTGTGTTTTATACTATAGTTGTGTGCTCCAAAGTTGTGGTAACTTGTGCTCAATGAGTTGTCATTACTTATACCTTCTATCTTGTGGGATGATCAACATATTAATTCCCATAGGATCGTGATGTCATGGGTCATTTGTGCTATAAACACCATCATATATAAAATTAGAACTCATTCCTATTTTGTTATCAATACATTATGGTTTACTCTCACCATGACAAAGATTGTGCAATTAAATCTAACCATATTAGAAGGGCAATAAGAGTAGACATGTGATGCCATAAAAATAAAATCTAATCCTTATATAGCTAATCAATTCACAAACATCAGGCTATGAAAGATCTCAATATCTATTCATATTGTTTTAGCCGAGATGCAATATCTTTCCAATAAAATCAAAAATTATTTTTGTATGTTAGTCCTAATCCATAGAAATTGATTTTCTTCTATAAATAGAAAATATTTTCAAATCTCGAGTGAGAATATAAATTTTGAAAAATATAACACAACACTAAGAGTCTTGTCAATCAATGTAATGGAATGAAACATATTTCACATAGCAATAATTACAGCATGCATGCTTAACTATTGTTGTGAAAGAGTTTGTAAGAATTAACCTTGCATATATAATAGAGCCCCCTAACCTAGATTTTAGGCTCAAACGTAACATGACCTTAAACTTTAGATACAATCCATAGATCAACACTGCGGTCACCCAGCCAGAACTTCATAAGGAGCTCTGCCTCAAGTTATGCACACAAATTATAATGGAAATCGCCTAGCTGAAGCAAACGGTCTCCGAGAGAAATCTGTTCGACGTTGTACCAAATAAACTAGTGTTGAATTCATTTGCCAACACTGACAAATGAATATGATATGTATACATTGGAAGAACTTCCAAAGTTAGAGGACTCCATCCTCTTCGTTATCATTGAACCTCTTACTATGCACGTATCCTGGCTTGGACGGGACGGGAGTCACTTCAACGTCTCCCGAGAGCATGGTGACCACACGGGTCATTGTTGGCCTGAGGACTGGAGATGTTTGTGTGCAGAGCAGGCTCACCATGACGGCCCTTTTCACCTCAATTTTATCGTACTCCATTAGTCGGGGGTCAACCAGGTGGATTTCTTGTTCAAATTCATGGAGTTTCCAAGCCTTATAAAAGAAACGTGTTCAAATGAGGACAATTTAAATTAATAAATAAGTACTTTGAATCATAGATGAGTCACGCCATCACATACCCAGTCAAGAAGATAAGCCTTCTCATCATCCGCGTTTTGGTCGAAGTTGCGTCTTCCACTTACCAATTCCAAGGTCACAATACCAAAAGCAAATACATCAGTCTTTTCTGTAAGAAGTCCTTTCATCGCGTACTCTGGAGCAAGGTATCCTCTGCGCCCACATATACAAAAAAAGAAAGAGCTCAATTAATCTCTACAATGAAATTATGTGAAAATGATATGGCATTATTGGTCTAAATAATCCGTCCTTCCTCCTCACTTACACTGTGCCAGCAACCCGGGTGCTTATGTGGGTCTTTTCATCATCGTAGAGTTTGGCCAACCCAAAATCAGAAATTTTTGGGAAAAGATTTGAGTCTAGCAGAATATTACTAGCCTTCACGTCTCTATGAATGATTCTCGGCCTTGACTCTTCATGAAGGTAAGCTAGTCCCCTTGCCACCCCAAGACAAATCTCATAACGAGTGGACCAATTTAGGTTCAGTCTTCTTTCTCCTGCAAGGCAGAGAACATACTAATATTCTCCGTTTCCACTTAGGATAAACAATGCGACTAAATTAAAAAATATATATCTACCAAAAAGTGCTTGGTCGAGGCTATTGTTTTCAAGATACTCGTACACAAGAAGCCGTTTGTCTCCATCGATGCAACATCCATGGAGCTTAACGAGATTACGATGTTGCACAGCAGATATAGTAGCAATCTCCGTTATAAATTGGCTCCTTCCATGCTTTGAAGTCACTGATAGTAACTTCACAGCAATTATTCTCCCATCTTGCAGTACTCCCTGCTTGACAAATATAACATTATAATTCCTTAGATTTTTCAACCATGGCATGTACAAACAACTTACACCGTGTCTTTATCAACACGAACACGAGAATATTAATGAAATGTTGAATTCAATATAGATAGTCGCAAGAAAATAGTCAAGAGCCATATAATTACCTTGAAAACCGATCCAAATCCTCCCTCACCAAGCTTGTTGATGAGATTAAAGCCATTGGTAGCAGTCTTGAGTTCGGTGTAGCAAAACGTGTTAGGTCTAGCATCTATACATAATAGCTCTTGTTCTTCTTGTGCACGTTTCACTTTCTTTCTTCCAACAAGACATAGTACCATGAAAACTACTGCAAAGCTTAAAACTGCGACAACAACAGTAACACTGGCAATCAATTCTATCAGATTTTTCTTCCTGCTAGTGACATTTCGAGTAGCACTGATGGCAGAAATCATGGGCCCGTAAGTACTTACAGAAGGGATACTCCAAGTCCCTTTACCGGTCCACAAGAGATGAATTTCAAGATAGTTTTCTACAACCAAAGCATTAAATTTCTTTTCAACTGCTGCAAATGACAACCCTCCTGCCTCTTTTTTTATTTCAAAATCCTTGGCTACAATACGACCCTGTATATAGATATCAAAGATGCGCCTCCCAAGGCTTTGCCAATTGGTATTCTCAATCACTGATTCTGCGAAGAACAAGCGCACATTGTAGTTCCCATTCTCAAGCCCCAAGCCATAATACCGCAATGATGAAGGAGAGATTCGCGCAGTCTGATACAGTCCCACGTCTGTTGTGTTTGTAAACATAGACGCCGAAGTATGGACGTACATGGATTTGAATATATCAATGAAACGTCCAACATTGCTCACAGCCCATTTTTGTGTATCAGAAATATAATATGTAGCCGGACCAAGACTGTTATCATCTCTCTCATACAGGACATTTTCAGAAGATATGAGCTTTGGACCACCACAATTAATTGCAAAGCTAGAATCTGCCAAATGAACATGAAAAACATAGTTAGCTATTTAGGCATTAAATGTTACTACTGAATGTGCATTTGTGGGTAAAATGTTTCAAACAGCTACTCAAGGCAGTTCATTTGCAAGATTGTGTTGTATACATTTCCCATTTCCATAAAGCCCGTTCGATTTGAGGACTTGGTAGCCACAATTTGTCTACCACGACCAACGGCAATTGTTGGAATAATAAGTAAATCATATAATACTTACGAATTGGAGCACCCCGACTGCAAGGAAAATTCCGCTGGAGACAATGTAATCCCAAAGAAAGAAGACTTCACGAAAATAGAAACTTTATCAGTAAAAAAGGATTGTGCCATGATCTCATCTCACATGATTTCGATCTTAGAATAGAAAGATATGCCTTAAGACCATATCATGGACCATGCAAATATTAAAAGTTTAACTTGATTGTAAATGATGCTTACTATTGTGACATAATACTCCATTAATATCTAAGAAGCTACTACATGTTCTATTTATATTGTAAGAACCCACATAATACTCTCATTTTGCTTCACAACCTACATGCCTCCTATGGTAATTAAAAAAACATATTTTAAAGGGGAAAATGGTGCCTGCAATAGAAAACCAAGGGGCATCGTAGAAAGAGGAGTCTCAGTGGTAGCCAGACCTGGGACATCGTCTAAAAGGACCCAACAGCTAACCTCTATGTCATGTAAGCTTGCTAGTATTAACATCATAGGTAGGATTTATGAAAGAATTACCTACTGTTATTGTTTATTACTGTGAAGTTGTTGCCAACAAGATTCCTGCACCGCAGAGTGAACTTTGTTGTTTTAGTTTCATGAAAAGAAGCTTAAAACAGTATGCAAGTTGATTTATGAAGCATTCCTGGGACATACACATTTAAGCCACTTTCATTGTCGACCCAGGAAGGAAAGCTCCCATTTAGAAAGTTGTATGACACGTCTCTGCAAACATAGAAGAATAATAGAAATTAGTTGATTATAGGAGGGGTAAAAAGGATGTTTACCTCATGTTACTTACATGTTAACAAGAGCGGAGATTTTATTGTCAGGAAGAGTACCGCTCAGACTGTTATTACCTAGAGACCTGAGAAAGTTTATATGATCCAAACAAAAGTTCAAATTTTAGTGAAGTAATCTATCTGGAAGGGAGGGAGGCATGTGTGTATTAATTAGAAAGGGGAAAAGATATTACAAGTAAGTGAGTGAACTGAGTTGAAAGAGAGAGTCTGGAATCTGTCCGTGTAAGTTGTTGAAACTCAAATCCCTGATGGAATAAGGGCAGTAAGATGTAATTTTACAAGTAGAAACAATATTAACAATTGATGATTATTTCCAGCTTGCATGTAAACCCAATTGATGATCATCATTTTTTATCATGATTATTTCCAAGCAAAAGTGAGTTTACATGCAAGCTGGAAATCAAAATCTAAAACAATAGAAAATCAAATTAATAGAGACAATAAATGAAACCACCAACAGCTGAGTTAAATTTGAATATTCTCCAATTGAGGATGGAATAAAATCTGAAATGTTGTTATTCCTCAGTATCCTGGACCAAGAACAAAGGCAAAGATATATTAGGTTGCAATTTCAAACTAGCAAAAATTTGGGAAAGAAAAATCTAAATAAAATCCCTTATAATACAGAATCCTAAGGCTCTTCATATCCTTGATAAATGTAAGTGACGAGCTCCCGCTTAACACTCCACTAATCCTCCTACATCATGGTCAAAATGTATCATTGAGCCTTTCATTATGAATCACATAATGTTTCTTCCATGCATGTTGTTATGATACTCACAAATCGGTCATATATATCAACTTTGAAAGTGATGAGGGGATGGGACCATCAAATGAATTTCCAGGAAGATCTCTGAAACAAGGGTTGGCCGATCAAGATTATAAAATAATACGATATGATATAAGTAAAGCGTGAATACTATTATTATTATTTTTTTAAATAAAAGGCCAAAGGCAAGAGATTCACAAAAAAAAAATTGAAGGTTTCTCTTACAATTGTCTAAGTTGTGACAAATTGCCAATGAAGTCCGGTATTAGGCCAGTGAATCGATTGTTTGATGCCCACCTGTAAGGAGTAAACATTCCATCAAGAACTAAGTATTGTGCTTTTTAATTTTCAAGAAAAAGACAAAATAAATATTCTTGCCCATTTACAAAAGTTCAGAGGTAAATGAATGTCTTACAGTATCCACAGGTTTTGAAGGTTAGCAAGTGTGGAAGGAAGCTGACCACTAAAACCACCACTTTCAATAGAGCTGCATAAAAAAGCTAATGTCACATCTATCTTGTTATGTGCAAAAGAAAAAAATATCTATGGTGTATCGTTAGGTCTCAGTAAAAACTTAATAAAAGATAATTTGAGTCCATTTTTTAAAAGGTTTATATTCAGAACAACAATTTGAATTTGACTTCACAAGTGTAATTTAGCTTAAGATAAAAGCCATATAGAAAGCTGTAATATAGGACATACAGTTTCCACAAGTTTGTCAAATTCCCCAGCTCCAAAGGTAGAGGACCAGAGAAATTGTTCTCTCCTAAGGACCTGTAGATGATAGGACTATTATTTTTGGTAATTAAGGAGATGGATGCTTTCTATTCAGAATAAATGGAAACCTTTCATGAATGGGAAGCAAATCCTATTAATCTAGAGTAACAATTTTAAAGTGTAGACTAATAGTTTGGACGATCAATTTTAAAGTTAGTCCACTCAAATGTTTGAAATCTATCTGGAGGAAGGAAAAAAACATGAAGCATCAGAAAATTTACAGTGCTTCCAAATTTGAAAGCATTCCAAGTTCCTTGGGAAGCTCCCCGGCTAATGCATTGGTGTGGAGATTGCTGTAAGAGATATATTGAACATGGCAAGGAAAGATAAAAGTAAACTTAACAATATAAGTATTATTAACCGAATTCTAATTTTGTTGGAATTAAGGGTCCTCGCTCACAGGTCATTCAACTGCGTTAGATTTCGGATGGATGGGGAAAGGGGACCTGTCAAAACATTGTAGGACAAATCCCTGCATGCATTTGAGGTTGGCAAATATCAAAAGACGGGCGAGAGAAACTTATTTAAAGTAGGAGAAACAGGAACATGAACGGGGAATGAAACAATACAGATCGGTCAGGTAAGTCAGACTCCATAGCTCATCAGGAATTGGACCCGCAACGTTCATTCCATAAACCTTCCTGCATTGGATGACAGAGATCAAGCTTGAGTGAGGAGTTTTGATCATAACATTTTTGCACCGTAATATTAGCCTTCCTGCCTGCGTATCTGGTTAAAATTAAGTTGCTCGATGGAAATAAGAGACTATGGAGAGTGAGTGAGCAGTACAGCTGAATTATATGACAGGTGAGTCCCTTGTTAGAGGAGCAGTCGCACGTGACCAGAGGTCCGGAGTCATCGGAAGAAGTGACGTTGGTGCTACTGCGCCCGGCACATACATCACCGCTTGTGTTGTTGGATGGACCAGTTAGGGCAGGCAGACCCCATTTTTGGAATATTGTTTCCAAGGCGCGCGCTGACAAGATGGAATTTTTGAAATAATAATAATAATAATAATTGAATAATATAAACCGATTCAAAAGTCTTGGGCAAACGTCATAGAGCATTGTAAAATATTAAGCAACTCTTCCCCCTTCACACCATACCATGGGAATAAAATAAAAGGGGAAAATGTGACATTGAAGTTAATGTAGAGAGATCATCTCACGTTGTAGTAGATTGGCCTTCGCAAGTAACGGGACTAAAATATCTAGTATGTCTTTCAATAATATTTAATAAATAATTATAACATATTATTATTATTTAATATTTATATTAATATTAAAATATTATATTATTATATTATTTTAAATAATTATAATATATATAATATAATTTTATCTTAGTGCTATTATATCAAATCTACTATATTTATTATTACGGAACCAAATTTATAACTTATTACTCCTAATCTCTATTCTTTTAATTATTTATTGAATACGGTTGGCTCCATACTACAAATTAAAGTTAATATTAATTATTGTGTTAAAAAATATGGTTACAACACTAATGTCTCTAATTATCCTTCTTCTCACTACTGTCACTGTGGGCACTAGACACTTTAATCGCTATTATTTATTTTGTCACGGAGGTTCTCTCAACACTAATCGAAAAATTAGCATAAATAACAACTAGTATGAGTGGGAGCGAGCAATTTCAAATAAACTTGTGTCCGACTCTCATTATCAGTGTAGATATACTTCCAATACTTTAATTGTTTTAATCTACCCAATTTCTTTGACATGGCAGGACAACACACTAATTGACCCACTTATATGCCTTTGAAGTCAATTTATTAATTTTGTGGTAAAAATTAACATTTAACTCATTATTATACTTACTATAAATTGAAAACTCTCTCTCAAACTTATCAAGTTGTCTCCACTTATAGTAATTAATATAGTTCTGATCATTTTTCCTAGTATGTTAATTCATCTACTATCACCCATATCACTAATAATTTATCTTAAATATTTATTTAGAAAAAGAAAAATATTTTAATTATACAGAATAATTTTATCCATTTTATACTTTTTTTTATATCTTCTAATTGTTGTTTTCATCCAACCATATTTACTATATTTCTAAAATTTTTATTAATTTACTCTATTTCTCCCAATTTAATAAAAATAATATTTGCTATTTTAAATTTTGCACCACTCTTTTTTTTTTATCAAATATGTTATTTTTCAACAATAGCAGTTCCACGAAACTCTCAATATAGGATTGTATTGTCCTAATCTTTCTATGTTATCTATAATTACTTGTGTAACTGGTACTATACTTACTTCATTATGCCATTAATATTAATAATATCCCATTTTTCCTATTATTAGTCGTATGATTTCTTAACATTTATTAATGAAAAATATCTCATTTTTATTATTATGTGATTCATGTTATTGTAGCAACATCTCTAAATATTATTTACCTTTAACTTACCATCTCATCACTCGTTCTAATTAGGGCCACTCATGTTACATCATATACAAGTAATCTTTAATATGCTTATTTATTTGATAAATATAGTAAATTATCATGGTTATTTGTCATGAGAAAGGCTTTTCCATATTAAATTTATTTTTCCAGCTTTTTATTTGTAAGTTAAAAATTTAATCGACTGCAAAATTAAATTCATTCAATGATGACGAATAATAATTATTAGAAATAAATATTTGTTTGAAAATTAGTTGTTAGTTCAAAAAGAAAGGGGCAATTACACAATAAATTCCCATATTAATTGGGACGTTTGGATCATTGTTTTAAGATATGCATTCCATATTAATTTAAAAATTAAAATGTTTGTGAATATATATATATATATATATATATGAGATATCATCCATCAATTTAGAGTTTGAAGTGTACTCAAACCAAATTATACTAACACATACTTTGTGGGTTAAGAAAAAGATACATATCTTGTAAATAGTTATTTAATGCTAATTTTATAGTACACAACAAAGTGGATCAAGGTTTATGTAAGAGTAGGGTAAAGATATACGATTCCACATCATTCATAATATAAGTATATATGGATTTATCTTGGTGAGTCATTGTACATTAATTAGGTACTAAAAAAATTGTACATAAAATATGTTCACGCTAATTTTAGGGTGTCAAAATAGTTTACCCCCATCCGGTCCGCCGTAACCCATTCATCTTGTGATGCGTAAATCCCCTTTGTAGATTAAGCAAAAAAGAAAAGGACTTACACGAAAAAAATATATTTAAATAGATATATTTTAATTTTAGTACCAAGTGTATAAATAAATAAAAAATTAAAAAATAGTTTATTTTTTGTGATCGGATGAATTTGATAATTTTTGGCTCCCTATGGTCAGAATTTTTTCTCACTCTCCATGTTTCTGTAGAGTCTCCGCCCTCTGCCCATTATAGATTCATGATTTTTGATATTATAGAAGATCGCATGTGGATAAATTATCAAATTTGTTTTCAGTTAAAACCTTAATTGGTAAAACTGTACCGACTAGATATGCTAATAATTGTCTCATCATCTCCCCACAAAAACTAATTTATCTCGGAAATTAAAAAAGTCAAGTCTTTGGTAAATGTTCGTGCACTCCAACATATTATTTTATTGATTAAAATAAGATGATCATAAGTTTAGATTAGATGGGAAATATGCTGAATGAGATTAAGAGTTATAAGAAAATTTACGATATAAAACAACCTTACAACATACATATTTTTTTTATTTGATTACAAATATTCAAAACATATATTAGATTATAATTAAACCGTATGAGTACAGATCCACTGAGGGTGTAAAAATTTTCAAATGTGAGTTTTCTTATTTCATATGAAGTAAGGAAAATTGGTACAAAATCATCCAAACTAGTTCAGTTGAATAACTTGCAGCTTCTTATTTAGATACAATTGTCCCAGGCTTTAAACATAAATTTACTCAACTTGTTAATTAAATGAAATTTGATGTTTTCATCTTTTAAGTAGTGAGTCTATGTGCAAAAAAAAAAGTAGTGAGTAAGATCTCAGCATTCCTCACTCCAGGAATAAAATCAAGAGGAAAATAATCCATTCAATTAATTCTGTTTATGTAAATCTCTGTCAAAAGAGATAATGATAAGATATTCATAGTAAGTACGACAAAAAATGAGGACTACACCATCATGAGAGGATGGCATGCATTGATCCAAGCGCGAAGATCTGTATTTTACATGAGCTTATATTGTTTTTTTACCAGCTCCAAGCCAAAGTCCAGAGTTTAGTTTATACAGAATGTACCTTCAGCAGGATCTGTGATGGGTTGAGTCTGAACCTGGGCCTGAGCTACAAGAACAAGGCGGAGCATGATGACGATGATGAACACAGCAGGCCAGTACAGTCTGCGTTTCGATCTCCACACCTCTCTCATCTTCTACTTCTTCCTAAGGATTTCAAGGACCCCTTCTGTGTCTGAAGATTTTTTTTTCCAGTAGGGCTATGCTCTCATAGATACATGTTGGTCATGCCTCTTTCGCAATAAATAAAGAAAAAAAGCTAGAGTTAATAGTTATTTTGATTCCAAATATTTGGACGGGTTATCAATTTTGAACTGTTAAAAGGAAAAAAAAAAGAACCAAACTTGTAGAGAAGAGTAGTTCAAAATGGTGAAGGGATGACTTGACTTACATCCTTAGTTACCATATGGTAAGAATATATTAGTATATGGTAAGAATATATTAATAATAATAATAAAGAAACTAAGGAAAAAGGGCAGTAAGATGTAATTTTACAAGTAGAAACCATATTAACAATTGATGATTATTTCCAGCTTGCATGTAAACCCAATTGATGATCATCATTTTTTATCATGATTATTTTCAAGCTTAAGTGAGTTTACATGCAAGCTGGAAATCAAAATCTAAAACAATAGAAAATCAAATTAACAGAGACAATAAATGAAACCACCAACAGCTGAGTTAAATTTGAATATTCTCCAATTGAGGGTGGAATAAAATCTGAAATGTTGTTATTCCTCAGTATCCTGGACCAAGAACAAAGGCAAAGATATATTAGGTTGCAATTTCAAACTAGCAAAAATTTGGGAAAGAAAAATCCCTTATCATACAGAATCCTAAGGCTCTTCATATCCTTGATAAATGTAAGTGACGAGCTCCCGCTTAACACTCCACTAATCCTCCTACATCATGGTCAAAATGTATGATTGAGCCTTTCATTATGAATCACATAATGTTTCTTCTATGCATGTTTTTATGATACTCACAAATCGGTCATATATATCAACTTTGAAAGTGATGAGGGGATGGGACCATCAAATGAATTTCCAGGAAGATCTCTGAAACAAGGGTTGGCCGATCAAGATTAGAAAATAATACGATATGATATGAGTAAAGGGTGAATACTATTATTATTATTTTTAAATAAAACGTCAAAGGTAAGAGATTCACAAAAAAAAAAATTGAAGGTTTCTCTTACAATTGTGTAAGTTGTGACAAATTGCCAATGAAGTCCGGTATTAGGCCAGTGAATCGATTGTTTGATGCCCACCTGTAAGGAGCAAACATTCCATCAAGAACTAAGTATTAGCCTGCCTGCATATCTGGTTAAAATTAAGTTGCTCGATGGAAATATGAGAGTATGGAGAGGGAGGGAGTGAGTGAATGAGCAGTACAGCTTAATTATATGACAGGTAAGTCCCTTGTTAGAGGAGCAGTCGCACTCGACCAGAAGTCGAGAGCCGTCTGAAGAAGTGACGTTGGTGCTACTACCCCCGGCACATACATCACCGCTTGTGTTGTTGGATGGACCAGTTAGGGCAGGCAGACCCCATTTTTGGAATATTGTTTCCAAGGCGCGCGCTGAGAAGATGATGGATCTTTAAAATGTCAATAATAATAATAATTGAATAATATAAACCGTTTGGGCAAACGTCATAGAGTATTGTAAAATATTAAGCAACTCTTCTCCCTTCACACCATACCATGGGAATAAAATAAAAGGGGAAAATGTGACATTGAAGTTGAAATGTGGAGAAATGATCTCATTGTGTAGCCATTGGCCTTCGCCAACAACTGGTGGTTGGATTGACTAAAGTATTTAGTGAATATTATTGAACTATGTCTTTCAATAATATTTAATACATAATTATAATATATTCTTATTATTTAATTTTATATTTAAAAAAATATATATTCATTTTTTTGAATTTGTTATTAATCTACTAAATTAGTGGGTAATACATATCAAATATTTATTTAAATTTAGGGATATATTTAGATTGAGTGATTCGAAATGATTTGGAGGTTAAAACTACGTTTATATTGAGGAATTTATAAGAATTTGGAGATAAAGTGTTATTAGGGGAAGTGAATTGATGGATTTGGATGGATTTTTAATGATTGTGTTTGTATGGAGTGGAAGTGACAGAAATGATTATTAACAAAAAATTTAAAAAATAAATTTACCCTTTTAATTAAATTAAATAATTTATTTGCTATTATATATCATTAAATTATATTTAAAATATTTTTTATAATAATTTTTTTATAATATTTGTATTATATAATTTTATATAAAATATTATTAATATATAAATCCATTTAAAGTATATAAAATTAAATAAATAATAATATAAATAGTAAATAAATGTATTAAAGTAATTTAATCAATAAATGAAACAATTACTTCAAATCCCTCCACTTTTATATCTTTACTTTTATAGTGATTGTGTAAATTAAAGGGTTGTATTGGTTTGGAGGATATTATACGCCACTCTAAATCCATTAAAATTCCTCCATTTTTTTTAACAAATTAGTGATTTATCCACCATCAGTAATCATTACCCTTCCAAATCCCTCTATCCATAAGTGTAAAGTGAAATAATTAATTTGGAGTTGATAAAAGTTTTCAAAATTCTTGTTTGGAGGGATATCATGTAAGTTTAATAATTATTAATAAAAAAATTAGAAATAGAAATTTATTATTTTAATTAAATTAAATAATTTATTAGTTATTATATATAATTAAATTATATAAAATAAAATTTGTACCATAATTTTTTATTTATAATATTTGTATTATATATTTATATTATATAATTTAATATAAAATATTATTAATATATAGATTTGTTAAAAATATATAAGAATAAAAATAAATATTAAATAAGAATATTAAAATAATTTAATAAATAAATAACACAATACTCCAAATAACCCATTTTTGACTTATTGTATTATAGTGTAAATGTATAAGTTATATGAGTTTGGATGTGATTATTGTAATCTTTAAAATATTTTTTTTACCAAATAAGTGATTTATACACCATTTCAAACCTATATACTCCAAATTCCTACAAATCTACAAATCTGTTAATATAAAGAAAGTTTAAAAGGTTTGATTATAGTGTATGCAAACACACGAGATGCGGAATTATATATTTTTTTAATGTCCGAATGCCATTTCTCTTGGAAAATCTCCCCAACTTAAGGTTATATCCACGACAGGACGAGTTCATTCATTCGATACTACCATTTATCGGCTTTCAAAGGAGTCTATTATAAGATCTTGTTATTAGGTACGACCAAGGAAAGAAAAGAAGTACGTACTACACCTTAGACAACGTAGCAAGCATCAATTCAGCCTCACATATCTGTGTAGGTTGTATAAGTTTACAAGAGAGGAAAGGAAACCGAGTAACCATACGTACCTTTCAGCAGGGTCTGTAATAGGTCGAGTTTGGGGCTGGGCATGAGCTGCAAGAAAAAGGCTGAGCAGGGCGATGATGATGGCGCCTGAGAAGAAGAAAAGTGCACCTCCTTTGCCTTTCGATCTCCAGACCTCCTCCATCTTCGAATATCGGCTATCACTCTCTCTGTCTCTCCGTGTGCCGTGGGAAATGAGAGATATCTATACGGTCACTTATGCTTGGAGGTTTTCTCATTTAAAATAAGCTTAAAACAAGCTACCTCCAAGTGTATAGCATCCTATTAAAAACACAACTACTATTTAGCTAATTTCTCAAATATGTTAATCCTCTTGTATATTTTATATAGGGTTGTTGCAATTAATATATTATCATGTAGGTCTCTCCTCATAATACATTTTCCATCCTCGTTCTAACCCTTTTCTTTATTTTGATGGTAAATTAATATATATTAGCCTTTCAATTTATAAATTATTATCAATTTGATTCCTTTTTTAGTCCAAATATTTTGAATTTTTTTTATCCCATCATGTCAAGTGGAAGTGAAATCAACGGATGATTTCCCATAAATCAAGAAAATTTTGGGTTGATTCCAACCTAATCTTTTGACTCTGAATTATTTGTGTTAAATGTTTGGCTTGAATAACTCGTGTCTCTATCCTTGTCGTATGTGCGTGGCCTTTTAATTATGCACAGAGAGTGTGAAAGGTAAAGAGGACTCAAGACATTGCACACAAGTTCCAAGGCTGACACTAGAGTTTAGTTCACTCATGAAAATGATTGTCAAATACAATCCCAAGGTGGGTCCACAAGCACTTTAAATACACATGATACACCAATGATCATATGGACCAGCCCCTCACATCTACCATAAAGATGAATAATGGTGTATCTTTTTACAAAATTATTCTATGTGTAGGTGCAAGAGTATTAGCCGGGGACGACCAGAAGGGTCGTGGTTGGAAGGGGAGCTACGTTTAAATGTCACATATTTTATTTATTTATTTATTTGTTCAAAGTCACAGTCCGATTGAAGCAGCATGGGCAAAAGTGCTTATTCTAGAGTTGACCATGACTTGATAGTTCCCAAATACATGCACTATTCTAGTGACATATTCAAAGATGCTATGGGTGCACTCATGAAGCCTAAGATGGCTGAGTAAAGTGCTTATATTACTATTAAAAGATGCTATGAATTGAAAAACTAGCATTCATAACTGGAAAGTGATGCCAAAAGGTTTGATAGCAGGCATCCATTATAGCAACTATGTATATCCAACTGTGACACAAACATATCGCCCGAACTAGTTCTTTATTATGTATACACAGATTCAAGAAAAGAAACATACTCGTTAAATAAGCAGTAGTCTGTAAATTGAATTGATAGCATGAGGATAAATGCGTTTGTCTGTCATTATACCATATGAATCATGTTGCATTCATCTACCTTCATTAATGGAGAAAGATGATATGCGTGCACCGGAAAAGCTTTCAAAAATAGGAGTTATCTCTTTGATATCGTTGTATTTCCAATTGGCCATGAGTTCTACCTCCCTGGTGATAGGGGCCACTTCACTGTCTCCTGATAGCATGGTGACCACACGGGTCATTGTTGGCCTTAGGATTGGAGAAACCTGCGTGCAGAGCAGGCCAACCATGACCACCCTTTTCACCTTCACATCATCAAACTCCGAGAGGAGTGGGTCGACGAGCTGGATTTCTTGTTCGACTTGATGAAGTTTCCAAGCCTTAAACCAGACACTTGAGTAAATGAGGGAATCGAAAATGAATAAATGAACCGTTTTGATCACAAGTAAGCCACATTACCACTTACCCATTCAGGAAGAAAAGAAGTACGTACTACACCTTAGACAACGTAGCAAGCATCAATTCAGCCTCACATATCTGTGTAGGTTGTATAAGTTTACAAGAGAGGAAAGGAAACCGAGTAACCATACGTACCTTCAGCAGGATCTGTAATAGGTTGAGTTTGGGGTTGGGCGTGAGCTGCAAGAAAAAGGCTGAGCAGGGCGATGATGATCGCGCCTGAGAAGAAGAAAAGTGTACCTCCTTTGCCTTTCGATCTCCAGACCTCCTTCATCTTCGAATATCGGCTATCACCCTCTCTGTCTCTCCGTGTGCCGTGGGAAATGAGAGAGATCTATAGTAAGCAACAGCTGTACGGTCACTTATGCTTGGAGGTTCTCTCATTTAAAATAAGTTAAAACAAGCTACCTCCAAGTGTATAGCATCCTACAAAAAAACACTAGTGTTCACACAACTAGTATTTAGCTAATTTCTCAAATATGTTAATCCTCTTGTATATTAATTTTATATGGGGTTGTTGCAATTAATATATTCTCATGAATGTCTCCGCATAATACATTTTCCATCCTCCTTCTAACCCTTCTCTTTATTTTGGTAAATTAATATATTAGTTTCAATTTGGTTCCTTTTTTAATCCAAGTATTTTGAATTTTTTTATCCCATCATGTCAAGTGGAAGTGACAACTAATAATTTTCTATAAATGAGAAAATTTTGGGTTGATTCCAACCTAATATTTTGACTCTCAATTATTTGTGTTAAATGATTGGTTTGAATAACTTGCGTCTCCAATAATTACCAATGAATTGGTACGGGAGGAAAGTCACTAGTGGGTTTCGAAAAAAAATGAACCATTTTTTTGCTCTTAATTGAAATAGAGAAAAACCCCAAAGTTAGGGTTTTGTCATTGTGTTTATATCTCAAAATCGATCTTTGGTATCTTGTTGAATGTGGAACGGATTAACATTACAATATAAGTGTAATGTGTAGCAGTAGAAGTATCCGCTCCAGACTGGGGCAGTTTGCATAAACTAGTTTGTGTACTTGGGATAAGTAAATCTCTTAACGCTCAATTAACATGAGTAGGAAGTCTATACATAGTGCATAAAACTATTACAAAGGATGAGCACCCATGGACGAGGGTAGAAAATCGCATCACGAGGGCAGCCTCTGTGGTAAAACTTCATGTTCTCTTCTCTTGCACTTCGGTGTTACTTGCTTCGTGTCTCCCCTGTGGCAGTATCATTCAAACCCTTCGACTACTATATTTATCTGATTGAAATCGCATTAGAATTGTGAGGGGGTTCCTTAGAATTACCCTTGCTCATTCTACTTCACCAGGGTTTGGAAGTTTGATGATTCTTTTTTTAATCAAAGTCCTAGGCTAGGAGTCAATTTTACAAATAATGAGGTATAGCTGTCAGGTTCTGTAATCGGCATTCGGAGGTAAGCCTCTCCATCTGTGTAGCCTTGTCTGGCCTGCTTGTTCGACAGCGCATGGGCCTATAGGCAAGGTGTGCCCTCAAGTATTGGAAGGTAGGGTGTACCTTAGGAAGGATGCGTGTCCTTATCTTTTTTTGGATTAAGCTGTTTTGCTAGTGTCTATAAGAATACAGGGACAGGTAGATGTTGTATTAGGACGGTGCTAGAAACTAGGAACTTAGAAGAGATCCAAAGTTTTATTTAGTTTGAACTCTGCCCTTGCAGTTCTTAATCAGAAGAGAAAGCTAGCAGGAAGAGAGTGCTCCAATGGGCATGGAGGAGTTGGGGGACTCTGAAAGTAGTGCTCCAATGGACATGGAGGAGGATTGGGCCAGTGGATATAGAGTCATGGAGCGAACTTTTACTTCTTTACTTTTGACGACTCATACAAAGTGCTAAGGGAGAGCCCATGGACAATGGAAGGACACAACTTTTTCCTACTCGAATGGGATGGCAACAACGGGATCACAAGTCTCGAGTGGGACTTAATGCCATTATGGATGTAATTGAAGTAACTTAGCCGGATTGGGACAATGAGCGCTTTATTAGAATCAAGGTTCAAATTAATATCAAGGAACCTCTACCATGTGGAGTTTGGATTGACACTACTCAAGGGGATGAATGGATCCACTTTAAATATGAGAGGTTACTTGCAATTTGTTTCAGATGTGGAAGGCTGGGGCATACAATCAAACTCTTCAAGGAGTAGTCATCAAAGAAGTAATTATATGGTCCATGGATGAGAGCACCCCCAACCAGAAACAAAGTTTAGACCCTGAATAGTCATAAACACCACCTTGGGTCGGAATCAAGTTAAGCACATTCAGATTGGGACCAATCATTTGAAAAAAGAAGTGAAACAGAAGGTATGGGAGAAAGGCAGAGGAATCAGAGGAAAGTAGAGAGGTGGCATTAGTGCAAGGAAGTTCATCTCAAATAGCAAGACACATTCATAGTTTCAAAACAAAAATAATGGAAGAAATTAGTATGATGGAAATATAAGATCCACATGAAGGGTCAACTCACTTTGAACCTTATATAGTGGAAGTCCCCGATGAGGAGAACACCTCATTTCAGGGAGCCATGATTCCCTACGGGGAAAACTGGTTTAATAGTTAGATGTGGGGGATCGAGTATCAAAAAGTTCGGTGAGTAAGTTTTAAAAAGGGACTCTCTTAACACAAGGGAGGATAGAACATCAAAATCGAAGGAAATGAGGGGGATGAGAAGTTTAACACCTATCTCCGAGTAGCAGATAAATAATGATGGTTCAGAAGGAAAGTAGAAAAGCTAGAAACTAAGCACATGACGGTAGTCGTGGTTGGCCAAAATCAACTACACGGTCTAAATGAGGCTCATTGTTTAGAATTGTCAAGGTTTAGGGCCCGACCTAACAGTTCGATATTTAAAGGACCTCGTTAGGAAGAATAAGTCGGATATAATCTTCCTAATGGAGACAAAAAAAAATAGTTCATTCTCGGAACGAGCATCCTTCCCGGGAATGTGTATTACACATGGCAAGAGAATTGGATCAGATTATTCTCCTCTAATAATAGAGACTGATAGGAAGGCCATGACATATACACGTAGCTTCATATTCGAGGACAAATGGCTGCTTTACCCAAGTTGCAAGGAGATTATAAAGAAGTTGTGGGGTACAAATAGGGGATGAGATATGGCAGTGCTCAAATCCAAGTGCAAAACATGTGGGGGTCTTAAAATCTGGAGGAAAAAAGAAGTTCTAAACGTAAAAGACGAGATAAAAACATTGAAGGAGCAGTTGAGTAGCCTACTAGATGAGGATGTGCAAGCTAGGAGGCAAGTTATCTTAAGGCTTAATCAAGCATGGACTGAGGAGGATTTATTCCGACAACAAAGAGTTAGAAACAAATGGCTCACAAAGGGGGACAAGAATACTAAGTTCTATCACCAAAGTGTATTGCAACACTGGGCAAGAAAATTGTTACAAAAAATTCAAAAGAGCAATGGGCAATGGACAATGGATAAAGTCGGAAGAGGGGATCAGGGAAGAGATTTGTAGCTATTATGGGAAAGTTTATAGCTCAGAACAATGTTATCATACAAAGGAAGCCTTGAGGGGGGGTTCGACCCGTTATAACAACAGATATGAACAAAAAGTTGACTTATCAAGTATGACCATTGGAGATAGAACATGCCATCTTCGAATTGGGGGCTAAATGGGCGGTAGGTCCAGACGGATATAATGGGATTTTCTTCCAAGCAAACTAGGATACGGTCGGTTCTGATCTAGTAGATATTGTCCTTAACTTCTTTGACACGAACATGATGCTGAGTTCTTTAAATGAAATGAACATCGCTCTCATTCCAAAGATAAACACACCTGAAAGTATAAATCACTATCACCCAATTTCTTTATACAATTTTTCATATAAAGTTATTTCAAAAATCATTACTAATCGTCTCAAACCTCTTATGAATAAGATCATTTCTTGCCAACAAAGTGCCTTCATCCTAGGTTGAGTAATCCGGGACAATATAGGTATTGAGCATGAATGTTTCCATTTCCTCCAACATAAAAATAAAGAAAAGAGAGTATGTTGCGCTATCAAAACTGATATAGTGAATGCCTATGACAGAGTGGAGTGGGGCTTCCTCCGGGCCCTCCTAAACAGAATGGATTTCAATCCAATTTTTACTAACTGGGTTCATGCTTGTATGACCCTAGTTAGCTATAGGATACTAATAAATTGAAGCAAATCAGACTCAATACAATTGAGTCGGGGACTACGTCAGGGAGACCCCCTTTCTCCTTGCCTTTTTTTATTCATAGCAGATGCTCTGTATAAATTAATTACTAATGCATGCTATAGGAAAGAGTTAGTGTCGCTGAAAATAAATAGAAGATGTCCTAGAATATCCCATGTTTTCTTTGCTAATGATGTTATGTTCTTCTTAGAGGCATCCAAATGTAAATAGAATCCTTTAAAAAATTGATAAATATGTACTATTTGGCATATAGTCAGAAAGTGAATTATGAGAAATCTGTGTGTTATTTTAGTGCAAATGCTAGGGTCACTTTGCAGGAGGAGATCAGAACAGTCGTGAAGCTTTCTATGGGCCAAGCATCAGACAGATACCTTAGTCTTCCGATAATATGGGGGAGAAGCAAGAGAAGTTTGAATTTCCTAAAAGAGAGGATAATCTCTAAACTCCAAGGATGGAAATCGATATATATATCCCAAGCAGGGAGGGCGATTCTAATTAAATATGTTTTAAGTACAATACCTAATTATGCAATAAGTTAATTCTTGTTACCTTAGGGATGGTGCAAAGAGGTTAATTCTATAATCTTCAGATTTTGGAGAAGTGACACATGGGAGCAAGACAAGATAAATTGGGTAAGGTGGCAAACAATCACAAAAATTAAGGAACAAGGTGGTAAAGGGTTCAAGGATATACACAATTTCAACAAGGCTATGCTTATGAAGTCAGCATGGAGACTCTTAAAGGATTCTAACTCGTTGTGGAGCAAAGTTCTAAAGGGAACAAGGTGGTCAAGGGTTCAAGGATATATACAGTTTCAACAAGGTTATGCTTATGAAGTCAGCATGGAGACTCTTAAAGGATTCCAACTCATTGTGGAGCAAAGTTCTAAAGGGAAGATACTTTGGAAATTCAGATCTAATGGAGGTCAACCTGAGGTCGGGGGCATCATGGGCATGGCAAAGCATCCATATGGGTAAAGAACTGCTTAAGTAAGGACTAACATGACAATTTGGGGATGGCCAGCATATAAGGGTATGGGGTTCTCAATGGATACCTGCACTCAAAGAGCATCGCTATTGATGATAGAAGCTATATGTACTACTTAATAAAATTAACCCTAAAGAAGAAATAGCCATCCGAAGGATACTAGTATTTGAAGCAAATACGCAAGGTTGTAGAATTTGGACATGGAAGAAGAGCGGGGAGGTTACGGTCCGCTTAGCTTACGCTTTCCTTAGAGAAAAATATCAAAATCATAGCATAAGAGCCAACTCCTCTAGTAGAACTCTACGTTAGGTATGGACTACATTATGGCACCTCCCTTGCTAATCAAAAGTGAGACAATTTATGTATAATGTCTATCATAATGCACTAGCTACTAATGAGAATCATTATAATAGGCATATGAGGTTCGATAGTTGTTGTATATTTTGTCAAAAATATAAATCTGTCGAACATTTATTGGTATATTGTGACTGTACTTGAGCGGTGTGGCCCGTGATATTATAATAGATATTGTGCCTATTTTTTATTTTTGTAGATGGATGGAGAATTGGAAATCGGAACGCGCAGGGAGAATAGCCATAGTTTACTGTAATATTTGGAAGGAGTGCATTCGTGCAAAGCGGGACATATAAGCAGCGTATATAACTCGTTCAAGTACGAGTTTTACTATTGTACCCAATTTTTTATCATATTTATTATTTCGAGATAATAAATTACAATAATTGAAATATTTTGATAAACTGTAAAAAAAAATGAATAACTTGCGTATCTATCCTTCTCGTATGTGTGTCACCTTCTTTTAATTATGCACTAGAGTGTGGAAGTTTGGGATGACGACTTAAGACATTGCACACAAGTTCTAAGGCCGACACGAGTTTAGTTCACTCAGGAAAAAGAATGCGCTCCTCACAATTTGGCACCACAGTTGATTCTTTTCACTGCTAAGTTTGGTATCAAACCAATGTGTATTGCTCACCAACGAACAAAAAATATATTCTGCAACAACAAAAGAGGTGACCACAACAAAAGATAAGAAGTGTGGCAATGTTGAGATATGATTGAAATCACTAAAGCGATCACTCGTCCAGCTATAAGACGTATATGCTTGAGATTGGAGTTCTCGACCCCACTTATATCGAGCAACTATACAATGAAGAAGCTTTTTTTTTACCACTTTGCTTACTTCTCTACAAACACACGTGGCTTAAATCCAAATACTCGAGACCCAACATGACTTAAACCCGAAACTTTTCGAATTTGGTCGGGTATAGGGTTGGGTCTCGGGTCCAATAAATAGACCCAAACTAAAGGAAAAATAAGGCCTCATATCAGTCTGGATTCGGGTCCCGCTGGACCTAAACTTAGAATTATCTTATTTTTTAATTTTCTTTTAAAACGATGTCGTTTTATTTAAACTCAATTCTTAAAATGCTGTCATTTTTTGAAAATAAAATAATAAGACGTTATTTCCGTGTTGCCGATGTTTTATTAAATAAAATGAAAAAAAATTAAAAACGACGTAACTTTGGGAACACCCAAGCCCGACCAACATGTTGGTGAATTTTTTTTTTAAATTGAGTTTGATTATGTTATATGTTGTTTTGGTAACCCGAGTTGAGGCCTTGAAGTCAAATCTTCAATTTAGGGCTCGAATTTAGGATCCGACTTCAGGACTCAAAGTTGGCACCCGACTTTGGGACTCAAATTTGGGACCCGAATTCGTGTCTTGTATTGGAGACAAGGACCTGACTTTGGACCTAACTCCAAACCCAAATTTGGGTACCAATTTATCAATTTGAAAACTAAATTCAAGTTTCAAATATTAAATATGATATTGTGTGTTTATTTGTACACTTGGATTCGATGGTAGAATGTATTCAGTTTATGCAGGTGAACGTATAATCTAAATCTACGACAATTGGTGTAATTGATACTGTAGCTACAACTACTAGTACTACTAATACAACTTTATAAATTAGCAGTGAAGTGGAAGTTGAAAGAATGCGATTACATTCTAGTATGTGAGGGCATTTTATGAAGTTTACAGTAAATAAAAAAATAAAAATCAAATTCAACTACTTTTCAACTATATTAGAGATGGTAAGTAATATACAAATAATTTAATAAATTATTTGTTTAAATCTTAAATAAGGACAATTTGTGATATTTGTTAATAATTTATAAATTATGTTTACTGATCATTGCAAATGGACAGAGGTTGTATAAGTGAATTCAAGTTTAAATAGCAAGAATGTACGACTAAACCTACAAGTATAATTATAATGCAAGGGTATCCATATGTATCCGTTGAATATGATATAACATACCACGTTCTAAAAGGTTTTTGAGTAAGTTAAATCAAATTTTAAATTGATGTTGTAAAATATAATAAAAAAATATTATATGAACTTGTATATTGTTGAGAATTTAAAATTTTGACTAGTTTTATTTTCATTACTATGATATATAGATATTAAAGATAAAGATAGAGAACAAAATTATACGATAATAACTAGTTATTATATTGATAATTATTAGGAGTTATAAATTTAAATATTAAGATATTTTTTTATAATTAACATACTTTTTTTTAACATAAATTATAATAGCAATTATTGGATAGTATTTGAGCAATTTTTGTCAAGTTGGAAAGAACCAGCTATAACACTTCAATCAGCTCGGTACTCTTAGTGTATCAAGTTGTAGACTCAAACCAACATCTTGGGCGGGTAGAGTGAACTCCAGATCCCCTATTTCTCGTACCAGTGCCCGATGATATACTGGGTCCTCCCGTGGACATAGTAGAGGTTGGGTTGTAGAAGTATATTTGACATTTGGGAAACTCTGAGCATAGTATCTAAGTTGTTCACACACATGGAAACTGTCTGATATTATTGGATGATTATTTGCCCTTAAATGATTTTTTCCTTTTTCATTAGGAGAAGCAATTGTGTGCACTTGAATGGCCACTTTATAGTAGCAGTGCAAACTTTCCGATGCATTATTTGCCCTTAAATGATCTTTTCCTTTTTCATTAGGAGAAGCAATCGTGTGCACTTGAATGGGACTTTATTTATAGTAGCAGTGCAAACTTTCGGATGTACTTCCAAGGAGTAGCCAATAGAATCTCAATTTCCTTTATTTTCCCAAATCATTCAATAGGTTGTCTCATAGTACAAAGTATGCGCTCATACTCATAAGCAAAGCTAATCACTATAGCCAAGTTAGTAGGTCACCCTATAATCTCTATGTGACATCTGATTTTTTGGGAGATTCCATCCCCGTATCATTAGCATATATCTACAAAGCTGGAGAATTGTAATGCATACCATTGAAGAACATTGAATTAATTTTCATATTCGGTCACAGACCCTATTCCTGTTCGCAATTCGAAGAACTAATATTTATTCTCACTCATAATACATGCATATAGGTATTCCTCCGAAAATAAACTCTCGAACATAGCTCCGTCCGACAAACAGGATGATGTGACTCGTATATTTATCTACCAACCATTCGGGTTCTCTCAATCTGATGACATACTCTATTATAAGTACTTTTATGATATTTATCATCTCTTTAGTATTTCTCACTCGATAATAGCTTACCCATCACATGCCTTGTGGCCATCATATTTCTTTGGAATGTCAAATTCTTATATTTCTCTGATCTGAGGTGGGGTACTTATTGGGAGTGACACAACCTTAGGTACATTTGATTCATATTGTCTTGTAAGAAGGGATGCCTAGTTGATTTAGGATTCATTACTAGATCCCATGATATCCAAATAGGCTTGGATATAGTGTGAGGTCATGAAAAGTGCACGGAAGTCCAACGTCCCATCCTTCATCTTCCATATCTCTATGGACAAATCCCCCTATTGACCCTAGGGGTCTACTGTATAGAAGGCTCTCGATTGCTCTATGTGGAATTCAGAAATTTTTTAAAAATTATCTTTATTAAAAAAAATTTATTTTTCTCTAATTAACATAAATGAAACTCTTATTATTTTAATATTATAAACAAAGTACTTATTAGTGTTATTTCTAATTTTTCAATCATTTAAAAATTTTTTATTTCTAAAATACTATTTTTAAAAATATATACTCTAATACCACTAAATTTGTCACACTCAATTTTCTAATTAATGATCAATGTTGTCACATTTCTCAATATTATAATTATAATTGTACTACCGAAATACTACAGATAATATCAATACCTGAAATAAAATATATTTATATTTTTAGTAAAAATTTAAACTTTTCTTTTATAAAATAATATGCCAAAAAATTTTTACAAACTTAATGGAAATATAACAATTCATAAATATATGATTAAATTTTAGTGTGCACACTTCGAAATTTGTACCTAAAGTTAGGTTGGTATAGAATGTGATGTCTTAAATATTTACTTGCACAACCTATTGATTTCACTTGTAATGGTTTTGGGGAGTGGTGTGTACATATAACTTAGTAAATAAGTTTACTAACCGTACCACTTGATGGCTTACTATCCCGAATTTTATTTAATATATATATATACATGGTTTATTCTTTATTAATTACTTATATTAGATTACTTTCATAGTTTTTCAACTCTTAAAACTCATGCCTGTGGTTTATGCACACACATTTAATTAAAGCTTCCACTTATCATACATCATAACAATCAAATGTTCCCATTTAAACAAATATAATTTTGTCATATTTCAGCAAATATGTATATGGTTTGTATGGATGTCGATAATATGTCATCGATCATCTCTATACTCTAGTTTTCCTCTTCTTTCATGCACTCAAATATAGTTTATGTATAACAGTATCTCTTTGCTCAAAACCCCGGGCGACATAGAAGCATAATTTAATAACGATATCATAATAATGATATATACCAAATAATACTCATGCTCATATAGAAAACATAACACACACTAATTTTCTTATAGCACAGTACTCACTTGACAGTCTCCACTAATCATGTTACTTAGGGATTCATGCCCTTATATCACATGATATTATGAGTATTTTTAGTATGAGTTCTTTTAACCATTTTTTTGGTGAATAATCTTAATTATTTATTTACATATGTAAACATGTATCCATATAGTTTTTCCTCTACTTTTCAAAGAAAGTCACACATAATATTATGGTTTAATAAAGTGTTGTTAAGTGCCGTGATCGTTCAATTATACTTGCATCAATCAATCTCATTCACTTTTATATATGAGAATTATTCATCCTAAATAGTTTCCAAATTTTATGGGCAGCATGATTTCTTATATATTTAAGTAGTAATTTTCCGTACATAAATTAAATCATATTGATGTGGTTAGATTTGGTTCTCCGTAATAATTTAATATTATCTCCTAATTTTTTAAAAGTTACAATTTTATCCCTTTAATTGGGATTGTCAACTATCCCGTTTATACATGTATTTTCACAATAAATTTCAAGACTCAACTCACTCACTCCACCCATTATTTAATCATCATTATTTTAAAGCTCCAAATGGATCCCTAACTTTTTTTTTTCAAATATTGTAGTTTAGTCGATAAAATTCATAAAATTACAATATTGTTCCTATTCTTTTGACTTATTATTTTTGAAACTCTAAATTTTTACATATCTTTATTTTAGGTCATCAACCTATATCTGGTCTCATTGAGGTTCTCAAATTCACAAAACTTCCTCTTTTGGCCCAAAATTTAAATTATTTACCATTTTAGCTCAAACTTTTTCCAAGTTTTCATCTACATTCCTAACCTCTTCCAAGCTACCACTTCAAGTCCCTGAATTTTCTCAAGATTCTTTTTTATTTTTCTTGAGATTCTTTTTGGTTCCTATACTTATTTAGGTCTCCATTTTCTTAAAATTATATCTTGACCCATACTTTCTAACAATAACATTTTGGTCCCTTACTTTCTCTTCCCTTAAAACACCTCAATAAACTTTGTAAAAATCCTTAATATGACACTCATCTCATTCTCCATCACGTCCCCACAATTACTTTCTTGCTAGTTTCAACCATAATTTTGGCCTTATTTGTCTTTTAACAGAAAAATAGACACATTTCGTAAAAATGATAGAAACTCACCACATACGACGAATCAATCATTAGCATGAGGATTTAAGAGATTTTTAATTTATTTTTGACGATTTAAATGTTTTATTAGAATACTAGTGGAATAAAATATCATTGGAATGGAGTAACACCATCTTGTGATTCAATGAGAATTTGATTCAGTAAAGATGGCTATATACCATTTGAGAAGGTCGACCGAACTGATTCAGAGCCGAACCACCCGGTTAGTCATATCTCTATTCGGGGCTAGAACTTACAACCCTTCTCCAGACACATCACAGCATATGGCGTGCGTATCAGGAAGTCTTAATCCGCCATATAAATGCGGGGAGGGTGTGTTGTCAAAAATGTATCAACTGTATCTACCCATATGCATACATATCACTGTCACAACTATTAATTCCAGCCCCAATTAATAAAGGGGCAATTGGACCGTTCGGGTGCCGCAGAGCAAAAGCCACCGGCCTTGAATGCAGGGTTGAATAGACCAGAAAGATACCAAAAAAAAAAAATACAAGAAAAAACTCTAGCTCCATCTCACGACCTCTCCAAACTTCTCTGTAGTATCGGTGAGGTTGTGAGGCTTCTCATGCCGGCGGCAAAACCACCCTTCCTCCAATCGGGATCGAGCCGTGTATCAACCAGAACTAGAACCAGGCTCAAGAAATTAAAAAAAGAAGAAACAAAACAATGTGCGAGGTCACTATGTACAATTAATGCTATCCACCTAGAAGAAGGTGGGCTGAAACTTTCGAGCATTGAAAGTCGGCATTAATGGCTCTTAACTTATCAATTGTGTCATTCTTATACTCTTCTTTTTTATCTATGTGATGGGATTGTCCAATCTGCATGAGAGCTTCAAGTCTCGAATCCTCAAATCGCTATATCGTTTTACTGCAAGAAAGAAAGAGAGTAAAATGAGTTTGGGAAAATGTAAAATAACATAAAGGCTTGCACGTGACTTAACAAAAATATAAACTCGAGATTATTTTGTGAAAAAAAATAAGAATAAGAAAGACAATAATAATTTACACCAGATCAAAGTTGTCTTCATTTTGCAAATAGTTTGCTAGTAGAACTCGAAGGTTATTGTGGATGTTAGTTGTTTGGTAGAATGCATGAAAAGTGGGCAAGTAAAATGGAAGGAAATCCTTAATATTATGGTTCATATTAGGTACATTATATAGTATGATAGTAGAATATGACGATAGTGTACGGATTCATATACACTCACAAATATTGAAAATAACCTACTTGAATATCCTTTCTATTACTTTTCAGGAAGTTCAAGAAGATATGATGAACATTATGATTGAATCTAGTCGATGACGGACAAAGCGATTTGTTGTTCATGATATTGTCTGGTTTGTGCAGATGTGAGATGGTTGGTCAATGCTCTTGCTGATGAAAAGAAGAAGTCCTAAGAGATGGGTCGAGAAGACATCGAACGACCGTCTGAGTCGGGCTGGAGAACTACTAACGTGTCTAGGAAGAAGAAGGGTTTGAGAGAGACCGGAGAGATGAGCTGAATTTCTCCGACCTGAAAGAAAACATGGAGGACAATCGGTGGAGCTTCACTAATAATAATATAGATTAGCATGAGAAAATAATATCAAATAAATCATTATACAGACTAACTTCACTAATATTAAGTATAAGAAATACAACAAAAACACGAGAGTTGTTCCTTTATAGAATAAGATTCAAATTAGGATTTAATCGACTTATATTTAATCTGGTTAATAAGTGGATATGCTGATACTATCGCACCGCAATATCAAGAGAATCAGGGTTTAAGTAGGTGTTTTATTGTTAAATGTGATTTTTTTTATCACATTTATTATTTCTAGATAATAATATATAATTATCGTAATAATTTGATGAACTATATTACACTTTAAATTTCTAATATATGTATTATGTTATTGTGCAAAAAAAAAAGAATGATATCAACTTATGCAAAATTGTGTCCAAGTGAAACAAAACATGTTGAGTTCACATGCATGATTGAATTGTATGCGGTTGAGTTAGAGGAAGGACTGAATTGTATGCAAACAAGGATAAAGGAATAACTTCTAATCCTTGAAACCAATTCCAAAAGAAATTGATATTATTGTATTTGTGATACCATGTAATGTTTATGAAAATTATTGAATGATTCATTTACATGTATTTCTAAAGAATTATTGGATGATTATGTTATCACAAATATTATTTTATCTTTCCCAACTACAAGATCATGAAAATTACCCCAACTTTTTCTCAACCCATGAAATGCAATATAATGGAGAGAAATTCTATCCACCATCTCATCCAATACTTATACAAAAAACTGTAATTAATTATAACAATTGAGAAAAGTAATATAATAAATCATTTTATTCTCTTATTTTTTCTCTATTTATCTTTGCTCTATTTTATTCTTAGTATTTCTATCATGAAATCAGAGCTACTCTACCGCTCAACAACATAGTGCTATCATATTTCTCAAACTCATACACAACACCCTTTTATTGTGCAAAAAAAATATACAACACCCTTTTACAAGTTAATTCTCCCCCTCCTAGCATCATACAAGAATGAACAATCTTTCTCAATTGCCCACTAGCCTCCCTACATTGGCAATCAAAAGGAAAGAAATTACTATATGTGGAGAAATAACATTACTTCTCTCCTTGATGCATACAAGCTACTTCTACTCTCATGATCCTGGCAAAAACTGATGAAGACGACACTGATCACGAAGACACAACTATCGGCATTAAATCCAATCCAGAATACGAGATCTAAAAAACATGACAAATTTACCTTGACTACAATTCTAACTACACTATCTATCTCTATTAATTTGCAGATAATTGGAATTCAATCTGCTGTTGAGGCATGACAATGACTCGAAACAACTTTCACTATACAAATTCATACAAGAAAAGATCTACTAGAACAAAAATGGAAAGATATTAGAAATGACAACAATTCCATAAACGAGTACCTAACTACAGTCACCACCATTGCAACTGAACCTCTTTTTGGGATACTTGGAGCAATACCTTCAAATGTCGCTGCTTGCATAGCCTCTTTACCGTAGTGCTAAGATTTTCTAGACTTCGGTCCACCACTTCGCAAGTCACCTCGTTGTCATCCTTCTAGAGACACACACCCCCTCATCAATTCTATGGATGAGTAAACTCCATGTGATTTCTTCCTGGTCGAGACACTGCACGTCGAGGTTCCTTTATCAAACACTGGTCAAATAATGGGCGTGGCCCTTCCCCTCATGTTGGACAGATGGGTTTCGATGCAGTCCAAGGATGAAGACGACAACCCATTCGCCAAGTGCAACGGCCCACTCCAGACAATTTTAATTTTAGCTTTGCGACCCAACACCACCCAACAGCATTTCACGGTCCAAATTCCACTTGCCAATCATGTCAAGATATTGGTCATTCTACTCCACCATGTCCAACATTGCCTCCAAACTATCAAGTACATCAAATCAACGTCAAAATGAATGATTTGTTTGATGGACATGGAGTCGATTGGTACATCGACTCTAGTGCTACTAATCATGTTACAAACTCAATGACTAACTTGACTTTGCAGGATAGGATAAACACTCCCGACTAGTTACTTCTAGTTGATGGATTAGGTTTACCAATACTCAATTTTGGTTATACTAGCATCTCTACTCAAACTTTTTAAATTATTTTTGTCATGTTTTGTTTGTGCCCACTATTTTCCTTAATCTTTTATATGTGTCTCGCTTCACTAAGGATAATGCCTACTACTTTGAATTTCATCCTAATCTTTTTTATTGTTAAGGAATTGGACACTTATCGAGAACTTCTTGGAGGACAAACTCTACTTCCTTAAGTTCGTCGTCCACGTGCTAGCATTAATGTTGGCATTTCTCTATCTTAGCTTTTATTCCATAGATGTATTGGTCATCTTTCCCATGATGTTGTTGCTCGTGTTATGTCTTAGTTATTCCATAAAAGATTTCACTTTATATGATGCATGCTCTCTTGGAAAAATTCAACAAAAATTATTTTATCCCACTACTTATAAGAGTGTTTCCCCATTGGACCTTATTAATACAGATATATGAGGTCTCGCATCTGTCACATCGCATATTGGTCATCTATACTATATATATTTTCTTGATAATCATAGTAAATATTTTTTGTACTACGTCATGCATACCCGTTCTGATGTTATTCATGTTTTTTGCATTTTTCATCTTCAAGTGGAGAATCAATTTGATCGTCACATCAAAAGTATTTAGGTCGATGGACCCAAAAAGTTCTTGCACTTGGATTTTCAAAATGAGCTTCAACTTCATGGCATTCATCATCGAATCTATTGCCCTCATACTTATCAACAGAATAGGTTCGCTAAACGTAAGTATTGTCACATCATTGACATGGGTATTACTCTTCTTACTCAAAGTCATTTACTATTCAAGTTCTAGGACTTTGATTTTGAAACAATTGTTTTTCTCATAAATTGATTGCATACACATTCACTTAATTATAATAGTCATTACTTTATTATTCATGGGAAATTGCTCGACTACTCTTCATTACGTGTTTTTTGTTGTCTCTGATATCCTTATCTCAGATCCTATCGAACGTCAAAGTTACAAAATCGATCCACGACATATATCTTCCTTAGTTACCCACCAGAATATCAAGGTTATCGCTATTTTGATCCTATCACTAATCGAATTTTCATTTGTCCTATAGTTCGTTTCGATGAGTGCACATTTCCATTTTATATGCGTCGTTCAGTAGTTTCGTCTCTACCATCTCCATCACCACCTACCCCAACCCACATCCCACTACCACTTCCGAATCCATCTCGAGACTCTAGTTCGGATGTTTTGCTTCATTCTGTAGGTCAAGAAGGGTGTCAATCTGGGGCTGACCTCAGAAACTCCATTGATGCTACTTTGGTTCCACATAAATAAGATTGTATTGTATTATTGACTGTACTATAACATCCTAATTATATACAACTCAATAATAAATAATAAATCGTTACAAATACGTTTACTATATTAAGTGTTGTAATAAATCACTATATTAAGTGGTGTGATAAATGCATATTAATATATACAATAATTAAGTAATATTTTGGTTATTACTCCCCCCAAGCTCAACGGGAGTTCCGGATGTTGAGCTTGTCTCGTAAGAGAGAGAGACGGGTAGAAGGGAGACCTTTGGTGAGCAAATCTGCCAATTGAGTAGTAGTTCCTATAAAATGAACACTGAGTAAACTTTGACGCACTTGTTCACGAACAAAATGAAAATCAATATCAATATGTTTTGTGCGAGCATGGAAGACAGGGTTGGTAGTGAGATAAATGGCTAAAAGATTATCGCACCACAAAACTGGAGGATGAGTGAAAGAGATGTCGAGTTCTTTAAGAAGAGACTGAAGCCAGATTAGCTCAGCGGTTGCATTGGCAAGACTTTTGTACTCGGCCTCAGTGCTAGATCGAGTGACTGTTCGTTGTTTCTTAGAACTCCATGAGATATGATTGTGGCTAAGAAAAATTGCAAAACCACTAACAAAATGTCGATCATCCGGATTTCTGGCCCAGTCAGCGTCAGAAAAACAGTGAAGACCAAAAGGAGGATGTCGCAAGAGAGTAAGACCATGATAAAGTGTCCCTTGAAGATAGCGGAGAATGCGCTTAACAGTCCAATGAGTAGTGGTGGGACGATGCATAAATTGACAAACCTGAAGAACCGCATATGCAGTGTCAGGTCGAGTGAGAGTGAGATACTGTAGAGAGCCCACAAGTTGACGATATTCAGTAGGATCAGGAAGAGGAAGGCCATCATATTGTGAAAGTAGGGGACCAGAGGCAACTGGCATGGAAATGGGCTTACAAGTACTCATGGCAGCCCGGGAGAGAAGATCACGAATATACTTATGTTGTGTGAGATATAAACCATGAGAGTGAGCAGTAACTTCAATGCCTAAAAAATGATGAAGTGGACCAAGATCCTTAATAGAGAATTCTCTATGAAGGGCATGAAGGATGTTCCCAATAGGTGTAGCATAAGAACCAGTGAGAATGATATCATCAACATAGATAAGTAGAAAAATAACAAACTCACTCGTGCGGTAGATAAATAGAGAGCTATCAGCAACAGAGCTACAAAAACCAAGTTGATGAAGATAGGAACTCAGGCGGAAGAACCAAGCACGAGGAGCTTATTTGAGGCCATAAAGAGATTTGCGTAGGCGACAAACATGGCTAGGAAAGCAAGGATCAACAAATCCAGGGGGTTGATCCATATAAACTTCCTCATTGAGATAACCATGAAGAAAAGCATTATCCACATCAAGCTGACAAATGATCCAATTGAAAGATATAGCAAGGGAAAGAATTACCTATATAGTAACAGGTTTAATAACGGGGCTGAAGGTATTATCATAATCAAGACCAGGACATTGTGAGTAGCCCTTAGCGACAAGACGAGCCTTATATCGAGCCACTGAGCTGTCAGAATGATGCTTGATTTTGTAAATAGGCCGACCAGGTGGAGAGGGCACGAGATCCCAAGTCTGGTTGTGAAGAAAGCGACAAACTCAGTATGCATAGCCTTAACCCAAAAGGAGTGACGAGAAGCTTAGGAATAAGTACGGGGTTCCATAGAGGCAATGAACATTGTAGGATCAATAGTGAAGCGCCGTTGAGGTAGACTGCCATCTTGAGAGCGAGTCACCATACGCAAAACTGGAGGTGGAGCAGGAGCATGATCCAATGTAGGAGAGGAAGATGGTGCAGTATGATCATCCTCAACAGAAATAATAGGTGAGTCAACTTGAGTTTGTATAGGAGATTGGGGCAACATACCTGAGTCCGGAGGTAGAGACGGGACGGGTGTGGGGAGATTCACCATAGGAGGGTGTACGGCAGGAGGAGGGGAAGGCATACATGTGGAACTCGAGGAGGTAAATGGAAAAACATATTCATCAAAATGGACTGTGCGACATAGAAATATGCATCCTGTTTGAGTATCAAGACAACGATATCCGAGATAATTGGAGGGATATCCAAGAAACACACAAGGAGTTGAACGAGGTTGAAGTTTGTGAACAAGATAAGGGTGGAGATAAGGAAAGCAATGACAACCAAAAACTTGAAGTAACTTATAATCGGGAGTAGAATGGTGTAGTACCTCATAGGGGGATCGAAAGTGGAGAGATCTTGTGGGAAGGTGATTGATAAGGAAGACAGCGGTCTCAAAGGCAAATGGCCAATATTTGGTGGGAACATGAGAGTGAATAAGAAGAGTAAGACCCATATCGATAATGTGACGATGCTTACGTTCGGCAGATCCATTTTGTTGAGGTGTGTGTGGACAGGAGATCCGTTGGAGAATACTTGCGGATTGTAACTCAGATTGGAAAGCACTAGAAAGAAATTCTTTAGCATCGTCAGATTGGAGAGATTTAATCTGTTGACCAAGTAAATTTTCAACTTGTAAACGGAAGGCACGAAAAATAGAGAGAACATCAGATCGTTATTTCATAACAAAATGCCATGAAAATTTGCTATAATCATCCAAAAAATGAACATAATAGCGATGACCTGTAGAGGAAATAATGGGGGATGGTCCCCAAATATCTGTGTGAATTAATTCGAGAGGATGGGTACTCTTATGGTGAGTGACTGGAAATGGTTGTTGAGTAATTTTACCACAAGAGCATGAGTCACAAAATGGTAAGGGAGAAATATTACTCATTGATAAATGATCTGAAAGCACACGACTCATAATTTGAAAAGAAGGGTGACCCAAACGTTGATGCCACCTAGGAACAGACTCTATGCGACTAATACAAGCAATAGAAGAAATATTACAACGGGTGCGCAAATAGTAGAGACCGTTCCTACGACTCCCGTGGAGCAGCTCTTGATGAGAAAAGAGATTTTTGATAAGAAAATGAGTGGAACGAGACACAGATAATAAGTTGAGAGAAATTTTGGGAACATAATAAATATTAGTAAGTGAGAAACGTCGGGAATGTGAGGTTAAATAGGCAGATCTAGAAGAGATAATAGGTAAACCTGTCCCGTCTCCGATCGTGAGGTGCTCAAGGAGTGTCGAATCGTCCTAAATAGACAAGTGTGACAAATCATTAGTAATATGACTCGTAGCACTTGAATCGACATACCAGTTTAGATGATGTGGATTGGGTTTATTTCCATAAGAAGAATGAGTCTGAGTAGTAGAGGATGTGGGCTTTAATTCGAATGATGGACAGTGATGGGCTGAGTGGCCAATTAGCCCACATAGCTAGCATATCACACTATAGGAAGAGGTGGGCTTATGAGAAGTGGGCCGAATTATAGAATGTGTGGTGGGTTGGGCATCCGTCTGACGTGAATTGAAATGTGGTCCAGATCCGCGTGGTTTGAATCCTTGTAAAGAAAAATTCCCACGATTTTCAAGAGGTTTTCGCCAGCCTCTATCAGTTCCTCCATAGCGTCCTCCTCTACAATTATGGTTTCTGAGATCACTGAAGCGAGGACGGGGCGGAGTTGGAAGAAGTTCTCATGGTCCATGACTAGAGAAGGCAGCGGCATGAGATGCAGACTTAGAAAAATCTCTGAGTAGGCCAGAGAGCAGTGCACTACTGAAGCTGGAGTCAATACCATATTTTTGAACTCGTCAAGCATCCTGAGCAAGGAGAAGGGCCTTCAGTGAATCAAGAGTCATTGCTTCGAGAACTGGTGACATTGCAAGGGTAAGAGCTTCCCATTCCCTATCTAAACCATCAAATAATTTGTCCTTGATTTCATGATTTTGTTTCGACGACCGATTTGAGCAAAGGAGGTAGCTAAGTTAGAAATGGTTGCCAAATAAGATGCCATAGGCTATTCTCCCTTCTTCAACTCCCTCCACTGTTGACCAAGGATATCCTTTTGAGCACGGGTTTGGGAGCTATACAAAATTTCAAGCTGACTCCAGGTGTCTGCAGAGGTAACAGCTTCGATTATATGTAAATTCACCTCAGTAGATAAAGAGGCAATTATAGTTGTTAAAGTGAACTTATCCCGAATAGTCCACGCTTCATATTCCGGGTTGATTATTTCAAGCTCAATAGCTCCTTCTTTCAGCATCACAGTGGATTTGGATTGAGGGATACTACCATCTGCATATCCAAATAACTGATATGTTTGCAGCAAATTTGTGATATTGTTTCTCCAAAGATAGTAATTAGTATTGTCTAACTTGATAGGCAATGTAAGGAGTGAAGTAGGAAGGATTACTGCGGTAGAGGAACTCATATTTGTAAAGAAGGATGAGAATATTGATACCACGCACGGAGAAGATTAATTTTGAATAGAAGGTAGTTTTTGCTCTAAGAGTCTTCAATAGTAGGCAGCAGATGTGTTCTAGATTTTCAAAGCTGGAACAATGCTGCGAAGTTTTAGGTTGGCTCTAATACCATGAAGGAAATGAAGAAATTTAGAAAAGAAAGAATAGAGAGAAAGAGCACACCCGATAAATAAGATTGTATTGTATTATTGACTGTACTATAACATCCTATTTATATACAACTCAATAATAAATAATAAACCATTACAAATACGTTACTATATTAAGTGTTGTAATAAATCACTATATTAAGTGGTGTGATAAATGCATATTAATATATACAATAATTAAGTAATATTTTGGTTATTAGTCTCCTTCACAACATCGGAAGACGACGTTCATGAGATGACACCTTACCTCTTCGTCCGTTCAATATCTCTCACAAACCTTCGGCTTATCAGGTATCATCTCCACAAATACCTCATACTTTTTTACATGTTGTCATGCTCATTGGTGGGATGCTATGTTCTTGTAGTATTCCGCTTTTATGAGAAATCACACATGGGAATTAGTGCCCCCACTACTTGGTCGGAAGTTCATCGGGTGCAAATGGATATTTAAGATCAAGCAACATTATGATGGTAGTACTTCCCGTTACAAAGCATGTCTGGTTTTGAAGGATATATTCAAGAAGAGGGTCTAGACTATGATGCTACATTCAGTTCGGTTATCAAACTGGTCACTATTCACCTGATTCTTTCTATCTCTGTGAACTATGAGTGTCCATTACGTTAATATGTTAACAATGCATTTCTTCATGGTAATCTTAATGAAGAGATCTACATGGAATAACCTCCTAAAATGTTTAAGCAGTGGCATACAGTCAGGGGAGAGCACTTCTCACAAAATAATTTTTCATCTGTCCATCACACCAATTGGGTGTGAGTACATCTCCACTCATAACTGATAAGCGAGTTTTTTACTTCCTTACAAGAAGTTCATCATACCAACCAGGTATGATCTACTTACAACCGGTAAATAGTTTTTTTCCACGTGTTTTCTCACATCACCCTAACCAAGTGTGATGTTAAAATTCCACATAATAGTAGGTTTTCATTTCTGATATACTCATCATCCCAATTGGGTATGATGTGAAAATTCTCACCATCTAATAATGTAGTAAATTCCTCTTAATCTGCTATTTACCTCACATGAGCTTATCCTTGCCAACATTCCTAGTACTTCGTGTTCCTACACGATATGAACATCGTTGTTCATTAACCTTTGGCTTGATAGCCTTCATTCATCACGAATGAATAAAACACCCAAACTTTTCAATTATTTACATTTAGGTCTCTAAAGTTCTTTTTCTTTAACTTTAGGTCCCTAATACCAATTTTTCACCAAATCAAGTCCCGAAACTTCTAAAATTCACTTTGGGACCTCAATTATTCAAAATCACAAAAAGGGGTTCAAGTTTCCCAAATTTCCAATTTGGTCCCCAAGTTTTAAAAAATTACCATTTTGCCCCTACTTTATAAAAATGGTAAATTTGACCCCAATAATTCTAAAAATTGACCAAATTGGTCCTATAACATCTTTTCCATGGTCAATTGGCCCTCAATTTTGGGAAATTACACTTTAGTCCCTCGAATTTTTGAAATCCCCAATTTCCCCTTTTCAACTTGGCCGAATTTGATTTTATCAAATTGATCGATGAATCGAGGTTAATTGTTAAAATTGAAGGTAGATTTGAGTTCCTACATATCCATGAATTGACCCCAGAACAAGCTCAAAGGGAGCTTCGCCAGAAAACTGAATGTAGAGAGAGAAAGCTTCGAAAGCTTACTGTTAGGGGTGCGGCGACCCGAGCTTTCCATCTGGCCAAATAGCTCTCGTACTGAGGTTCCTCCTAAAATCAAGAATAACCTCAATTCATGTAGAATTGAGGGAGAATTTAGTCAGTAAAATTTCATCGGTTCTCTCTTTAGCATCGATCGGAAATTATAGAGTGGAGCCAAATTGGCTTACCTTTCCTCTCTAATTCAGTCGTATGAGGGTCGAGTGTTGGGAGAGCTTGATTTGGCCTAAGGAGAGCTCGAATCAAATTATTTTAGCTCGATAGAAACATGGCAGCTTCGGTCCGTCGGAGCTGCTTCACTGTTCAATCACGTCAGCGCTTCTCCGGCGATCCTTGGAGCAATTAGAGACCACCGTCGGGTAGTTAACTTCTCCCCGAGTCTAAAGAATCTGACTACGCCTTCTTTAGCTTAGAAAAAACCCCTATGTTGGAGCTCTAGTTCGAGCTTCGTCGGAAAGTTGAGTAGCTGTGAGAGAGTGAGGTTTTTAGGTGTATGGAGGATGAATGGAGAGGGGTTCTTTATATAGGGAGCTTGGGGACTCTTCGGCCGTCCATTTGGCACCTTAATGATAGTAATTGATGGCTTGAAACGTCCTGAATAGAAACATTTCCTTTCTGCCGGTGATGTTCGATTTTTCGGCGAGTGAACAGTGCTGTCATCTGAAGGAAGAAGATGGCATTGTTCCAAACAGGACCGGACCGGTCTGAAGTGGGTTCAACGCTTAAATCGACCGGTTCAGGCCTGATTCGACCGATTTTTTCAAAATTAAAAAATTCTAAATTAATCTAAATTCATTATCTATCCAATCATTGCCTTAATTCTCAAATTTGAAATTTCTAAGCCACCTAGAAAAATGAATTAACATCCGGTTCAATGATGATTCAAACCGATCCAAACCGGTTCAATTCGGTTCGAATCTAGTTCACCTGAATCAGTCTGGTTTTATTTCCCAAACTGTTCTAAAGTCCCTTTCCAAGGTTTTTATAACTCTTTGGGTCACACAGTAGTTGTAAATTTCTCAATTTACCCATTTTCAAATGGTCGGGGTTCGTGAACCGGTTCGATTTTCTCACTCAAGTTGACTAGTTCTTTCCCCGATCTTCCTTAACTCCAAAGGGTGGGGTTTACATCGGTGATAAGAGCTTTCATTTCCACTAGATTCCTCTCTTCCTAGGGTTCCTTCTTGGATTAAACCTTGGCTCAATTGATGGACTGAGCAGTTAGAATTTCTAAGTTTAATTTTCGAGAAAAGTACAATGTGAATAGTAAATTTCAACGAAGGACGGTGGAGGGGACTTACCAAGATAGGTCAGGGGAGGTTAGGCCTCCACTAGGGGAGGTCAGGGGTGTTTAGTTTGGTCGTGGTTTCTCTGGGAAGGCTCAAATGTAGCTCAACTAATTCTGGTTGCACACACCCAAGGGAGCAAGTTTACTATGTGAGCCCACCAGCGCTTCTCCGACACTTCTTTGGCTATCCTCGAGCTGAAAGGAGGTTGTAGCGAGGTAGAGGACTTCTTCCTGGTTTCAAGGAACCCAAATTCAGGTGTTGAGATTGTAAGAAAGGCCCTCGTCGGAGCTATGGTTCATGTCTCGCCAGGAAACGGAGTACCTCGTCTTATTCGATTGTTTGAGAGATGAGAATGACGAATGGGGAGTAGCTCTTTATATAGGGAGCTCGAAAACTAACAGGGCTACTCCGTCGTGCCTAACTTAGCCCCAATCTTGCCCGTCCTCAGTTAGATCAGAGGGCATTTCGGGTCGCCGGAAACCGAGCAGTGCATCTGGTCCTTCTCTTTGCCAGCTATCAGAGGAAGAAGACGATATTGTGCTATGCGTGCGAGTTGCCACGTGGCACCTGTGATTGGTTGGATTTACTGATGTGGCTTCCCATTCAGTATCCGAGTCATCCTTTGACTTGTTGACCGTCCACTTAGTGGCCTCCCATTGGTCGCTCGTTCCAACGTGGTCACTAACTATACTCAACTAGCCATTTGACCGTGACACATGGCATTCTCTAATTGGCTTATTTAAATAAATCGAATTTCCCTCCTAGTGTACTAAGCCATTGCCATGTGTCAGCCTTTGATTGGCTAAAATTGTCCGACGTGGCTCTACCACGTGTCGACCTCTAATTGGTCGACCATTTCTCCGATGTCCTACTCAGTCGCTGACGTGACATCTTTGCCACGTGTTAGCTCCTAATTGGTCAACCTGGCTAACAAGGCTTCTACTTTGTTGACTAAGGACACATGTAGCTCTCCTATTGGTCGGTCATCTATGATGTGGATTTGACCGTTGACGGAGTACACGTGGTCAGTGCTTTTAGGCACTGATTGAGCGGCTGGATGGGCGCGCTTCGCCACGCGTCGCTCGCTGATTGGCTGCGCCTACTAACTGGGCATGCTTCGCCACGCATTGCTCACTGATTGGCCGTGCCTGCTGACTGGGCGCTGACATAGCAGGTGGTCCATTGACCAGTTCGGTGACCCGAAATTAAAAATCGACCGGTTCAGCCCCAATTCGACTGGATTTCTAAAATATAAAAATTTCTAAATTTTTATAAATTAATTTTCTAACTAGTGGTAACTTCAATTTCCCAATTTTATATTTTTAGGTCAACTAGAAAAATTATTATTTGAACCGGTTATTGTAGGTTCTGTACCGTTCGGGTTCGGGTTCGGGTCCGGTTCAACTTGAATCGATTTGATTTCACCTCCAATTTACTTAATAGTTATTTTTCATAAATTTTTTTGTATTTATTAGCCAATTGGGATTTAAGGATTTCATGTTTTAACTTTTATTTATTAATCCGTACTAGTTTAATACTCGATTTTTTTTAAATTTCAGGTTTACTCTTTCAAATTTCTCATTATTAAAAAAAATGACTTACAATAACACTACGTGCGGAACCCTTTCGCAAGGGGCACCCACGGACACCACCAAAAAAGTACTCCCACGGTTGATAAAATTTTGATATTATAAATAAATTGAGTATTCTTTAACAATTGGATTGTAAGAAATTCTAAAATTAGAAGAAAGTCGTAAATGTTATGAAAAGAATTATAGATATAGTGAAATTACCTGATTTGGCAGAATTTTTTCTTAAAAAATGGTTTTGTTACCCAATCCAATTTGAGTTTTATATACTCAATCATATGGAATTGGTTGTGAAAAAACATATATATGGATTTGGAATGGAAATGTATTAAAAATAATAATTTATTTAATTATTTTGGGAAACATGAACCCCTTTTCGTGATTTTGAATAAATGGATGTAACAAAGTGAATTTTAGAAGTTTCGGGGAATAGTGTTGTCTTCTTCCTTTAGAAGACAGCACTGTTTACTCGTTGGAAAATCGAGCAGTGCTAGCGACGAGGAAAAGTCTCTAGCCATGGAGTTTCAGGCAATGAATGATAGCCATAAAGGCACTAATCAGATGGCCAAAAAGTCTCCGATCTTCCTATATAAAGAGCCCCTTCTCATTCATCCTCCTCACACTTGAAAATTCTACTCTCTCCATACTAGTCCATATTCCGGTGAAGCTCAAACCAGAGCTCTGACTTGACATTTTTCTGAGCCAAAGAAGGCGAGGTCGGATTCTTTAGATTCGAGGAGAAGTCAGCTACACGATGGTAGTCTCCATTTGCTTCAAGAATCGTCGAAGAAACGTCGGCATGATAGTACAGTGAAGCAGCTCCAGCGAACCGTAGCTGCCCAATTTTGGTCGAGCTAAAAATGGCCAATTCAAGCCAAACCAAGCTCCCCCAACACTTCCACAGCCCTCATACGACAGAATTAGAGCTCAAAGGAAAGCCAATTTGGCTGCACTCTGTAATTTCCGATCAGTGTTAGAGAGAGAATTGGCAAAATATCAATAACCAAATTCTCCCTCAATTAGACATGGATTTATGCAATTTTTTATCCTAGGAGAAACCTAAAGACGAGAGCTATCTACCCATATCAAAAGCTCGGACTGCCGCACCTCCGACAAGCTTTCGAAGCTTTCTCTCTATACGTTCAGTTTTCTAATAAAGCTCCATTTGAGATCAATTCTGATCCAAATGACACAATATAAAGTTCCATTGAATCATGTAGAAGTGTAGGAACTTAATTCTGCCTTCAATTTCAATAATTAAACTTGATTGATCGTTCAATTTAATGAATATATATATATATAGCGATGGCATTGTTCCAACTTTTTAATGGTTTTCTTTTTCATTTAAAATATATATTGTTTTTAATATTAATGTATATTTAAGACTAAAATTAGTATAAAAATATTATTTTGTCCTTTTGAATAGACCACTAAAGTTAGAGGTAAATAAAGATTAACACTGAAACTCAAGCTTGTATAAATTATTATCCCCGTGTTATTATATGTTGAAAATTTCATACATATATATGAGTATATACATTACATATATCTGCTCAGTGTACAAGATGAAATTAAGGATGTAAGTCAAGTCTACTCTATTTGAAATAAAAAAAAAAAAAAGGAAAAAAGACGCACCTATCCAACATTTAATCATCCTACCCGTAAATCATTAATGTTGGGCAATTTGGTCTTATCATCTATGAATTCCAGCTCGCTTAGCAAACTATGGCCACTTTATTTGAAATAATTTCATATATGTTATCAATTATATCATAATATAATATTTTAATGCATTTAAATTATAACAAAGTGATAAATAATATTTATAAAGTTATGATAAAATAGTATAAATTAATTTTTTTTATAAATATCATTAATATATGTTGGTTTGATACTTAAACTTGACTTTGTTGGCCATTCTCACCAAGACCCATACAATAGGTTTAAAGAGATTTGGTCGGTATGCCGTTGGAATCTATTATTTGGTAACAAAAAAATATAGCAGTCAATAATCAATTTCAAATCCTTCCAAACCTTTTTATTTATACTACCAGTAAGTAATATTCCACTTTTGGTTATTAGAGTAATTATTACATTTAGTACTTAAATTATTTTAATATCTTTATTTATTATTTATATTTTCTTATTTATTATTATATACTTTAAATAAATTTATATATTAATAATATTTTATATATAAATATATAATAAATATATTATACATAAAAATTATTGTATAAAATATATTTAATATAATTTAATTATATATATTAGTTAATAAATTATTTAAGTTAATTAAAATAGTAAATTTATTTTCTAATTTTTTATTAATAATATTTTAACTCATCACAATAAGATATTAACATTTTTTAATATTATTAAATTTATCACTTTACTTCCACTCTAAATAGATCTAAACCCTTCATATTCAAATTAATACAGACCACTCGTTCTAAACATACCCTACCATGTGTTTGGAAGGTTGAATAATCACATCAAAACCCCTACACACTCTTCATTTACACTCCAACATAATACCCCAAAATTAGAGTTATTTGGAACTATTACCTTATTTATTAATTAAATTATTTTAATGCCCTTATGTATTATTTATATTATTATATTATTATGTTTTATTTATTTTTATTTTTATATTCTTTAAATAAATTTATATATTAATAATATTTTATATAAAATTATATATAAAAAATCATTATATAAAATATATTTAATATAATTTAATTATATATAATAGTTAATAAATTATTTAATTTAATTAAAAAAATAATTTTATATTTTTAATTTTTTTATTAATAATTCTATATCTCACTTTTATCTTCAATTCGCTCTAATTCTCTTAATCCAAAAATATCCTAAAAGTTGTAAAATGCACTTGTCCAACGTTGGCCCAAAACAATTGAATAGTGGTTGAACAAGTGGGTGGGCGGCGAGGTAGAGTATCCCAATTATTTGTTATAAATAATTTAATATATATATATATATATTATATACTATAGGATCTGACTCATCTATTTCGTCTTGTCTAAATCAATCTGCGCACAAAATTTACAGCTATTTATTACAAAGTTATGATGTTACTTTTATCTCCATTATTGACTATATAAATTTAATATTAAAAATAAAACATAAATTCAATCCAATTGATAAAATGAAACTAATGAAATGTTATAAATTGGTTCTTACCTATTATATATATACATGTATATATGAGAAGAAAATAAGTTATAGTTGGCCCCATATTCCTTAGTTTTCTTCTAAAATGTGCAAGTATTATATATTTTAAGTATGCATTATAAATTAAAATTATAACAGTAAAATTAAAATAATTAAATAATTAATAATTTATAACCGATTTTAACTTTCATATCTTTTACTCTCAATCCGTATATTCTTTTCTTTTCACAAATTAATGTTTTTATTATATCATTTTTATTCAAATAATTTGTCACAATTAAATATATTATTGTTTTTAATGATTCTAATTCTATAGGATTGTGTATCTAGAACTGGAATTGGATTCAATAAGAAAAATTAAATAAATATATTTAAATATTTGTGTATTTTACAATTTATGCATAGAGTAGGTGCTTGCTTCTTTGTAATTTTTTCTTGAAAGAAAAACAGTAATTTGTGGGAAAATTAATATAAAAAGTAAAATATTATAATATATTTTCAAACATATATATTATGATGAAAACAAATTAATATTTGTAGACGGAGAAAATAAAAATAATTAACTGATTCGATTAATGAGTTATAGTGATAATTTTAGACAAAAACTACACCAAGAAACTATGAAAGAACTTCCCATATACTAATATATTCTTACCATATGGTAACTAAGGATGTAAGTCAAGTCATCCCTTCACCATTTTGAACTACTCTTCTCTACAAGTTTGGTTCTTTTTTTTTTTCCTTTTAACAGTTCAAAATTGATAACCCGTCCAAATATTTGGAATCAAAATAACTATTAACTCTAGCTTTTTTTCTTTATTTATTGCGAAAGAGGCATGACCAACATGTATCTATGAGAGCATAGCCCTACTGGAAAAAAAAATCTTCAGACACAGAAGGGGTCCTTGAAATCCTTAGGAAGAAGTAGAAGATGAGAGAGGTGTGGAGATCGAAACGCAGACTGTACTGGCCTGCTGTGTTCATCATCGTCATCATGCTCCGCCTTGTTCTTGTAGCTCAGGCCCAGGTTCAGACTCAACCCATCACAGATCCTGCTGAAGGTACATTCTGTATAAACTAAACTCTGGACTTTGGCTTGGAGCTGGTAAAAAAACAATATAAGCTCATGTAAAATACAGATCTTCGCGCTTGGATCAATGCATGCCATCCTCTCATGATGGTGTAGTCCTCATTTTTTGTCGTACTTACTATGAATATCTTATCATTATCTCTTTTGACAGAGATTTACATAAACAGAATTAATTGAATGGATTATTTTCCTCTTGATTTTATTCCTGGAGTGAGGAATGCTGAGATCTTACTCACTACTTTTTTTTTTGCACATAGACTCACTACTTAAAAGATGAAAACATCAAATTTCATTTAATTAACAAGTTGAGTAAATTTATGTTTAAAGCCTGGGACAATTGTATCTAAATAAGAAGCTGCAAGTTATTCAACTGAACTAGTTTGGATGATTTTGTACCAATTTTCCTTACTTCATATGAAATAAGAAAACTCACATTTGAAAATTTTTACACCCTCAGTGGATCTGTACTCATACGGTTTAATTATAATCTAATATATGTTTTGAATATTTGTAATCAAATAAAAAAAATATGTATGTTGTAAGGTTGTTTTATATCGTAAATTTTCTTATAACTCTTAATCTCATTCAGCATATTTCCCATCTAATCTAAACTTATGATCATCTTATTTTAATCAATAAAATAATATGTTGGAGTGCACGAACATTTACCAAAGACTTGACTTTTTTAATTTCCGAGATAAATTAGTTTTTGTGGGGAGATGATGAGACAATTATTAGCATATCTAGTCGGTACAGTTTTACCAATTAAGGTTTTAACTGAAAACAAATTTGATAATTTATCCACATGCGATCTTCTATAATATCAAAAATCATGAATCTATAATGGGCAGAGGGCGGAGACTCTACAGAAACATGGAGAGTGAGAAAAAATTCTGACCATAGGGAGCCAAAAATTATCAAATTCATCCGATCACAAAAAATAAACTATTTTTTAATTTTTTATTTATTTATACACTTGGTACTAAAATTAAAATATATCTATTTAAATATATTTTTTTCGTGTAAGTCCTTTTCTTTTTTGCTTAATCTACAAAGGGGATTTACGCATCACAAGATGAATGGGTTACGGCGGACCGGATGGGGGTAAACTATTTTGACACCCTAAAATTAGCGTGAACATATTTTATGTACAATTTTTTTAGTACCTAATTAATGTACAATGACTCACCAAGATAAATCCATATATACTTATATTATGAATGATGTGGAATCGTATATCTTTACCCTACTCTTACATAAACCTTGATCCACTTTGTTGTGTACTATAAAATTAGCATTAAATAACTATTTACAAGATATGTATCTTTTTCTTAACCCACAAAGTATGTGTTAGTATAATTTGGTTTGAGTACACTTCAAACTCTAAATTGATGGATGATATCTCATATATATATATATATATATATATATTCACAAACATTTTAATTTTTAAATTAATATGGAATGCATATCTTAAAACAATGATCCAAACGTCCCAATTAATATGGGAATTTATTGTGTAATTGCCCCTTTCTTTTTGAACTAACAACTAATTTTCAAACAAATATTTATTTCTAATAATTATTATTCGTCATCATTGAATGAATTTAATTTTGCAGTCGATTAAATTTTTAACTTACAAATAAAAAGCTGGAAAAATAAATTTAATATGGAAAAGCCTTTCTCATGACAAATAACCATGATAATTTACTATATTTATCAAATAAATAAGCATATTAAAGATTACTTGTATATGATGTAACATGAGTGGCCCTAATTAGAACGAGTGATGAGATGGTAAGTTAAAGGTAAATAATATTTAGAGATGTTGCTACAATAACATGAATCACATAATAATAAAAATGAGATATTTTTCATTAATAAATGTTAAGAAATCATACGACTAATAATAGGAAAAATGGGATATTATTAATATTAATGGCATAATGAAGTAAGTATAGTACCAGTTACACAAGTAATTATAGATAACATAGAAAGATTAGGACAATACAATCCTATATTGAGAGTTTCGTGGAACTGCTATTGTTGAAAAATAACATATTTGATAAAAAAAAAAGAGTGGTGCAAAATTTAAAATAGCAAATATTATTTTTATTAAATTGGGAGAAATAGAGTAAATTAATAAAAATTTTAGAAATATAGTAAATATGGTTGGATGAAAACAACAATTAGAAGATATAAAAAAAAGTATAAAATGGATAAAATTATTCTGTATAATTAAAATATTTTTCTTTTTCTAAATAAATATTTAAGATAAATTATTAGTGATATGGGTGATAGTAGATGAATTAACATACTAGGAAAAATGATCTGAACTATATTAATTACTATAAGTGGAGACAACTTGATAAGTTTGAGAGAGAGTTTTCAATTTATAGTAAGTATAATAATGAGTTAAATGTTAATTTTTACCACAAAATTAATAAATTGACTTCAAAGGCATATAAGTGGGTCAATTAGTGTGTTGTCCTGCCATGTCAAAGAAATTGGGTAGATTAAAACAATTAAAGTATTGGAAGTATATCTACACTGATAATGAGAGTCGGACACAAGTTTATTTGAAATTGCTCGCTCCCACTCATACTAGTTGTTATTTATGCTAATTTTTCGATTAGTGTTGAGAGAACCTCCGTGACAAAATAAATAATAGCGATTAAAGTGTCTAGTGCCCACAGTGACAGTAGTGAGAAGAAGGATAATTAGAGACATTAGTGTTGTAACCATATTTTTTAACACAATAATTAATATTAACTTTAATTTGTAGTATGGAGCCAACCGTATTCAATAAATAATTAAAAGAATAGAGATTAGGAGTAATAAGTTATAAATTTGGTTCCGTAATAATAAATATAGTAGATTTGATATAATAGCACTAAGATAAAATTATATTATATATATTATAATTATTTAAAATAATATAATAATATAATATTTTAATATTAATATAAATATTAAATAATAATAATATGTTATAATTATTTATTAAATATTATTGAAAGACATACTAGATATTTTAGTCCCGTTACTTGCGAAGGCCAATCTACTACAACGTGAGATGATCTCTCTACATTAACTTCAATGTCACATTTTCCCCTTTTATTTTATTCCCATGGTATGGTGTGAAGGGGGAAGAGTTGCTTAATATTTTACAATGCTCTATGACGTTTGCCCAAGACTTTTGAATCGGTTTATATTATTCAATTATTATTATTATTATTTTAAAATTCCATCATCTTGTCAGCGCGCGCCTTGGAAACAATATTCCAAAAATGGGGTCTGCCTTCCCTAACTGGTCCATCCAACAACACAAGCGGTGATGTATGTGCCGGGCGCAGTAGCACCGACGTCACTTCTTCCGACGACTCCGGACTTCTGGTCACGTGCGACTGCTCCTCTAACAAGGGACTCACCTGTCATATAATTCAGCTGTACTGCTCATTCACTCTCCATAGTCTCTTATTTCCATCCAATTTTAACGAGATACGCAGGCAGGCAGGCAGGCTAATATTACGGTGCAAAAATGTTATGATCAAAACTTCTTACTCAAGCTTGATCGCTGTCATCCAATGCAGGAATGTTTATCAAATGAACGTTGTGGGTTCAATTCCTGATGAGCTATGGAGTCTGACTTACCTGACCAATCTGTATTGTTTCATTCCCCGTTCATGTTCCTGTTCCTCCTACTTTAAATAATTTTCTCTCGCCCGTCTTTTGATATTTGCCAACCTCAAATGCATGCAGGGATTTGTCCTACAATGTTTTGACAGGTCCCCTTTCCCCATCCATCCGAAATCTAACGCAGTTGAATGACCTGTGAGCGAGGACCCTTAATTCCAACAAAATTAGAATTCGTTTAATAATACTTATATTGTTAAGTTTACTTTTATCTTTCCTTGCCATGTTCAATTTATCTCTTACAGCAATCTCCACTCCAATGCATTAGCCGGGGAGCTTCCCAAGGAACTTGGAATGCTTTCAAATTTGGAAGCACTGTAAATTTTCTGATGCTTCATGTTTTTTTCCTTCCTCCAGATAGATTTCAAACATTTGAGTGGACTAACTGTAAATTTGATCGTCCAAACTATTAGTCTACACTTTAAAATTGTTACTCTAGATTAATAGGATTTGCTTCCCATTCATGAAAGGTTTCCATTTATTCTGAATAGAAAGCATCCATCTCCTTAATTACCAAAAATAATAGTCCTATCATCTACAGGTCCTTAGGAGAGAACAATTTCTCTGGTCCTCTACCTTTGGAGCTGGGGAATTTGACAAACTTGTGGAAACTGTATGTCCTATATTACAACTTTCTATATGGCTTTTATCTTAAGCTAAATTACACTTGTGAAGTCAAATTCAAATTGTTGTTCTGAATATAAACCTTTTAAAAAATGGACTCAAATTATCTTTTATTAAGTTTTTACTGAGACCTAACGATACACCATAGATATTTTTTCTTTTGCACATAACAAGATAGATGTGACATTAGCTTTTTTATGCAGCTCTATTGAAAGTGGTGGTTTTAGTGGTCAGCTTCCTTCCACACTTGCTAACCTTCAAAACCTGTGGATACTGTAAGACATTCATTTACCTCTGAACTTTTGTAAATGGGCAAGAATATTTATTTTGTCTTTTTCTTGAAAATTAAAAAAGCACAATACTTAGTTCTTGATGGAATGTTTACTCCTTACAGGTGGGCATCAAACAATCGATTCACTGGCCTAATACCGGACTTCATTGGCAATTTGTCACAACTTACACAATTGTAAGAGAAACCTTCAATTTTTTTTTGTGAATCTCTTACCTTTGACGTTTTATTTAAAAATAATAATAATAGTATTCACCCTTTACTCATATCATATCGTATTATTTTCTAATCTTGATCGGCCAACCCTTGTTTCAGAGATCTTCCTGGAAATTCATTTGATGGTCCCATCCCCTCATCACTTTCAAAGTTGATATATATGACCGATTTGTGAGTATCATAACAACATGCATGGAAGAAACATTATGTGATTCATAATGAAAGGCTCAATCATACATTTTGACCATGATGTAGGAGGATTAGTGGAGTGTTAAGCGGGAGCTCGTCACTTACATTTATCAAGGATATGAAGAGCCTTAGGATTCTGTATGATAAGGGATTTTATTTAGATTTTTCTTTCCCAAATTTTTGCTAGTTTGAAATTGCAACCTAATATATCTTTGCCTTTGTTCTTGGTCCAGGATACTGAGGAATAACAACATTTCAGATTTTATTCCATCCTCAATTGGAGAATATTCAAATTTAACTCAGCTGTTGGTGGTTTCATTTATTGTCTCTGTTAATTTGATTTTCTATTGTTTTAGATTTTGATTTCAGCTTGCATGTAAACTCACTTAAGCTTGAAAATAATCATGATAAAAAATGATCATCAATTGGGTTTACATGCAAGCTGGAAATAATCATCAATTGTTAATATGGTTTCTACTTGTAAAATTACATCTTACTGCCCTTATTCCTTAGTTTCTTTATTATTATTATTAATCAGGGATTTGAGTTTCAACAACTTACACGGACAGATTCCAGACTCTCTCTTTCAACTCAGTTCACTCACTTACTTGTAATATCTTTTCCCCTTTCTAATTAATACACACATGCCTCCCTCCCTTCCAGAAAGATTACTTCACTAAAATTTGAACTTTTGTTTGGATCATATAAACTTTCTCAGGTCTCTAGGTAATAACAGTCTGAGCGGTACTCTTCCTGACAATAAAACCTCCGCTCTTGTTAACATGTAAGTAACATGACTTAAACATCCTTTTTACCCCTCCTATAATCAACTAATTTCTATTATTCTTCTATGTTTGCAGAGACGTGTCATACAACTTTCTAAATGGGAGCTTTCCTTCCTGGGTCGACAATGAAAGTGGCTTAAATGTGTATGTCCCAGGAATGCTTCATAAATCAACTTGCATACTGTTTTAAGCTTCTTTTCATGAAACTAAAACAACAAAGTTCACTCTGCCGTGCAGGAATCTTGTTGGCAACAACTTCACAGTAATAAACAATAACAGTAGGTAATTCTTTCACAAATCCTACCTATGCTGTTAATACTAGCAAGCTTACATGACGTAGAGGTTAGATGTTGGGTCCTTTTAGACGATGTCCCAGGTCTGGCTACCACTGAGACTCCTCTTTGTACGATGTCCCTTGGTTTTCTATTGCAGGCACCATTTTCCCCTTTAAAATATGTTTTTTTAATTACCATAGGAGGCATGTAGGTTGTGAAGCAAAATGAGAGTATTATGTAGGTTCTTACAATATAAATAGAACATGTAGCTTCTTAGATATTAATGGAGTATTATGTCACAATAGTAAGCATCATTTACAATGAAGTTAAACTTTTAATATTTGCATGGTCCATGATATGGTCTTAAGGCATATCTTTTTATTCTAAGATCGAAATCATGTGAGATGAGATCATGGCACAATCCTTTTTTTACTGATAAAGTTTCTATTTTCATGAAGTCTTCTTTCTTTGGGATTACATTGTCTCCAGCGGAATTTTCCTTGCAATCGGGGTGCTCCAATTCGTAAGTATTATATGATTTATTTATTATTCCAACAATTGCGTGGTAGACAAATTGTAGCTACCAAGTCCTCAAATCGAACGGGCTTTATGGAAATGGGAAATGTATACAACACAATCTTGCAAATGAACTGCCTTGAGTAGCTGTTTGAAACATTTTACCAACAAATGCACATTCAGTAGTAACATTTAATGCCTAAATAGCTAACTATGTTTTTCATGTTCATTTGGCAGATTCTAGCTTTGCAATTAATTGTGGTGGTCCAAAGCTCATATCTTCTGAAAATGTCCTGTATGAGAGAGATGATAACAGTCTTGGTCCGGCTACATATTATATTTCTGATACACAAAAATGGGCTGTGAGCAATGTTGGACGTTTCATTGATATATCCAAATCCATATACGTACATACTTCGGCGTCTTTGTTTACAAACACAACAGACGTGGGACTGTATCAGACTGCGCGAATCTCTCCTTCATCATTGCGGTATTATGGCTTGGGGCTTGAGAATGGGAACTACAATGTGCGCTTGTTCTTCGCAGAATCAGTGATTGGGAATACCAAGTGGCAAAGCCTTGGGAGGCGCATCTTTGATATCTATATACAGGGTCGTATTGTAGCCAAGGATTTTGAAATAAAAAAAGAGGCAGGAGGGTTGTCATTTGCAGCAGTTGAAAAGAAATTTAATGCTTTGGTTGTAGAAAACTATCTTGAAATTCATCTCTTGTGGACCGGTAAAGGGACTTGGAGTATCCCTTCTGTAAGTACTTACGGGCCTATGATTTCTGCCATCAGTGCTACTCGAAATGTCACTAGCAGGAAAAAAGTCTGATAGAATTGATGGCCAGTGTTACTCTTGTTGTCGCTGTTTTAAGCTTTGTAGTAGTTTTCATGGTACTATGTCTTGTTGGAAGAAAGAAAGTGAAACGTGCACAAGAAGAACAAGAACTATTATGTATAGATGCTAGACCTAACACGTTTTGCTACACCGAACTCAAGACTGCTACCAATGGCTTTAATCTCATCAACAAGCTTGGTGAGGGAGGATTTGGATCGGTTTTCAAGGTAATTATATGGCTCTTGACTATTTTCTTGCGACTATCTATATATAGAATTCAACATTTCATTAATATTCTCGTGTTCGTGTTGATAAAGACACGGTGTAAGTTGTTTGTACATGCCATGGTTGAAAAATCTAAGGAATGATAATGTTATATTTGTCAAGCAGGGAGTACTGCAAAATGGGAGAATAATTGCTGTGAAGTTACTATCAGTGACTTCAAAGCATGGAAGGAGCCAATTTATAACGGAGATTGCTACTATATCTGCTGTGCGACATCGTAATCTCGTTAAGCTCCATGGATGTTGCATCGATGGAGACAAACGGCTTCTTGTGTACGAGTATCTTGAAAACAATAGCCTCGACCAAGCACTTTTTGGTAGATCAATTCAAGGCCACATACTTTTTTGTTTTTTTGGGGAAAGAACCATACTCAACATCAACCGTAAAACATGAAGGAAAAACCATATAATACTTACGAATCGGCTTTCCTCGATTGCAGGGAAAGTTCCTCTGGAGACATTGTAATCCCAATGAAAGGCGACTTCATGAAAATAATATTTTTTTATTAGTTGGACAAAAAAACGTTGAAGACATAGCCTTTAATTAAATCTCATTCTACTGCAGGCATTAGCAGTAAAGGGATGGATTGGAAATTACCTACTGCTACTGCTACTGGTTTCTAATGTGAAGTTGTTGCCCACAAGATTCCTGCAGATTAGTTTAGACACAGCCTGTCTCAGCATGTGAGACGCCAAGAGGCTGTAATAATCATGCTAAAATAGTTTACAAGTCAAATTATGAAGCACCGCTGTAACATACACATTTAAGTCAATTTCATGGTCGACCCAAGAAGGAATGCTCCCATTTAGAAAATTGTACGACACATCTCTGCAACCATAGAAGTATATGGGAAATTAATTGCTTGTTGCAGGGTGGTAAGGGAGGATGTTTACGTCCTCCACCGACTTCAACTCTGCAAGGGAAACATCTCACTTACATTTTAGTAAGAGAGGATATCTTATTGGCAGGAAGTGTACCAGTCAGACTGTTATTACCTAGAGACCTGAGAAAAGAGACCAATGAGTTCAAACTTCATTGTAGAAAGCCATATGCGTGTACTAGAAAGGGGAAAGATATTACAAGAAAATTAGTGAATCGAGTTGAAAGAGAGAGTCTGGAATCTGTCCGTGTAAGTTGTTGAAACTCAAATCCCTGACAGAAAAAAAAAGAACCATAAAAGGGACATCAAGTAAGGTATATTTTTACACGTAGAAACTATGAAGAGCAACTGAAGATGGAAAGGAGAAATATTTATCATATCCAAAGGAGATTTCATCATCAAAACAAAAGAAAACCAGCTTTAAATATTGTCACAGTCAACATCAAAGAGGATCACTAACAGCTGTTTTAGACTTGAGTAATCTCCAATTGTGGGTGGTATAAAACCTGAAATGTTGTTATTCCTCAATATCCTGAACCGTCATAGGCAAAGACAAGTTAGGCTGTAAATTTTAATTGCCAAAATACTGAAATGAGAGTATGTAGAAAAATTGAAATCCGGCATCCTACAGTTTTTCAAGATTCTTCATATCCTTTATAAATTCCAGTGAAGAGCTCCCACTTAGTACGCCACTAATCCTCCTACATACATTAGGGTAAGGTGGACACTGAGCTTTAAATATTGAATCACATCATGGCGATATATAAGGCTATCATAATACTTACAAATCAGTCAATGCTTTCAATTTTGAAAGTGATGATGGGATGGGACCATCGAATGAATTTCCCCGAAGATCTCTGAAACAATTTATTTTGAGATTTTAATTAGTACATAATCTATTCTAAATATTCAAATTAATATATTATTGTTTCTGTTTGTTACCAACCGTAGGAATTCACAGTAAAAAGGTGAACATAAAAATATACAGGGAGAATTCTAGGTTTTTTTTCCTTACAATTGAGTAAGTTGTGACAAATTGCCAATAAAATCAGGTATTGTGCCAGTGAATCCATTGTTTGATGCCCACCTATAAGATGCAAAACATTCTCCTTGAAGAACTAAGTAAATGCCCACCTCTAAGGAATTATAATGTTATATTTGTCAAGTAGGGAATACTGCAAGATGGGATAATAATTGCTGTGAAGTTACTATCAGTGACTTCAAAGCATGGAAGGAGCCAATTTATAACGGAGATTGCTACTATATCTGCTGTGCAACATCGTAATCTCGTTAAGCTCCATGGATGTTGCATCGATGGAGACAAACGGCTTCTTGTGTACGATTATCTTGAAAACAATAGCCTCGACCAAGCACTTTTTGGTAGATATATATTTTTTAATTTACTCGCATTGTTTATCCTAAGCGGAAACAGAGAATATTAGTATGTTCTCTGCCTTGCAGGAGAAAGAAGACTGAACCTAAATTGGTCCACTCGTTATGAGATTTGTCTTGGGGTGGCAAGGGGACTAGCTTACCTTCATGAAGAGTCAAGGCCGAGAATCATTCATAGAGACGTGAAGGCTAGTAATATTCTGCTAGACTCAAATCTTTTCCCAAAAATTTCTGATTTTGGGTTGGCCAAACTCTATGATGATGAAAAAACCCACATAAGCACCCGGGTTGCTGGCACAATGTAAGTGAGGAGGAAGGACCGATAATTTAGACCAATAATGCCATATCATTTTCACATAACTTCATTGTAGAGATTAATTGAGCTCTTTTTTTGTATCTGTGGGCGCAGAGGATACCTTGCTCCAGAGTACGCGATGAGAGGACTTCTTACAGAAAAGACTGATGTATTTGCTTTTGGTATAGTGACCTTGGAATTGGTAAGTGGAAGACGCAACTTCGACCAAAACGCGGATGATGAGAAGGCTTATCTTCTTGACTGGGTATGTGATGGCGTAACTCATCTATGATTCAAAGAACTTATTTATTAATTTAAATTATCCTCATTTGAACACGTTTCTTTTATAAGGCTTGGAAACTACATGAATTTGAACAAGAAATCCACCTGGTTGACCCCCGACTAATGGAGTATGATAAAATTGAGGTGAAACGGGCCGTCATGGTGAGCCTGCTCTGCACACAAATATCTCCAGTCCTTAGGCCAACAATCACCCGTGTGGTCACCATGCTCTTGGGAGACGTTGAAGTGACTCCTGTCGCCTCCAAGCCAGGATACATGCATAGTAAGAGGTTTAATGATAACGAAGAGGATGGAGTCCTCTAACTTTGGAAGTTCTTCCAATGTAGACACATCATATTCATTTGTTAGTTTGTTTGGTACAACGTGGAACAGATTTCTCTCCATATATATATATATATATATATACACGGAGACCGTTTGCTTCAGCAGGACGATTTCCATTATAATTTGTGTGCATAACTTGAGGCAGAGCTCCCTATGAAGTTCTGGCTAGGTGACTGCAGTGTTGATTTATGGAATTGTAACATCTTCTAGGTAACAGCTACTCTATGCATGACTAGTAGAACTAGAAATGCTTGATGTCTGCTATATGTATGAAACTTAGGTTCTTTTAATTTGGAATGCTTTATTCAAGCAACACTATTTTACATCAAATTCATGGTAGAATTACAACATATATGATGCTCAACAGCATAACCTCATTAAACTCTATAAACGTGATTCCAAAACAAGAGTGTTCAACTCTTTGAGCCATACAACCTCCCTCCCATGTTGTATCAACATATGTGATGCTGATGACAATTGCATTATCTTATGTTGTCCTGATAAGTACAGTTCCTAAGAACCATACTGATTTAGTGCAAGCATAATCAAATAACATCAACTGATTTCGTTTTTCCGCAAATATGAAATAGATTCAATTCAGTCAAGCTAAGCTGACCATTTTATCTATTCATCACGACCACATAAGTGTTGACCCTCAATGTCTCTTTTTACTTCTATCTCTAGCATTTGATTCAATGTCTTTTCATCCTTGAGCGCGCAAAAATTTGGAGGTCTTAATTTTGCAAATAAGGGCGTCGAGTCTTCTGTGTGACTCTACTATACTGCTTCATCACCTTGTGCTTTCGATCGAGCTACCAATCAATCTTGTTTTGATTGGCCTTCTTTTGGAACAACCGTTAAGGCACTGAGTCATTTGTCTTGTTTGACAAGTGAATTCGAACCTATCCTTTGTTTTGTCGCCCTTCAATTTGCCTACAGGTGCAACGCATTCTTCAATGCTTTTCTTCGGTGCTTGCCATACATTCGACAACTATTTAAGGCCAGTCATTTATCTAGCTGGCCTTTGGTCGGCTTGAATTGTGAGAGTTTTCCTACCAATCAAATACGGAAGGTCTACTTGTTCCACGTATATAACTGATTGATGTTTTTTTGAGCAAAATATTACTTGTTCAATATTTTAATAAGCTATGGGAGCTTAATACAGAAAGGAGTAAGGAGCATAGGTCTCATTCCATAATAGCGTACAAAAAGTATCGAGATAGTTTGGGATTGAGCAATGGTTATATGAGAGTTTATAGACTCTCAGCAATGTGTACAGTAAAATCGCTAACAAGTAAAACAGTTAAATATTTCCTTTAATGAAAACGATGTGTGATTATTAGATTAAAACAAATCAGATGAAAGAAAATGACAAAATCTATAAATGAGTAAAGTGGAACAATAGAATACTGTGTTTACAAGAAAATGATCCATATTTATGAAAAATGCATATTATTGTTATTTAAACTATATCTTATGAATGAGATTGATAAAACCTTTTTATGAGCGAAAATCATTTGAAATCCTTGATTTGATAGATTTCTAATTACCCACTGAGTTAGTAAATCCTACAATCAAGGTACAAGGTATAATTTAAGTTAAGTTAGTTTTGATAATTTTATCTTGGGAAATACTTGGATGTTTAGCCTTTATCCTCTTTTAACTATGATATTAGGTGATACTATCATAGTACGAAGAGTTGTGGCAAGTTGTACACTGGTTCGACTATCCAAGTCGGGTCGAGGGTGTGACATAATAAGGGGAGATGATTTTTGTAGTATCTAAGATGGAGAGTAGTTATAAGAGACAGTGTCCACATATTGACCGAGCAATGGAAGCAGATGGTCACTTTCTTGAAGAACTGGGTGCATCCAACCTTTATTGGTTATATTCAAACACTCTCCTTGAAGATTTAGAGTAAGTCAGGTGTACTCAAATCTAGGCACTGGTAGTAGGAGACATGTCCTCGTTGTGACCCTAGGTGCATGTGATAAACAATTCTTGAGTTTACTGTAGTTGTGTGATATATGTTTGATGGGACTTCATTCTCTTGATAAGATTGTCTAATAATAATATGTTTTAAAAGTAAAAATAATTGAAAAAACTCTATGCTAATATTTTTGTAGGTGTTATGATTGTAGACATAAGGTAGGATGAAATTATCCCATTTACTGAACTTTACAAGTCACCACTCTCCCTAACCCCTTTCAATTAATTATTGTGATAAATCTAGTAGTAGGAAGATTTTTTGAGTTAAACTATCTCAATGGTAACTTTAGGAGTTTTACAAGCAAAATTTTTTTTGTGATTCTAGATTTTGTAAAATAACTTTTAGTAATTTGTAATATTTATTGGGTATATTTATAAAGTAGAATACAATAAACTTGTTTTTGATGGTTGTGAGTTTGGAAAACACACAAAAACAAGTTATAATTCTATTGGATTAAGAAGTATAGAGCCATTTTCATTGATTCACTCAGACGTTTTGCGGCCATGTCCGATACTTTCGGATGACATTTATTGATTGCCAAAGTTTGTACTCTTAGAACAATGGCTTGTAAGTATGTGAATCAAGAATTCTTGTCTTATCTATCTAGTAAGGGAATTATTCATCAGAATACATGTTCAGATACCCCCAACAAAATGGTGTTGTAGAGAGGAAAAATCATCATTTGTTGGAAGTTGCTCGTTCTCTTCTCTTCAAGATAAATGTACCAAAGTATTTATGGAGTGAAGGTATACTGACGACAACTTATTTGATTAATCAGATACCCTCGCAAGTGTTGAACTTTAGATCACCTTGTGAAGTATTGATGGGAAAAAACACATACATAGTCCCTCCTCGTGTGTTTGGATGTATATGTTTTGTAAGAGATTATCGTCCTTTGGTAAGTAAGCTTGATCCTCATGCATTGAAATGTATTTATGTGAGTTATTCCAGTACTCAAAAGGGATACAAGTGTTAGAGTCCAAGTGAGAAAAGACTATTTGTGAGTATGGATGTGACTTTTCGTGAGAATGAAACATTTTATAAGGAATCAACAAAATTTGCAACCGTATTACAAGACTTGTCAATTTCTAATATATGGAAAACAAATGAAAAAATTATCAATAATCAAAGTGCTGAAAATATTATTGTAGAAGTGAATCCCTATCCTATAATTTGGAGTAAAAATGATGGAAAAAAGGATGAGCCTCAATTGAAGGTATATAGCAGGAGAAATAATGACGGTGCTAAGGGGAAGAAAGATGAGTCAGGTGATGGTGAGCCAATCCCAAGTATTAATCAACCCTCTAACGGTTCATCAACGTCACCAGAAGGTAATGACTCTATACAACCTTCATCAATGTCACCAGAAGGTAATGACTCTATACAACCTTCTAATGGTTCATCCATGTCATCGAATGATATTGATTCCTTACCTATTGCCATCAGTAGAGAACATAGAGTTAATGCAGGGAAACCTCCAATTAGATATGGTTTTGAGAATGATATATCTAATTATGTTTCATATGCATCTGTTTCACCTACATACAAGTCGTTTATTGCATCACTACAGTCAGTATAGATACCAAATAATTGGTAAGAAGCTAAACGGGATCCGGAGTGGCTTGGAGCAATGCATGAGAAGATGAAAGCACTAGAGAAGAATAAAACGTGAGAACTTGCTCAACTTTCAAATGGAAAAAAGGCTGTAAGATATAAGTGGGTATTCAATATGAAATAGAATGTCGAAGGAGAAGTTGTGAGATACAAAGCAAGATTGGTGAAAAAAGGTTATAATCAAACATATGGAATAGACTATGATGAGACTTTGCACCAGTAGCTAAGATGAACACTGTTAGAATGCTTATCTCATGTGCTGCTAATTTTGAGTGGACATTAAATCAAATGGATGGAAAAAATGCATTTTTTGCATGGAGACCTACAAGAGAAAGTATATATGGAGATTCCACCTAGATTTGGTATGACGAAGACTATGGGGAAGGTTTGTAGATTGAAGAAATCTTTGTATGGACTCAAACAGTCACCAAGAGCATGGTTTGATTGATTTCGACTTGCAGTGATCAAAATGGGTTACCGGCATTGTAACGGAGACCATACGATTTTCTATCGACACTCTAATGGTCGAGTTGCTATTATCGCAGTATATGTGGATGATATCATGTTGAAATATATAAGATATTTAAGGTAATTACGATATAATCTTGGTAATTAAGATTATATCATATATTCTATTTAAGATAGTTAATAAATAGACATGTATATAATTGAGTTAGGGTTTGGAGAAAATAAGGAGGTTTCAATTTCTCATCCCCAATGCCTCTCTATCAATATATTCGTTTTTTCTTTCCCTAATCCAGTTTTCTAACATGGTATCAGAGCTAAGGTTTTCTACTATTTTCAAGGTTTTTTGATCTGAAGGCTCAAGACACATCATAACTGAATTGTCGTAGAAGATGGAGAAAACGGATGTAGTATTAACAGGAAGGGAGTTTAAGGAAATTTTAGAAGGTATGGCCAAATTGCTTGTAGGAAGAGACGATGTATCACCTCAACATAATAATACTCTCAATCGAGATTTGAAGTTGGAATTACTCCCGATAGAGCAGAGACTTGAAGGAACGAAAAACTATTTGAGTTGGTCGAGAAAGATAAGACTCATACTAGAGTCAAAATATTTGGAAGACTACATTGACGACTCGTATGAAGAACCCATTGATACTACCAACACATCATGGAAGGTGTGGAGGGCGACTAATTCTCTAGTGGTTGCATGGATAATAGGATCACTTTCTCCTTCTATCGCGGGGTTGGTAGAAGGTATTAGTAAAGCATCTGATATATGGAAGATTTTGGCTACTCAATTCTCTGGTATTGGGAATATGATGACTGTGATTGAGATTAAAGATAAGTTGGACGCACTAAAGCAGGGTGAGCGAAGTATAATAGAATACAGTACTGAGCTGAAAAGGTTATGGTCCGAACTTGATTATTATGATCCATTAATTACATCTGATCCTTTAGATACAGCTTCTATTAGAGCATGGATGGAGCGACGACATGTGATTCGCCTCCTGAGGGGACTAAATCTAGAATATGAATACAAGAGAGCAATGATATGTCATCAGTCTCCAATTCCTCCGATGGAAGATGTTATTGCTGCACTAATTCATGAGGAGTCAAGACAAAAGGTTATGAACACTTCTAAGATATCAGCAATACCATTTCGCTCTACTCTAGCAAAACCGATTATTGACAATCAACAATGCTATAATTGTGGGAATAATGGACATATTAGCTGGAATTGTTCCTCGACACGTATTCCTACATGGGGTGGAACAAGTCATAGCATCAGAGGACGTGGAGCCCGAGGCCAAGGTCGAGGTTGTGGACGATTTGGGGGACAAACCAAATGGATTATTGATATTTTAAACGACGTTTAAAGGTATTAACATTTTAAACGACGACACGTGTTATGCTAATGCTGACTCAGGTACTATTGCACATACATTTTCTTCTAAACCATCTTTCACAGAATGGATTATTGATTCAGACGCATCTAGACACGTGACAGGAACATCAGTAGAGTTTACTACATATACTGGTTCTTCACCTTGTTCCCATAATAGAGTTCAAACTGGTGATGGCACATTTCAACCGGTTATGGGATTTGGCTCGATTAAATGCACTTCATCAATTACATTATCATCAGTTCTACATGTCCCATCATTTCCGGTTAATCTATTATCAGTTAGTGCAATTAGTGATCAATTGAACTGTCAAGTAATCTTTGATCGAGATTCATGTGTCATTCAGGAAAGGAATACCAAGAGAATAATTGGGACTGGACGGAGGCTTGATGGATTGTGGTATCTTATGAGAGATGATTCTAGCCCAGCTTTAACCACTACTTTGTCTGAACGAGTAATGAATGAAGTCATATTGGAGCATCATCGTCTTGGTCATCTATCGTTTGAGAAGCTTAAGAGGGTAAGGCCTGACTTGATGAATAATGTAGAACGTAGCAAGCTTGTATGTGATGCTTGTGAGTTTGGAAAACATACAAGAACACGTTATTCTTCTACTGGTTTAAGAAGTATTTCACCATTTTCATTGATACATTTTGATGTTTGGGGACCATGTCCAGTTACTTTGATTGGCGGATTCAGATGGTTTATTATATTTATTGATTGTTACTCAAAGATGACATTGAGATATTTGATGAAAAATAAATCTGAGACATTGGTTTGCTTTAAAAATTTTTTAGTTTTGGTGCAAACACAATATAATACCAAAGTGAGTACACTTTGTACAGATAATGCTACTGAATATGTTAATAGAGAATTTTCATCGTATTTATCTACAAAGGGGATTCTGCATTAGACCACATGTCCAGATACACCAGAATAGAATGGAGTGGCAGAATGGAAGAATCGACACTTGTTAGAGGTAGCTCGCACTCTTCTATTTACAATGAATGTTCCGAAATATCTATGAAGTGAAGCAGTATTGACGGCAACATATTTAATTAACCGGATGCCTTCTCAGATATTAAACTTTCAATCTCCTTGTGAATTTTTGATGGGACGCAACATACATGCAGTCCGTCCTCGTGTATTTGGTTGCGTATGTTTTGTGAGAGATCATCGTCCCACCGTAACTAAACTTGATCCACGTGCATTGAAGTGTATTTATGTGGGCTATTTTAGCACTTAGAAAGGTTACAAGTGTTGGTGTCTAAGTGAGAAAAGACTTTTTGTGAATATGGATGTAACATTTCGTGAGAATGAATCCTTTTATGGTGAATCAACAACGTCATCCACAGTGCTAGATGATTTGACTGAAGCACAACATGAAAATAAAGAGAGAATTAGTGATAATAAAGAAGATGATGTCATTGTAGGTATAATCCCATGTCCTAAGAGATCAAGTAGCAATAAAGGAGGGACCAATAAACCAGAATTGAAGGTTTATAGTAGAAGGAACAAGAGTTGTACTTAGGGGGAGGAAGATAAAGAAGATGATGGAGAGTGATAAGAACAGATACTTATACCACACTCATTGCCCCCATATGTCCCAGATACCCATCAATCTTCTAATGATTCCTCATCATCACCGGATGTCCCAAATACCCATCAATCTTCTGACGATTCCTCATCATCACTGGATGTCCCAGATACCCATCAATCTCCTAACAATTCCTCGTCATCACCAGATGGTAATGAATCTTTGCCCATTGCTATTCGTAAAGAACCTAGAGCTAATGCAGGAAAACCTCCAATTAGATATGGTTATGAACATGATATATCTAATTATGTCTCATATGAATTTGTCCCATCTACATACAAGACCTTTATTGTATCATTACAATTAGTGCACATACCAAGAAATTGGCAAGAGGCCAAAAATGATTCAAAGTGGCTTGCAGCAATGCATGAGGAGATGCATGCATTAGAGAAAAATAAGACTTGGGAACTGACATTACTTACAAGCGGAAAAAAGGTTGTTGGATGCAAATGGGTATTCACTTTTAAGCAAAATGCTAAAGGAAAGGTTGAAAGGTATAAAGCAAGATTGGTAGCAAAAGGCTACAATCAGACGTATGGAATAGATTATGATGAGACATTTGCACCAGTTGCTAAAATGAGTACTGTCAGAATACTTATATCATGTGCTGCCAACTTTGGATGGAAATTACATCAATTAGATGTAAAGAATGCATTTTTGCATGGAGACTTACAAGAAGAGGTATATATGGAGATTCCACCTGAATTTGATACAATGAAGACCACTGGGAGGGTATGTAAACTTAAGAAGTCTTTGTATGGACTCAAGCAATCACCAAGAGCTTAGTTTGACCGATTCCGACATGCAATAGTTAGAATGGGGTATCAACAATGCAATGGAGATCACACAGTTTTCTATCGACACTCAAATAGTCAAGTTGCTATCCTTGCAGTATATGTAGATGATATTATTATAACTGGAGATGATAGCGATGAAATATTGCGACTAAAGAAAAGATTGAGCAAAGAATTTGAAGTGAAAGATTTGGGTGCACTTAAGTATTTTCTCGGTATTGAGATAGTTAGGTCTAGGACAGGCATAGTGCTTTCTCAGAGAAAATATCTATTGGATCTACTTATTGAAACAAGGATGTTGGGTTGTCGAACTGCTACCACGCCAATTGAACCAAATCATAAGATATGTGCTCAGTCAGGGGACCTAGTGGATAAAGAACAATACCAAAGAATTGTGGGACGACTTATCTACTTGTATCACACATGATCGGACATCACATATGCGGTTAGTATTGTAAGTAGATATATGCATGATCCTAGGACAGAACATTGGGAGGCAGTTATGCGAATATTGAGATATCTAAAGAGTAGCCCGGGAAAAGGCCTTTGGTTCAAGTCTCGAGGTCATACTAAAGTTGAAGGATTTTGTGACTCTAATTAGGCTAGTTGTGTAGATGATAGAAGATCGACATCAGGTTATTGCGTATTTGTTGGAGGTAATCTTGTATCTTGGAGAAGTAAGAAACAGGAGGTGGTCGCAAGATCAACGGCAGAGGCAGAATACAGAGCTATGACTAAGGCATATGTGAGATAATATGGATAAAGAACTTATTGATTGAGTTATGTTTATTCAGGAAAGAACCCATTAAGTTATGGTGTGATAATAAATCAGCGATCAACATTGCTAACAATCCAGTTTAACATGATAGAACCAAACATATTGAAATTGATCGATTCTTCATCAAAGAGAAACTTGAGAGCAAGATCGTGGAGCTACACTACATGAAGACTGGCGAACAATTAGCAGATTATTTAACTAAAGGATTAAGACCTAAAGAGTGGATTAATATTTGTGACAAGATGGGAATGATATATATTTATCGCCCATCTTGAGGGGGAGTGTTGAAATAGTATAAGATATTTAAGGTAATTACGATATAATCTTAGTAATTAAGATTATATCATATATTCTATTTAAGGTAGTTAATAAATAGACATGTATATAATTGAGTTATGGTTTGGAGAAAATAAGGAGGTTTCAATTTCTCATCCCCTATCTTCTCTATCAATATATTCGTTTTCTCTTTCCCTAATCCAGTTTTCTAACATATCATCATCACTGGGATGATGATTTTGAGATATTGCAGTTGAAAAAATAACTAAATAAAGAATTTGAGGTAAAAGACTTGGGTCCGCTAAATTATTTACTCGGTATTGAGATTGCAAGATTTAGGAAAGTCATAGTACTTTCTTAGAGAAAGTATACATTAGATTTACTCACTAAGATAGGGATGTTAAGCTGTCGACCTGCTTCGACACCGATAGAACCGAATCATAAGTTATGTGCTCAGTCAGGTGACCCAGTGGATAAAGAACAATATCAGAGAATTGTGGGACGATTGATTTATCTATATCATACAAGACCTAATATCACATATGCAGTTAGTATTGTGAGCAGATATATGTATGGTCCCATGACAAATCATTAGGATACTACCACGAGGATATTGAGATATTTAAAAGGGAGTCCAAGTAAAAGACTTTGGTTTAAGCCTCAGAGTCACACCATAGTAGAATGCTTTTGTGATTCAGATTGGGCAAGTTGTGTGGATGATAGGAGATCTACGTCTGGCTATTGTGTGTTTGTTGGAGGTAATCTTTTATCTTGGAGGAGTAAGAAACAAGAAGTAGTTGCCCGATCATCAGCAGAAGCAGAGTACATATCAATGACTCAAACTGTTTGTAAGATAATTTGGATAATAAGCTTACTAATGGAGCTTCACCTCTTTAGACAAGAACCGATGAACTTGTGGTGCGATAATAAGTCTGCTATAAATATTGCCAATAATTCGATTCAACATGATAGTACCAAACACGTGGAAATTGATTGATTTTTTATCAAAGAAAAAATTGATATAAAGATTGTGGAACTGCAATATATGAAGACCAGTGGACAACTAGCAGATTTTTTAACTAAAGGTTTAGGTTACAGAGAATGGGATTATATTTGTAACAAGATTGGAATGTTAGATATCTACTATCCAACTTGAGGGAGAGTGTGCAATATTAATAAGTTAGGGGTATATTTGTAAATAATGCAAATATACCCTATATATATTCTTAATGTAATTTCCTATCAATAAATTTTATTTTCCAATATTCAATAATTACAATGAGAATCATAGTGTTACATTTAATCCAAAATAGTAGGACTTAATGTCTAAATGGTTAAAATGGAGAAATTATGAATTTGGGTAATATTTATCATATTTAGATGTTAAATGACCCAATTGAGACAAATGGAAAATTTTAAATTAATATATATATATATATATATATACCAATACAACTCTCATATATATACACGAGTAACTTGTAATTGTACAAACTATTTGTTAAAAAACTGAATTAGGGAAATAGAAAACGAATATATTGATAGAGAGGCATTGGGAATGAGAAATTGAAATCTTCTTATTTTCTCCAAACCCTAACTCAATTGTATACATGTCTATTTATTAACTATCTTAAATAGAATATATGATATAATCTTAATTACCAAGATTATATCGTAATTACCTTAAATATCTTATACTATTTCAACACTCCCCCTCAAGATAGACGATAAATATCTATCATTCCCATCTTGTTACAAATATTAATCCACTATTTAGGTCCTAATCCTTTAGTTAAACAATCTGCTAATTGTTCGCCAGTCTTCATGTAGTGTAGCTCCACGATCTTTCTCTCAAGTTTCTCTTTGATGAAGAATCGATTAATTTCAATATGTTTGGTTCTATCATTTTGAACTGCATTGTTAGCAATGCTGATCGTTGATTTATTATCACACCATAACTTAATGGGTTCTTTCCTGAATAAACATAACTCAATCAATAAGTTCTTTATCCATATTATCTCACATATGCCTTAAGTCATAGCTCTATATTCTGCATCTGTCGTTGATCTTGCGACCACCTCCTGTTTCTTACTTCTCCAAGATACAAGATTACCTCTAACAAACACGCAATAACCTGATGTCGATCTTCTATCATCTACACAACTAGCCCAATTAGAGTAAAAAATCCTTTAACTTTAGTATGACCTCGAGACTTGAACCAAAGGCCTTTTCCCGGGATACTCTTTAGATATCTCAATATTCGCATAACTGCCTCCCAATGTTCTATAATAGGATCATGCATATATCTACTTACAATACTAACCGCATATGTGATGTCCGGTCGTGTGTGACACAAGTAGATAAGTCGTCCCACAATTCTTTGGTATTGTTCTTTATCTACTAGGTCCCCTAACTGAGCACATATCTTATGATTTGGTTCAATTGGCGTGGTAGCAGTTCGACAACCCAACATCCTTGTTTCAATAAGTAGATCCAATAGATATTTTCTCTGAGAAAGCACTATGCCTGTCCTAGACCTAACTATCTCAATACCGAGAAAATACTTAAGTGCACCCAAATCTTTCACTTCAAATTCTTTGCTCAATCTTTTCTTTAGTCGCAATATTTCATCGCTATCATCTCCAGTTATAATAATATCATCTACATATACTGCAAGGATAGCAACTTGACTATTTGAGTGTCGATAGAAAACTGTGTGATCTCCATTGCATTGTTGATACCCCATTCTAACTATTGCATGTTGGAATCGGTCAAACCAAGCTCTTGGTGATTGCTTGAGTCCATACAAAGACTTCTTAAGTTTAGTTACTATAGGACGATGATCTCTCACAAAACATACGCAACCAAATACACGAGGATGAACTGCATGTATGTTGCGTCCCATCAAAAGTTCACAAGGAGATTGAAAGTTTAATATCTGAGAAGGCATCTGGTTAATTAAATATGTTGTCGTCAATACTGCTTCACTCTATAGATATTTTGGAACATTCATTGTAAATAGAAGAGTGCGAGCTACCTCTAAAATGTGTCGATTCTTCCGTTCTGCCACTCCATTCTGTTTTGGTGTATTTGGAAATGTGGTCCGATGCAGAATCTCCTTTGTAGATAAATACGATTAGAATTCTCTATTAACATATTCAGTACCATTATCTGTACGAAGAGTACTCACTTTGACATTATATTGTGTTTGCACCAAAGCTAAAAAATCTTTAAAGCAAACCAATGTCTCAGATTTATTTTTCATCAAATATACCCATGTCATGTCATCCTTGAGTAACAATCAATAAATATAATAAACCATCTGAATCCGCCAATCAAAGTAACTGGACATCGTCCCCAAACATTAGAATGTATCAACGAAAATGGTGAAATACTTCTTAAACCAATAGAAGAATAACGTGTTCTTATATGTTTTCCAAACTCACAAGCATCACATACAAGCTTGCTACGTTCTATATTATTCATCAAGTCAGGCCTTACCCTCTTAAGATTCTCAAACGATAGATGACCAAGATGACAATGCTCCAATATGACTTCATTCATTGCTCGTTCAGACAAAGTAGTGGTTAAAGCTGCGCTAAACTCATTTCTCATAAGATACCACAATCCATCAAACCTCCGTCGAGTCCCAATTATTCTCTTAGTATTCCTTTCCTAAATGACGCATGAATCTCGATCAAAGATTACTTGACAGTTCAATTGATCACTAATTGCACTAACTGATAATAGATTAACCGGAAATGATGGGACATGTAGAACTTATGATAATGTAATTGATGAAGTGCATTTAATTGAGCTGAATCCCATAACCGGTTGAAATGTGCCATCAGCAGTTTGAACTCTATTATAAGAACAAGGTGGAGAACCAGTCTGTAGTAAACTCTACTGATGTTCCTGTCACGTGTCTAGATGCGCCTGAATCAATAATTCATTCTGTGAAAGATGGTTTAGAAGAAAATGCATGTGCAATAGTACCTGAGTCAGCATTAGCATAACACATGTCGTCGTTTAAAATGTCAGCACCTTTAGCACGATAGGTTTGTCCCCCAAATTGTCCACAACCTCGACCTTGACCTTGGGCTCCACGTCCTCTGATGCTATGACTTGTTCCACCCCTGTAGGAATACATGTCGAGGAACAATTCCGACTAATATGTCCATTCTTCCCACAATTATAGCATTGTCGATTGTTAATAATCGGTTTTGCTAGAGTAGAGCAAACTGGTATTGCTGATATCTTAGAAGTGTTCATAACCTTTTGTCTTGACTCCTTATTAATTAGTGCAGCAATAACATCTTTCATTAGAGGAATTGGAGACTGATAATATATCATTGCTCTCTTGTATTCATATTCTAGATTTAGTCCCCTCAAGAGGTGAATTACACGTCGTCGCTCCATCCATGCTCTAATAGAAGCTGTACCTGAAGGATCATATGTAATTAATGGATCATAATAATCAAGTTCGGACCATAACCTTTTCAGCTCAGTACTGTATTCTATTATACTTCACTCCCCCTGCTTTAGTGCGTCCAACTTATCTTCAATCTCAATCACAGTCATTATATTCCCAATACCAGAGAATTGAGTAGCCAAAATCTTCCATATATTAGATGCTTTACTAATACCTTCTACCAACCCCGCGATATAAGGAGAAATTGATCCTATTATCCATGCAACCACTAGAGAATTAGTCGCCCTCCACACCTTCCATAATGTGCTGGTAGTATCAGTGGGTTCTTCATACGAGTCGTCAATGTAGTCTTCCAAATATTTTGACTCTAGTATGGGTCTCATCTTTCTCGACCAACTCAAATAGTTTTTCGTTCCTTCAAGTCTCTGCTCTATTGGGAGTAATTCCAACTTCAAATCACGATTGAGAGTATTGTTATGTTGAGGCGATACATCATCTCTTCCTACAAGCAATTTGGCCATACCTTCTAAAATTTCCTTCAACTCTCTTCCTGTTAATGCTATAATTCAGTTATGCCATATCTTGAGCCTTCAAATAAAAAAACCTTAAAAATAACAGAAAACCTTAACTCTGATAATATGTTAGAAAATTGGATTAGGGAAATAGAAGACGAATATATTGATAGAGAGGCATTGGGGATGAGAAATTGAAACCTTCTTATTTTCTCCAAACCCTTACTCAATTATATACATGTCTATTTATTAACTACCTTAAATAGAATATATGATATAATCTTAATTACCAAGATTATATCGTAATTATCTTAAATATCTTATACTATTTCAACCGGTTGCAATTTCAAACTAGCAAAAATTTGGGAAAGAAAAATCCAAATAAAATCCCTTATCATACAGAATCCTTAGGCTCTTCATATCCTTGATAAATGTAAGTGACGAGCTCCCGCTTAACACTCCACTAATCCTCCTACATCATGGTCAAAATGTATCATTGAGCCTTTCATTATGAATCACATAATGTTTCTTCCATACATGTTGTTATGATACTCACAAATCGGTCATATATATCAACTTTGAAAGTGACGAGGGGATGGGACCATCAAATGAATTTCCAGGAAGATCTCTGAAACAAGGGTTGGCCGATCAAGATTAGAAAATAATACGATATGATATGAGTAAAGGGTGAATACTATTATTATTATTTTTAAATAAAACGTCAAAGGTAAGAGATTCACAAAAAAAAAAAATTGAAGGTTTCTCTTACAATTGTGTAAGTTGTGACAAATTGCCAATGAAGTCCGGTATTAGGCCAGTGGATCGATTGTTTGATGCCCACCTGTAAGGAGTAAACATTCCATCAAGAACTAAGTATTGTGCTTTTTTAATTTTCAAGAAAAAGACAACAAATATTCTTGCCCATTTACAAAAGTTCAGAGGTAAATGAATGTCTTACAGTCTCCACAGGTTTTGAAGGTTAGCAAGTGTGGAAGGAAGCTGGCCACTAAAACCAGTACTTTCAATAGAGCTGCAGAAAAAGGTAATTAATAAAAGATAATTTTAAGTCCATTTTTGAAAATGCTTAAATTCAAAACAATTTTGATTGATTTAACACCAGATTATTAATTTTTAGGAAGATTTGAATTTGATACCACAAATGCAATATAGATACAAACAGTAAGATAGGACATACAGCTGCGACAAGTTTGTCAAATTCCCCAACTCCGAAGGTAGAGGACCAGAGAAATTGTTCTCTCCGAGCCACCTGTCGATAAATAGAACTGTTATTTTTGGTAATGAAGGAGATGGATGCTTTGTATTCAGAATAAATGGAAATATTTCATGAATGCGAAGACACTAAAATATCACTAACAAACAGAAGCAAATCCTATTGATCTGAGTAACAATTTTAAAGAGTAGACTAATAGTTTGGACGATCAAATTTACAGTTAGTCCGCTCAAATGTTTGAAATCTATCTAAAGGAAGAAAAAAAATATGAAGCATCAGAAAATTTACAGTTCTGTCAAATTTGAAAGCATTCCAAGTTCCTTGGGAAGCTCACCGGCTAATGCATTGGTGTGGAGATTGCTGTAAGAGATAAATTGAACATGTCAAGGAAAGATAAAAGTAAACTGAACAATTTAAGTAACAGTAATTTGTTGGAATTAAGGTCCTCGCTCACAGGTTATTCAACCGCGTTAGATTTCGGATGGATGGGGAAAGAGGACCTGTCAAAACATTGTAGGACAAAGCCCTGCATGCATTTGAGGATGGCAAATATCAAAAGACGGCGAGAGAAAATTATTCAAAGTAGGAGGAACAGGAACAGGAACAGTAACAGGAACGGGGAATGAAACAATACAGATCGGTCAGGTAAGTCAGACTCCATAGCTCATCAGGAATTGGACCCGCAACGTTCATTTGATAAACCTTCCTGCATTGGATGATAGAGATCAAGCTTGAGTACCGGGTTTTGGTCATAACATTTTTGCACCGTAATATTATCCTGCCTGCATATCCGGTTAAAATTAAGTTGCTCGATGGAAATATGAGAGTATGGAGAGGGAGGGAGTGAGTGAATGAGCAGTACAGCTTAATTATATGACAGGTGAGTCCCTTGTTAGAGGAGCAGTCGCACTCGACCAGAAGCCGAGAGCCGTCTGAAGAAGTGACGTTGGTGCTACTACCCCTGGCACATACATCACCGCTTGTGTTGTTGGATGGACCAGTTAGGGCAGGCAGACCCCATTTTTGGAATATTGTTTCCAAGGCGCGCGCTGAGAAGATGATGGATCTTTAAAATGTCAATAATAATAATAATTGAATAATATAAACCGATTCGATAGTCTTGGGCAAACGTCATAGAGCATTATAAAATATTAAGCAACTCTTCTCCCTTCAAACCATACCATGGGAATAAAATAAAAGGGAAAAATGTAACATTGGAGTTGAAATGTGGAGAGATCATCTCACTCTGTAGCCGGTTGCCCTTCCCCAACAACTGGTTGGTTGTTGGATTGACTAAAATATTTAGTGAATATTATTGAACTATGCCTTTGAATAATATTTAATAAATAATTATAATATATTATTATTGTTATTTAATTTTGTATTAAATTTTTTTTAATTCGTTCTTAATCCACCACATTAGTGAGTAATACATATCAAATATTTATTTTACATTAAGAGGTTTGATTATATTGTATTCAAACACGCGACGCGGAATTATATCATTTTTTTGGATGTCCGAATGCCATTCTCGCTTGGAAAATCTCCTAACTTAAGGTTACATCCACGACATGAGGAGTTCATTCATTCGATACTACCATTAATCGGCTTTCAAAATAGTCTATTATAACATCTTGTTATTAAGTACGACCAAGAAAAGAAAAGACGTACGTACTGCAATTCAGTCTCACAGATATGTGTAGGTTGTATAAGTTTACAAGAGAGGAAAGGAAACCGAGTACCATACGTACCTTCAGCAGGATCTGTAATAGGTTGAGTTTGGGGTTGGGCGTGAGCTGCAAGAAAAAGGCTGAGCAGGGCGATGATGATCGCGCCTGAGAAGAAGAAAAGTGTACCTCCTTTACCTTTCGATCTCCAGACCTCCTTCATCTTCGAATATCGGCTATCACCCTCTCTGTCTCTCCGTGTGCCGTGGGAAATGAGAGAGATCTATAGTAAGCAACAGCTATATGGTCACTTATGCTTGGAGGTTCTCTCATTTAAAATAAGTTAAAACAAGCTACCTCCAAGTGTTAGCATCCTACTAAAAGCACTAATGTTCACACGACTAGTATTTAGCTAATTTCTCAAATATGTTAATCCTCTTGTATGTTAATTTTATATGATGTTGTTGCAATTAATATATTCTCATGCATGTCTCCGCGTAATACATTTTCCATCCTCCTTCTAACCCTTTTCTTTATTTTGGTAAATTAATATATTAGTCTTTATATTTATAAATTATTATCAATTTGCTTCCTTTTTTTAATCCAAGTATTTTGAATTTTTTTATCCCATCATGTCAAGTGGAAGTGACAACTAATGATTTTCTATAAATGAGAAAATTTTGGGTTGATTCCAACCTAATATTTTGACTCTCAATTATTTGTGTTAAATGATTGGTTTGAATAACTTGCGTCTCGAATAATTACCAATGAATTGGTATGGGAGGAAAGTCACTAACCCGGTTTGAAAAAAATGAACCATTTTTGCTCTAAATTGAAATAGAGCAAAACCCTAAAGTTAGGGTTTTATCACTATTTATCTACAGTGTTCATATCTCAAAATCAATCTCTTATATCTTGTTGAATCTGTAACGGATTAGCAATACAATATAAGTGTATTATGTAGCCGTAGAAGTGTGCTGCAGACTAGGGCAGTTTGCATAAACCAGTTTTTGTGTGCTCGAGATAAGTACATCTCCTAACGCTCAACAAGCATGAGGAGGAAGTCTATACATAGTGCATAAAACTATTACAAAGAGTGAGCACCCGTGGACGAGGGCAGAAAATTGTATCACGAGGGTAGCCTATGTGGTAAAACTTCATGTTCTCTTCTCTTGCATTTGGGTGTTACTTGCTTCGTGTCTCCCTTGTGATAGTATCATTCGAACCCTTCGACTGATACATTTATCTTATTGAAATTGCATTCAAATCGCGAGGGGGTTCCTTAGAATTACCCTTCCTCATTCTACTTCGCCGGGGTTTGGAAGTTTAGCGATAACTCGAGACACTAGGGTCTGTCTTTTCTTTTTTTAATAAAAGTCCTAGGCTAGGAGTCAATTTTACAAATAATGAGGGTCAGCTATCTGTAATCGGCATTCAGAGGTAAGCCCCTCCATCTGAGTAGCCTTGTTAGGCAAGGTGTCCCCTCAGGTACTGGAAGGTAGGGTGTACATTAGGAAGGGTGCGTGCCCTTATCTTTTTTTGGATTAAGCTATTTTGCTAGTGTCTATAAGAATGCAGGGATAGGTAGTAAGTTGTTTTGCTAGTGTCTATAAGAATGCAGGGATAGGTAGTAAGTTGTTTTGCTAGTGTCTATAAGAATGCAGGGATAGGTAGATGATGTATCAGGACCGTGCCAAAAACCAAGAACTTAGAAGAGATTCGAAGTTTTATTCAGTTTGAACTTGAACTCTGCCACTGCAGTTCTTAATCAGAAGAGAAAGCTAGTAGGAAGGATTGTGGTGGAGAGGACAATGAGTTGGGAGACTCTGGGCATGGAGGAGGATTGGGCCAGTGGATATAGAGAGTTATGGAGCAAACTTTTACTTCTTTACTTTTGACAACTCTAAGTATGTAAACAAAGTGCTAAGGGAGAAGCCATGGACAGTGGAAGGAAACAACTTTTTCCTACTTGAATGGGATGGCAACAGTAGGATAACAAGTCTCGAGTGGGACTTAATGCCATTATGGATGTAATTAAAGTAACTTAGCCGGATCGGGACAATGAGCGCTTTATTAGAATCAAGGTTCATATTAATATCAAGGAACCTCTACCATGTGGAGTTTGGATTGACACTACTCAAGGGGGCGAATGGATCCACTTTAAATATGAGAGGATACTTACAATTTGTTTTAGATGTGGAAGGCTGGGACACCCAATCAAACTTTTCAAGGAGTAGTCATCAAAGGAGTAATTATATGGTCCATGGATGAGAGCACCCCCAACCAGAAACAAAGTTTAGACCTTGAATAGTCATAAACACCACCTTGGGTCGAAATCAAGTTAAGTACATTCAGATTGGGACTAGCCATTTGAAAAAAGAAGTGAAACAGAAGGTATGGGAGAAAGGTAGAGGAATTAGAGGAAAGTAGAGAGGAGGCATTAGTGAAAGGAAGTTCATCTCAAATAGCAAGACACATTCATAGTTACAAAATAAAAATAATGGAAGAAATTAGTATGATGGAAATAAAAGATCCACGTGAAGGGTCAACTCACTTTTAACCTTATATAGTGGAAGTCCCCAATGAGGAGAACACCTCATTTCAGGGAGCCATGATTCCCTACGGGGAAAACTGATTTAACACTTTGATGTGGGGGATCGAGTATCAAAAAGTTTGATGAGTAAGTTTTAAAAAAGGACTCTCTTAACACAAGGGAGGATAGAACATCAAACTCGAAGGAAATGAGGTTAGAGGTAAGAAGGTCTACAAGGCAGATTAAGCCTCCTATAAGGGGGATGAGAAGTTTAACACCTATCTCCGAGTAGCAGATAAAAGAATGATGGTTCAAAAGGAAAGTAGGAAACCTGGAAACTGGGCACATGAGGGTTGTCGTGGTTGGCCAGAATCAACCACATGGTGTAAATGAGGCTCATTGTTTAGAACTGTCAAGGTTTAGGGTTCAACCTGACAGTTCGATATTTAAAGGACCTCGTTAGGAAGAATAAGTCAGATATAATCTTCCTAATGGAGAAAAAAATAGTTCATTCTCAGGACGAGCATCCTTCCCGGGAATGTGTATTACACATGACGAGAGAATTGGATCAGATCATTCTCCCCTAATAATAGAGACTAATTGGAAGGCCATGACATATACACGTAGCTTCAAATTCGAGGACAAATGACTACTTTACCCAAGCTGCAAGGAGACTATAAAGAAGTTGTGGGGTACACATAGAGGAGGAGATATGGCAGTGCTCAAATCCAAGTGCAAAACATCTAGGGGTCTTAAAATCTGGAGGAAAAAAGAAGTTCTAAACATAAAAAACGAGATAAAAACATTGAAGGAGCAGTTGAGTAGCCTACTAGATGAGGATGTGCAAGCTAGGAGGCAAGTTATCTTAAGGCTTAATCAAGCATAAACTGAGGTGGATTTATTCTGGCAACAAAGAGCTAGAAACAAATGGCTCACAGAGGGGGACAAGAATACTAAGTTCTATCACCAAAGTGTATTGCAACACCGAGCCAGAAAACTGATACAAAAAATTCAAAAGAGTAATGGGCAATGGATAATGGACAAAGTCAGAAGAGGAGATTAGGAAAGAGATTTGTAGCTATTATGGGAAAGTTTATAGCTTAGAACAATGTTCTCATACAAAGGAAGCCTTAAGGGGTGGGGTTCGACCCATTATAACAACAGATATGAACAGAAAGTTGATTTGTCAAGTATCACCATTGGAGATAGAACATGTCATCTTTGAATTGGGGGCTAAATGAGCGGTAGGTCCATACGGATACAATGGGATTTTCTTCCAAGGAAACTAGGATACGGTCAGTTCTGGTCTAGCAGATGTTGTCCTTAACTTCTTCGACACGAGCATGATGCTGAGTTCTTTAAATGAAATGAACATTGCTCTCATTCTAAAGGTAAACACACCTGAAAGTATAAATCACTATTGCCCAATTTCTTTATACAATTTTTCATATAAAGTTATTTCAAAAATCATTACTAATTGTCTCAAACCTCTTATGAATAAGCTCATTTCTTGCCAACAAAGTGCCTTCATCCTGGGTCGAGTAATCCAAGACAATATAGGTATTGTGCATGAATGTTTCCATTTCCTCCAACATAAAAATAAACAAAAGAGAGTATGTTGTACTATCAAAACTGATATAGCAAATGCCTATGACAGAGTGGAGTAGGGCTTCATCCGGGCCCTCCTAAACAGAATGGATTTCAATTCAATTTTTACTAACTGGGTTCTTGCTTGTATGACCCCAGTTAGTTATAGGATACTAATAAATGGAAGCAAATCAAACTCGATACAACCGAGTCGGGGACTACATAAGGGAGACCCCCTTTCTCCTTGCCTCTTTTTATTCATAGCAGATGCACTGTATAAATTAATTACTAATGCATGCTAAGGAAAGAGTTAGTGTCGCTAAAAATAAATAGAAGATATTCTAGAATATCTCATGTTTTCTTTGCTAGTGATGTTATGTTCTTCTTAGAGGCATCCAAATGTAAATAGAATCCTTTAAAAAATTGATAAACATGTACTATTTGGCATCTAGTCAGAAAGTGAATTATGAGAAATCTGTGTGTTATTTTAGTGCAAATGCTAGGGTCACTTTGCAGGAGGAGATCAGAATAGTCGTGAAGCTTTCTATGGGCCAAGCATCAGACAGATATCTTAGTCTTCCCATACTATGGGGGAGAAGCAAGAGGAGAAGTTTGAATTTCCTAAAAGATAGGATAATCTCTAAACTCTAAGGATGGAAATCGATATATCTATCCCAAGCAGGGAGGGCGGTTCTAATTAAATATGTTTTAAGTACAATACTTAATTATGCAATAAGTTACTTCTTGTTACCTTAGGGATGGTGCAAAGAGGTTAATTTTATGATCTTCAGATTTTGGAAAAGTGACACATGGGAGCAAGACAAGATAAGTTGGGTAAGGTAGTAAACAACCATAGAAATTAAGGAACAAGGTGGTTAAGGGTTCAAGGATATACACAGTTTCAAAAAGGTTATGCTTATGAAGTTAGCATGGAGACTCTTAAAGGATTCCAACTCGTTGTGGAGCAAAGTTCTAAAGGGAAGATACTTTGGAAATTCAGATCTAATGGAGGTCAACCTGAGGTCGGGGGCATCATGGGCATGGAAAAGCATCCATATGGGTAAAGAACTACTTAAGTAAGGACTAACATGACAAGTTGGGGATGGCCAACATATAAGGGTATGGGGTTCCCAATGGATACCTGCACTCAAAGAGCATCGCTTACAGTCCCCCTATTCGAGATGACTCATTGGAAGAACTTAGTGTTAGCTCTCTTATTGAGCCACAATCAAGACAATAGAAGCTATATGTACTACTTGATAAAATTAACCTGAAAGAAGAAATAGCCATCCGAAGGATACTAGTATTTGAAGCAAATATGCAAGATCGTAGAATTTGGACATGGGAGAAGAGTGGGGAGATTACAGTCCGCTTAGCTTACGCTTTCCTCAGAGAAAAATATCAAAATCATAGCAAGAGCCAACTCCTCTAGTAGAACTCTACTTTAGGTATGGACTACATTATGGCACCTCCCTTGCCAACCGAAAGTGAGACAATTTATGTATAATGTTTGTAATAATGCACTAGCTACTAATGAGAATCATTATAATAGGCATATGAGGTTCGATAGTTGTTGTATATTTTGTCAAAAGCATAAATCTGTCGAACATTTATTGATATATTGTGATTGGACCCGAGCGGTGTGGCTCGTAGTATGTAATATTAGAATAGATATTGTGCCTATTGTTTGTTTTCGTAGATGGATGGAGAACTAAAAATCAGAAGGGATGCAATTGAAAGAGGATCAATTGGAACGGGTAGGGAGAATGACCATAGTTTGCTGGAATATTTGGAAGGAATGTAATCGTGCAAAACGGGAAGGGATCCTACAGGATCCCATGCGAGTCATAGATGCAGGAATGTACAGAGATAAGGAGTAGGGAGACACTAACACAAGCAAGACATAAGGCTACCCCACCCAAGAGATGGCAATGACCCCCGAAAGACGGTGTAAAAATTAACTGTGACACTTTTTTTGTCATAGGGCAACTACAGCGAGAATAGGAGTAATAGCTTGAGATAATGAATGAATGTTTCGTTTTGGTGGTTGACAACAAGTCACTTATAGTATTGCCTTAGAAAGTGAGATGGCTGCTATAGTTTTTAGTGTATAATTAGACATAGAAAACAATATCAAAGACATAATTATAAAGACTGACTCCACTGAAATATTTTAAAGTATTAACTATAATATGCAACAAGAAAAGGAGAGTTGTTCATTTTTTAAATGAGTTTCAAACTATTTCTATTGGATTTAATCTGGTTAATAGGGGAAGCTAATGGATTTATCGATACTATAACACGGCAATATCAAGTGAATCGGAGTTTTACTACTGTACCCAATTTTTTATCATATTTATTATTTCGAAATGATAAGTTATAATAATTGGAATATTTTGATAAACTGTATTATACTTTAAATATTTAATATATAGATGAAGTTATTGAGAAAAAAGAAAGAATAACTTGCGTCTCTATCCTTCTCGTATGTGTGTCACCTTCTTTTAGAGTGTGGAAGGTAAGGATGACGACTTAAGACATAGCACACAAGTTCCAAGGCTGACACGAGTTTAGTTCACTCACGAAAAAGAATGCGCTCCTCACAATTTGGCACCACAGTTGATTCTTTTCACTGCTAAGTTTGGTATCAACCCAATGTGTATTGCTCACCAACGAACAAAAAATATATTCTGCAACAACAAAAGAGGTGACCACAACAAAAGATAAGAAGTGTGGCAATGTTGAGATATGATTGAAATCACTAAAGCGATCACTCGTCCAGCAACTATACAATGAAGAAGCTATTATTACAGGTCTCCATGTTTGCCTTCGTCATCTGTACTCTTTTTTTTATGAAAGATCTTATATTCACCCATTTTTCAGTATTAAAGTACATTCATTCTCACTCTAATACTTTAATACTTACTCATAATAAATATATTTGAATTCACTTGATGATGTTGTATAAACACTTACAAGCTTATCTCCATTCACATCTCTACTGACGTGCACCTCTCTCTTACGAATGGGACATCTCTCCCGTATCACAATCTCTATCGACAAATTATTATCTATATTCAATATTTTACCTAGATTCGATTTGACAACTCCTATTTTGTCAATCAAGTATGTTATACAACTCTCACTGCCACGCAATTCTTTTCATCTAGAAATATTTTAATCACATTATTTACTATTTTTTAAACACCCACTAGGTTAGGAATCCATATGTTTGTCGTTCAATTAGTAGCTCCCTAAAACACTAGACTGAATATATTTGTATTGCAAATAGCACAACTACTTTGATATGACTTCAATATCTTAATCATCAACTTTACCTTTCTGGTCGGCCTCACTTAACTATTTTGTATGACCACATTTCAGATATATATCTCATAGCTAATCTAATATTATTTCAGATATATATCTCATAGCTAATCTAATATTTTATACTGTTGTAAAACAACCCCACTGTCATTAGAATTGATGTCAACTAGTACATGTTCTTAGGGCTCACTTTAACTTAGGGAGTAATATTAGATAGATATATGCTATAACCAACCTTGGCATGAACTTATACTTCACGCATGCTCAAGAGTCCTAGTCGGTCATAATCACTCCCTGAAATTCTAGACACTTCTAGTATTATATTGTAGACTGCATTAAGATATCAATTACTATTGTGTATATCTATATCTATATCTATATATATATATATATATATATATATATATCTTGTACTTATCAAACTACCATACTCCGCAATCAAAAGCTTCATTACTTTACTCTCTTCATCACTTTCCTCTATCTCTTTACTAGTAAAAACAAATTTCTAATACATGACATAGATTTGATTTTGATTTTGTAATCTATATTTTTGTTATGCTTGAGTAATTTTATATAATACTACAAAAAAAAAGTAAATAATGTGTTGCATAGTAAAAATCTACTTTTATCTCCATATAACTAATTTTTTATTGTTGAAAATACGATATAATATTAAATAAAATAAAGAAATTTTATAAGTTTATAATATTGAAAGAGTGCTTAAAATAATTTTTTATTTTATAAAATTTATAATTATATTCTCAACAAATTAATTTTTGAATATATTTAACTATGCCAAATTTGCCTCAAATGCTCTCCGCCTTAAGAAATACTACATACATAGATTGTATTAGCAAGGTAGATTCACACCTATTTATTTCGTTTTCCACTTATTCCACTGACCCCCATCATGCTTGTTCTCAAAATTATCACCGTTTGACCATATGCAAGAGATGATGTGATTCATTATGAAGAAGGTGTTCTGCACCTGGGTTTGGTCGGTTGCACGATGTTAAATGGGCCTCTAGACCACTACTTTAAATTGAAATATTTAAGAGTAAAAGGATAGAGGAGTTCAATTGTAGGGAGGAGGCCCAAAATGACCATCATCTTAGGGTTATGGATCCCCTTCCGAATTTCAATATTTTATACCTATAATAAAATAATAGTATAAATATATCATCGTATCATTTTTATAAAATAAAAGATAATATATATATATATATATATATATATATATATATATATAATGGGCATTCGAAGGAATGAGAATGAGACCCAGCAGCCATGCTGCAGGAAAAAGGGGCTCTCGATGAATGGTGGTAAGGCATGCATCTGCATTCCAAGCAAGAGTCGAATTCATCTGCTTTTACAATCAACGCGTAGAGGGGAGGGAACATTGTAGTCGTAGTCAGTGCCATTGACAATATCCTTATATAACGCGTATCAGATATTGCCCTCAAAGGAACACCCACAGCTACGCACCACGTCAGACACCTTAATTACCCAGTCTTTTACATTGAATGAGGTATGTAGCTGCACCAGCACGGAATATTCAAAAGTGCATTTAAAGCATAGTGTAAGTCACACGAGGAGAAAAATGAATGGGCCGAGGCATCAGCTTTAAACATCTGGGGAATATGGTAAAATATCAGTCCGATGGGAATGTCAGCACATCACTTTTTAACATTTTTTTGCACTCTTAAATAAAGGGAAAAAAAGAAGATAATGTGAAACCTTTGAGACAGTGGGAATGACACCATCATGACAGCATCTTGGTTGTTAGCAAACTCGGTAAATGCCAAACCCTACATTTATGATCGACTCATCTACAAGGGAAAATCCAAATTAAACAAGGCAAAGGGGAGTAGGTGGAAGTGGGGATAGCGTCCTTATTAAGGCCACTGCCCCCACATGACACGAGTATTATTTAATTCATCTATCTTCTCAGCCCTTCGTTGGTTATCCTTTTATTCATGTTTCTTCATGTTAGGTAGCCTGATCAACCTGCCCAATTAATTATTAGGTTTCTTTTCTTTTTGCACCTAATTAATAGGTTGCCTCAATAACCATCTATTCATCAATTCGTCACACTGGCCATATCCGATAACACGTGCACCGGCTCTATTCGTGACCCGGATGGAATCATCTCATGTGCCTCACAAGTGCTACTAGGAACCCTAGAGTGAGAGAATGGTCCGGTTCATAATGGGCGTGCATGGAACCGTTTGAACCGTGTGAAATCTTTTTAAGAGAGGTTTATTTTTGACGATTTAAATATTTTATTAGAATACTACACGATCTTGTGATTCAATGAGAATATGATTGAGTAAAGATGGCTATGTACCATTTGAGAAGGTCGATCGAACTGGTTCCGAGCCGAACCACCCGGTTAGTCGGGGCTAGAACGTACAACCCTGCTCCACACACATCACAGCCTATGGCGTAAGTGTCAAGAAGTCTTAATCCGCCATATAAATGCGGGGAGGGTGTGTTGTCAAAAATGTATCAACTGTATCTACCCATATGCATACATATCACTGTCACAACTATTAATTCCAGCCCCAATTAATAAAGGGGCAATTGGACCGTTCGGTGCCGCAGAACAAAAGCCACCGGCCTTGAATGCAGGGTTGAATAGACCAGAAAGATGCAAAAAAAAAAATACAAGAAAAAACCCTAGCTCCATCTCACGACCTCTCCAAATTTCTCTGTAGTATCCGTGAGATTGTGAGGCTTCTCATGCCGGCGGCAAAACCACCCTTCCTCCAATCGGGATCGAGCTGTGTATCAACCAGAACTAGAACCAGGCTCAAGAAATTTAAAAAAAAAAAGGGAAAGAAAACAATGTGCGAGGTCACTATGTACAATTAATGCTATCCACGTAGAAGGTGGGCTGAAACTTTCGAGCATTGAAAGTCGGCATTAATGGCTCTTAACTTCTTCTGACCTTTAAAAAATGCACGCACATTAGTCGCTCCATCCAGCTCTTCCCTACCTCCAATAATTAAAAAGTAAACTAACATTGTACTTTTACCTACCCAAAGGGTACTTCAAACATTTTGTTTTTTTCTAAAATATGTATTAACATTATAGTGCTCGTCTATTTAGACCCATAATTTGTATTAGGATTTTTAAATTATATATAAACTCGACAAATATATTCACTTTGTATTATTAATATCTGATTTTCATATCAAAACTTTATTTCTCTATATGTGTGGGTCGTCCATCTACTATTTTCCAGTTCTTTGCCGCATTTGTCATAACAAATTGGTGTTAGAGTCGGTACTCCGACCATGGGCCAACGTCGCTCCACCGAGGGGCGCCTCAGCTGTCCGTGACACTACTTCACCAACATGTAGGTGGTCTGGATGACTCATGAGGATTGAATGGCTGTGAAATTGATTCTCCCAGGACTGCACGTGCATGTGATCGGTGGGGTGGACGAGGTACGATAGCTCCACAAGAGCGACGAGCTGAAGTAGTTGCTGGGTCGATGCCCACTGCCGTGAGGTGCATGTGGCGCATGCGGATGGGATGGTGCAAATATGAGGCGGAGAAATTTGTTACATTCAAGCACTGTCATATTATATCTCAAAAGTTTGCTACATTTGAAGAAATGTTATGGTGGATCTAATACATATGAGTATGCTAAATCTTGGTATTGTTATAGTGCTTTTGAAGTAGAAAAATCTTCTACCTTGCATTCAAGGTTTAGAGGAGTCTATTGTACGTGGGTAATATTATGATGTATCTAAGTCAAATAAGTATGCTACATTTAGGTAGTGGTATGGAATATATGAGATATAGAAATTCGTTACATGTAGGGACTATAAGGGTGCATTTAATACAGAAAAATATACTAAATCTCAGCATTGTCATGGAGAACATGAGACATATAAATGTCTATTACATTTGAGCAATGTTACGGTGCAATTGACCTAGACAAGTCTACTACATTTGTGCACTCTCATGTTGCATTTCAGAAGAGAAATTTGTTATATTCAGACATTTTCATGGTTCATCTAAGTTACTTGGTTTAGGAGGAACGGGCAAATTTATTTGATTTTTCATAAAAATGCATATAATAAAACCTATAATTGAGTTAATAATTCACATGGATCTCGCAATAAATTTAATTGAGTTATATTATTCTAATCATGTAAAATTTCTATAAAAAATTCAAAAAATCATTTCTGAATACACCCCCAACAACCGGATCATCGAATAAGGTAATTCTTGTTTCAAAATACTACTAATATACTACTATTTAGTTATATGATTGGGTCTCGACGTGAAAATAGCCGAAAATCACTACACGGGTGTTATTTTTGCTGACCTCGTTTCGAAATAAAAAATTATGTGGTCATCGAGAGCCAAAGTGTGTTGCCCCCAACCATCACTCCGACCGACCGACATCACACGGGTGGTCCTCTCATCTACTCTGAGAAGCCTCTCTCAACCTTTGGTATGGCGATTTTTTTACGCCCCAATTATTTTCTAATAGTGGGTTTCCTCTGTAACTTTCGGTCGTGATCATGCCAAACTTCAGCTACTTATGGGGACCCCAACTGGCCATCACCACAGAATTACTTGCATAGGCCTCAAATTATTTCGCCTATACTTTGTTTAACGATCGTGGAGTATTTCCAACCATAACAGGATATTTCAATTTTGACAATTTTTAAAAAATAATTAAATTCGACCAAATTTGATCGAGGTAAAACCCTTAAACCCTATTAAGGTATTTAGAAGATAAATTAAAGTATTTGAAATGTATTTGTGAAATTTAAATTTGGTTATAGTGATTTTTAAATTTTGGGATAAGTACAAACTTTAAAAAGTTTGATACTAATTTACAAAAATAAAAAAAAAAACTTGTGAAAATAGTTTTAAAGTGAAAAATAGGTGCTAAAAGTTTATTTTGGGATAAATTAAGATATCTTTTCGAAGATTTTTGGGGTAAGCTTTTCATTTTTATAAATAAAAAGTAAAATGGTCATTTTTCTATAATATAATTAAAATGATAATTTTTTTGTATATTTAGGGTAAAATGAACTTTTTTGCATGAATGAGGGTAAATTGATAATTTTTGTATAAATATGGATAAAATAATTATTTTTTTATAAAAGGTAAAATTGTTAGTTTTATCTGTTAGGTAAAATAGTAATTTTGAAAAGTAAATAGATAAAAATGAAAGTTTTTTTTGTAATTAAAAGGTAAAATGATACATTTTTAAATGTGATTGAGTTATTATAATTTTTTGAGAATAAGAATTTAATAGTTATTTTGATAAGTTTTAGAAATTTTTTACTATTTAAATAAAATTTAGTGAAAATTAGTTTGTGATGCATAAACCGGGTGAACCATGTTTTAGGGGTAATATTGTGATTATAATAAATTACGAGGTATTATAAAATATATTATAACTAAGTCTAAGAGTTTTGTATATTATAATATATATATATATATATATATATTATTTGTAATATTGTATACACTTATCAAATTATCATGCAAGTAGAGCACTAATATTTAGAATACTTTCCGGATAAACTGTTTCAAACAACGTGTGCATTGGATTTTCAACATTACGTTAAATTGAATCATTGTAGTTAATAATTCTATTTATTGAAATATTGGTGTGCATACTCAAAATACGATAAATATTTCGAACAATCTTGAAAGGCAGGCTCATATCCTTGACTAGAAAATATGGGTGTGAACTCGGTGATTTAAAAATAAGTCAGTGCTGAACCCTTTAAAATTTATAGAAATGAGGTTAAATCCTTAGTGTTTATAAGAGATGAATTATGGTCAAAGTTATTTTATAAGAAAAGAGTTAAAAGGCACACTTGTTTATAAGGATTAAAAGCGAGTGTTTACAAGAATTTGGCTAAAAGTAATTGTTTATAAGAAAATGGGTTAGGATTAAAAGTTTATAAAAGTGATTAAGGCTTGATATTTAAAAAAAAAAAAAAAGTTAGAGCACAATTGTATATAAGAAATGGAATAAGGTTTAGTGAATGTGCATGTTATATGCTTTGAAAAATATTGTGAAAATTATAAAAAAAATGATAAGGATGTATAATTACTAAAAAAGACAAATTTCAATAAGATAGATAGATCATAAAAATTAATAGTGGTACGATAGAATTATATTAATTGAGGGCACAATACCAATTATTGACATTTGAGATAGTGTTGATCGGAGGACGGCACTTTGAGAATTTATAGATTAAATATTATTGTTATTTTATGTGCGTATTTTTTGTATATACTTGTTGTAAAAATTTAGGTATACTTAGAACACCTATCAAGTTATTGGAGACTTCCAATATTGATTGGAAGCTGCCTAATAATGAAAGATTATATATGCTTATAAAACCCTTAGAAAATGTATATGTGGCTCTTAAGTACACATTTGCGCCTCAAAGTCTAGCAAGATAAGGTCGTATGTGTATAGAGACATTGACAAGGAATTGGCAGGTGGTGGTCACTAAAACTTGAGATATGTTAACATCCATATGAGGGAGATCCATGTGGTGTCGACCATGTTAGTTCACGTCACTATACACTCTCATATATCCAATTATACATTACATGATTTTTGGTGTATGGTAGAGTCATGTTATTAGTGTTATATATAATTACATATTTTGATTGATTTGTTATTGTAATTGGGGAGCAATAGATCCACACGATTATATTTTATTGTTAAAAATTTAAGACATGAGTTCCAAGTGTCAAAAAAGTTATTAAGTAAAATATTGATAAAATTATGAACAAATTTTCATATATAAACTTTTAGTAAAGTTTGAGATTGTAATTTATATAGTGACTAATTGTTAGTACCACATCCATTAAGTTGTAAATTTACTATTCTTATCAAAATAATTACAGGAGAAAACAGATGTTCCATGAGGTATAGAGGCAAGACATCATTTATAAAACAAATATGGTTTGAAGTACGGATCTCAAAACAGTATACGAATATTCTAATTTATATGCTCATTGGTAATTATATTCCCGAATTAATTGTATAATTATTTTGGCACATTATTTATAAAAAAAATATTTTTCGCTAAAATTATTGTATACATTTTATTCTAAGTATTGGTACATTACATATTATATTGGTTAATATCACACACCTTAACCCAATTTGGTCGGAACAATGTGAACAACCCGCCACTACTCCTAGTACTATAATAGATGTTATCTTTGTTATTATAGTATTGGAAGTAGCAAGGCATAAAACAACGAAAAATGGTGTATCATACTATATTTTCCAAAATATATAATTTCCTTCTTAACATAATTAAGATATGAAAGGGGTAAGGAAGTGGTGATTCTACAACTCAATGAATAACATTTACTAAAATCGTAACTTAATGTCCACAATTTAGCTTATACTCCAAAATGTCCTCTGAGGGTTGCAACCTCAATTTGTTCTACCAGTGGCTCGTAGCGTCTTTACCGTCAACCCTGGTGAAATGCCACAAACCTCCACCACATTATCCATGTGAGCACCATTGCCCAACCCCAGACATCATCGCCTTATTTTGTCCACTATTGAGGGACGAGACCTCTCCCCCTTCTTACTCGGTTTCAATGTGCATAAAAATCCCATAACTTTAAGACATACTAGAACAGCATAACTGCCATTGTGCCAATCTTGTTGTCCACCAACCCTTAGAACCAACACTATCCATTTGGTTCCGCACAATTGCAATCACATAAAATAGTTTTTTTTATTTAAAATCTTTATTTTTGCGCTGCTAGCCCAATAGGCTACGACCTCACTTTAGCTTAGCAGCTTCAGCAAAAATTATCAAATTGTAATAATTTTTAACAAACTCTTAAATAAGAACTTATCTTCAAGAATAGACTTGTTTTCCATTGGTATTGTGTCCACTTGCACGAGTTTTCAAAACATAGTATTGTGCCCACTTCATTTTCCAAAATCGTGGCCTTGGGCCCACTTGCACATAACTAGATCTAGTCCACTATTGTCGACCATGGGTCTCGCCTATTTCATGCAACAATGGTCAAATTAGACCATACCACTTGAAGTGTATCCATACACCGACTAAGGGTTGTCCTATTAACATACTTAATGCTTTCTTAAAAAATATAATTCAAAAAGATTTAAGCGATTTCACATCGTGAGTGGATTATATTTCTGAAAATCTGTTTTCAAGATAAAACATGCTTCTAAGTATGCATTATCGATCCAATTGGACTCGATGTCAGTAATCCCACTTGTCTGAGATCCGTGACCTATTCGTCCCGTACAGTATTCCAATAACTCAGGTTGGATTTTCAATTATATTTCACGACCTTCCTTTCGAACCTACATGATCACGGATAACTAATTCATTAATTATCCGATATTTACACTAAGCTCCCTATTTTTTCTTTAATTACACAAATCCCTAAGTATATATTCTTTACAAATAAACTCCAAAATTGTCACGCCCCAATCCGGTTTGGCTGGATCCCTATGAACAACCTGCCACTTTTCCAGTTTATTAAGGGTTTTCCCCTTCTTTAAACCATGAGGAGTAAGGGGTCGTTTAAATTTGTACCTTTCCTAGAATAACATTAATCAAAACTGCATTAAATTTAAACTAACATACATGTCTTACAGGTGTAGCTAACTGGAGGTCTTTAGATAGGTTTTCCCTTGGTTACCTAAAAAGGGATATAAGAGAGGGGGTGAGTTCAACAACTCAATAAATGGGTGTTTGAAACTTGATTTTCAGAAAAATAGTTTGAATTGGAGTGTGTCAGACTCCTTATTTTCTTAAAACTATTTCTTTAATTTCTCAGTTTTCAAAACCATTATTCCTCGTTAACCACAATCGGTGCGTTTAACAATCAATACACACCCTTCATCATGAAGGGATCACACATTCATAGGGCAACCCGTCCACTACACCCACTTGTGGCGTCGGAGCAACTTTACCGACCATCTAGACAGAAACCCGTCTACTTCTACCCTAGGAATGAGTGGATGTACACGACATCCGACCCTCAAGCCCGAAAAGAAAACTCCGTGTCCATATGAGGACAGAGACCTCATCCTGACCCCACCCCAGTCTCATGCGCATGAAGTTACGTCGAGCTTCCCTCACTGCTGGCACGACAAACTATCCTTATCTCCACCATGTCGTTCAGTAGCCTCTAGTATGTATCACTACCCCTATTTGGCATCTTGATGGTTCTGAACCTCAATGTATGCACAAAACACTAATTTTTCATATAAGCCATATAATATTTGGTGCCACTAGTCCAACGGCCCTGACCCTCAACTCAACCCACAACTGTTTGCCTCGATTGGTCCGTCGACCTGTATTGTCACACTGTCGCCAGTCCATCGAGTATGTCTGTCCTGACTTGGTACCATGGCCAAAACACATCATTCATTAAATTTTTTATGGCTTAACATCATGTTTATTTACGAACTCCTATTTGTGTCAACTGGCCTTGGGCCCATTGTACGAGATTTTCAAAATCAGGCATTCTAGCCCCTAAGTTCCAAAACCGAGTCCTCTGGCCTATCTTAGCTATTCGAGCTCCCGTCAAGAAGGTCTCCAAAAATGATTAAGCAATGACACATAGTTAGGGGGGATCACTTCTGACAAAAATAACTTTTCACCTGTCCATCACACTAACCGAGTGTGAGGACATCTCCGCTTATAATTGATAAGCAGGTTTTCTACTTCCTTCTAGAAAGTTTATCATACCAACTGGGTATAATATACTTACAACCAGTAATTAGTTTTTTTTTCGTGTGTTTTCTCACATCACCCCAACCAGGTGTGATGTTAAAATTACACATAATAGTGGGTTTTCATTTTCGGGGTACTTATCATCCCAACCGGGCATGATGTGAAAATTCACACTTACCCGATAATGCAGTGAATTCCTCTTAACTGACTCCTTGCTTTTACGCGAGCTTGTCATTGTTGCTGTTCATGGTAATTCATATTCCTACACGATATGAACATCCTTTTTCATTACCCTTTGGCCTAATAGCCTTCATTCATTACGAATGAATAAAATATCAAAACTTTTTTATTATTTGCATTTAGGTCCCTAAAATTCTTTTTCTTTAACTTTTAGGTCCCTAATGCCAATTTTCCCCAAATTGAGTCCTGAAACTTCTAAAATTTACTTTGGAACCTCAATTTATTCAAAATCACAAAAAGGGGTTCAAGTTTCCTAAATTCCCAATTTCCCCCAAAATTTCCCCCTTCAAACAGGCCGAATTTGATTTTATCAAATTGACCAATCAATCGAGGTTCATTGAAGGTAAAATTGAGTTCCTATACATCCATATGATTCAATTGCACTTTGAATCGCAGGAACTGACGCCGGAATGAGATCAAACGGAGCTTCGCCAGAAAACTAGACTTAAAGAGAAAAAGCTTATCATCGGGGGAGCGGTGGTCCGAGCATTTGATCTAGGCAGATAACTCTTGTATTGTGGTTACTCCTAGGATCAAGAATCACATCAATTTATGTTGAATTGATGGAGAATTTGGTTAGTGAAGTTCACCGGTTCTCTCTCTAACACTGATAAAAAATTACATATGAGAGCCAAATTGGCTTACCTTTCCGCTCTAATTCAGTTATATGAGGGATGTGGAAGTGTTGGGAGAACTTGGTTTCGCTTGAAAAGGGCTCGAATTGGCCGTTTTTAGCTCGATCAAAATAGGGTAGCTTCGGTGCGCTGTAGCTGCTTCACTGTTCGATCACGTCGGCGTTTCTCCGGTGACACTCGGAGCAAATGAATACTACCGTTGGGTAGCTGACTTCTCCTCGAATCTAATAAATTTGACATTGCCTTCTTTGGCTCAGAAAAATGCCCAAGTCGGAGCTCTGATTCGAGATTCATCAGAAAATGGAGCAATTGGGAGAGAGTGGAGTTTTCAGGTGTAAGGATGATGAATGAGGAGTGGCTCTTTATATAGGAAGTTTGGGGACTTTTTGGCCATCCGATTGGTGCCTTTATAGCGGTTATTTATTAACTGAAAACTCCCTGGCTGTAGACTTTTCATCTTTGTTGGCGCTGCTTGATTTTCCGGTGAGTGAGCAGTTTGTCATCTGAATGAAGAAGACGATACTATTACAAACTGCACCGGACTGGTCCAAATCGGGTTCAACACTTAAACCGGCCGCTTTAGACCCAATTCGACCAAGTTTTTTAAAATTAAAAATTTAAAAATTTAAAAATTAATCTAAATTTATTATCTATTTAATGGTAGCTTCAATTCTCCAATTTGAATTTTCTAAACCATTTAGAAAAATGAATTTAGAAATCGGTTCAATAGTGGTTAAAACCTGTTCAATTCGATTCAGGTTTAATAGTTGGAGATTAGCTTCATTAGTTTAATATATTTATATATATATATTAAATTATAATTATAAAACTTTTACTCAAATATATTTTTAAATAATAATCAACCATTTATAATTTTCTATTTTCTCATTTCTTTAAGAAATAATAATGATAAAATAGAGCATTATTTTATTATTATCTCACCTTAACTATTTTAAAATAGAGTAAAATATTCTATTATATGTGAAACCTATAAATATTTATTGTTTTTTTAATGAATTAAATCTTCATATTTTGGGATTCAAATATAATTTTAATTTTAAAATGAACTATTATATACATAAAATAATATTAAATGTATATAATTGTGGAAAAAATGTATTATGTATATCTTTATGTTTGAACACATTTATGACAATAAAGACGTCGGATAATTTTATTCTACTTTCTTGTTCTTCCTCTTCCAAACTTTGAATTGGAGGGAGATTGCCAAGTCATTCCTACTACATTAGATCAAGTGGGTCCAACATTGAATTTAATGGCGTTAAATTAAAGGTTAGACCGTCTACCCTACCTAACTAGCTAGCCGGTCAGCCATCCAGGTTGCAATTAATTCTTATTAGGTGCAGACTCTAATGAGGATGTAGCTGATTAATTCAGCCCACACATCCAGACTCTACCTGCATGTTTCCTTCTTTAATGAGCATCTCAGTTCTCCAAGGACCAACCACTGCCGTTTCATGGTTTTACACTAAGTATTTTTAAGATAATAAATCTACAAATATAAATAATTTCTATATCAAATAAAAATTTATAGAGTTCCAAGTAAAATGATTCAAAAAATAAAGATTAGAATATAGTATAAATACAAAAGGTATAAATGATTAAAATTGATTATACCATTTATTTTATTGTAATATATTTTGTGTATTCTAAATAAAAAAATGTTTGGTTCATCATCATTATACTATGAAATTTTCCAAGTATGACCCAACGGAGTTTATTCATTTTTTCTCCACCCTACCCGTAGTCAAATAGAATGGATGGGCTTACTACCAATACTTGAACAACATTTATTGCACCAGTTGTTTTCACCATCAAGGAGCAAAAAAGAGAAAAAATCCATTGGAATCCCTAGTTTTTATTATTTTTTTCATGATAAAATAAGGCATTAAATAAAAATTTTATTATTGTTGGTGAGAGGCTTCACGAGGGTGTTGAGTGTGCTCTTTCATTTTTTTAAATGCAGAAATAATGATATCATATTACTACATTTGCATATAAAATTGAAAAATAATAAAAATATATATTCTAAAATTTAGCATTGACACAAAATATATGGATCCATGAATACAAGTATTTATGGGTACTATTCATTTAATGATAGTTATGAAATTGAAAAACAAAATCATGGGCATTCCAAATTACTAAAATAAATTGATTAAGATAATTTAATATCAATAATTCCTTATGGGGGAGATTGGTGGCAGCCCAATAGTCAAATGAATTTATTAAAGAGAAATAAATGAGATAGATTAAATGTCATTAAGTTTGAACATTCAATCCTTGCACCTTCTTGCTTTTGCAAGTTGCACCCTCCTCCTTTCTCAGCATTTAAAAGACATTCTATGATCCAGCCACAGCAGTAGCACCATATCCCCTTTATTAAAGATTAAATTCGCCCTTAATTAAATATTAAATACGTGTAGTTAATTGTTAATGTACGCGTTTGATGCACCCATATCATCCCCTTTATTGTGAACATATTAATTTACTCGCTCAAAATTGCGGTTCCACCTCCAATTCAAGAATTATTCTTCATATACCTTTTAATATTTTCAACATGGTAGAGTATTTTTTGGATTACAATGTGAATTAATAATTAGCCAAATTTGTTTTTTCTGACATTTTTAATATAAAATAACTTTAGATGGAGGACTCAAATGTAGTGTGAGATTTATACGAGGGGCGATTTCAAAATTTCAGCAATAAATTTTCGGCTTACCGACTTTTTGTTCTGTTTCACGCCACACCCTTCACGCAGGACATATATATGGGAGGCCTTTCATGGCGTCTTACATATTCACTCTCCTTAACGCTCTGCTTCAACTGGTTGGATTCTGAGACATGGCTGCAGACGTGAGCAAGCTGGCCAAGTACCTCGGCGATCAGTCGACGGCCACGGTCACCCGTGACTTGCTGGGAGGCGGGACGGCCAAGATTGAGGCCGAGGAGTTGGACCTCGACCTCCACGTCCCTTTAGGCTGGGAGAAGCGCCTTGATTTGAAGGTATGCAAAGGTTTCTTTGTCCGAAATTTTGAATTATTGTCCGTCTTTGCTAGAGGCAAGTTCCATTGAACGAATTGGAAAATTTTCACTCGAGGTTAGAGGTAGGAAGAATAAAGTAAATCGAATTGATTAGTAGGTCTAATTAAGCTACTGGTCGATTGAATAAGAAGAGATGACTTGGAGGGTTGACGCTGATGGAAGTTTTATGCGAACTTCCCATCGCTTTCTTTTTTTTTTTTGGGGAATTATCGACTTCCTAAGGCTTTCGTTCCCGCGTTCGTCAGTGTTCATGCCTTATTTGTCCCGATGGTTCGTTTGCTCTGGGTATGTTTTTTGTTATGCTCTTCTGGTTTTGGCACATACACCTTCCTGTGCTTAGTGTACTGAGTAGATTAGAGAAGATGTATGGAACATGATAAACCAATCAAATCCATTTACTTTCGCTAAGGAACAAAAAAGTGTCTTCCCATAAGCAACGTGATTGCCACTTGTGGCTGGTTATTGCTCTTGTGGATTGTTTTTGAATGCTCTGATCCTGGATTTACTTATATGTGCTTCATAAGAGAATCATGCCATGTTATAAAAAACATTGTAACTACATTAGGATGTTATGGATGTTTCAATGGCTTCCTGTTGGTTGATCTATTTCTTATATGGTAGCTTAAGTTACATATTCATCCCTTTTTGGGAACTATTATACTTGTTTGGTACAAGAATGTTGACATATATATTCATCATTCTTATTCTGAAACTCCCATGTACTCTGATTGACATGATTTGTATATTCAGTTGTTATAGTGGCTAACAGTGCTGCTTCTAATTCTTAATCTCAGTCTGGGAAAGTCTACATCCAAAGATGCCGTGCAACCACAGTACCGTCAGATCAAAAGAACCAAGCTAGACTTCAGGACTTGAACCTCCCCCCATCCCCTTCAAAGCGCACTCTCAACCTCCTCGACGAGCCTTCCTTGGACTTGAAGCTACTCTCCACTTCGTCCATGTCCTTCACTTACCAGAGTGTGTGCACCCTCGACAAGGTAAAGTTGGCCCTCGAGAGGGCAGAGAGGGAGCCCACAAAGCGAAGGTCCCCCCCACTGTGGAGATCGCTGCATTCCCCTATTTGTTCAACATCCTCATCCTGCAATAGAGAGACCTTCCAAGAACAACAGGTGAAGGATGAGAAAATGTCGAGCTTCTTCTCCGGTACCCCTGTTGCCACGGGCTGTCCGAGCTGCCTAGCTTATGTGCTGGTCTGCGATAGCAATCCAAAGTGCCCCGGATGCAACATCATAGTCCCAGTGCAGAAGAAAGCTCGAATTGATCTGAATATCTCAATCTGACGAGAGAAGGGTCTTGTTGCCGGGTGGATCCACAGTGTAAATGGTATAGATGGGGGGTCTACATCTCAAGGTAGGTAGAGATATAGGATAGATAGTATTTGTAAAATTGATTATGTTGATGTATTAGAAAGTTATGCCGACAAAGAAGAGTAGATTAGAAGAGTGGATTTCCATAACTCTTCCTTTGATCTATTATTTCTAAACTATTGTCAGACACATTAATCATCAAGTGTTACTCGTCCTTGTACTTGTAGCCCTTAGTGCATGAGATTTCTGATTTCTCTTGTCTACTATCCTTGAGATGTAGAATAGAATAAGGATAAAAATCTCTCTATATATATATTTTTTTTATTTACAAGATTTGAAATGAAAATCCCTATTGAATTGGAATGTGTGATAATATATTAAACTCATGGAACCAAAAGAATTGATTGTTGAATCCAGACCAAAAATACAACTTTATTTTCTTTATATAATATACATATTTCCTTAATTTTGTTGGAATAAATGGTATGTGATAAATTAAAATAGACCATAATGCATAATTAAATGTTTAGTATTATAGTGGAATTAACTAGATATCACTACATTGGAGGCTTCTAATAACATCATGAATGGACTGGACCAAAAGTTTAATGTTCAAACTAATTTGGAAGCACTGAAGTTGGGAGAAAGCTGGAGTGAGAATTTCCCAAAAATATGCACCAAAACATCAAGGTCCCCAAGAAGTAAGAAAGTTGCTCCAAGGAGTGAGCGGGGAAGATGCAAATTCGTGAAATTAGATTAGATTATAGTGAAAGAAATGAATGCGTTGTAGGAAATTTAAAACTTTTTAACAAGTTAGTAAGTAATATTGAAAAGATGGTGTGTACCATTATTGAAACAAATGAAAAATTATAGAATATTAATGGAAATTAAGGAAGAAATAGTTATCTTTGAGCTAACAAAAATAAATTTGAGAAACTGCAAAGGAAAGATGAACAAGATTTAAAATGTATGTTCACCACGACGTGACATGAAGACAAGATATTAGACTCGAGGTGATATGATGTTGATATTTGGAGCAAGAAAAATGTGGATTTATGTAGATAAAGTTAATAGCTAATAAATCTCAAGGGATGATTAGTAGTGTTTGGAAAAAATCTAAGCAAGAGATAATAAGATATGAGACAAGTTGTTAGCATGTTAAAGGATTAAAAAGATGAACACATTCATATCTAAGCTATAAGAATAACCACATTTATTAATTGTAAGAATAAGATGATTAATGAAAATGTGTATAATGTTATGATTAAACACAAAGAGTAATTGTATTCATAAGTTATAGATTTAAACCTTTGGCCTTAACCCTAGAGTTGGAATTATTTACAAGTATTAAGTGAGACAAGTTTACCCACAATGCACTTTGAGACTAATGGATAATGTAAGGGTACAATACAAACCCTAAAGAATGTAATGCAAAGTGTACCATGAATTAATTTTCAATAAAAGTTTAAAGAAAAATTCTTATAAATAGTGTTTATGTACCCCCAACTATTTGATGAATATATAAATATAACCTTGTATGGAAAAAAAGTGTGAAATGCCACTTTTCCAAGATGAAATAAGTGAATAAAATTCTTGAGACAATATAACTTATCTATGGTGTCACAAAAAGAATAAGGTGATAAGAGAACCGCTCGAATGAGTTTTACTAAAAATCACCATAGTAAAATTGGAAATTAAAATGAGTGAGAGAGTCTTTCATAAGATATTAATTTGGCAATGAATGATGAAGTTTTGAACAGTAGAGAAAATTAAATTAGAGATATTTTAGACATGCCTGGGAATCATTGAAAAATGATAAGACTAGAATTTCAAAAAAAAAAAGAAGTTGCCCTAGAGTTAATAATAGTTCATGATGTATTTTATCCGTGGCAATAATTGAAAAACAAGAGTAAATACTCGAACGGAATTTGAATAAATTCGAAACGAGATTTTAGAAAATTAATAAAAATGAAATTGGATTAAATTTGAAGAAAATACACTTGATCAAAAATTAAGAATAGATAATAATTTGATTTGAAATCATGTTAATTTATCGAGTGGATACAAAAATGTTAAAAGTTTAATTTGAATCCAAAGTGTATATAAATTAATTTATAAAAAGTTGGAAAATAAAGAAATTCAAAACCTGATTTAAATGACCAAATGAAAGACAAAATCAACCGAATCGATTGTAAAATGAGTTAACCAATTGCAAACCGATTGAACTAAGCCAAATCAATCAAAGGGAAGTCACACCGGTCGACCAACCAAAAAATTGATAGAACAAGACATATACATATATGTGATTAAGCACGCCTTGAGTGAGCGATCATATGTCAAGCATGATTATGTTTCTTTGAAAAGGTTTATTTTAGATATAAAATTAATCTCACAAACAATTATTTGTTAAAAAGATTATGCTCTCACAAACTCATTAGAGTATAGTCAATAACATACACCTAGAGAACATCATACATAGTTAAAATCAAATGTGTGGGTTGTGCTACTCATCTTAATGTTAGATCAATCGGCTCTTGAGGAACTATAATCCACTTATCTGAATGTTGTCACTCAACTCTTTAAACTGTGATCATATCCATTCAACACTTGGTCAAATAAATGAACAACTGTCATATGACTCAATGGGTCAGTAAGATTACTGAAAAGACAAAAAAACGCAACTTATTGACTCATCTTTCCAGTAAAACTTAGTAACCAATACAACTTATAAACCTTAGTAGGTAGTGTGGGCTAACACACATATCCGATTCGACACTAGAAAACGGTTTGTAGTTTATCCAGTATGGAGGAAAAATATTAAACTCAAGGCTATTATTCCCCTCGTTGGAATAATAATACCTCGTTTTTAGATAGTTGTGAAGTGTGAGTTTAAAATTAAGTGTATCAATATTATATGTGAGGACGAGTGTTGAAAATACGATTTCACATGGGATAAAATAGAGAAGTGTTATGGATTTATAAGTTTGAAAATGTTTCACTACTTACAAGTCATTATTTTTAAGTATACATGTACCTAACCACTTATCGGTCGAGAGCTCTAATATAATATAAGAGCGCTTATCCCATTTTTATAATAGTGAATGTCACGCCCCGACTCGATTTAGTTAGATCTACTTGAGCATCGCTCACTTGGTTCAAGAAGGGTTTCCCCTTTCTTTTAGATAAGAGTAGTCAAAGCGAAATTTCTGGACTTGTTATCTAAAAGAGCATTAATTAAAACTAAAGAAAAGCTTAAAAAACTTTAAGCACACCTGACTTGGAGTTCATCTTCGTGGGTTCTCTCGGTTAGGTTTCCTCTTTCCTGGAAAAAAGGGAGGGTGTGAGTTTTTACAAATCATGAGCGGGTTTTGGAAGTGAGGTTTCAAAAGATTTAGTTTTTTAAAATTTTTTCCCAAAATCCTTTTATTTGTTTTCAAAGCCATTCACAATTTACACTCATTATGCGTTTTTAGCTCTTTTAGCACATCCACTTTCTTCGGGAGGTATTTAGAAAACATACATATGTCCTTTATAATAAAGGGAAGATACGTTCGCCGATGTAATACACCCACTGCACCCACTTGTGGATCGAGCATATTTACCATCCACCATGATAGAAATCCCTGACTTCTATCTTGAGTCTTAGTGACGCCCCAAGCGCTAGGCCCTAAGACTCCACATAACTTTGTATCCGTATGAGAATAGAGACTTCATCCCACCTACACCCTAGTCTCAATGTGTAAGAAGCCCTAACACAGTAATTTCATGACTAATTGATAAGACGAGAAGCCCAAACACAGTAGATTCCCCCTTCCCTTATCACTACCATGTTGTCCATTAGCCCTTGGAATCCATCACTACCCCTTGGGTATCTTGATGGTCCTAAATTAAAGTGGCATGATTCTGATAGGGACGAGGAACTTCAAAAGAGACTTGAACTTCAAAAGAGACCTAAGCCCATATGGCTTTTTTTAGATTCTGATGTTGGATTGTTCATATGAGAGCCTAACATATGCTCTTGTTCATGATTTCCACATATGATTCTAGAGTTCGAGAATCACCCTTGAATTGAAGGTGAGAAACGTGATCGATACTTTGAAAATCGCCTTGGATAAGAAGAGTTGGTAGATCCACAACGATAGTGGTGAGTGACACCAACAAATGATGATTTTGTGTACAAACAAGTACTCATGAGTGGCGATGGTAAAATTAATCTATTGATTTTGTAATTGAGCTTTATTTATTCAGAAATAAGTATAGATTTGAGTTTATCTAGACTTGTTTGCTTGAGTGTACGAGTGAACGCCATGAAAAAAAACTGATATTTTTCTTCTAACCCAATAAGAATTCTATCTTTAATTTCAAATTCAGATTTAAAAAGGTCAATATAGGCATAGTTGGTTACAAGATTGGCTATGAATGTTAGGTAAACTCCCATTTTTCAATCTTTTTTAATCATTTCACGCCATTGAGAGTACAGGAAATCTTGATGAGCTTATATTTGTTGAGCAAATAGGACTTCATATGCTTCTCACATATCTGCAGAATTGGGAATTCCAATTATATTTAGATTAGCATGCGTGTCTAGTGATTCTAATATAGTGGTGAGACATAGTCTATAATAGATCTTACTAGTCTTGTAGGATAGGTTGGAATACGAGTATATTCATAATATTTTCGAGAAGGCAAAAACTCTGTCGGTGTAGTGATGGTTCGATCGAAATACCTTATCAATAAATTTTCAAGAGTGGTATCATATTATTGCCTTATAAAAAATAGTTTGTTCCATTTAAATTAACTTAAAGTATTGGAATATTGCTTGAAAGTTTAACTATTATAAAAAAAATGAAAGATAATGAAAATTGATAGGGGTTAAACAACTTAAAATTGATGGTGAGTTAAATTTTTATTCTCCAAAAATCACATTAAATCACTTAAATTTAAAATTTTACCATTTAATTGCAAAAACTTTCATTTTTACTTGTTTACTTTCCAAAATTACTATTTTACCATAATTTTTCTTCTTTATATAAAAATTATCATTTTATCTGTTTTTATACAAAAGTGACTCGTTTGCACTCTTTTATGCAAAAAATTTCATTTTATTTTGCCGTGCATATACTCAAAATGATCATTTTACCACTTTTATACAAAAATGCCCATTTTATCATTCATTTATAAAAAATAATAATTTTGTCTCAAAAATCTTGAAATCATTTAACACATCTTTATTTGTCCCAAAATTACCTTTTATCTCCCTTCACTTCACTTGTGATGATTTTCACAAGTTTTCTCATTTTTTTCAAAATAGTTTTAAACTTTTTAAATTTTACACTTTTGTCTTCAAATTTTGAAAATTACTCCAACCAACTTCAAATTTTACAAATATATCCCAAATTCTTTAATTTTTCTCCTAAGGCTTGGAGAGTATTTGAGAGTCTTATTCCGATCAAATTTAATCAAATTTAATAATTTTTCAAAAATCGTTAAAACTAAACTATTGAAGGTGTGATCGAAAATACTCACCGGAGAATACCCGATGGTTAACCAAAGTGCTGGCGAAATGAATTTGAGCTCTAGACAAGTCGTTCTTTGGTGATGGTGGGTCAGGGTCCCCAGAACTAGCTGAATTTTGAACCCGAATAGCCACAACAACTTAAAGAGGAAACCCACCATTAGATAACAGCTCGGGCGTAAAAAAATTACCATACCAGAGGTCGCGATAGGTTTCTAAGAGGTCAGCGGTCCTTTTGGCTCTAGTGACGACGTGAGGGGTAGTCCGAGGTAGTAAACTTTGGCTCCGAATGGTGGAAAATGACAATTTTTTATTTCCGAGATGGGGTTAGCAAAGCAACACTCTTATTTACAACCACTTTCACGTCGAGATTCGACCACTTAACTCAATAGTAGTATATTAATATTATTTTGAGATAATAATCACCTAATTTAATGGTTAGTTAAGTGGAAATTTGAATATGGATTGTGGTTGGGATATATTTGAGAACAATTTTTCAACTTTTTGAGAGAAATTTGACATTATGAGAATAATATAACTTAAATAAAATTATTGGGAGATAGAATTGTCAACTCAATAATAAATTTTGTTAAATGTAATTTTAAAAAATCAAATAAATTTGTTTGTTCCTAAAACAAGTAACTTAGATAAACCATGAAAATGTCCGAATATAACAAATTTCTCTTCTGAAATGCGCAACATGAGAAGGCACAAATGTAGTAGACTTATCTAGGTCAATTGCGCCGTAACATTGCTCAAATGTAATAGACATTTATATGCCTCATATTCTCCATGACAATGCTCAGATTTAGTAGATTTTTCTGTATTAAAAGCACCCTTATAGTCCCTACATGTAACAAATTACTATATCTCATATATACCATATAACACTATCTAAATGTAGCATACTTAATGGACTTAGATACATCATAATATTACCCATGTGCAATAGACTCCTCTCAACCTTGAATGAAAGGTAGAAGATTTTTCTACTTCAAATACACTATAGCAATACCAAGATTTAGCATACTCATATGATTAGATCCACCATAACATTTCTTCAAATGTAGCAAACTTTTGAGATATAATATGACAGTGCTTCAATGTAACAAATTTCTCCGCCTTATATTTGCACCATCCCATTCGCATGCGCCACATGCACCTCACGGCGGTGGGCATCGACCCAGCAACTACTTCAGCTCATCGCTCTTGTGGAGCTCTCGTACCTCGTCCACCCCACAGATCACATGTACGTGCACTCCTGGGAGGATCAATTTCACAGCCATTCAATCCTCATAAGTCATCCAGACCACCTACATGTTGGTGAAGTAGTGTCACGGATAGCTGAGGCGCCCTCGGTGGAGCGACGTTGGCCCATGGTCGGAGTACCGACTCTAACACCAATTTGTTATGACAAATGCGGCAAAAGAACTGGAAAATAGTAGATGGACGACCACACATATAGAGAAATAAAGTTTTGATATGAAAATCAGATATTAATGATACAAAGTGAATATGTTTGTCGAGTTTATATATAATTTAAAAATCCTAATACAAATTATGGGTCTAAATAGACGAACACTATAATGTTAATACATATTTTAGAAAAAAAACAAAATGTTTGAAGTACTCTTTGGGTAGGTAGAAGTACAATGTTAGTTTACTTTTTAATTATTGGAGGTAGGGAAGAGGTGGATGGAGCGACTAATGTGGCATTTTTAAAAGGTCAGAAGAAGTTAACAGCCATTAATGCCGACTTTCAATGCTCGAAAGTTTCAGCCGACCTTCTACGTGGATAGCATTAATTGTACATAGTGACCTCGCATATTGTTTTCTTTCCTTTTTTTTTTTTAAATTTCTTGAGCCTGGTTCTAGTTCTGGTTGATACACGGCTCGATCCCGATTGGGGGAAGGGTGTTTTTGCCGCCGGCATGAGAAGCCTCACAATCTCACTGATACTACAGAGAAGTTTGGTGAGGTCGTGAGATGGAGCTAGGGTTTTTTCTTGTATTTTTTTTTGTATCTTTCTGGTCTATTCAACCCTGCATTCAAGGCCGGTGGCTTTTGTTCTGCGGCAACCGAACGGTCCAATTGCCCCTTTATTAATTGGGGCTGGAATTAATAGTTGTGACAGTGATATGTATGCATATGGGTAGATACAGTTGATACCTTTTTGACAACATACCCTCCCCGCATTTATATGGCGGATTAAGACTTCCTGACACGCACGCCATAGGCTGTGATGTGTGTGGAGCAGGGTTGTACGTTCTAGCCCCTACTAACTAGGTGGTTCGGCTCGGAACCAGTTCGATCGACCTTCTCAAATGGTACATAGCCATCTTTACTCAATCACATTCTCATTGAATCACAAGATCGTGTAGTATTCTAATAAAATATTTAAATCGTAAAAAATAAACCTCTCTTAAAAAGATTTCACACGGTTCAAACGGTTCCATGCACGCCCATTATGAACCAGACCATTCTCTCACTCTAGGGTTCCTAGTAGCACTTGTGAGGCACATGAGATGATTCCATCCGGGTCACGAACAGAGCCGGTGCACGTGTTATCGGATATGGCCAGTGTGACGAATTGATGAATAGATGGTTATTGAGGTAACCTATTAATTAGGTGCAAAAAAAACGAAACCTAATAATTAATTGGGCAGGTTCATAAGGCCACCTAACATGAAGAAACATGAATAAAAGGATAACCAAGGAAGGGCTCATAGGATAGATGAATTAAATAATACTCATGTCTTGTGGGGGCTGTGGCCTTAATAAGGACGGTATCCCCACTTCCACGTTGATTATGTATTTGGATTGCCCCTTTGCCTTGTTTAATTTGGATTTTCCCTTGTAGATGAGTCGATCATTAATGTAGGGTTTGGCATCTACCGAGTTTGCTGACAACCAAGATGCTGTCATGATGCTGTCACTCCCACTGTCTCAAAGGTTTCATATTATCTTCTTTTTTTTTCCCTTTATTTAAGAGTGCAAAAAAAATGTTAAAGAGTGATGTGCTGACATTCCCATCCACGGACTGATATTTTACCATCTTCCCCAGATGTTTAAAAGCTAATGCCTCGGCTCATTCATTCATTTTTCTGCTCGACTGACTTGCACTATGCTTTAAATGCACTTTTGAATATTCCGTGCTGGGTGCGTGGGACGGCTACATACCTCATTCAATGTAAAAGACTGGGTAATTAAGGTGTCTGACAGCTGTGGGTGTTCCTTTGAGGGCAATCTGTGATACCGCGTTTTATAAGGATATGTCAATGGCACTGACTACCACTACAATGCTCCCTCCCCTTTCCGCGTTGATTGTAAATGCAGATGAATTGACTCTTGGAGAGACATCTCACTGAGACTCGAGACCCGAGTCACGGGTATTTACCCGACCCGAGCGGACCCAAGGAGCTTCGGATCTGCTCGGGTTCGGATCCATAACTTACTCCTTTGATCTAAATTATAAACTAATGGGAGTCATTTCGAATTTTATTTTGAAAGTAGAGAGAGTTTTTGGTGACTTACCGACTGCCGAATCCTTTGAGCACGAATTCTCTCCCAGCAGATCGAGTTCATTTTCATTTTTAAAAAAATCTAAAAAACTACTCTTAGGTGTTATGGTAGGTCCCAACTCAAGAGTGGCCTAAAACCATTACACAAGGTTATTTTTAGGATCGATTTTTGGGTTGAAGAAAATTGAGCAACATCACCCACCTTTGCTTTAAAAATGGTAAATTTGTAATTTTACAAATAAGTGATTTGATAGGATTTTTGGATAATAAGAACTTAAAAATAATTTTATTATAAAATTAAAAAAATTATTATTTAAATAATATAAAAAAATGATAGTGAAAAAGATTTATCGATATAAACCAATTATAAATAATTTTGAATATTATAATTATGTATTTATATTATTACAAGAACACATATACATCCAAAATAATCCTGCAATTGGAGTACATGAATTAGAATACTTTTAGGACGAGTAAGTTCGATTAGTGAGATTTCCGACTTTATATTATACCAATGTAATCACTTATTATTTTATAAAATAATACTTTGAAAACAATTTTAATAAATATATAGAAAAGCTAATAAAAAAATTATCAAAAAAATAGGAGATATTTTGAAGGGTTTTAAAGAGTGAATAACCTAAAATAAACAAGTGTGAATCCGAATGTTAAAAAAAATGTGAGAAGGTGACTATTTACATTGTTAAAAAGAGTAAAACTCATTTTTATAAAAAATGACTAATTCACATGTTTATAAATGAGGTATAGGACCAATGTTTAAAATAAATGGCTAAGTTTTACGTTTCTAATAAGAGTGCTAAAACCCATAATTATAAAAAAAGTTACCACTTATGTTTAAAAGAAAAGATAATTCTTATTTTTATGAAATGATATTTAATTACTATGTGTATAAAAAAAGTTAAGCCTCAATTGTTTATAAAAAAAAGGAGGTTATAACTAAATTTTTAACACGGACACTAACTAATATTTTTTTAAATAAAATATTTATATTTAAATGGCATGATGTGAATTGCAATGAGATACATGGGTAGTAACTCATGATCATAACATCTATGATGAGAAATAAAGTACTTTTACCTACTAAATTAAGATAAATTATGTTATATATTTAAAATATAAATATTATATTATAAAATTTGATATGAATTTTTTTAATTTTATTATCTAAAATTTTTATCTAAAAACTTATTTATATTAAAATATTTTTATTTGAAATAAATAAAAAAATTAAAAATAATTTAGATAATAGAATATTAATACTCTATTACATGATATTATTAAATTATATTTATTTTATATTTTAAGTTTTATATATTATAAATACTATATTGATAATATATTGATAATATATTATTATATTATCGAAAGTGCGGTGATTTGTGATACTCTATCGTGAATAAGATCAGTGGAGATAATTAATTAATATAATCAGAGAATAATAAGGTAAATTAATGGATTATATGATTGTATTTAAATTGTATATTATAGTGTTACTAGTCAATATTGTCTTACTATGGAATAAAGCTAAAACAAATAAGATATATTTCCATTTACTTGACTTGAAAAGTGTAGCACGTACCATTTATACAATTAGATTTGACCAGCTAGTTTCATTAGGAATCAAGCCCAATACGTGTCACAATTTGCTTAAAACAGCCTTGGAAGACTAGATCTCTATAATTGTTCCTAAACTCAATTTCATTAATAGGTTGGAATCATAAAAATTATATTAAATTAATATTTATATTATTAAATTATCTTGTATTATGTGAAATTGACGAGTAATATGAGAAGAGAATGAAACTATGGTAAATTAATGGATCATTAAATAAGAGTTCTTTTGAAACACGAATTTTTTTCCATATTTGATTGGAAATATTTAGATTTTATACTATGATCTAGAGATATATCTAACACATACAATATATACCATTAGATTTGACCAACTAATATAGATTTGCTTAAACATTCTATATAAAACAAATCTATAATAACTAATAAGAATCATATTAGACAATAAAAATAGGTGGTTGAATCTATTCTAAAAATATATTTTTGTAGCATTTGTATATTATAATTTTTTTCATTTATTTTTTTGAAATAAATAATTTGGGAAGATACATTAACTATTTAAATTTTGATAGATTGGAATGTGAATCAAAACAAAACAAGTGAACAAAGTTAATTAGAGTGTATAATAAATATAATATTAAATGATTAGATGTGAGAGTTATTACTAATAAAAATAAAATAGACGATAATTAAAAGTTAATGAATACTAAATATGGGAAATCTAACCGTAGCTTGTGAGAGAAGACATTGTGTACCCATAAGGGTTGGGATCGTACTAATTTTTACTTAACTTAAATCATTCAAAACTTATAAACCCATAACATTTATTTATTTTATCTAATATTTGATTATATTCTCAATGCCCACCCTCATGTGCAATGTGGATATACTTGCAACATATAATTTTAAACCCGCCCTTAACAACTGTTTACGAGTCGGGTATTATTCTTTCGATTTCGGACGAGTGTGAACAATGACATTTAGTTTGGTATTTTTCCTTTATACTTAAGCAGACCATGAGCCCGGTTTCCCGTTTGTGGTCGTGTACAAGTGCAACTGATACCATGTGAGAAAAAGGATTATGAATAAGTAGTAGAACCCATATTTACTTAAAAATTATAACTTGTAAATAATATAATTTTTTCATGTTTATAAACACACAACACTTCTCTATTTTATCAAATTTGGGATTATATTCTCAAAATAGCCAATACATGAACTTCAAATTAATGAGTCACTTTCATTTCATCCATTCTTACAAATATAAAATCTAACAAGATATAAAGAATACATGAACTTCAAACCATCCTCTTTGGTTTTCTTGTCATGAGATAATAGAAGAATATGAGAAGGAGACTATGATAAATAAATTGATGCATATAATAGGCCTCTTCTCACATGCATTTTGCATCTTATCTATTTACTACCTTTAGATTAATAGTATTTCTGCACTAATTCAATATTGTCCCGCCAATAAAATTCTCAACATGTGATTTTCGTTTCTATTTGTTATATGGAATACTGTCGCATATATTAATTTGATCATGGTCATAGAAATTGAATTATTTTTTCTATTATTTTGTAAAGTTAAATAATGTGGGACAAAATGGAACAGATAATATTGAAAAATTAATACTAGATCTTAAATTCTTAATTTCATAAAAAGTTATAAATGAGAGTTTATTAATTAGCTTTCACTATTTAAAAAATATTTTAGTTAAAATATATCGGGTTGAAATTATGAATTAATGTTAATATATATTATTTTTATATGTTATCCAACTTATCATAATATTTAAGGACAAGTCATAAAAATTGAATTATTTTGCACGATCAGCCGTAAAAATACGAATGGGTAGTTTTTGTATCCTATGTGGTGTTACAAGTTCTCCCACATTTTGTATACAAAACATTTACACATAAAAAATTAAAGTAGGGGTCATTCAAGATACTTTGTGAATTATGATCTTGCCAATATTATTTCTTTGTATTCATTTTAAACCATGAATCAATACTACTTTGTACATCATCAATTCTAATACTCTTTAAACCACCCAAATACGATTTAGTATATTCATCACTTACTTCCATGTAATAATTACGTCTAACTACTAATTTTTAGGTATTTTTTTAGAACAACAATGCAATGCAAACTAATAAGGTTGGAGAATATGTATGTTCTATGAGAGTTCCCAAATAAAGAAATTTATGTCGTTTGAAAAAAAAGTTTCACCTTTTTGGTTGGTTGTGATATGTTGTAAGGGTTTTGTAACACTAATGCATAGGATAGACATTGTATGTTATGCTATAATTGTTAAAAATGTATAGATTTTTCACCTAAATAACTTACCTATTAAAATAGATTAAAAAGCTTGTCCTACATATAATAAAAAATTATAAAATTAATAAAATATCAAACTTTTTTTAAAATATGCAAAAATTTTACCTTTATTAAAAAATGACTATATAATAAGATTGCGTGAAAAATTACTCTAAATTAAACAAACAAAACTATAAATAAGTAATTAACCAGGAAGAAGATCTACGTGAAAGAAAAGAGTGTCACTCAATTGAAATTCTACAATTCGTGATAAAGAAAAGGATGAAGATCTACGTGGAAAAGTACAGCGAGAAAGTTATTGTTCCCCTCATGGTGGAGCGCACACACACCATTAGTGATGTCAAGAATATGATTGAGGTAATTAAATGAACTCTTCCATGACAGTTTCTAGCGCCTCCTTTTATTATATGGATTATTCATCTAACCGTGATTGTTTGGCCTTTAAAATGATTTCATTTATATGATTAGTAATTCTTTGTAAACTATTTGTTAATATTTTGGATTTAGCTTGGATTGTTATTCTCTTTTGATGATTGTAGTGTAGTTGTAGGAATATGAAATTTATTATAGTTTTCATTCACTTAGATGGTCTCTCTACCTATTATTAAGAGGATAAATTGATAACAGTCATAAGCTACATAGTCTTTTTTTTATGAATTTATAGTTTTTTTAGTGACCGAGTATTGATGATTTTTTTTTTATTATCGAAGGACATATTGAGCATCTCGGTTGACAACCAGAGTCTCCTGTTTGAAGGCACGGCACTGGATGATGACAAATCCGTTGCAGATTACGAAATCCATAACTTATCGACTCTTGTTCTATTTGAATTGTAGAGAGAAAGAAAATTAATCATTTTTTCTATGGGATACTATACCATCATAGTTAGCCATTGATTTTAGTCATATAAAATACTCATAATTCCTAGTATGAGTATAGGTCAACTTGTATGAAGACTATTAGAGCAAGATTCTACAATACCTTAAAATTCACTATGAGATGTGTATTATTGTTTTTATATTATTATGTGTAATAATCCTTAATTATCCGTTTTTGGTAAAATAAATCATTATAAGTAATTTTAAATATGTACTAAAATTAAAGTTATTGAATTGTTTATAATAGTGATTGGATTTGAAATAAAAAAATAACTCAGTTTTATAATAATTTTTATAAAATATATTATCCATTTCATAAATATTTTACACGTTATAAATATTTTTTGTGTAGTGTTATATTATATTTTTTAAATATAATTTTATTATAAAGTTTGAAAAGTTCAATTTATACTAATATTGAGTTATTAATACTAAATGTCACTCTAATTATTTATTGAATTACTAATATTGAGTTATTTATACTAAAATATATTTTACACGTTATAAATATTTATTATCAAGAATCATATTGTTGTTTATATTATTTTGTAAAAATAAATAATGTAAGACAATATTAAAAAAAAACACTAGATCTTAAATTGTTTATCTCATAACAAGTTACAAGTTACAAATGAGGTTTATTATGTGACATTCATGATGACTAGATTGTTGTTAAAGTTACAAATGAGATTTATTAGGTGATATTCATGAGAACCACATTGTTGTTTCTATTATTTTGTAAAAATAAATATGGTGCAAAATGTAATATATAATTTTCAAGAATTAATAAATACTAGATTTTAAATTATTTATCCCATAAAAAAGTTACAAATGTATTTTAGTAAAAATATATCAAGTTGAAATTATGAACTAATATATATATATATATATATATATTATTTTTTGTATGTTATTTTAAATAATATGTTTATATCATATTATACTAAAATATGTTCCAACTTATCTTGCCTATTCATAAAAATTGACTTATTTTGCATCATCATAAGAGTACGGATCAGCCAATTAAAATGTGATTTAAGATGCTTGGTGGTAGATCTATTAACCCAAAATTTCTATTGATAGGGTCTACAAACTAAGGCTATATATTATGATATTTGTAAAATTGATTATGACGATATATTACAAAGTAAGACAGGAAAAGTAATAGTAGGTTACAAGAGATGTTGCATCTTATTGCTACTACTAGTCTTCCTCATAATTGGCCATGCAAATTGACTAATATGACCATAGAATGAGACTATGTTAAATTAATGGATCATTGAATAAGAGTTCTCTTGAAACATATCTGATTTGGAATATTTTGATTTTATATTATACTATTTCTATTCATATTGTCTCACTAAGTGATAAAGCTAAGAAAAAAAATATTTTTTGTTTACTTGTTATATATTCAATAACTCCAAATCTATATTAACCAATAAGAATAATATTATACAATAAAAACAGGTGAGTGAATCTATCCTAAAAATATATTATAATTGTTTCATTTATTTTTTGAAATAAATAATTTGGGACAAAATAAATTAGACAATGACTAAAAATTAATTAATAGTAATTTTTTTATAATAGAGTTTATAAAATAACTTCCACTATTTAAAAATATGTTTTAGAAAAAAATTATAAATAAAAAATATAAATTAATATTTTTACGATGAATGCATGAATGGATCTTAATATATAACATTTTCCCTATTATTTTCTTAAGAATGTATCTATATAATATTATAATAAATTATGATACTACATATCAAACAATATTTCACCTAACTAACTCTTTAACTAATCTTAACTAGTACACTTTCCATTCATCTAGTCTGCTAACATATTATTTATGTATTTGATAATAGTTACATAATTAAAATTTGACTAGGTAGTTTTTTAGTAAGCTAACTCTGCAAGTGTCTAAATTTGCTTTTGAGAACTCACAAAAATCAAATTATACCCATGAAACTATAGATTTAATTCATGGAATACATCTCTATAACCTTTATAGATTATAATTTTTTACTTTATTTTGTTGAAAAAAAACATGAGACAAAATAAATTATACAATATTTAAGAATTAACGAATAATATATTTTAAATTGATAATTTCCTAACCATGTACAAAAGAGTGTATATAAATTGACATTCACTACCTAAAATAAATTTTAGTAGAAAAATCTAAATATAAAAATATATTTGTAATAAATAATAAAATTTACATTATTATTTGTATATTTAAATTATGAATTATATTAGTATATATTATTTTTTACCAGGAACAGATTTAGTCTGAATTTGCTTAAAAACCCAATTATCCAAAATAAGTCACGAAATCCTACTGGATCGTTTTAATGCATCCTAGAAATACATTTTATAGTTATTATATATTATAAATATTTTCTTTATTTTTTTTAAATAAATAAAGCGGGACAAAATAAAATACTCAATATTAAAGAATTAACTAATAATAAATGGTAACCGATTTATTTCACCATTTAGAAGTATAATTTAGTAAAATTATATAAATTACAAAATATAATTATATTTTAATATATATTAAATTGTACTTGGGGAAAGTATGAAATATTATTATTAATATATGTTATTGTTACATATTTTATTATTAACAACATATTTATGTAATGTTATAAAAAAATACGGTTCAACATATGGAATGAGATTAAGAGTTTTTATGTCCAAACAATGTATTCAACACATGCTAATATGATTAGTATAAATTTAAGAATTTATAAATTAAAATATATATATATATATATATATAGTTGTGATATGGAGCAAGGGTTTGTTCCACTTGTGCAATTCATCCATACAAGTTTTACTTATGCATAGGATAGTATATTATGCTATATTTGTTAAAAAAAAATATAGATTTCACACCTAAATAATTACTTATTAAAATAGTTTAAAAAGCTTGTGCTAGATAGGATAAAATTATACATATTATAAAATTAGTAAAATATCAAGCTTGTTTAAAATATGTAAAAAAATTGTCTTTATTAAAAGAATAATTATATGATCTACCTATTTATTTTATAGAAAAATATTCTATATTCAAATAAAAGATCGTGTGAAAAAATTACTCTAAATTAAACCAAGAAAACTATAAATAAGCAATTCACTTGAAAGAAATGATATTCGCTTGAAAAAAAACTAGAATACCACAGCTCTCTAGCCATCACTCAATTGGAATTTTATAATTCGTGGTAAGGAAAAAAATGAAGATCTACGTTGAAAAGGACAGCCTCAATATCGAACTGACGGTGAAGGACTCGGACAGCATTAGCAATGTCAAGAGCAAGATTCAGGTAATTAAATGGATTCTTCTATGACAGTTTCTAGCGTCTCCTTTTATTAGGTGGATTATCCATCTAATGGTGATTGTTTTCCATTAGAATGATTCCATTTATATGGATAGTGATTCTGTGTAAACTATTTGTTAGTATGTTGGATTTACCTTTGATTGTTATTCTCTCTTCATGATTGTAGTGTAATTGTAGGATTATGTAATTTATTTTAGTTTTCATTCATATGCTACATAGTTCTTTTTATGGATTCAGTATTTTTGAGTGACTACGGAGTATTCATAGATTTTGTTTGTATTGAAGGGCAAGTTGAGAATCGGACCTCAGAACCAGACTCTGCTTTACCAAGGCATTGCACTCGATGATGACAGCACCCTTTCTGATTACGACATCGATGATAGGTCGACCATTATTCTTCTTGAATGTCCTTTTTAGGTTTTTTTTTTGCTATTGTATAAGTGGCATGTAAGTCTAATGTTGTTGATGTATATTTGAAATTATGTAAAATATTATATATTTTGTAATAGTTTTTTACAACATGTACCCTAATACGGCAAAAAAATAGATATTATATCTACTTAAATTCATATTTAAATAGAGAGAAACTTTTGTGCAACATCCGTTAATAAAATGTAATTTCATATTCTTAGGAAAAAAAATGAAATTACAAAGTTGTTTTCAACACTTCAACACATTATGTTTCCAACCAAATGGTTTAATAGTTATTTTTTTCATATTCATGTTTTGGCAAAATATACAACTATAGTAAGTTGAGCCATCATAGTCCAAACGGTTTAATATTCATTTTTTATATGTCTATTATAAAAATTATTATTAGTAGCTAGTACATTATTATAAAAATTCCATATAAATTATTTTATCTTCGACAAGTGAGCTCTCATATTGGCTCCTATACTATAATTTTGACATTTTTCTCTTAGTAAAGTGTAAGTTGAGCGTACCCTAACCTCCCACTCTTTTCCCATTTTTAAATTCTACGATTTTGATTATTTACTAACACTAATATTCTTTTAACAACTATTTCTTCTTCTGGATTAATCCTATCATGTAGTAAATCTAGCTTCCATTGTCTCGATTGTGGCTCAATAAAAGAGCTAACTCTAAGTTCTGCCAACAAGTTATCCCGAATAGGGGACTATAAGTGATGCTCTTTGAGTGCTTGTATCCATGGGGAACCCCATACCCTTATATTACTACCATCCCCAACTTGCCATGTTATTCCTTCCTTAAGTAGTTCTTTACCCATATGGATACTTTGTCATGCCCATGATGTCACTGACTTCAGGTTGGCATCCATTAGATCTGAATTTTCAAAGTATCGTCCCTTTAGAACTTTGGTCCATAGCAATTTGAGATCTTTTAAAAGTCTTCATTCCGACTTCATAAACATAGCGTTGTTGAAACTGTGTATATCATTGAACCCTATACCACCTTGTTCCTTAATTTTTGTGGTTATTTGCCACCTTATCTAACTTATCTTGGCCTGCTCCCTTATGCCACTCCTTGCACTACCCGTAAGACAACAAGAAACAACCTGTTGCATAATTAGGTATTGTACTTAAAACATGTTTAATTATAATCGCACTCCTTGTTTGGTATAGATATACTGATTTTTATCATTGGAATTTAGAGCTTATACTCTCTTTTAGAAAATTCAAACTTCTCCTCTTGTTTCGCCCCCATAGTATCGAAAGACCAAGTTATCTATCTGATGATTGGCCCATAGAAAGGTTCAAGATTGTTCTAATCTCGTCCTCCTAGCATTTGCACTAAAATAACATACAGATTTCTCACAATTCACTTTCTGACCAAATGTCAAACAATATATGTTTATCAATTTTTTTAAAGGACTTTGTTACATTTGGATGCCTCTAAGAAGAACATACCATCATCAACATAGAAATCATGAGATATTCTAGGATATCTTTTATTTATTTTCAGTGGCACTAACTCTTTTCTATAGCATGCAATAGTAATTAATTTAGACAGTGCATCTTCTATGAATAAAAAGAGGTAAGGAGAAAGGGGGTCTACTTGATGTAGTCCCCAACTCAGTTGTATAGAACTTATTTGTTTCTATTTATCAATATCTTGTAGTGAAGTAAGGTCACATAAGCAATAATCTAGTTAGTAAAAGTTGGATTGAAACCCATTTTTTGAGGAGGGCCCGGAGGAAGCCACACTCTACTTTGTCATAAGCTTTCACCATATGAGTCTTGATAGCGCACCATACTCTATTTCCTTTATTTTTATGTTGGAGGAAATGGAACCATTCATGCACAATACCTATATTATCATGGATTACTCGACCTAGGATGAAAACACTTTGTTGGCAAGAAATGATCTTATTCATAAGAGGTTTGAGATGATTAGTAATAATTTTTTAAATAACTTCATATGAAATTTTGCATAAATAGATTGGGCGCTACTAATTTATACTTTCATGTGTGTTTACTTTTGGAATGAGAGCGATGTCTGTTTCATTTAAATAACTTAGCATCATGCTCCTCTTAAAGAAGTTAAGGACAACATCTGCTAGATTAGGACTAATTGTATCCTAGTTTACTTGGAAAAATGTCTCATTGTATACATCTGTACCTGCCGCCTGTTTAGCCCACAATGCGAAGACTGCCCGTTCTATCTCTAATGGTAATACTTGACAAGTCAGGTTTCTATTCATATCTGTTATTATAACGGGTCGGCCCCCCTCAAGGCTTTCTCTGTATGAGAACATTGTCCTAAGTTATAAATTTTCCGACAATAGCTACAGATCTCTACCATGATCTCATCTTCCAACTTCGTCCATTGCCCATTGCTCTTTTAAATATTTTGTATCAGGTTTCTGGCCTGGTGTTGTAATACACTCTAGTAATAGAACTTAGTATTCTTGTCCCCCTCTATAAGCCATTTGTTTCTAGCTCTTTGTTGCTAGAACAACTTCTCCTCGGTCTATGCTTAATTAAGCCTTAAGATAACTTGCCTACTAGCTTGCACATCCTCATCTGGTAGGCTACTCAATTGCTCATTCAATGTATTTATCTCGTTTTTTGTGTTTAGAACTTCATTTTTCCTATAGATTTCAAGATCATTAGATGTTTTGCACAAGTTGGATTTGAGCACTGTCATATCTCCTCTTCTATGCATACCCCATAACTTCTTTATAGTCTACTTGCAGCTTGGGTAAAGCAATCATTTTCCCTTGAATTTGAAGCTACATATATATGTACTGATGGGAATGATTACTCATTCCCGGGAAAGGATGCTCGCCATTTTGGTGAACATAATCCCCTATCCAACCTTTCCAGAACTGTGAATGGTTCCTCACGATTATTGGACCATGAAAACTTCGGTCCTGCAAAACCACAATCCTGCAATCTAGAGGAGAATATCATATGTTGGAAGCTTTGGATGCAAGGACGATCCTTTGGACCCCCTCCCTGTTTTTCGTCCTAATTGGCTATAGTATTGAAGTAACCACAAACTAACCATGGATTCTTGATATATCCCCCATTTCTCATAGTATATTCCATTGGGATTGCCTTTGCTAGAAATCACAAAATTTGTACACAAAAGTGACTCTAAAACTCTTGTCTGCCTCTCTGAACATCCATGATATTCAATATGACTAACATTACTTCCACTATGTCTATTTTCCACCAAAGAGCCATGACTCCCCCTTTTACTTTTGGGTCCACATATTCTCCATACTGATAAGTAACTTGCTTTGGAATCCTATCAACTCTTTTGAAACTGTTTTTTGTCTCCATTAGGAAGATTATATCCGACTTATTCTTCCTATTGAGTTCCTTTAAATGTCGAACTATCAGGTTGTACCCTAAACCTTGACAATTTCAAACAATAAGCCTCATTTAGATCGTGTGGCTGATTCTGGCTAGCCACCACAACCCTTCTCTACCCAGTTTCCAACTTACTGGCTTTCGTTCTTAACCATCATTCTCTTGTCTACTACTCGGATATAGACATTAAATTTCTAAGCGCCTTGTGTCTCTACCCTTAATATACCTCTTGGACCTCCTTACCTTTAATCTCATTTCCTTTAATTTTTAATTTTGATGTTTTATCCTCACTTGTGTTAAAAGAATCCTTTTTTAAAACTTTATCACCAAACTTTTTGATACTCATCTTCCACATCTAATTGTTGAACCAGTTTCATGTAAGTAATCATGGCTCCCTTGATAAATAGTTATAAATGTGAGTCAATATTGAAGAATTAATAAATACTAGATCTTAAATTCTTTATTTTATAAAAAGTTATAAATGAGAGTTTATTAACTGGCATTCAGTATTTAAACAATTATTTTAGTTAAAATATATTGGATTAAAATTATCATTTAATATTAATAAATAATATTTTTATATAATGTCCAATTTATCATAATATTGAATGCCAATTCATAAAAATTGATTTATTTTACCTCATCGAATTGTTAGTTTCTATATCTTATACCATCTTACAAGTTCTCCCACATTTTGTATCCAAAACATTTACCAACCAAAAATTACTTGTTCAGATTCAAGTAGGGAAAGAGGTCATTGAGAATATTATGTAAATTATGATCTTACTTTGCCAATATTAATTCTTTTTATTCATTTTAAATTATGAATCAATACTAATTTGTACATCATCAATTCTACTACTCTTTAAACCACCCAAATACAACTTAGTATATTCCTTGCTTCCATCTAGTAATTACGTCTAGCCACTAATTTGAAGACATTTTTCCAGAACTACAATGCAATGTAAACTAATTAGGTTGTAGTTAGCTTAGTGCCTTCTATTTCAAACTATTTACTCCAATGCAAACTAATAAGGTTGGAGTTAGTTGAGTTCGTTCTATTTCAAACTCTTTATATGTAGATTAGCATAAGTAATATTCAAATCGATAGTATAGTTATATATGAAATGGTTAAATTAGATTAAAGAATATGTATGTTCTATAAGAGTTCCCAAATAAAGAAATTTATGTTGTTTGAAAAAAAAAAAGTTTCACCTTTTGTATTACATTTTAAAAGTTGTCTATATGGTTGGTTGTGATATGTTGTAAGGGTTTTGTACCACTTATGCAATCTATCCATAAAAGTTATATGTATGCATAGGATAGGATAGACATAGTATGTTATGCTAGAATTGTTAAAAATGTATAGATTTTTCACCTAAATAACTTACCTATTAAAATAGATTAAAAAGCTTGTCCTACATATAATAAAAAAATTATGCATATTATAAAATTAGTAAAATATCAAACTTTTTTAACCAGAAAAAATATTCTATATTCAAATAAAAGATCGTGTAATTAACAAAACTATAAATAAGTAATTAACCCTGAAGAAGATTTACGTAAAAAAAAAAAAGACAGCGTTCGTCAATTGAAATTCTACAATTCGTGCTAAAAAGGAAAGGATGAAGATCTACGTGGAAAAGGACAGGGAGAATGTCACCCTCGTGGTGAAAAGCTCCCACACCATTAGCCATGTCAAGAGTATGATTGAGGTAGTTAAATGGATCCTTCCAGCTTTCATGATAGTCCATTAGAATGATTTCATTTATATGGTTACTTATTCTTTGTAAACCATTTGTTAATATTTTGAATTTAGCTTTGATTATTATTCTCTTTTCATAATTGTAGTGTAGTTGTAGGAATATGAATTTTATTTTATCATTCTCTCTGCGATAAATTGATACCAGTCATAAGCTACATAGTCTTTTTTTATGAATTTATAGTTTTTTTTGAGTGACCGAGAATTGATGAATTTTTTTATTATTGAAGAACTTGTTGAGCATCACAGCTGAGGACCAGAGTCTGCATTTTAAAGGCATGTCACTGGATGATGACAAAACCGTTGCAGATTACGACATCCGGGACAAGTCGACTCTTGTTCTCCTTGAATTACCTCTTTAGGTTCATTTGTGCTTTTTATAGTTACTAAATAACTTGGCATGCAAATCTATACTTATTTTGTTATTGTATATTTGACATTGTGTAATATACTATTTTATTTTAAATATGGTATATTTTGTAATAATTTTTGTGTATATATATATATAATTAATTAACTGAACAAATAAGAGTTAAGGGTGCAAATGTTCCCGAGAGCAAACATAATATAACTATCTAGGCAGATAGCACCCTCATCATCAAGGGTGTCAAGATTAATATCCAAGTAATTGTTCTAACCATTCCAACGATTTTCTTTACGTGCGAAGTGACTCACTTAAACATTTTGCAATGGTTCTTTAGTGTAATTTTATAATATAGAAAACCTCAAGCCGAAATGGTTTTCACATTATCCAAAGTCTAAAAAAATTCTAAAACAAATACCCAAATATCGTTTTGAGTCAATTGTCTAAATATATAAAATAAAAAAATATATAAAATCTACCTTACTCACGTCAAATGAATCAATCTATGATAAACACGAGAACAAAATTCTTCTGCAAGATATAAGAGTTACATGGGAATCTACCCTGTTTATTTTTCCATGTTTGTTTTTCTATGATGGGCGAGAATGTTATGCACTTCTTCCTTTACACGTGGTCGTACTTCTTCCCTCGTCTCTCCTCCTTTAGCCTCCCAAATTTGTGGTGGACGGACGGAGTTCTGCCATATTTTTTTGTAAAATTGAGTAATAAAGTGTTGTACGCCACTAAATTGATCTTAGTTAAGGGTGAAAATGATGAAAAATATGAATTTATGATTTTTATAATATTTAGAAATTAAAAAATTAAATTGTAATAAAAACAAAATTAAAAATATCAATATAATATAAATACTATTTATATAGATATATTTGAATAACTCATAATTATATGAAATTATGTAAATGTGAACTATGGTCTAAACAATCTAATTTAGAGTAAAAAAAACTCACCCTCATAAATCTACTTCTACTCATATTATTCGAACCGATAAATAATTATACTCATTTCTACTTAAAATTAATTGTGTAAGAATTGGAACCTTTACAACACCTAATACGTGCAAAATTTTAAACTATGTACTAAATAACTGTATACCATACGATTATTATTTTTCTGGTCTAAAACCAATGGGAACAATTGACTCGAGTTAGAGTATTTTTCATCCATACTCGAGCTTGTGGACCAATAATGAGTTGAGTACATGTCTATCTAAAATTAATAATTTATAATTAGTGTAACATTTACTTTATTACTTGTAAGTATTATAATATTTACAAACATATAAATCCACAATAATTCTCTATTTTATCCATAATATTATTAACAAGTAGAAATATTAATTTTTAGCCTAATTGGAGTATTTTAAACTCTTTTCAAAAGTTGGTACCAATATTATTGAAGTTATGATTTATGTGATTATATAGTGAATTTAAATTACTTAAATGTGATTATTGCGTGAAAACTGATCTAGAAGTGAAATACAAAATTTTCAATTTTGAACTAAATTATTTTATGTAATTTAATAGACGGTTAATATGATGTGAATTCAAATTTCAAACTTACTGATTTATTTGAAATATTGTGCGGAATAAACTTACTGACTCATATTCACTTATTTTTATGGATAGTGTATGAGAGGTTGGAAGATCGACTTGTCACGTAGACACCTTTAATCAACTTACCAATGTTGAATTGTAGAGAGAGAAAAATGATCATAGCTTCTAGTGATGCATCACCTAGTTCGTATAAATGAAGAAAAATCACCATCCTTTTCAGTAATACAAGAACATCATTGTTGGTAGTATGGCTCGATGTGTATGAAGAAAATGAGAGCAAGCTCTTATAATACCTTAAAATCCACTATGATTGATGTGTATTATTGTTTTTGTATTATTATGTGTAATGATAGATTAAATGATTTTCCGGTAAAATAAATGAAATAAATTATTATAAATAGTTTTAAATATAATTAAATTAGAGAATTGTTGTGTATTTATAAGTTTGGAAAATTTATAAGTAATAACTTTTTAGTAGATATGATTATAACTAATTATAGGTACATACAATATCTTCTCATTTAGTATCAAATTCAGTGGGTTCACACATATATATATATCTTAACTAAAAACCAGACTTGTGTATCTTAACTTGTGGTTTCTTGTAACTTCAATTTAATTTATTGTCTATTACTACCTATAAACTCAAGAAAACTTGAGATTATATATAAATAAAATAATTAAATAATTAATTTATAATGTATTATTGAATATTTACGCTAAGAAAAAAGATAAATGAATCCATTAAAGATATAATCAACAAAATGTGTAAAATGCCTTTAAATAGTTGAACAAATAATATATATATATATATAGTATAGACCATTTTTGTGGATATCTAAAAATAAAAAAAATTAAGTTGAATTTTGATAAAATGATTATAATTAGGATTTATATACTAAATATCAGAAAATATTAAATGAGAATGCTATAATAAAAAGTTCGCTATTAATATAATAAATAATAAAGTAATTCATAAATAAAGAAATTATATTAATATTTTAATAATTTTAGGCTAAATTTAATAAATATGTTTAAAAAGTATTTACACTTTTTAAATATACTCAAATTTTTGAAAAAAAATATTTAACTAAATTAAAATTTTCCCAGAAATTATAATTTTGTTTTTTTGCAATTATAACAAAAACGATCAAATAATATAGATTTCGAGTTAATATATATTTGGTATAATAATAGTTACGCTAAGCTAGAATTGTTATATGTATGCATAGGATAGACATAATATATTATGCTAGAATTATTAAAAATGTATAAATTTTTAACCTAAATAACTTATCTATTAAAATAGATTAAAAAGCTTGTCCTACATATAATAAAAAATTATGCATATTATAAAATTAGTAAAATATCAAACTTTTTTAACCAAAAAAATATTATATATTCAAATAAAAGATCGTGTAATTAACAAAACTATAAATAAATTATTAACTCGGAAGAAGATTTACGTGAAAAAAAAAAAAAGAGAGCATCTGTCAATTGGAATTCTACAATTCGTGCTAAAGGAAAGGATGAAGATCTACGTGGAAAAGGACAGCGAGAATGTTACCCTCCTGGTGAAGAGCTCCGACACCATTAGCCATGTTAAGAGTATGATTGAGGTAGTTAAATGGACTCTTCCAGCTTCCATGATATACTTATAGTGTAGTTGTAGGAATATGAAATTTATTTTATCATTCTCTCTGCCTGTTATTCCCTATTATTAAGAGGATAAATTGATACCAGTCATAAGCTACATAGTCTTTTTTTAATGAATTTATAATTTTTTTTGAGTGACCGAGAATTGATGATTTTTTTTTTATTATTGAAGGACTTGTTGAGCATCACGGCTGAGGACCAGAGTCTGCATTTTAAAGGCATGTCACTGGATGATGACAAAACCGTTGCAGATTACGATATTAGGGACAAGTCGACTCTTGTTCTCCTTGAATTACCTCTTTAGGTTCATTTGTGCTTTTTATAGTTACTAAATAACTAGCATGCAAGTCTACAGTAATTTTGTTAATGTATATTTGACATTGTGTAATATACTATTTTATTTTAAATATTGTATATTTTTTTAATAATTTTGTGTATATATATATATATATATAATTCATTATCTCAACGAATAGGAGTTAAGAATGAAGATGTCCCTAGAGCAAACATAATATAACTATGGAGGTAGATAGCACCTGCATCATCAAGGGTAAGATTAATATCCAAGTAATTGTTAAAATAAAAAATATATATATAATATATCTTACTCGGGTCAAATGAATTAGGATGAACATTAAAATAATTTTGTGAGAAAATATTGTTAACTAATCAGGATAGTATTAATATTTAATTAAAATTTATTACTTGTCATTATTATAAAATTTTCAATTTTATAAACTAACAACACATTTATATTTTATTCAATTTAAGATCATATTCTCAACATAAGCATTAATGTGTATACACTTGCTACGTATTATTTTAAAACTAATACTCAATAACTATATACAAACAATTTATTATTATTATTAAAGTATGGGAAAATGGAACAATTAACTCAATTTAGGTATTTTTCTATATATTCAAGTAGATCACAAGTCGGGTTTTCGATATCAAATTAGATACAAGTGTGAGCTCCTAATACCATGATCACGACTTTGATGCATTACCCTCTTAGTTCATATAAATTAAGAAAAATCACCATCGTTTTTAGTAATACAAGAACCTCATTATGGATCAATGTCTATGAACACAGTGAGAGCAAGTTCTTATAATACCTTAAAATTCACTATGATTGATGTATATTATTGTTTTTGTATTATTATGTGTAATGATAAATGTAAATAAGTTTTGGGTAAAATAAATGAAATAAATCATTATAAGTGGTTTTAAATATAATGATTTGTATTAAAATTAAAGGTATTGAATTATTTATAAAAACTATTAGATTTCAAACATGAACGTTACTCACTTTAAAATAATTTTGTGAGATAATATCTACATCATAAATGTATTATTGTATGAAAAATATTTGCATGATGTTATATTATATTTTTTAAATATGATTTTATTATATACTTATAAATTGTGAAAGTTTTGATTTATACTCATATTAAATTATTAATAGTGAATATATATCATCAACTAACAAGAAAACTCAACAACCAACATTATTTTCATGTTAGGTTATGAGTTGCCATATTGAGTTATTAATACTGAAGGTACCTCAACAAAAACGTCATTTTCTTGTTAGGTTCTGAATTGTCTCGATATTATTATGTACTTTTCTAGATAGATATATGAATTGTTATTATATTTTTGTATTGTTTGCTTTGAAACTAATTTTGTAACATATATTTATTTTAAAAGATAATGAGTTTTCTATTTAAGGAAAGTGAAGGTTGAATTATTTTTTATATTTATGGTAAATATTGTGTAATTTATGCTTGTAAGCAGTTCATACTATTATCATATCTATTACGGTGGGATCATTAACTTCTTTGGTGCATCAGTTGGTGGACCATGCCAATTGAAGAATATTAGAGTATGAGACAATGAAAAATGAATGGATGCACATTTTTTTTTATGTTTTGTGATTACTATTTAAAAGAAAAAGAGTAGAAGAGAATATATATATTTATAAATTATTACACCATTAACATTACTATTTATAGGCTAATAGAGGTATATGTACTCAAATAATATAAATAATATTGAATATAGAAATAAATAATAAATTAATAAGATATCATTTCGACATAATATACTTTATTCTAATATTTTTATTGAATCCCAATAGAAAATTTTAATATTGGTAATAAATTTGATTTATTAACTTTATTCAAAATATTTTTTTAGATCCAAGAGATGATTTCAATGTTGTTAATTAATGTAGTTTATTACTATCCACAATCTAAATGATCAGTTATTTATTTTTTACTTTATAAAATAAAGTGATAGTTTATTTTAATATGCTTATTTCAAGTATTAAATATTGGATTATCACTTAGATAAATAACATATATATTATCATAATAATGAGTTGGTGGTCAATAAAAATGAATATCAAGTTCATTAACGGGCAAATGAATTCAAATAATCTTGTAGTTGGACTGTACAAAGTTATTTATTCAATTTTAGTACTATAGCGAGCAACTTTAATTTGATTTTTAGTACTATAGTAAATCAAATTGCTAACTAAAAAGACAAAAAATCTACAATGAAACCCCAATTATTGGGATTGCCTACCTAGTCGATATTAGAAAAATAATGAAGTTAGATTGAGAGATATTCCAGAAGTAAAAACCATTACCTATAAATATAAAAAAATTTCTTAACAGTTATTTAGTGAAAAAATCTACAATGAAACCCCAATTATTGGGATTGCCTACCTAGTTGATATTAGAAAAATAATGAAGTTAGATTGAGAGATATTCCAGAAGTAAAAACCATTACCTATAAATATAAAAAAATTTCTTAACAGTTATTTAGTGAGCAATGATATGTTAATATATGAACTAACATACTTGATTGACCGCATATGAAATATCTAGTATTGTCAAAGTTGTAAGGCCCCAAGAACATGTTGATAACTACGATGGTATCAAGAGTACCCATTGTATAAAGATAGACGGGTACCCGTATTTACAGGAGTAATCATAGGTTTACGGTTGACCATGGAGGCATGAGTAAAGAGATCATGGATGTACTTTTGTTGAGTGAGAATGAGACCATTATTATGAGAATGATCTTCAATGCTAATAAAATGATAAATAATGTATGAATCTTTGATGTAAAACTTTTATTTGAGAGCACGTAATGTTGAATTTATGGGAGTAGAAGGTAACCATGTGAGTATAATATAATAGAAGAAAAATGATAAAATGAAAAGTTTTATATATGAATAAAGATGTATGTGTCATTGATGTAGTAAACCCACGGGTAATGAGGAAGTTGCACAGTTGGAGGAACTAGGCTTGAGTTGTTTGCTTTAGTCTATGAAGGGACAGATGAAGTAGACAAAAATAATTAGGTTGAGAAGCATCAATATAGCATATATGTTGGGTCATATAAATATTTTAATCTAGATGTACATGAAAAAAAGTATTATTCATATCAAGCTGTTGAATATTCAAACAACATTGGAGAGAATAACTCTGATGGTGGCTGGTTTGATAACTGAACTAAAATGTAGCATTATAATCCATACCTTCTTTTTTGGGAAATATTTGGGTGAAAAGGCGTGCTCTACACCTTGTAATAGATCCATCTGAATTTTATTTTAATATATAAACCTATTTGCAGCCAACCATCTCTCTTAAAAGGGACTGAAATAATATCTCACATAGTTCTTCTCGGGAGCTATATGTTCAAAGTTCATAGTTGTAACTAAATATGAATTTTGTTGAGCTTGAGAGTACATAATTAATTTGAAAGCAGCTAGAGGACATTGTACCATCCTTAGATCTTATAAACATGCGCTCAATAATGGGGTCCTAATCTTAGCGGGTCCCTATGAGGTAATGATAAAAAAGATGTGCACCCATTCATTTCTAATTATCTCGTTCTCTAGATATATTATGAAGACCCAAAATGGGCAATCAATTTTCATGTTTCTCATTTCAACTCTCTTAACTTACATTCTATCTTTACTTGAATGGATAATGTAAGCCAGACTTTGTAAATAATACTACATTGTTAAGTAAATAATATTACATGAGAGCGCTTTGTTTAGTAAATAATATATGTAGTTCTATAAATTGAATTAATTTGTATATTATATTTTTAATATTTAAATTTAACCACTCAGATATAATAGTATGTATCAAAAGAATGAATTATTAGTCATATATAAATTTTATAGGATTTTATAAAAAGAAAAAAAATCTATATAATATATAAAAATAATTAATTGAAACATTATTCAAACCAATTTAATTTCACTTGTAGTAGTTAATAATTACTTTGAGTTGGGTTATTTGCTAAACTCATCAAATATACTCATTAAGAGTTGGTTCATTAACGTAAAAAACTCTTAAACTCATTTTAATTCCACCCATTAACAATATAAACAATGCACAAATTTGTTTCCTCCCCAAATACCAAATAAGTATATGGTGTAAAAATTTGATTGGGCAATGCCATGCAAAATGACTATTAAACCATTTTGTTGGAAACATAATGTTTCAAACAAATTTGTAATTTCATTTTCTCATATAAATATGAAATTACATTTTATTATGGGATGTTGCACAAAAGTTTCTCTCTATTTAAATATGAATTTAAGTAGATATAATATCTACTTTTTTACCGTATTAAGTTACACGATGCACAAAATTATTACAAAATATATAATATTTAACATAAAATAATATTTTACATAATTTCAAATATACATTAACAACATTAGACTTCCATGCCACTTATACAATAGCAAAAAAAAAACCTAAAAAGGAGATTCAAGAAGAATAATGGTCGATCCATCATCGATGTCGTAATCAGAAAGGGTGCTGTCATCATCGAGTGCAGTGCCTTGGTAAAGGAGAGTCTGGTTGGAAGGTGATACGCTCAATTTCTCCTGCAATATAAACAAAACAAAATCCATGAATACTCAATAGTCACTCAAAAATACTGAATCCATACAAAAAATAAACTATGTAGCATATGAATACAAACTAGAATAAATTACATAATCCTACAACTACACTTACAATCATAAAAAGAGAATAACAATCAAAGGTAAATCCAAAATGCTAACAAATAGTTTACATAGAATCACTATCCATATAAATGAAATCATTCTAATGGGAAAAAATCACCATTAGATGAATAATCCACCTAATAAAAGGAGATACTAGAAAGAAGAGTCCATTTAATTACCTGAATCTTGCTCTTGACACTGCTAATACTGTCCGAGTCCTTCACCGTCAGTGTCGCATTCACGCTGTCCTTTTCAACGTAGATCTTCATTTTTTCCTTAGCACGAATTGTATAATTCCAATTGAGTGATGGTTAGAGAGCTGTGGTATTCTATTTTTTTCAAGCTTATTTCATTTCTCTCAAGTTAATTTCTTATTTATAGTTTTTTTTGTCTAATTTAGAGTAATTTTTTCGCACGATTTTTTATTTGAGAGAATATTTTTTTGTATATAAGATAAATAGGTAGATTATATAATTATTCTTTTAATATAGGCAAATTTTTTTACATGATTTAAATAAGCTTGATATTTTACTAATTTTGTAATATTTATAATTTTTATCATATGTAGCACAAGCTTTTTAAACTATTTTAATAGGTAATTATTTAGGTGTGAAATATATTATTTTTTAACATTTATAGCATAACATATTATGTCTATCCTATGCATAAGTAAAACTTGTATGGATGAATTGCACAAGTGGTACAAACCCTTACAACATATCACAACCATATATATATATATACACATTTCAAATTCTAAATTCTTAAATTTATACTAATCATATTAGTATGTGCTGACCTATCCATTTTTTTAGACAATATAAAATTCTTTATTCCTAAACTCCCATAGAAGACATTGTTTGGAAGTAAAAACTCTTAATCTGATTTAACCATTTCATTAAACAATCACGTGGTCAACTAATAAACTCTTATTTGTAACTAATTATTTAATATTATTAGTTACATTTTGTCCCACACTATTTTGTTTTTACAAAATAATAGAAGTAGCAACCTGTTTCTTATCAATAACAACCAATAAACTCTCATTTCTAACTCTTTATAAGATAAATAATTTAATATCTGGAGTTAGTTAATTCATCAATAAAATATATTATATTTTTCCCACATTATTTTTTCAACAAAATAAATGAAATATATATAATATATAAAGCTATAAAGATGTATTTTTAGAATGGGTTGAACCTTACTGTTCTTATGATTTCATATATATATATATATATAATATGGTTCTTATCGGTTATGATTTGTGTTAGGGGTTGTGGAATGTGGAATCCAGTTTTTAAGAAAATTTTAAGAAAATTCTGGCACTATGAAAGGCATGATTTCTAATGGAATTAGCTTGTTAAAATTAAATTAATTTAGATGATTATAATCAAATATCACTAATAAAAACAAATATTACATTTTCACAGTTTTATTGGCAAGAAAATATTATATTAGTGCGAAAATACTATAAAATCTAAAAGGTAGTGAATAGATAAGATAGAAAATGTATGTTTCAACCCCTATTATATACATCAATTCATTTCTTATGCTCTCATTCTTTGGTCATATTATTCTATCATCCAATCACAATAAAACCAAAGAGGATGGTCCATTCATATGATTGAGTTCGATTATTTTATATCCATGATGATTGAATTCTGTAAGCTGCATATTTGTACAAGATTTGGAATATTATTCTGTAAGCTATTATTAATTAATTTTTAGTTATTGTGTATTTTATTTTGTCCCAAATTATTCATTTCAAAAAAATAAATAAAATAATTATAATATATAAATGCTACAAATATATCTTTTTAGGATTGTTTCACTCAATAAAAACGTGTAAGTATTAAAATATTATTCTAGATGGTTATTATATTATTTTAAATAGTCATAATATATAATATTATTTATATAATATTATAATAAATTATGATACTACATATCAAACAGTATTTCACCTAACAAACTCTTCGAACTCATTTTAGCTAGTACACTTTCCATTCATCCAGTTGCCAAAATATTATTTATGTATTTGACAATTGTTACATAATTTAAATTTGACTAGCTAGTTTTTTTAAGAAACAAACTCTACACGTGTCTAAATTTTCTTTTGAGAACTCACACTAATCAAATTAGACTCATGAAACTACATGTTTAATCCCTTGAATACATCTTTATAACCTTTATACATTATAATTTTTTACTTTATTTTGTTGAAAAAAATAACACAAGACAAAATAAATTAGATAATACTTAGAAATAATATATCTTAAATTGATAATTCGTAACCATGTAAAAAAGAGGGTATATAAATTGACATTCACTACAAAAAGAAAATGTATTTTAGTAGAAAAATCTAAATATAAAAATTTATTTCTTATAAATAATAAAATTTACAATATTATTTGTATGTTAAAATTGTGAATTATATTATTATGTATTATATTTTTACTAGGAACAGATTTAGTCTAAATTTACTTAAAAACTCCATTATTCAAAATAAGTCATGAAATCCTAACTGGTTGTTTAATACATTCTAAAAATACATCTTATAGTTATTATATATTATAAATATTTTAGTTATTTTATTGAGATAAATAAAGCGAGACAAAATAAAATTCTCAATATTAAAGAATTAACAAATAATAAATGGTTCACTATTTAGAAGTATACTTGTTAAAAATATATAAATTACAAAAAATAATTATATTTTAATATATATTAAATTGTACTTGGGGAAATTATGAAATATTATTATTAATATATGTTATTGTTACATATTTTATTATTAACATATTTATGTAATATTATAATAAAATAAGCTTTAAACCATCCAAATCTTCTACAAATATGCAGCTTACATAATTCAATCATCATGGAAGTAAAATAATCGAACTCAATCATATGAATGGACCATCCTCTTTGGTTTTATTGTGATTGGATGATAGAATAATATGACCAAAGAATGAGAGCATAAGAAATGAATTGCCGTATATAATAGGGGTTGAAACATTCATTTTCTATCTTATCTATTCACTACCTTTTAGATTTGATAGTATTTTCGCACTAATTTAATATTGTCCTTATTAATAAAACTGTGCAAATGTAATATTTGTTTTTATTAGTGATATTTGATCATAATCATCTAAATTAATTTAATTTTAACAAGCTAATTACATTAGAAATCATACCTTTCATAGTGCTCGAATTTTCTTAAAAATTGGATTCCACATTCCACAACCCTTAACACAAACCATAACATATAAGAATCATATTATATATATATATATATGTGTGAAATCATAAGAACAGTAAGGTTCAACCCATTCTAAAAATACATCTTTATAGCTTTATATATTATATATATTTCATTTATTTTGTTGAAAAAATAATGTGGGAAAATATAATATATTTTATTGATGAATTAACTAACTCCAGATATTAAATTTTTTATCTTATAAAGAGTTAGAAATGAGAGTTTATTGGTTGTTATTGATAAGAACCAGGTTGCTATTGATAAGAACCAGGTTGCTACTTCTATTATTTTGTAAAAACAAAATAGTGTGGGACAAAATGTAACTAATAATATTAAATAATTAGTTACAAATAAGAGTTTATTAGTTGACCACGTGATTGTTTAATGAAATGGTTAAATCAGATTAAGAGTTTTTACTTCCAAACAATGTCTTCTATGGGAGTTTAGGAATAAAGAATTTTATATTGTCTAAAAAAATGGATAGGTCAGCACATACTAATATGATTAGTATAAATTTAAGAATTTAGAATTTGAAATGTGTATATATATATATATGGTTGTGATATGTTGTAAGGGTTTGTACCACTTGTGCAATTCATCCATACAAGTTTTACTTATGCATAGGATAGACATAATATGTTATGCTATAAATGTTAAAAAATAATATATTTCACACCTAAATAATGACCTATTAAAATAGTTTAAAAAGCTTGTGCTACATATGATAAAAATTATAAATATTACAAAATTAGTAAAATATCAAGCTTATTTAAAACATGTAAAAAATTTGCCTATATTAAAAGAATAATTATATAATCTACCTATTTATCTTATATACGAAAAAATATTCTCTCAAATAAAAAATCGTGCGAAAAAATTACTCTAAATTAGACCAAAAAAAACTATAAATAAGAAATTAACTTGAGAGAAATGAAATAAGCTTGAAAAAAATAGAATACCACAGCTCTCTAACCATCACTCAGTTGGAATTATACAATTCGTGCTAAGGAAAAAAATGAAGATCTACGTTGAAAAGGACAGCGTGAATGCGACACTGACGGTGAAGGACTCGGACAGTATTAGCAGTGTCAAGAGCAAGATTCAGGTAATTAAATGGACTCTTCTTTCTAGTATCTCCTTTTATTAGGTGGATTATTCATCTAATGGTGATTTTTTCCCATTAGAATGATTTCATTTATATGGATAGTGATTCTATGTAAACTATTTGTTAGCATTTTGGATTTACCTTTGATTGTTATTCTCTTTTTATGATTGTAAGTGTAGTTGTAGGATTATGTAATTTATTCTAGTTTGTATTCATATGCTACATAGTTTATTTTTTGTATGGATTCAGTATTTTTGAGTGACTATTGAGTATTCATGGATTTTGTTTTGTTTATATTGCAGGAGAAATTGAGCATATCACCTTCCAACCAGACTCTCCTTTACCAAGGCACTGCACTCGATGATGACAGCACCCTTTCTGATTACGACATCGATGATGGGTCGACCATTATTCTTCTTGAATCTCCTTTTTAGGTTTTTTTTTGCTATTGTATAAGTGGCATGGAAGTCTAATGTTGTTAATGTATATTTGAAATTATGTAAAATATTATTATATGTTAAATATTATATATTTTGTAATAATTTTGTGCGTCGTGTAACTTAATACGGTAAAAAAGTAGATATTATATCTACTTAAATTCATATTTAAATAGAGAGAAACTTTTGTGCAACATCCCATAATAAAATGTAATTTCATATTTATATGAGAAAATGAAATTACAAATTTGTTTGGAACATTATGTTTCCAACAAAATGGTTTAATAGTCATTTTGCATGGCATTGCCCAATCAAATTTTTACACCATATACTTATTTGGTATTTGGGGAGGAAAAAAATTTGTGCATTGTTTATGTTGTTAATGGGTGGAATTAAAATGAGTTTAAGAATTTTCTACTTTAATGAACCAACTCTTAACGAGTCTATATTTGACGAGTTTATCAAATAACCCAACCCAAAGTAATTATTAACTACTACAAGTGAAATTAAAATGGTTTGAATAATGTGTCAACCAATTATTTTATATATTATATAGATTTTTTTATATTAGAAATGAATGGGTGCACATTTTTATATGTTTTGTGATTACCATTTAAAAGAAAAAGAGTAGAAGAGAATATATATATATATATATATATTAAGTGTAGTAGAAGTATATGAGTAGTGAAATATTATAAATAATATAGAATATATAAATAAATTATAAACTAATAATATATTATTTCAACATAATATACTTTATTATAATATTTTTCTTGAATACAAATATTCCATTTCAATATTGGTAATACATTTAAGGTATTAACTTTATTTGAATTTTTTTTATCACAAGCTAGGACTTCAATGTTGTTAATTAATGTCGTTTATTACTACTCACCAGCCAAATGGGAGATATGGAATATTGAGATTGAACTAAATTAAATTGAAACCACTAGAAAACAAACTTTTGTTAAATAGATGAGAAGCTAATTTTTGTTGTCAATGAACCGAATGACCAATTATTTGTTTTTTACTCTCTAGAATAAAGTTATAGTTTATTTCAATATTTTTAGTAGGTGTATAAAAGATTGGGTTATCAATTACATAAATGACATATAGATTATCAAATCATAGAATTGGTGGTGAGTAAAAATGAACAACAAGTTTATAAACGAGCAAATGAATCCAAATAATCTCAGTAGTTCTATTGTCCAAACTTTTATATTCAAAATTAGAATTAAAGCAAGCAACTATAATTTAATTTTTAGCACTAAAGAAAATCAAATTGCTAGAAGTGTAGATGATGTAGATTGTCTGCCCAGTTGCCATTAGAAAAATAATGAAATTGAGATTAGAGATCTTATATATAAGTAAAAATTATAACTTAATGTACAATTTAAATATCAAAAAATTTTCTTAAGAGCTATCTAGTGAGGATAGTAGGTTAATGTATGAACTGATATATATGATTGACTGCATATAAATTATCAAAGTTATATATTGTAGGGCCTAATAACCTGACGAAAGATGGTTATCAAAAGTAGAACCATCCTATAAAAATAAAAATGTACCCATATTTATAGAAGTAATCACAGGTTTGACCATGGGGCCTAGTAAATAGATAATAAATATAATTTGGTTGACTAACGATGTGCCAATTATTATGAAAATAAATTTTTATGCTAAGAAAATGATAAATAGGGTATGAATATTTGATGAAAAACTGTTGTTGTAGTGCATATAATATTGAAGCTATTTCAGAAACTATAGATATTGGTAGAACAATATTCAATTGTTTGAGTACAAAAATAGTTTATTGATAATTATATCTTGAGTTGATAAAAAAAAAATAAGCTTCAGGATGTACGCTCTCATAGAATAAAAAAAAAGAGAATGAGATAAAATAGTTATAAATATTTGTATATATTGATGTAAATTGCTAAATAATAAAAATTACTATTATATGTTAATAGAGGTATATGATATGGGTAGTTAAATAATATTAAATAAATAAATAGTAAGATATTATTTCAACTAAAAATACTTCAAATAATATATTTGAATAGGAAAATTGTGCTCTAACTAATTCAACATTCTCTTAAAAAGTGTATAAAACTCTTAAAATATGATTTTTGTTTTTTATTTTAATAAATTAATTATTATATATGAGGTTAAAATTATGAATTAATATTAATATATACTATAAAACTAAGTTTTATAGTGAATAATGTATTTATAAAAACAACATACTAAAATACGTTTCAGCTTATCACGCATTTTATATCTTATCTATTTACTACCTTTAAGACTTCATAGTATTTCAATATTATCCCACGATAAAACTCTAAAGTGTGTTTTTTTTCTGTTTCTATTAGCTTTAGGGAACCTGTGTTGTATATATTTTATTACAATAATCAAAATTAGATTTATCTAGTTCAACTAGAAAGGGGACCCTACATGTGCCCAAATTCTTTTAAAAACCATATCAAATAGAAAGTTCAACTCATTATATAAATATAACTTTATAGCTTTATATATATATATATATATATTTAATTTATTTTGTTGAAACAATAATGTGAAAAAATATAATATATATTATTGATTAATTAACTAATACCAGATATTAAATTGTTTATCTCATAAAGAGTTAAAGATGAGAGTTGGCTCTTATTGATGAGAACTAGGTTGCTATTTCTATTATTTTGTAAAAATAAATAATATGAGACAAAATGTAAGAGACAATATTAAAGAATTAAAAAATACTAGATGTTCAAATGAGAGTTTATTAGGTGACATTCATGAGAGCTACATTATTATTTCTATTATTTTGTAAAAATAAATGTGGGACAAAATGTAATATATAGTATTCAAGAACTAGATCATATATTATTTATCTAATAACAAAGTTACAAATGCATTTTAGTACAAATAAATATATCAGTTGAAATTATGAATTAATATTAGTATATATTATTTTTATATGTTATTTTAAATAATATGTTTATATTATATTATATTAAATATGTTACAATTTATCATAATATGTAAGACCCATTCATAAAAAAATGATTTATTTTGCATTATCAAAGCCTTACGAGAAGACACCTCGTTATCAGCCTACTAAAGGGTGACTTAAGATGCTTGGTGGTAGATTTAGTAACCCAAAATTTATATTGAAGAGGTCTACAAATTAAGGCTGGTAGAGATGAGATATATGATGATATTTGTGAAATTGATTATGATGATATATTAGAAAGTAAGACGGACATGGAATAGTAGGTTACAAGAGATGTCGCATCATATTGCTACTACTGTCTTCCTTATTATTGACCATGGAAATTGACTAATTGATCATTGAATAAGAGTTCTCATGAAACATGATTTTTTTTCATATCTGATTTGGAATATTTAGATTTTATATTATACTATTTATATTCAATATTGTCTCACTAGGAGAAAACTAATAAATTAAAATATGTTTTCCATTTCCTTAACTTGAGTCTAAACTTTAGAAATGTAAAACATACAATTTATACCATTAGATTTGACTAATTAGTTTGATTAGGAACAAAACATAATATTGTGATTGGCTTTTGTATAAATTTAAAATAATGAAATAGAAAATATTGAAAAATAAATTTTATAAATAATTATTTATTAATAAATTACTAAATAAACTATATAATAGAATAATTAATTTATAGTTTTAGAATAAAATAAAAATATAAATAAATAATAAGATAATATAGGTTAAAATTATATCATATATTATACCTATTTAAATTACTATCATAACAATATATTATAATATTTAAATACTTTCATTTAAGATTCACTATTAAAATGAATATATAGTCTAATAAAATATTAATTTTGTAAAATTATAAATATAACACAAATACAAGCAAGTAGAATTTATTTTTTATTCCTCTAATATAGTGAATATTAATAAAAAAATATTTTTTTATTTTGTTTTAATAGCTAAAACTAAAAATAGTTTTTTATTTCGTTGATATAATGAAAACCGACCAAAAATTATTTTTTATTAAGTCGTTATAGTGAATACTAACTAAAATTTATTTTTTATTCCTAGCGTCTTATTTATAATTTTAAAATATTAAAATTCACTTGATTTGTAATATATATATATAGTAAACTTGTGAATCTTCTATCACATAATCTACATTATATTTGATAAAATCTAAAATAGTGTATTAGAAAATATTAAAAATATAAACTTGTTAAGTTATATAAATAAGTAATGATAATAATTTTTTTATTAACAATTAACTCAATAATTAAATAATATATACATCTATTTATATAATTAACATAATATAAAAATAAAAACAAATAATAAGATAATATATGATATAATATTAACTAATAAAATAATATTATATATTATAACTATTTAAAATAATATAATAACAATATAGAATAATATTTTAATAATTACACGTTTTATATTATATATTGAATAGCTATAAATCTATAATAACAAAAAATAATAATATTATACAATAAAAAGATGTGAGTGAAACAATTCTAAAATATATATATTTGTAGTATTTATATATTATAATTATTTTATTTATTATTTTGAAATGAATAATTTGGGACAAAATAAAATACGCAATAACTAAAAATTAATTAATAGTAAATGTTTAGATTTTATAAAATAACTTCCACTTTTTTAAAATATATTTTAGAAAACTTTTATAAATATAAAATGTAAATTATTATTTTTATGATGAATGTATACATGAATCTTAATATATAAGATATTTTCTATTATTTTCTTAAGAATATATTTATATAATATTATAAAATTACAATAAATTATGATACTGCATATCAAACAATATTTCAGCTAACGAACTCTTCAACTCATGTTAGCTAGTACACTTTCCCTTCATTTAGTTGCTAACATATTATTTATGTATTTGACAATAGTTACATAATTAAAATTTGACTAACTAGATTTTTTAAGAAGCTAACTCTACACGTTTCTAAATTTGCTTTTGAAAACTCACAATAATCAAATTACACTCATGAAACTATACGTTTAATCCCTTGAATACATCTTTATAACCTTTATACATTATAATTTTTTACTTTATTTTGTTGGAAAAAATAACACTAGACAAAATAAATTAGATAATACTTATGAATTAACTAATAATATATCTTAAATTGATAATTTGTAACCATGTAAAAAAGAGGGTATATAAATTGATATTCACTACAGAAAAAGTATTTTAGTAGAAAAATCTAAATGTAAAAATATATTTGTAATTAATAATAAATTTTACATTATTATTTGTATGTTAAAATTGTGAATTATATTGCTATGTATTATTTTTTTTATTAGGAACAGATTTTGTCTAAATTTACTTAAAAACTCGATTATTCAAAATAAGTCATGAAATCCTAACTGATTGTTTAATACATTCTAGAAATAAATCTTATAGTCATTATATATTATAAATATTTCAGTTATTTTATTGAGAACAAATAAAATTCACAATATTAAAGAATTAACAAATAATAAATGGTTCACTATTTAGAAGTATACTTTAGTATAAATATATAAAATACAAAATATAATTATATTTTAATATATATTAAATTCTACTTGGGAAATAATAAAATATTATTATTATATCTTATTGTTACATATTTTATTATTAAAACATATTTATATAATATTTTAATAAAATACGCTTCAACATATGGAATCTAACATGATGTAAAAAACGAACTTCAAACCAATGAGTACACTTTTCATCCATTCTTATAAATATGAAATTAATTACCATCCAAATCTTGTACAAATATGCAGCTTACAGAATTTAATCATCATGTATATAAAAGAATCCAACTAAGTCATAGGAATGGACCGTTCTCTTTGGTTTCCTTGTGATGGAATGATAGAATAATATGATGAGAGAAGGAGAGCATGAGAAATGAATTGATGCCTATAATATTATAGGGGTTGAAACATACATTTTCTATCTTATCTATTCACTACCTTTTAGATTTGATAGTATTTTGGCACTAATTCAATATTGCTCTTCCCAATAAAACTATATGTAATATTTGTTTCTATTAGTGATATTTGATCATAATCATAAATTAGAAACGTACGTTTCATAGTACCCCAATTTTCTTAAAAACTGGATTCCATATTGGACAACCTTAACACAAATCATAACGGATAAGAATCATATTATATATATATATATATATATATATGTTGGAAAATATAATATACATTATTGATGAATTAGATATGAGAATTTATTGGCCATTATGATGAGAAGCAGGTTGCTATTTCTATTATTTTGTAAAAATAAATAATGTGGGACAAAATGTAACTGATAATATTAAATCATTAGTTACATATTAGTTGATGAGAGCATGATTGTTTAATGAAATGTTTAAATCAGACTAAGAGTTTTTATTTACAAACAATGACTATGGGAATTTAGGAATAAAGAATTTTATATTGTCTGAAAAAATGGATGGGTCAGCACATACTAATAGGATTAGTATAAATTTAAGAATTTAGAATTTGAAATTTATATATATATATATATATATGGTTCTGATATGTTGCAAGGGTTTGTACCACTTGTGCAATTCATCCATACAAGTTTTACTTATGTATAGGATAGATATAGTATGTTATACTATAATTGTTAAAAATTTATAGATTTCACACCTGAATAATTACCTATTGAAATAGTTTAAAAAGCTTGTGCTACATATGATAAAAATTATACATATTACAAAACTAGTAAAATATGAAGCTTGTTTAAAGCATGTAAAAAAATTGACTTTATTAAAAGAATAATTATATAATCTACCTATTTATCTTATACACAAAAAAATATTCTCTATCCAAATAAAAATTCGTCTGAAAAAATTACTCTAAATTAAACAAACAAAACTATAAATAAGAAATTAACTTGCAAGAAATGAAATAAGCTTGAAAAAAAATAGAATACCACATCTCTCTAGCCATCACTCAATTGGAATTTTACAATTCGTGCTAAGAAAAAAATGAAGATCTACATTGAAAATGACAGCTACTAAGGCACTGACCGACCGTGAGGGGCTCCTACAGTATTAGGAATGTCAAGAGTAATATTGAGGTAATTAAATGGACTCTTCATCTAATGGTGATTGTTTTCCAATTAGAATGATTTCATTTATATGGATAGTGATTCAATGTAAACTATTTGTTAGTATTTTGGATTTACCTTTGTTATTCTCTTTTCATGATTGTAAGTGTAGTAGTAGGATTATGTAATTTATTCTAGTTTGTATTCATATGCTACATAGTTTATTTTTTGTACGGATTAAGTATTTTTACAAAATGGTTCAATAGTCATTTTACATGGCATTGACTCGAACAAATCTTTACACCATATACTTATTTGGTATTTGGGGACGAAAAAAATTTGTGTATTATTTATGTTGTTAATGGGTGGGATTGAAATGAGTTTAAGAATTTTCTACGTTAAAACAACTTTTAGAGTTTTTTTTAATTGAGTGATTACAAGTGATTTGAAATTGAAATGTTTGTAGGTGCTAGTATCGGAGGTGAATTGATTAATTTGAATATGTTAAAAATTTATAATAATATATGATGAAGGTGAAGTGAGATTAATGATTATTAATGAAAAAATTAAAAAGATAAATTTATTATTTAATTAAATTAAATAATTTATTAGCTATTATATATAATAAAATTATATTATATATTTTACTTTAATATAATATTTGTATTATATAAGTTTATATAAAATGTTATTCATATATAAATTTATTTAAAGTATACAATAATAAAAATAAATAAATAATAAATAAGAGTATTAAACTAATTTAATAAATAAATAACACAATTTTTCCAAACATCCCGTATATTACGTACTATGGTAAATTGTGGGGTTGGGTGATGATTCTCTACCCATCAAACCCCTCCAATTTTTTTTGCCATCTACGCAATCTAAAGCACTGGTTCTCCAAATCTCTACAAATCATGCGATGTAAAAATAGCATTAATAAGTTTATATTTGATGAGTTTAACAAATAACCCAATTCAAATTAATTATTAAGTGAAATTAAATTGGTTTGAATAATGTATCAACCAATTATTTTTATATATTATATAGATTTTTTTTCATTTTATAAAATCCGATAATTTTTATATATAACTAATAATTCATTCTTTTGATGCATACTAATATATATGAGTTGTTAAATTTAAATATTAAAAATATAATATACAAATTAATTCAATTTATAGAACTACCTATATTATTTACTAAACAAAGTGCTCTCATATTTTATTATTTACTCAACAATGTAGTATTATTTACAAAGTCAAGCTTACATTATCCACTCAATATGGGAATGGATTGCCCCTTTGGGTCTTCATTATGATGGAACATCCCAATTGAAGAATATATCTAGAGAAAGAGATAATTAGAAATGAATGTATGCACGTTTTTTTAATTTTTTTATTTTTACTTTTTAGATTTAACATTATGGTTGAATTAATTCAATATTATCTTATTAAGTGGATAAAACTCTCAAAATATGATTTCTATTTTCTATTTTAATAAATATTATAATTTATGATGTTAAAATCATGAATTAATATTAATATATATTCTTAAAATATATTTTATTATGAATAATATACTAAAATAAGTTCTAACTTATCATAATATTAGTAATAATGCTTTGTATTTATCTTGATCATTTCTCAACTATTGGACAATTTTAAGTTGATTCCCATACTTACCTTAATCAGTTTCTAAGTGAGTCATTAAAATTTATCCTTTGAGATCCAAATATGACTTGTTCCTTTGTTTAATAGTATGAAAATATAAGGAAATACTGGAAGATACTTTACAAATTATAAGGAAATTGATTGGGGATAATTTACAACTTGATAAGAAGATAACTTTGAAGCCTAATTTTTAGCTATAAGGAAAGTCCGTAAAGTCACCCACAAGTAGGCCTCAAAGGAAAGTAAGGCTCGGAGATTTCCGTGGCTCATGCACGCTCTTTAAACGCTACTCTTTCCCAAAATTAACTGTCAATCTATATACTACACAGTAAATGGATGAAATTCCCTAGCACACTATGCAATTTTTTTTGCACAATAAAAGAACTTCATTTGCCTCGTAATTTATTCAATAAGTTGTGGTGGCTCCGTGATGGGGTATCTCCCCGATTCCGTTCCCCTATGCGTCAGGTTTATTCTCTTGGAAGAGCTCTCAAGCGTGGGTCCTCGTCGATCTGATCATCGGGGGATGGAGTTGTCTTGCCGAGAGGGAACGCGGTTCGCCAAGGAACTGAGTTGATTGCCTTATTTTTCAAAACCCATGGTTAAATTCATCCTAAAAATACATCTTTATAGCCTTTTAATCATATAAAAATCTTCTTCTATGAGTAATTTGGGGAAAAATAAAATAAATAATAATGAAAATTTAACTAAAATTTAATCTTATTTTACTCATTTTATTAAGAGGTAGAGAAGTGGGTTTATAAATTGACATTACTATTTTAATATATATATATATATATATTTGAAAATTATTATTTTAATATTAAAATTCTAAAATAGTATTAGAAAATATTATTTCATTCTAGTTGATAATTAATAATATATTTATATAATATTATATTAAAATAGGATCAAACCAATCAAATCTCTCCTAACCTAGATAAGTCCACTACTTTCACTTCATCCATTCTAGAAAGCTTACTAAACGAAAGCATCATTATGGTTAAGATGAGCGGTTATGGGTACCTCATACTTCCTTAAAGTTGGCTTAGCAATAACTAGATTTAATTGAGCAAGTTAAAGAAAACATGGAAAAATATTATTTATTTCTTATCCGAGTATTAAAAAATATTTAATTTAAAACTATTATTTTTACTATATTATGAAAATAATAATATGCTAATATATATTTATTAATAACGAGTTTAAAATTATACTTTTTAATTATATTGCACGTTTGTAATTTTATTTAGAATACGATATTAAATTTTATAAAATATGGAAGTGTTATATATTTATTAAAAACGTTACATTAGTGTTCAACTCGTAGAATTGTCTTCTAATAATAACACGTACCTGCAAAACATCACACCAAATATTTTATAGCGTGTGATTGAGGATATCCAATAATAGGTATAATTGTTTTTCTTGGATAATATTATTATATAGTTTAATAACGTAAAGATATTTTATATTTTATGGGATTCTAACGTCAAAAATCAATATTTCATTTTAGGTCTTGTCGATAAGATTAGTATTTGGTGATTGACTCGTACCATAGATACGTCACGGAAAATTATATGCTTAAGAAGGGACACCACTATCAAAATATTTGGTAGTAAAAGATTCACAAACTTGTTAGTTTCGATGTCGAAATTTTGATAAAATTACCTACTGCGAAATCCATATAATTTAACAAGAATTCTTTAACAATAACATTATCACTTCATCATTTTCGAAAAAAAGGGGTCCACGAGAGATTTACCATTAATGCAATCCTATTTGTTTTATCTTGAGATACATCTCGATAATTTGGGATTATAAATCATATTTGGATTCATCCAATAATCTCGAGCTCAGAAATCACAGGCAATCACGGATTTAGACATTAAAAATTTTGGATAAATATTCAGCCATTTTGTCCGATAACAGTGTTAATATGGGAGTATTATGGTAGGAGTCATAAATGATTCACTAAATTTAATAGGAATTTCGGTATCTTATATAGACTTTCTATCGAAAAAAACTTACGAGCAAAATATAAAAAGATAACCAACATTGATTTATTTTGATAGTATATTGAATATTGAATTTTTTTTATTATATATTTTATATTTTATCAACATAAATATTGTATACATTTATATAAAAAAACTATAAATTTATTGAATATATTCTAAACTTTATTCTTATCATACATATATTATAATTATCATTTTTATTTAATTAAAAAATTTTCTAACCTCTCTAATTTGAATATAATATTATATAAAATTATATTAAAAATATTTGAGCTAAATTAGTATTTTGAAATGGGAGAATCTAAAGCATGAACCACCTCCTCCTTCAGCCCCAAAGGGCAACGAAGGAATCGGCCGACCAGAGACCCCACCTTACTTAGCCTTTCTATTTTTTTGGTCCATTGTTATGTTTTATAACTATTTAAGCATTAAGCCAACACATACTAATGTGGTTTGTTTGTGTATATTTGATACTTTGTATTATGATACTGCATTTTAAATATGGCATGCATATATTGTTGTTATACTGTGTAAGGGTTTTGAACCCTTGTGCAATTTTCCCATAAAATATTATGCTGCTAAACTTGTGAAAAAACGCTGGATTTCATCCCTATTTAAATGTTGTGAAAATCTTGTCTAATATTTGATAAAATTAGTAAAATATAGGGTTATTTAAAATAGGTAAAAAAAAATTTAACTAGATTAAAATAATATTTCCATGTGAAATATGAACAAATATTCTATATTTGAAAATAATATCATAGGAAAAATATTAGCCTAAATTCGAAAAAGAGAAGCATAAATAGATTATTAACACGAGAAATTATACATTGAGAAAAAAAATAGTAGGTCTCTCGCCCTCTGCCTTTGAATTCTAGAATTTGCCTGAACGAGAGAGAGAGAGAAGAGGATGCAGATCTTTGTGAGAGCAAACAGGACGGTACCTATTGACGTGGAGAGTACAGACACCATCATGGATGTCAAGATTAAGATTCAGGTAATTGAATTAAATGTACTTTTTCATTGATCGCGATTGCTTGCTCATTCGATTGGTTTCCTTTGTCTTGTAAGTAATTTAGGGTAAAAGTTTTACTAGGGTTTTGAGTTTCGCTTTAATTGTTAAACACTCTTTATGGATTTCAGTGTTTTTGAACAACTGACCAAGTATTCATCATCCTTTTTTTATTGAAGGACAAGTTAAATATCTCCCCAGACATGCAGATACTGAGGTACAATTGTAAGAGTCTGGAAAATCACCTTACCGTTGCTGATTACAACATCTATAAGGAGTCAACTCTTTTTCTTCTTGAGCACCTGAAGTGAGCTGAGAAGAGGGATGATTATCTAGCTTCTTCATTCTTTTTACTGTAGAGAAAGGATGTAGTTTAGTGAATGATAGATAGAAAAAAGAAATTATAGTTTTTTTTCCTATAGTTGTTTGGACCATCTAACCTCATATTATTTTTTTAATACAATGTCTCAATAGTATTTTTCACATGATTACCCTGTAATCAATATTATATATATATATTTTATTTACTTGAGTCGAATTTGAGAACTCAGGGAAAAAAAATACAGGTACTCAAGGAGTAACTCCACAAACTCACATCAAAGGGACTATAGGTGACCGCAATCAGATCACCACTAGCCTAAACCAAAAGAGTGGATGGAAAATTACATTTTTTCATCGAAGTGTGATACAACACCGAGCAAATAACACCGTTCATCATATTCGAACGAGTAATAGACAGTGGCTAGAAAATGAAGGGAAGATTAATGCGGAATTCTGGCAGCATCTCATGACAATCTTTAGCTTGAAACAATGCTCACACATCGTTAAGTTGTTGTGCATTCCGAGGGGATGCATCACGTAGTGGCAGCCGGAAGAAATACAATACAGAATCAGTAAGAAAGAGGTCCAAGGTATCTACGGAGTTCCTTTATTTGCAATTGACAACCCAGACAAAAGGGTATGGAGCTCAGAAAAAAATGGAGAGGTGAGAGTCGCTCTGCATATGCTTTCTTTTTTGTGTGATATAGAGAAGAGTAATTAAAAGGCAACAACTAGTTCCTCCACTACCACTTCACCACTGTGTGAACCAAAGGTAATACAGTTCTTATAGAATGTGTGTCAGAATTTGGGGGCTAAGTCCCAACAACGGTAAGTTGACAAATATGAATTTATTGAGCACTTACTATAACGATATGATTGGGTATGAGATTTATGATTTCCTATATAGATACGGTAATGGCTATATGTTTTTCCAAGTCGATAGAATGCTGGAAAATAGACGAGATCCACTGTATGGTGCTGAAAAAATGGCTATAATGTGTTGGAACGTATGGAAAAAGTGCAACAGTGCTAATGGAGAAAAGATACAACTCCATCCTTTTTTGCAACTAATAGATCTATATTGTAATGGACAGCAATGTTTATAAACATTTTTTTATAAATATTATAGAAATTATGGGGGATAAAATTAAATATGGTATTTTTTTTCATTTACTTGACTCCCTCTATTACCATGCATACATTTGAACATAATTATTAAAATCGGGTTAGAGCATTAGTTCCACGGTGAATCGAACTCCATCTTTCCAATTTAACCTTAAAATACAATTAATTCATTGGAGCCCCAAAAATGGGACAATAATCCTATCAGACTCATGAAATCATAAGAACTTGTGATTTTTAGCCCAAAATAATTATATTTTATTAATCAATGGTGGTGTCATTTGTAACGCTCCCAATTCTGACTTTAGGATATCTATAATAACTAAATAATTAATTTTATTAGATACAAGTAATCACACTACTTAAAATCACATTAGTTGATCCGGATCCTTCACGCATGGAAAGTGACCACTCAACCGATATGGATCAATTATATAACAGGTTGAACGCTTGAGAGAGTAAATCCAGCACAAATGGTGAAATCAAAGGTCATACTCAATAACTAAAGAGAACTATGTCTTTTGTTTGTGTATATTTGATACTTTGTATTATGATATTACATTTTAAATATGGCATGCATACATTGTTGTTACATTGTGCAAGGGTTTTGAATCCTTGTGCAATTTTCCCATAAATATAATGCTGCTAAACTTGTGAAAACAACGCTGGATTTCATCCCTATTTAAATGTTGTGAAAATCTTGTGTAATATTTGATAAAATTAGTAAAATATAGGGTTATTTAAAATAGGTAAAAAAAAATTAACTTGATTAAAAGAATGATAAAATAATATTTCCATGTGAAATATAAACAAATATTCTATATTTGAAAATAATATCATAGGAAAAATATTAGCCTAAATTCGAAAAAGAGAAGTATAAATAGATTATTAACACAAGAGAAATTATACATTGAGAAAAAAAAAGTAGGTCTCTCGCCCTCTGCCTTTGAATTCTAGAATTTGCCTGAACGAGAGAGAGAAGAGGATGCAGATCTTTGTGAGAGCAAACAGGACGGTACCTATTGACGTGGAGAGTACAGACACCATCATGGATGTCAAGATTAAGATTCAGGTAATTGAATTGAATGTACTTTTTCATTGATCGTGATTGTTTAATCATTCGAATGGTTTCCTTTGCCTTGGAAGTAATTTAGGGTAAAAGTTTTACTAGGGTTTTGAGTTTTGCTTTAATTGTTAAACACTCTTTATGGATTTCAGTGTTTTTGAACAACTGACCAAGTATTCATCATTTTTTTTTATTGAAGGACAAGTTTAAAATCTCCCCAGGCATGCAGATACTGAGGTATAATTGTAAGAGTCGGAAAAATCACCTTACCGTTGCTGATTACAACATCTGTAAGGAGTCAACTCTTTTTCTTCTTGAGCACCTGAAGTGAGCTGAGAAGAGGGATGATTATCTAGCTTCTTCTCTCTTTTTACCGTAGAGAAAGAATGTAGTTTAGTGAATGATAGATAGAAAAAAGAAATTATAGTTTTTTTCTTACAGTTGTTTGGACCATTTAACCTCATATTATTTTTTTAATACAATGTCTTAATAGTATTTTTCACATGATTACCATGAAATCAATAATATATATATATATATATTACTTGGTTCGAATTTGAGAACACGCCAGTCCTTCTCCTTGGGCACTTTATGATTACACTTTGATGAGTAAGAGCCCTAACCCATGCTAACACCAGAGATAGCCTTCATTTAGATAGATAACCTTCATTTAGATAGATGATGTCATGCTCGGGCATATGTGTACATTTCAAGAAAGATTTAACCTAATCAAATACATACACGCATATTATTAAATTCCTTTTTTCATAATTTTATAAATTCTTTCCATGGCGGATCCGGTACCCGTTAGCTGGATCTCGTCCGAATTTGAATTCGATGGTTAGATTTAGCTTTAAATGTCGGATATAGTGCCGAAACTGTACGAGTACGACAAGATAGATGGGCCCAAAATTTTTGTACACACTATATTGAAAGAAACGACTTCGTTTTTGGTATAAAGAAAAAACTTTTAAAATTAATATTTATACTAAATTATATTATACATAATATTAAAATATTTTCATTATTGTAAATTATTTTATTTACCTAAATAAATTTAAAAAATTTAATTATAGTAAATATTTTGTGTATAATATATACTAATAAGAAATATTTACTGTTTTATAATGTTATATGTTTTAGATAATTATACTAAATAAATTTAATTTCTATAAATTAATTTTAATAAAAATAAAATAACAAAAATATATAAAAGTGGAAACAAAATAATTATACTAAATTAGATACTAAATTTTGTATAAATAAATATTGTTGTTGTAAATAAATTAACTTATACATAAAATTATAATTTTTAATTATATAAATATATATTATATTTAACTTGTTATAATATCTAATTATTTTAATTATTTAATTTAAATAAATTGATTTTACTATATTAAAATAAAATTATTACTATAATAATATTATTGTATATAAATTTATATTTTTTAATTATATAAAATATTTAGTAAATTAATATAGTGTACATAATTACATTAAATTATTTAATTTATATAAATTAATTTTACTAAATATACGTAACTATCCATATAAGTTTTAAAAAATAATTATAATAAATTATTTTATTTACATAAATTTATATTTTTGTACGTAATTTTTAACAAAATTTCACAATTTTTAATTATATAAAATATTTATTATATATATGATAAAATTATAAATAATATGACTATTTAACTATATATAATTATATTAAATTAAAAAAATTAATTATATTAAAATATTTATTTTACTTGAAGAAAATATAATTTGTTAATAAAATTAGAAATTTTCAATTATAGAAAATAAATATCATATAAATTGTTAATTATTATTATATTATAATATATTATATAATTATTTAATTTATATAAATTAATTTACTAAATTAAAATGTCTATTTTACGTAAAATTTTATTATAATAAATTATTTATACATATATCTGTATATAAATATATAAAATTGTAATTTTTAAGTTAATAAATTATAAATAATTTTATTAAATTATTTAATTTATATAATTTAATTTTACGGTAAATAAAATAAAGGTACAGTGTGTTCGGGTCAAATTAGACTCGGCCGCTTCTCAAGGGATCCGAACCTAGTTAGACTCAAGACCTAGTAGTGGGCCCAACACTGTAAGTTGAACTCGATAGCTCCAAAAAAATATGATAGATGTTGGAATCAACTCATTTAACTGGGATAAAGCATTCAGAACCATAGCTAGTCTGGGGGATTTTAGTGCAATTGTTATTCAAGTACAAAAAATTCGAGAAGGGCCAAAAGATTAATGGTGCATTCAAAGTTTCATGCAAATAATTTGTCACTCGTACGTGGATTTGTTGGCCAAAATTTCACATGGTGTAAGGGGTCTATACTGTGGGTTTGTTGGCCAAAATTGACGGGACCATGCTCCACCTTTTTCACGAATACGATTATAACTCAATTAGGATCTAACCATATTCCTATTAATTTAAATAGAGTAGAACAAAATAAATTATTTACTCAACTTCAGATTTAAAAATCGATATTTGCTCTATTTTAAATGTCGAAAGACTATTATAGACTATTGTAGCACACACCCGACGGAGTGTATGAGAGCTCTTGTAGCAAAACTTTGCAAAATAGTAAAAGGGCTATAAGTATGAAGCAGAAAGAAAGTTCAAAACTCAGCTAAAAAAATAGAGGCACTCAAGGAGTAGCTCCAGAAACCTGATACCGCAACCAGCTCACCACTGGGCTAAACCAAGCACGGAGAATAAGAAATATACGGGCAGCAACATGAGAGCGACAATAACATTATATTTTTCCATCAAAGTGTGATACAACACGGAGTAAATAACACCAGTCATAATATTCGAAAGAGTAATGGATAGTGACTAGAAAATGAAGGGGAGATTAAGGCGTAATTCTGGCAGTATTTTATGGCAATCTTTAACTCGGAACAATGCTCCCACAACATTAAGTTCTTGTGTATTCTGAGTTGATGCATCACACAGTGATAGCCGGAAGAAATACAATACATAATCAGTCACAAAGAGGTCCAAGGTACCCACCGAGAGGTGAGAGCCCGCTCTGCTATGCTTTCTTTCTTGTGTGATATAGAGAAGAATAACTAGAAGGCAACAGTTAGTTCCTCCACTACCATTTCCGGACAGGTATGGACCACAATCTCGAGTTTTCTCTATCAATCTATAATAAGATAATTCTTATGGAATGTGTGACACAATGTTAGGGTTACAAATGAGAATATGCATAGAAGGGGATTAAGTCCCAATAAACGGTAAGTTTTTTGACAAATACGAATTAATTGAGCACTTACTATAACTATGATTGGGTACGAAATTTATGATCTTCTGTCTGCAATATACGCATAGACAACTCATTAACCATGGGACAAGAACAAGCGAGAGTGAGAATAATAGAAATGAATTATGATGGTGGAGTTCTTTTTGGAGCAGTAGAACGAATATTTTATAGAACAGTTGTTGAAGTAGAAGTTGTAGCAGTCGTGTGCAACCGGTCAAAGAAATAGGCTTGATGACTCCAGAGAACTATACAAAAATATGATATGTGAGACAGAACAACTGGTTCTTGATGTATTTTATACAAGAGATTCAATCAATTATTACAAGTTTTAACTATTTTCGGATTAGTTTGGTTAATAGGAAGAAAGTTCAGTGGCGTGATCTACAGCATGCTAATACTGAATAGATCGAATATATTTAAATAGAACGAATTCAGAACACGTAAGAGCATCGATAATTTCACATATTTATTACAATCTCGTTTTATGATTTAATAAAAGTATTATAAGCTTGGAGCAAAAACAATTATGAATTAATTCTATCTTAATAACATGTATCAATCATTTGCATTACCTACTTATTTATAGGGAATGATCATTAAATAGTACTAAGAAGAGATTATTTTACAATTTAATCATATTTATTACCTTTGTATAGTGCATTTAAGCAAATACATCTTTAAAACAAATTCATATTCTGTTTTTAATACATACCCGACCTAAGTGGATGCATGTGTTGATTACATGGGATGGAAGGCTATTTAGTGTGAGATAAAAGCAATGTTGATTGACCCATCAAAATGTTAAGTTCTGAAGTGTTAGTCCACTAAAGAATGGGTAACCAAGTTATGGTTCATCATGGCATCTTCACCGGCGGGCGATTCGACCAGCCCGAGCTCATTCTCCAGATACCGCAACCACTTCTGGTTCTGGGTGCCTCCATCCATCCCCTGCCCTCCCTCGTGCGCATTCCGGTAGGGATCCACCTCTAGAATTCGATTGATCCCAGCATCCTTGAGTGCGGTCGGGTCCGGCAGGTTCTCCAACATGTTCCAGAAGTCGATATCAAACTCGAACGGGATCTTGAGTATGTCACATTCGATGGTTGCATCCGGTTTGTTTACCTCCTCCGATGAAACAAAGCACTTAATAGGGTCGGCTTTCTCCTGGAAACCTTTCACGGATCCTCCAAATTCGCAGGAAATGTTAGACAAATCCGACCCCTGAGAGCAAGAACCGGGCAGCTTGTTCTTAGGTTCAGCCAAATCAGTCTTATCATTCCGCTCTTCCTTGTACTCGGGATCTGTCCCGACAATGGGAGAGGAAGGAGATGAGTATGATGAGAACGAAGAGGCGAGCGAGGATTCCCACTTCGATTCTTCTGGTTGGTTATTGGAGTCGATTGCACCCTCGACCTCAGAAGATTCTGATAACTTCTTCTTCAGGTGAGTGTTCCAGACATTCTTGATCTCGTTGTCTGTTCTTCCGGGCAGATGCGACGCGATCTTAGACCACCTGCCAACCCGGTTGGTCCATGGTGAGATAACTAATATTGACAGGCATCTATCTCTAAACTCTACGATGGGACTCAACATGCACATGCATTCTATGGACATACTTATTTCCCAAGGATTGATGGAGCTCTATGATAGCTTCTTCCTCCTCCTTGGTGAAGTTCCCTCTCTTCACATCAGGCCTCAAGTAGTTGATCCACCGCAGCCTGCAGCTCTTTCCACATCTCAATAGTCCTGCAAAATTATGGGCCATTTTCACAAATTAACTTCTGGAAGAAGATGAGCAATCAACATCAATTGACTTCTGGAAGATCCAGCAATTCTAATGGCCATAATTAACCCCCCACCATGCATAGTGGTTTGTGTGATTTAGTTGGGTCTGACTTTTTAGTTAGAATTTCACTTGGGAGAGTCAAATTATAGTACTGCTGAGAGATCATAAATGATTGGGCGGCAGGCCCACACAAACTATAGTCACATACGTTTCAAACAATCCTTGTGTCCACTTCATGGGAATATTAAAATGCCATTGGTCACTTCACCACCCAGTTGATTGAAATTTTGGACCCCCTACCCTACATGACTCAGCTACACTTTTATAGAACATGTTCAGTGAATGGCATAGGTAATATGATGTGCTTGCCCAATAAAAAATAATAAATATATTTTTTTAAAAATTTTATAAAAAACATTATTTTAAATCAAACTATACAAAAAATAATCAATACCCAAATGAATACAATTATTGATAATACTTAGATTAAAAAAGTAACCACGTCCAACAAGTCCAATAATAAATCCACGGAACTGAAGTCATCTATTCACATAACCTTTCAATGATAAAAATGTAATTGGATTTTAGGGAATATAAACATCTAAGCTATTATATTCACATGATGCACTCGGTTTGATGCAATTAAGGTTGTTTTTCATGTTATATATTTAATTATATGTCATTATTTAGAATATAATAATATGCACTATGTTGTATAATAAAATATTTCATGAATTACTTGGCATTAGAACATCACCAATATAGAAAAAAACTAAGTTATCCAATAAAATGATGGATGAAATCTCTATATCCAGAATGGAAGATCTTGTGGAGGGTCAAATACTTAACCAAGTTCGATGATGATCCGATGGCGGTGGCATGTGAGAACCGTTTGAGATGTGGAAATTAGCAAAAAAAAAAAAAAAAAGTAGAGAAAGTACCGGCGAGTTTAGGGAGGGCGCGCCAGTTGTCGTGGCCGTACCGGCGAATGAAGGAGATGAGCTTCAAGTCTTCGGAAGGACTCCATGGCCCTCTCTTCACTTTGCTCTTATCACAGCATGGAGCTCTCCCTCGTCCCATTTTCTGTTCACCTCTCTCTTTTGCTTACTTCCTACTACTTTCTATATCATTTGGATGATCTTATCTTGTCTCACTCTTCATATACATATACATGTGTTGTGCAGATGATATGAAGAAAGGGGATGCGTTGGAGTGATGAAGATAGAGAAAGAGTACTATGTGAAAATGCCAAGATATGGGCAGTCTCTGATGACACGCATGATATATATACACACCTAGAAACATCGATAGCTTTTGTCTATCCACCCCCTTACATTACACTGAAAAATTCATAATAATAAGTATATCTCGCAATATTAATTGATCCCGTTACATTTACAAACTAATTCATTAAACATTTTTTTAGTAATGAATAGAAACTTATTCGACTTTTACTAATTTAGGTTAGAATAAAAATATAAAAGTTATGGCATCATAAATATCTCTTTCACAGAACTCTAATTTAATTCTGGATTGGTGAATAAACTATTAAAAATATTGTAAGTTTATAATAAATAAAAGTTTTATAATTAAAAATTAACTTAAAATATTATCTAATATGATATTATAGAATTCGAGTCTAACTATACCTTTTCGTGTAAATTTGAATTTGGGTCCGATCACACATAATGGTTCTTAGATTAAATCCGGGTCCAATAACTCATATAGGAGCTCGAATCAGATTTAAGTAACAAGAAATTCGACACATATAGGAGCTCGAATCAGGTTTAGGTAACAAGAAATTCAACGCTCGATTTTTTGTCATATTTACATTAATTAAAAATTACATGGGAACTCAACCTATAATTTGTATTAGGTAGAAAAAATATTAAATTTGATATTGTTGATAATATTTTAAATTTACACGATATAAATGTATTTATATATAAAAAATAAGATAAAATAAATATTATAATTTATAAGGTTTTAAATTTTTTTTGTAAATATAAGTATTGTTACATGATTATCACTAATAAAAACAACTAATTTATATTAATCATTCTACTATTCGGCATATGAAAAATACAACCATGCATTAAATAAAGAATGGTGGTGATTATTATAATTGATTTAATATAGTATATTTATATATATGGAAATTAGTAAATAATTAGCCATGTGGTTATTGGAAATGCTCGACGTAACCAACATACCTAATCAAATTTAGCTAAAGAAAAATGTAATATAAAACCATTTAATTAAAAATCACCTACTTGAATGAAATTAAGTGAAATTCCATATTTTAATATGGAACAAATAAAATAATCAAATTCATGCAATATTTTACGTCATTGTCCAATTAAAGGTGAGGGACCCTCCTCCAATTGTTCCTGCTGTAGAACTTTCTATGCAATATCTCAACTGGTCATAATTAAAATTGTTCCATAATTTAATATGAGACTAATTCAAGTATTATTCATTAAATAAACTGGTTTAATTTAAATTTAACTTAATAATATTTTGATAGAATTTGCATAGAGAAGAATTACTTTCCCTATATTGGGTGGTTATTTTAATTAATAGCAAGAGGGATTATTTTAATTATTTAATTTTAAAATGTATTAATATAATAAACGGGGCATTCAGTTATAAACTTATAGTGGAAACGTTAGATTTCTAGCAAATTGCGCTAACACTTGTCGTCAACATGGAGACTTAGTCCAACTTCAACCCCATTTTGGACTTCCGCTCTTCCTTTTTCTCCTCGTAAAGGTCTCGTGAGACCACATTTGGCAGCCCGAGCCGTCGAGGTTGAAGGGGCTGATCGCACAGCCGGTCTGTCTATAACATATTCATGTACGACATTAAGAATAACTGCAGCGTGCGGTACTTGTTGACTTGTTCCCCTTCACGCTACACAATGATGAGCACAAAAAGGTGATCACTTATGTGGCTACAGTACACTTGGAATCGGTTTTCATTGAGAATATTCTCACAATTTTAATAAAATAGAATGGTTTTTAAGATTATAAGTTTAGAAAATTTTCATCCATTACAATTAATTACTTTTAATTAGATTTTAATTACATATATTTTATATTTATTATCGATTAATAATACATTTTCACATATTATTACAGATAATATTCTCGCATTCATTTATTTTTTGTTAATATTAAGTAAAAATACTTAATTTAAAGATATTGTACTCACTCTACAAAACTAAAAAAATAATAACACAGTGGTATATATTTATTTAGTACGATTTTAAAATTGTAATTAATAATTTATTGAGAATATAATAATAAATTAAATAAAATAAATTAGTATTATAAGTTTATAATAAATTTATCATTTATAATACGTTCTCACACAATAATACATATTTGATTCATTAGAACACTTAAAGACTCCCGACACATTGATAAGCTTTTGAATGATAAATTATTAATATTTTATAAATAAAATGGTCAATCTATTGGAGTGAAGTTTCTGGAGACTGGTACTTGTGGTTCATATCTGAAACTAGCTATCCAAACAAGTAGATTCTTAGGGGTGGGTGGGTTGCAGATGATGAACACCCCTAACCAAGAGTACCAGCTTAGTTAGATGTACCTTTTTGACTGATGGTAGGCATGCTTAGCCTTGTGTTTCTTCTGGTTGGTGAATGGACCCGAACACTATCAGCCTGTCACCATAATTAGTTTAGTTGACATGATGTACATGTCCAACCATGTACTTGCCATTTTATATGTGTATCATATTAATAACAAAGGTGATGGTCTTTTTGAGGGAGACATTTATGACTAATAATTAGAAAATATGTTTTGCTTCACTTCACAGGAGCTAATAAAGCAACCATATTTTCTTGGATTAGTTGAATTGTCTCCACTTAGTGGGGCCAAAGCGGAAGAAAAATTGCATGTTGAAATTGTGTAATTCAAAGGCTTATCAATTGTATGTATAAAACCTATAAAGTTGTGTTTTGAGGAGGGCTTATCAACCTCTCATTTTTTTATGAATTTATAAATCAAACAAGCTTTTGGTTTGTACAATTGGATATATCAAGGAGGCATTTGCCACACCATCATGAGATCACATGGACATCTTCCATGGTCGCATTTTTTTCTGAAAGTATAAATATTCTTGTCCACAAATGCGATCATGATCATGTCCATATGGGGACCCCATCAAATCAAATCTCGCCAGTCTATCAAAGTCTTCCCCCATGAAAAGGAAATTTCCACTCACAAATAAACAAGTTTCTTCCCCTAAAAAAAGCTAACATTGTTTAAGGAATTAAAATAAGTATTATTTTAATGATAAACAAAGAGAATAGGAATACGATTTGTTCACGGCATCTATAAGTTCTTCTAATGTACACATAGCCCCTTGTAAAAGCATTTATAGTGATCAAACTGCATAGACTTTTTTTTTAATTTTATGATTTTTTGAAAAATGTTAATAGAATTTGGGAAGGTCACTCTTATGGTATTTGTCAAATCATTATTATACATACATTCTTAGGCATACCATGATAATGGAGTCCCACTACTCGAGAGTTTCAAACCTTGATCTATCTTGTTGTTTATTGTCTGTCTATTTACCAGTAAATTAACATATCAAAATCACATTAAAAAAATTAAATATATCATGTATTGATAGTCAATTGTTAGGGAAACTAACATAAGATGGATTTTTTTTTAATTTTGTTTAAGGTCATTTATTTGGCACCTAATCTTTGACATGGTTGATGGTGTAGTTGGGTAAGTGGGGTTTCACTAACCTAGAGGAGACTTTTGTCATAACTCCACCAAACAGTTGTTGCCTGTGTCTCTTCCCATACACGTGCCTGCCCTATTAACATAGTTCATGAAATCATGCTTATGCCCGATGGTTGTCAGCACACTTCACGGGCCAGGATAAAGTTTTTTTCTCTCTTTTTTTTTTTGCTTTTATGAAAAAGCTAGGAGGAAGCATCAATCATCAGCAGTTGCTTCTCATGTGTTGGTCTATGTATGACAAAATTTCCTGTGGACCCACACGGGTTCCTAAGTCATCCATCACTATGTGGGAGGACCCAACCCAAGGTTGAGGGGAGCCATCTCTGGACCACGTCATCTCTGCCATCATGTTATGTTTAAGTACTTTCTGGACACGCTGCTAGAATGCCTCCTCGAGCAGAAGAGCATGTCCTAGAATCCATACTTAAGACTGCAAGATCTCTTTCACAAGTGCAATTAGTAATTTCCGTGATTCACTTACTTAATGATCATTCACTGGTGTTAATGATCCTGACCTTACCCTCTCTTCTTTTTGGGAAAAATATTCGACCAATGAACCCTTCCTTATGTTTTCTTTTCTGGTGTCACCTCCTCTAGTCAAAGTTATTAGCATACAAATATATCTACTTCTAACTAATACTAGATAATATAAAGAACAAATAAGATTAAGCTTAAATAATATTAGATAAGATCAAGAATAGACAAAAGCTCAGATTTAAAAGGACAGATCACAACGGCTATAAAATGAGTAGTACAAAAGGAGACGAGTTAAAGAAACAAAGTGAAGGAAAAAAACTTATATACAGCAAAGTAAAGGAACATCACTTGATTTGATCATCTACAAACTCTTATTCACCAGCTACATTTATTGTATTTGGCAGGAGAGGAATGAGAGAGTCTTCTCTCAGGATCCATCTCTCCACCTTGTATCAAAGAACAGTCTTGCACTTAGCATTGCAAACTTGGAGAAGAGAAGAGACACATCTCTTTGATGAAATATCTATAGTTGGTGCAATTTTGTAACATGTACAGTTTTGATCAACAAGATTAACCTTTCAAAAAAAAACGTTCAAGTATTGGTATGTGAATATGTCATTGAGAACGGTACTTGGTCATGGGAAAAATGACTATTGGACCATTATGTAGAAAAATGACTATAAGGGTAGTTTTTTTTTCTATCTATTATTCAGCATATTGCACCTTTCCCGTATGGTAAAGAATGGATCTTGCATGAAAGTAAAATCACATCAGGGTAGACTAGAAACTGCCTCCCTTCAGAGCAAGCACAAGGTGGAGGATTGAACCACCCTCAATGCCCAGCTCTTTTGCATTTTTATCATCGGAAAGATGCTTCCCGCGGAAGATAAGCCTGCAGAAGTAAAGAGAGTTTAACCGTCATTTTTAGATGGTTGCACAGGTTCTGATTATAGGTATTTTTCAACTGTCTGTTTTTTTCATTAACAGGATAGATTTAACCCAAGAAAGCTCTAGGGAGAGCCAAACACAGAGTAAACCATATATTTGCGCCATCTATATTAACTAAGAAGAAGAAGAAGTTGCTCAAAGTTCAAGGAAATGCACCTTTGCTGTGCGGAAGGAATACTCTGTTTCTCCTCGATCCGCTTCTTAATGCGGTAAACGTTGTCAGTTGGTTCGATATCAATATCAATTTCCGTCCCTGTGAGAGTCTTCACCTTGATCGTCATCCCTCCTTTCAGCTTCGCAAGAAGATGCAGAGTTGACTCCCCCTGGATATCGTAATCAGCAAGGGTACGGCTATCCTCCAGTTGCTTACCACAAAATACCAGTCTATGGTGATTGGGCGGGATACCTACCTTGGACTTCAATCAACAAAATCTTTGTATAGTCAGTCACTGGTAAGCACTCAAAATCCATAAAAATTACTGACTGCCGACGCTCTGCTTCTCGCGTCCTAGCTAGTTGCTTCTTCTCAACGACAGAGAACTACATTCTAGAAGTTACTGGATCCCATGAAAACTTGCATAAATTAGGTATTCCTAATATAATACTGTGATCACCAAAAGAGTGAATAACAACCAAAGCAAAACTCAAAACCCTAGAAAAATGTTTACCCTGGCTTGGTTCCAACATAGAGGAAACCATTCGAACGATCAAACAATCATGATCACATGAACAACTAATCATGCAAGAAAGGAGGTGTTAAATGTACGCAGTCAATGAAAGAGTTCCTTTACATGAATCTTGGTTTTGACATTCTCGATGGTGTTGCCGCCCTTGACCTCAAGAATTATTGTCTTCCCGGTTCTCACGAAGATATACATCTTCTCCTCTTCTTCGTGCTTATTGTGGAGTTAATGCAGAGAACCCAGAAAGCTTTTTGCGCTCCTCTTAGTTTTTTTTTTTTTTTGTTAAACTGACTTGTGAGTAGTTAATAACTTATTTTATACACCACATCTCTTATATACATTTTCAATATTAATATAATAATTTTTATATTTTTTAAATAAACATAATACTTTATTTAAAAAAATCTAAAGTTTATGCTCCAAAAATTAATAAATAATAAACATAATACACAAAAATTTAAACCTACTCCAAACCTTAAGTTTTTGCTCTTAACCACTAAGCTATATTAATTTTAATATAATTTTACAAATTAATAATATATTCAAAACCAAAGATCTAATATTGTAGAGGAATAAATAATAGAATATGTATATATTAAAGGTTTTTTTTATTTTGTGAATTTAAATAAATAAAATAAAGATGCATCTAATAGGGATTTGAAACTATAAAGACAAATATCAAATATATGTACTTAACCACTCACCATATTAAATTTAATATAATTTTAAATAATAATAAACAATAGAATTAATTTTCATTAATAGTTTTTTGTATTAAATATATATGCAAGGATTTGAACATATTAGGCAAGTCTTAAGTTTAATTATATGTAATTTACCACTTAGCCTTATAGACTTTGATGTAATTTGGCATAGTAATAGACAATATAATTGGTCTCCATTAATTATTTTTTTATATTTTTTAGTTTAAAATAAATAAAAAAATGTGTACACAAAAATTTAGACCACCCAACAAACCTAAATTTATGCTCTTAACTATTAAGCTATATTTATTTTAAGACAATTTTACAAATTAATAATTTATTTAAAACAAAAAAAAATTGTCTACATTAAAGATTTTTTTATTAAAAAAATGTGTAATTGAAATATGCAGGAGAAAATCTTAAATTTAATACAATTTTATGAAGTAATAAATAATATAATTAGTTAAGGTTTTTCTAATTTAAATAAATAAAACAAATATTTATTAACAAGGATTTGGACTTGCACAGGTAAATCTAAAGTTTATTTTATTAATTACTTGACGAAATTAACTTTTATACAATTTTATAAATTAATAAATAATAGAATTGATATATGTTAATGTTTTTTCATTTTTTAGATTTGAATAAATAAAATAAAAATATATCTACATTGATTTGAACTTACACAAATAAAGATCAAATTAATATACTTAATCATTCAACTATATTGAATTTAATGTAATTTTATAGAATAATAAACAATAAAATTGATTTACATTAATATTTTTTTATATTTAAATAAATAAATAAAAGATATATACACGAAAATTTGAACTCAAAATATAAGGTTTTATTATATGTAATTTGCCACCCAACTATATTAATTTTAATACAATTTTATAGAGTCTCGAGTAATGGTTTTTTTTTTTTTTTTTTTTTTAGATTCAAATAAATAAATAATTAATTAATTCAAACTTATAGAAAACCTTAAATTTATGTACTTAATCACTTATCTATGTTATTTTTGATACAATTTTACAAATTAATAATATATTCAAAATAAAAGTATTTGTTTCAATTATTTTTTATTCAAAAAAATAAAAAGAGAAGACGTTATTCAAATTTGCACAAGAAATTCTTAAATTTGTGTAATTAAGAGATATTAAATTTTATGCAATTTAAAGAGTAATAATATATTCAAAATAAATAAATTAATATCACAAAAAAATAATTTTAATGGACCTATAATTAAAGTATATTGAGATTTTTTTTAATTTTTATACCAATTTGGTGGTTTTAAATCTATAATTACGGTATAATATTATATCAAAATAAATTTAACATTTGTTTTGTAAGTTGAAATCAATGTGTACGCATATTTTATTTATTTATTTGAATCCAAAAAGTAAAAAACAGTTAATGTAAACCAATTATATTATGAATTACTATGTAAAAATACATAAAAGTTAATATAATATAGTGGTTAATTACATAAGTTTTAAATCAATCTAAATATAGATTTATTTTATTTATTCAAATTTATAAAATAAAAAAATCATTAATGTAGATCATTATTTTATTTATTCGAATTAAAAAATTATAAAAAATTATTAATATAGATCAATTATATTATTTATTACTATATAAAATTAAATTAAAGTTAATATAGATGAGTTGTTAAGCAGATAAAATTGACATGTACTTGTAAATGTTGAAATCTCTCCAATGTCTCTATGAAGGAAAGATGCCTAAAATAACTCATCTAAAATTCAATAAGCCTATATGAGCCCGGTTTTAGATGAGTTGGGTTTCAAAAAAGCAACATCAAATTTTGGTAGAACTAGCAAATAGTTCATTTCCTGCTATAGGTCTCCAGGTAGCAAACTTTCCAGCACCATGGCATGTCCATGTACACACCATAGGAAAAATTGTTTGACTTGTTTCTAAAATCGATACGCTTGTTCCCAGCAAGAAGACTGAACACGACTGCGCATCTTTTATAGTAAGAGGCATTCTGAAACTGTAATGGTTGCCAATTAAAAAATGGAAAGACAATTGTTAAGCTAGTTCACCACTTTGCCCTAGTTTGATGAGGATATACTTATCTTACCCAGTAACTAACATTGAATTCGGTGATGACAGTACAATGTAGCTAATTCCCTTTTTCACGTCTTCAAAGATGGAGTAGGTTTGATCTTAACGGCAACTTCTTACTACATAATAGATGGGTTTTATCTCAAAAAATGCAACAGATTGTGTAATATGTATATAGCACAAACTAGAAAGATTCTCTCCCTAGAGTTTAAAAAAGAGTAACATTAGTTGGTTGGTCCCTAGCACCTTCGAAGTTGCAAGAGAAGAGAATTACTTCTGGTGGTAATGCTCCAGTGGATTCAATGGTGACTGAAGCAACAATAAAAGAATTTATTCAAATGCTGTCTACAATCACAAGATTGGACAAAGAGTAAAAGGAAGAAGCTTGGCTTGACATCTCTTCACAGTAGTACTGATAGAAATAGTATTGATGGGTAAGCATGTTGCACAATTTTTTCCCAAAATCATGAATGGTACATATTGTCCAGGTTCTACTAGAGTTTTGATGAACCATTGAGTTATACAAAATCAAATAAACCAACCAATATCGAAATCTAATACAAATTGATCTATCAAAAATGTTGCAGGAGAAACGGTTTAGGCTACAGAAGCAGGTCTTTGTTTCTTCAGACCGAACAAGTTCTCGAATAGCTTGGGTGCCATAGGAGGAATGTTCATAGGCTGGGGAGCCATAAAATTGACAATTTTCTCATGGACATTGTACCTGCAAAATCCGAGTTCATACCAAGAAGGAACATAATGAGAAGAGAACAGGGAGCCCCCAGGATTGTAGAAGTTGTTTTAAAATATTGAAGTGTATAGCTTGAGTGGTCACCGAATCTTCCGACTCTTGGATGCTCGTCGATCAACAGCTTTCCTCTTCTTATTCTGGGACCTTTTTGCGGCATAAAATGTTGTTTCTGTGTAAGTAAACGAGAAGCATTAAAAAATAAAGCAACTATTAGCAGTATATTTAAAATTAAGCTAGTAACCTATTGATATATAGGAAAGAAACTACATGTAGTAACTTGATATATAAGGATTTAGCTTTTTACATGACTGAAGAGTAAAAAAAAGATTGAAAAATACCAAATAAAAACACTAGTTAATTTTACCAGAGGACGTCAAATCAACAGACTCCAAAAATTCCTTCAGTAACTGCTGATAAAATTCAGTGTCATCGAGAAGATCTGGGTCTCCATCTTGATTTCCTCCCTGGAAGGATCAAATGGTGAACTTCTGTGGGATGTGCATAGGAGATTTTAATCTACAAATAAATTAATTTGGATTTATGGGTGACTTTTTGCAAACAAGAAGGGTGAATTTAAGAGTTTACACTATGAGAATCTTGGATAATCTCTCCATTAGTTTTGTCTGCATCATCAGGCATCTACAATCAAGAATATAGGGAGAATCAGCATAAAATATGACAAATTTCATGCAAAATTATCTGTAAATTGTGAAGAGGGACATATAAAAATAGATACATTTATTGTCTATCCAGACACTAAGAAAATTTATGAACTTACCAGTCCAAATACACCTATAGTTGATCTTCTCTGCTGCATCTGCTTCAGCATTCTACTCGGATCCCTCATATAATTAGATACTTGATCGCTAATATTCTGCTCATAAACATTAGTTAAATATACATCACTCATTTTTAAACAAAATCCAAGATTCAAGAAATATCTTAAGTGGATTTATGTCAACTGTAATGGATACTAGCCGGCATAATAAAAAACCTGATTAAAAGCTTGCAATTTATTCTTAATTGCTGCAACACCAGTTGTCACTTGTGTCTTTCTCTGCCATTTATCCACTGATTTATCTCTAAAAGTTGCAAGCCTGACAAATAGAATATCATTTGCAGATTTATCATTTTCAATCACCAAGAGAGTAAATACAACTAAATTGAAATGTTCCCATAAGAGAAGTTATCTGAAAAATATTGAGGTACCTTTTATGCATTTGTGATATCTGCACCCATTCTATATCATCTTCAGAACTTTTGCTCTTAAAATCATTGGAAAGTTTTTTACTGTGTTGCATAGAATTGCCTAAAAAAGCAAGGACTTGTTAATCGCTGTAATAAAGCTGACATTGACTACAATATGATGCATTTCAATTTTGACAATGTACAATATAATGTATTCTTATCATTACTTCATTATACTGCATATGTTAATTCATCATAAGCTTGTTCAGACCAGCAACAGAAAAGAAGAAAATGAAAGATTCAGAAGCCCTAAGTAATTTAAAGTCTAAAATTACTCATCAGAAAATAGCAGAACACTGAGTGATATTGAAACATAAGATCACACAAAACAAACATAATAACAAATTATTGCAGCATACCTTCTGCGGCTTGGGCTATAGATGGATTCTTCTCAAGCAAAGCCTTTAAAAATAAAATAAAGCTTTGAGTCAGATTGGTCAAGCATACTAACAGCCTTTAACAAAATAAAAGAAAGTTTACATAAAAGTAAAACTTTGGTGAATTTCAAGGGAAAAGTATGGAATGATTAAATAACAACAGTGCCGAATCCAAGTGTACCTCCTGCAGTTCCAATATTGAATCAAGTGTTTCCTTGGCTGAGTTTATCACATCAACATATGCTTCATTGACTCCACTGGAATTACAGAATGAAGACCTCACAGATTCCTGATTCACAACAAATTTTGAAGGGCAATCAATTAGTAATTCAGACACATAAGCTAGTCATTACAAACTAATGAAATTTAAAAACAAGGCAAACCTGTGGTAATCGGTTTGAATTGCAGAATGGCTTTTGAAGTAAAAATCTCAGTTCCAAAGTTCTATTCCATAACGCCTGCAGGTATTTTACTGGAAGAAATTAATCCATAGCCTATGATCCAATACCCGTGCAAAGTCTAGCTGATTTATTGTGAAGAATACAGACCTTTTGATTCTTTACTGCTTCACCCTTTTGGAGATCTTCATCTTTGTGTTTCTTTAGATTCTTCAATATATCCCTAATATGAGGCAACTTCAGGTAAATACCATAGACTAAAACTACATAGTTTCAATGACAGGATAACTAATGCTAAATTGCTTTGTTTCAAGTAGATTCATAGACAACATCATGTTAGCTCGATAACAATCACACCTACTGCTAACATTATAAAATAATTCTGCAACCTCTGTACTGGTTTTTCTTTTCCAGCCATAAAGAAAGAGGAATTGAGTCATAAATTATGTAGGATATAGTAATATTAGTTAGGTGACAGAAAGGGAAATATTACTGCTCTTGGTTCTGAAGATCCATGTACTCCTTCTCAAGTTTCTCCATCTCATCTTTCATGTTGTCACCACCTTCCCCATCATCATCATCATCATTGTCCTCTTCATCTCCTTCCTCTATTCCATCTTCATCCTCATACTCATCCATTATTTCCATATCGTCACTACTGGCATCACTATTTTCCAAGTCTTCGCTTGAATCTCCTCTCTCTACCTATGCAATTCACAAAGAAAACTTAATTCAAAGAACTACTGACAGTAAATTAATTCAAAGCTTATATATTCCAACCAACCATTAGTCTCTCATCTGATAACTCAAAGTCATCTTCGGACTCGCTGCTGCTGCCCCTGTTATCGTCTCTCTTCCCTCTCTTTGAGGATCCCATCTTTAGTTTCTATAAAATTGAAGTACCCTCAAATTATGCAATGAATAAATCATTTTTTTTTGCTGCCAGAAGATAAGATAGAGAAAAAAATTGAGGTCTTTCTATAATCTCTCCATGTTCCGTAATTGGTGGAATTTCGACATTGTGAACTTAGCTAGGCTCCACGGCTTGATAAAGGCCTGCTCAGTCACCGTCCAAGACAATCGGACAAATATGATGAATCTAAAACCCTAAATTCATCTTGAGAAAAAGTAAATATTGAATAGCAGAGGATAGAAGCTGCTTACCGCACGAATTGAGAAGGCGGTGGAATGAAGCCCTGGACGGTGAACCCGGCGGGAGAAAGTATCTTCTGATTAGTCGATAGGGTTGGCCAACAAATAAAATAAGGAATTTTAATTTATTTTTTACTTTTAGTCCCAAACTTATTAGTTATTTAATTTTAATCCCTTTAATATTTCGAATCCATATGCGATAACCTAAAATATAAGCAAAACTGTATTTTATTTCTGTTCTTATTTTTCTTCGCTAAATCTGTCTCTCCTCTATTCTGAATCGAATTTGTAAAATGGGAAGCGAAAGGAATGAAAAAAAGAAGAGCAAAGGTTTAAGTCTTTCTTCTCCTTGTTTTGATTTTTTTTAATGATAGATCTACGAAGTTCTTCCATTCAAGTGAAAGCTTGTGAAGTTGTTTCCAGTAAAATCCGTCAGAAAGCTAAAAACGATGTTTCTTTGTGTTTAAATGTTTTAGTTTCTTCTCGGATTCGAGCCTGAATATGAAGCTCGACTTTGATTTCATAGAATTTTCGTTTTCTTATGGAGCTACCGGGAGTTATGATTAATATGTACAGCTTTTTCCGGCACAGATGAGAGGAGCAAAAAGAGACACAGGACAGATGAAGATGAAGAAGGAAAGAGCAGAAGGAGCCACAAAACAGAGAAACGACACAAACACAGTTCTGATAAAGGTGAAGAACGTATTTCTGGAGCTTTTGTATTTTAGGTTTATGGGTCTGCTTAAGTTACTGTTTTTCTCATAGAACCATTGTTATCCGGTTATACATTTAAGAATATGTTAATGAATTATATGCATCTCATGTAATGGGGTTAACTGTTGGCCTATGTATCCACCATTCCTCACCACTGCTGTCTTTTTTATTTGATGAAGTCCCAGTGGTGCAAAACGCTATATTATCTTGGACATTTAATTATAAGTTTTTCACTAGATGGATCAACCCATTGCAATTTCTTACAGCTTTGAGGCTTGAATTGTTACATTCAACTATGTGACAACCAACTGGGATTATCTTGCAACTTTTGAAATTTGAACATTGATTTTAACATCTGGAGGTGTTTCTGTGTGCTCATTGAACATATGTAGCATTACAATCTGACTCAAGAATTCTGAAGCAATCCATGAATTTGAAAATATTATTGAATAATATCTTTCCCTTTAACATTTTTTTACGTGCTCTTTTTTTGGATGCTTCTGACTTCTTCTTTACTCTCCTATGGTATTATATTTGGTGCTACTGCTCTGCATTTAGGTTTTTTGAAAAAGAAATGTTTATCTACATTTCAATAGTCAATTAGTTATTTATTACACTTATGTGAAGCAAACATCCTATTGACATGCTGTTATTGCTACAGAGAAAAAAAAGAAAAAGGAGGACCACAAAAGGGATAGTCATAAAGGAGACAGGGGGTTGGTAAAGTTCACATATTACAATCATTATTAATTTTTGTTATGCTCATGATTACCTTAACCACATTAGCTTTTCATGGCTTATGTATGCTGCTCTTGCTCTAAAATGTCCAGTCTACACCTGTCTTCTTCGACAAGAACATAGGGCCAGATAGATGTTTAGTATGAGATTTTTTGTGACTTTTATAACTTTCAAATGCTATATGAAATAATAAATGACTATGAATTAACTTAATTTATGAGCAATATTACAAAAAGGACTTCTAATTTTTACTTTTTCAGTTAAATGAAAGATATCTTGCTTGTATGCACCTTCATTTCACCTAGCTGCATTGAGTATTTGAATCAACCCTGTTCAGTTTATTTATACATATTATGTAACCCCATTATATTTATTTTAAGCAATCAGCTTAGATCAAACAACTGATTCTGTTTAGTCTTGCAGAAAACTGACTTCCAAGAGCTGTCGAGTGAAGATTACTTTCTGAAGAACAATGAATTTGCAACCTGGTTGAAGGAGGAAAAGGATGTATTTTTTAGCGATCTTTCATCAGAATCATCACGGGCACTTTTCAAAAACTTTGTCAAGGCCTGGAACAGTGGAAACCTTGAACCCAGGTACTATGAGGGAATCACCAGTGGACCGCGAAGTGCCCACAACTGGAAGTTGAAGAAGTAGTAGATTGTGCAGCGGAAAATCTCTCATTTAGATTCTTAAGCATGGGGAGAAATTAGTTTGGGTGTGCTGGATTTAAGAACATCTTTTACCTTAATGTTGTGTGCTACAGTAGTTGATATTGGCACTCTAGGGAAGTATTTCCTGCTGAGTTTCATAGAGCAGCTTCCCATGGCCTCCAGGAAAATCATTCAGAGCATGATCTAGCTTTGCTTAAAGTGATGAGTGAGCACTGTGGGATTATTGATATTTATTATATATATAATTAAATAGTCATCTATTTTTCAAATCATATTTGTCCATAATATAGAGATATCTAAAACATATTATGAGAATTATTAAATTCATAATATTATTCATGAGATTTAATATCATTATCCCTAAAAATGTGAAATAATATATTATAATTAATATTTTTATTAAATAAAATAATATTTTATTAATTTATCAAATTAGATAAAATAAATATATAATAATAAGATAAAAATAAAATAATTTTTTCATTTTTAATAATATATCTAATATTATCGATTATATTAGTATTTAAACTAATAAATATTTATAGTAGTTCATCGTTTAACTAATATTATTTTATATTTTAAAAACTTAATTTAATACAACTAATAATAAATATAAAAACGGAAAATACATGTAATTTTTAATTATTGATTTTAAAGTAAAATAAATAGTATATAAAAGTTATATTCAATTATTACTTTTGAGTTATTTTTATTATTTTACCAGTTTTATTCATTTAAATACGTTATATACTTCAGCTTTCCATACGTATTTGTAATAAAATCGGGAGCTAATATGTAGCAATAAAGAATGCTATCCATTTTTAACTATTATTATTGTAACTGTATTTTTTATCAATAAATTAAATAAGTTATCAACATTAATATTTAGTGTCAATTAGTGACAGCTAATTTCTAGTGCCACTTTAATAGTTATTATATAATCTCTAATTGAACCTATTATATCATTACTATTTCATCCAATATTTTATAATAAATATACACTTTATTCCTTCACTCTCTTATTTTTTTCCTATTTTAAATTAAATAATCAAGATTTAATTCTTCCCATTCCGAACAAATAAGCAAACTATTTAGTTTTACCTAATACTATGATTATTTAACTAATAAATTATGTATATTTTTTACTTCATCATATATTATACATAAATTTTTTAAAAAATAATTTATTATAAAATACAAATCTTTCAACATTACTATACAGATATTCCTAACTTTTGAAATATAATTAATATTAAAAAATGTTGTACATATTTTTTTACTTATGAGACAAGTAACTAACTGATATTAATTTACCATATTTTTGGTCTAAAATTAATAGGTAAATCTTACCTAATATTAATATTACCTGTATATTCTAAATTTTATATAGACTTGTATTACAAGTAAGAAAAATAAGAGTAGTAATTAAAATAAATGAGATTAATAGCAATGATAAAATGAGAGTATATTAATAATATTCTAATGAAAAAAAATTATATTTGAATATTTTCTAACCTTAATATATCTATACTTCTATAAATGAGGGTAAGGTGGAATTTGGTTGGATTACTCGTAAGTGCAGCAATCCAATTGTCTTTAATAATTAATAATTCAAAATATAATATATATATATATATATTAAATATGGATGGTCATTAATTTTACCAATATTGTGGATTATACATAAGTTTTGCGTTACTACCAATATTAAAAGAAAGAGTTCGTACATGAGCATTCCTAATTTTTTAAATAATATTTTAAAATATTAATTTATATATATTTAAATTAAATAAAATGGAGGCTCATGATCATTGGAAGCTGCTAAGTACTGATTGAAAAGCTGTCCATTACAAAACTTAGGAGACATTAAATCACCCTACAAAAATAAGAAACAACCCCTACAACAATCAGTTCATATCAACCGATCATTCGGAGCAAGAAAGGGACTGCATGTTCGTGGAGCCCTTGCTGCTTGAAACAGACTCTGCCTCAAAAAATTCCTGCAGAGGAATCATGTTAATGCTGCTGCTCTTCAAGCTCCTTATAGCTTCCACACTCGCCAACGCACCTGCAACTGTGGTTATTATCGGAACCTTGTAAGCAAGCCCCATCCTCCTCAGCTGCCTGCCATCAATCTCATCCAGGGAGTCCCCAGAGCTGGTGATGACCATCAGTTGGATCTGCCCACTGGACACCATATCACCTGCATGGGGGCGGCCCTCATGCATCTTCAGGACCCTCTCGGTTGGAACCCCTGCCAACTGGAGGACATGGGCTGTTCCTGAGGTTGAGGCTATCTGGAACCCTAGGTCCAAGAACGCCTTTGCTATCCTCTCCAGATGAGGCTTTGTTAGGTCGTTCAAGCTCAGGAAAACAGTTCCGGAAAGGGGCAGCTTCTGCCCTGCAGCAATCTGGGCCTTGGCAAATGCTAAGGAGAAATCATAGTCTATGCCCATGACCTCACCAGTGCTCCTCATCTCAGGTCCGAGGAGGATATCACAGCCCTGAAACTTCTCAAAAGGGAGGACTGCCTCCTTGACCGAGACGTGCAGTGGGATGACTTCTTTGGTGAACCCAAGGTCATAAAGTGTCAACCCAGACATCACAAGTGCTGCATATTTAGCTAATGGATGCCCGATTGCCTTCGAGACAAATGGAACAGTCCGAGAAGCACGAGGGTTTGCTTCGAGCAAGAAGACCTCCCCAGATACTGATATTGCATACTGACAGTTCATGAGCCCGCAGACATTTAACCTCTTTGCCAATTTTGTTGTCCAAGATCGAATTGTTTCCAAGCAAGAAGAGGGGACTGTCTTTGTTGGGAGAGAACAAGCAGAGTCACCTGAGTGTACCCCAGCCTGCTCTATGTGCTCCATGATCCCACCAATCACCACATTTCCATGGGAATCAGCAAGGGCGTCCACATCAATTTCAATTGCGTCTGAGAGGTATTTATCAATCAAAACAGGGCGTTCAGGGTCCACCTCCACCGCATTCTCTAGGTAAGTCAAAAGCTTGTCATCGTTGTATACAATCTCCATGGCTCGACCTCCTAATACGTAGGAGGGACGAACAACAACTGGGTATCCAATATCCTTAGCAATTGCAAGAGCATCTGCCTCACACTTGGCAATGCCTCCCTTGGGCTGAACGATCTTCAGCTCATTCAGAATTGCATTGAACCTCTCACGGTCTTCAGCAGCATCAATTGAGTCAGGAGATGTGCCCCATATCTGAACAGGTCCAGATCCACTAGCACTCATAGGTCTATGCTCATCAAGGTACTGTTGGATTGGGAGAGCCAACTTCAAGGGGGTTTGGCCACCAAATTGGACAATGATACCATCAGGTCGTTCTAGATCGATAATGTTCAGAACATCCTCAACAGTCAACGGCTCAAAGTAGAGGCGGTCACTTGTATCATAATCTGTAGAGACAGTCTCAGGGTTCGAGTTCATCATGATTGTCTCATATCCTGCATTCTGCAACAGAGAAGCAAAAGTAAGAGTGAATTAGGTAGTCATATACAAAAGTACAAATCACCATGCCATCTCAAGTTCGGAGAACTATAATCATATGACTGAAAATTGATATACCAGTAACAGCTCCAAGCTCTTGAATGGAAATGCAGAAAAAAGAATAATCCAATCTTCCATAAGATATATTATCATTTGATTGAAGACGAACTCCCAATCTAGACTACAGTTAGAGGAATATCCCAGTTACCTCAATAGTTCAAGATCCCTATAATGACTGCAATAATACAAACGCCTGGAAGATTCATCAATAAATTCTAACCTGTAATGCAAAAGAAGTGTGGCAGCAACAGTAATCGAATTCAATTCCTTGTCCAATCCGGTTTGGTCCTCCACCTAAAATCATAACCTTTTTCATCAGGGTTGGAGCAGATTCACACTCGAAATCATATGATGAATACATGTATGGAGTGTTAGCCTCAAACTCAGCAGCACAAGTATCTACACGCTTATAGGCAGGAGTTATGCCCAGTAAAATTCGCCTTTCTCTCACTTCCTTCTCAGTCGATTTGGTGGCAAAAGCAATCTGCTTATCACTGAAGCCTCTCCGCTTGATTTCATAGAAGTCGTCCTTTGGTATACTCGACAAGTTGTGCGCACAAAGGAATTGTTCAGTATCAACCAGCTCCTTGAGCTGGGTAAGGAACCACTTGTCGATCTGACTCAGCTCATGTATATCGTCTACTTTCATACCCCTTTTCATTGCTGCATAAATTGCATGTATGCGGTCAGGGCTTGGAACCCGCAGACTGTACTTCAACTGGTCCCAGTCCCAATCGAGCTCCTTCACTTGAGCACACCCCCAACCTGAATAGCCACATTCTAATGATCGAACAGCCTTTTGGAATGATTCTTGGAATGTACGGCCTAATGCCATAGACTCCCCAACAGACTTCATCTGGGTTGTCAGAACTGGTTGTGAGCCAGGGAATTTCTCAAATGCAAATCGGGGTATCTGCAAGGGAATATAAAGAAAAATAGCATAACTGTTAGAAAAGATGAATAAAGTCTTTCAACATTGTTTTATTACATAAAAGAACAAGAATAATGTACTTGTGCTGTGAACAAAGTTTGCATAGTGTACCTTATTTCATAGCTAAGATACCATTAGAGTGATCTAGACATGCAATGAAAGAGGTCAATATTGGGACCACAAAAGTTTAGGACAATTACTAATTTTCCCATTTTGACTTTGTCGCTTAGCAGCATAAAGGAACACAAGGCATTATTGACTAGGATATCCAAGTTAATATCTTCCATATTCAGTCAACTGTAGGATCTTAAAGAGATTTTCCTAGCATTGTTACCTTTGTAACCACATAATCAATCGATGGCTCAAAGCTAGCAGGGGTCTTCTTTGTAATGTCATTGGGAATCTGATCCAATGAATAGCCAACAGATAATTTGGCAGCCATCTTGGCAATAGGGAAACCAGTTGCCTTGGAAGCTAAAGCTGAGGACCGAGACACTCTCGGGTTCATCTCAATAATCATAACCTCTCCATCCACTGGGTTTACTGCAAACTGCACATTTGAACCACCGCACTCTACTCCAATCTCTCTTATGATAGCAACTGAATAATCCCTCAGCCTCTGGTATTCCTTATCAGTGAGAGTCTGTGCAGGTGCCACTGTGATAGAATCCCCGGTATGAACGCCCATTGGATCAATGTTCTCAATGGAACATATAATCACAACATTGTCCGCTAAATCCCTCATGACCTCGAGCTCATACTCCTTCCAACCTAACAGGGACTTCTCCACAAGGACTTGACTGGTTAAACTCGCTGCCAAGCCTGCTTTGCAGATAGCCTCAAACTCCTCTTTGTTATATGCAATTCCACCACCTGTGCCTCCCAATGTAAAAGCAGGCCTAACGATCAGAGGGTACTCCCCAATCTCCTTGGCAATCTCAAGGCACTCATCCATAGTAGTACCTGCCAAAAGCTCCTCAAGGTCAAGCTATAAGATATGAAAAAGTAAGCTAGATTTCCTCAAAGTAACCATGAACTTCACTATATCTATTACAATTTCATTTCCAAAGAGGCATTTTTTTCTGCAACTATACCAATCCCAGAAGGTGGGGTCTTGAGACCGATATTCGTCATAGCCTGCTTGAAAAGCTCTCGATCCTCCGCCTTCTTGATGGCGTCAAGCTTTGCCCCGATTAGCTCAACCCCGTATTTTTCCAAGGACCCGCTCTCCGCCAGAGCAACAGCAAGATTCAGGGCAGTCTGTCCACCCATGGTGGGCAACAGGGCGTCAGGACGCTCCTTCTCAATGACCTTCTCAACCAATTCAGGGGTCATAGGGGTCACGTAGGTCCTCTCCGCCAGGTCAGGGTCCGTCATGATAGTTGCAGGGTTGGAGTTGATGAGAACGACCTCGTAACCTTCCTCCTTCAGAGCCTTGCAAGCCTGAGTTCCCGAGTAGTCAAACTCGCAGGCCTGCCCGATCACGATGGGACCCGCCCCAAGTATCATGATCTTCTTCAGGTCCGTCCTCTTGCCCACAGCCGCCGATTCGCCCATCATGCCCGCCACAACCTCCGGCCTTTTCTCGCTTCGAATCGATTTTTTGGCATGCACCGCCGTCCTCGTAGACCCAAAATGCCATTTCTTAGTGCAGCAGCCAGCGGAGGGGTAGAAGAACACGCGGAATGTATAGGGTCTGGCGGGGGCAGAAGGAGGACAAGAAGGAATGGAAATGGATTTGGAGAGGAAACGATCACATGGCTTTATGCAGAAAGCCATTCGTATCCGTTCAGAGCACTGCTCCGAGAGCTACAATGGAAGAATAATGTAAGAAAGAGAGAGAGAGAGTGAGGAGGAGATACGGCCTGGATATCGTTTCCCGAAAATCTTACTGCTGCCACTGATGTTGTCGGGTTCCCGTCGCGTCGGCTGAGACTCTTTCTTAGGGTTTTGCTCAGGGCATTTTGACCACTGTTATGATCAGTGGGTTGGGCCGAGCTTTACGGCCCATAAGACCCGTTTATATTGGTATGGGCCCAGCTGCTCGTTTATTAATGAAAAGCAAGAACAGAAGAGATTTTATTCTCGTACCGTAATTTACTATTCCCAAGGGCGTGTTTGCGAGCAAAAAATTTGTGGAGGAATACTATTAGATTAACTTAATTTTAGTGTAATTTTATTTTCTGTGCAAAAAAATATAATTAATTAAAATAAAAAGTTTCTATAATTGCTACTTTACACCATATTTTGGAGTATATTTCTGCCGTGCACCCATTTTAATAATATAGAAGCGGCCTTTCTGTGTCTTCCTCTTTCTCCCTCTGCCCCTGTTTCACCAGTCACTTGACAAATAGCATTTGAATACTGACCCTTTTCACCGCCCGTCACTGTCTATGGTGTAATCGGCATAGATGGCATCCGCTATCCTCACAAGGAGTGGTCAGAGGCTTCGCTTCCTCTCCTCCTGTGTACCCCTTTCCCGCCTTTTCCATCAAATCCACTCTTCCTTTCCCGCGGTAAGGATTTATATTGAATGGTCTTGGATTACCGTATTTTATTTCCACACCGGGTATTTTCTAATTCGACCTTGGTGATTGTTGTATGATCGCTTCCTAGTTTTTGTTGGTGAGTCTGCTATTGATTCTTGCTTTTGAGTGTAATTGGCAATACTTTGTTTTGGAAAAAGCATCAAAATTCGAATCCTGTGCTGCCTTCCCCTTTGAACCGTGTGTTGATATATCTTGCCGAGAGGGCATTTCACTTTCAGATTGGATCAAGAGTTCCGAGTAGTCCAATTGGCGTGATGGCTTCTTCAGCTGTCTCCAATTTTTCGACACAGTCAGCGTCCACTAATGAACCTGTTGTGTCTGCTGATTGGCTTCATTCAAACCTCAGGGAGCCTGACTTGAAGGCATGTCTTTTAATTTTTGTTTCCACAAGAAGCAAATGAGCACTGGTAATTAATTCTTCTTCCATTTTGTGTAGGTGTTGGATGCTTCATGGTACATGCCAGATGAGCAAAGAAATCCTCTTCAGGAATACCAGGTTCAAATTGGCAGGCTGTGCATTATTTTTTAGTTTAGTACTGTCCCTCTAGATCTGCTACTTAACTTCCCCTATTTACCTTTGAATGGAACAGGTTGCTCACATTCCCAGTGCACTTTTCTTTGATGTAGATGGAATAGCTGACCGAACAACTAAGGTAATATAATTTCCCTTTCCAATGTTGAAATTCCCATAATAATTGTTTCTTAGACTTATGCATGCCCTTCATTATTTAGAACTCGGTTATCCCTATAGAAGTGTTGATTAAATTGGGTTACTGCACAAGTAAACTTATGTTTTGTGCATTTTATTTTTCCTGAGGTAATTTGATGGTAAGTTTAACTTATGAAGAATTTCCTTGCACTGCATAAAAGTTCTTGGGAATATGAATTAATATATTCATCCAGCAACTGTTGAATGAAAAACTATTTGACGTTCGGTTATATTGTAATGGAAGTTTTAGAAGATTTAAAGTATGTTAATCCATACCTATCTGGTTTCTTCATCAAATGTTTTCCTAAATTGTATCAGCTGCCCCACATGTTGCCATCAGAGAAAGCTTTTGCGGCAGCGGTCTCTTCTCTTGGCATCCAGAACAGAGACGGGCTTGTTGTTTATGATGGAAAGGGAATATTTAGTGCAGCTCGAGTTTGGTGGTATGCTTTAGGACCTTATTTATATGATTGATGTTAATCTTTTGACAGGCCTTATTCTACCCTAGTATGCTGCTTTTAATTAGCATATTCTTGATCATTTGTCAATCATTAGGATGTTCCGAGTTTTTGGTCATGAAAGGATATGGGTCCTAGATGGAGGTCTTCCAAGATGGCGGGCTTTAGGTTATGATGTAGAGTCGAGTGCTTCAAGTGATGCTATTTTGAAAGCTAGTGCTGCCAGCGAGGCAATTGAGAATGTTTATCAGGGTCATGCAGTAAGTTGACTGTTACACCAACCATCATTTGAAAAATGTGTGGCCAATTTTCTTATTTCATCTGCGAATTAAAGTTCTTTCTGATCAATGTTTCTTGTCATTTGATTGACAATGAACAGGTGGGACCAGTCACATTTGAGACCAATTTTCAGCCACACCTTGTGTGGACACTTGACCAGGTTTATTTCTGATTGCTATATTTTGAATCTCTAGTACAACTTCAAGTTATATTTGGTTGCATGAATTGTACTCTTTGATTCTATCATATTAAGTACAAAATAAGAGAAAATATTCCAAACAAGGTTTATCTTTTTAAATTAAATGATTATGGTGATTTTTTAAACTCTATTTAATCATGTTAGCACTTGTTTGATTCACCAACATGCTAAAATACATCCCATCTAAAGAATTCACACATTGGACATCCGAAGCTAATATAATGCATGTGTGAAAGGGTGTAATAAGTAATAAATAATAAATCACATTGCTATCTATAGATGTTAACGGATATGGATTATATTGCATTTAGAGCCTGCTATTCTGCAGGTTTTTACTTTGCTTTGATATTATAGTTTCTTGACTTCCTGTATTTGTTTTTTACATTCGAGTCCCTTCTATGCAAAAACAAATTGATGGGTTCATTTTCTCTGTCTGAACTTGCAGGTAAAAAACAACATAGAGGAAAAGACACACCAGCATGTTGATGCTAGATCTAAGCCTAGGTATGATGTGCTCATATGGCATCAGACAAATTATTCAGCACGAGATCTCATGCTTATTAAAATTTTCTGTTGTATCTATGTGGGGAAAACTCATTCACCAATGAAACCCCCTTCCAAGTAATTATTCATAATTTTGTAATGAACATGATTTCAATTGACTTATGTCAAGCAAAAATAATTAGGTTGAAATGAACTAGACCTTGGGAAAAGAAATTCTCACATCTTAGAAATCCTTTAATAATTTTCTTGTCATATTGGTTCCTTTCCTAATTTAGTGAAACCATTTTAAGAAATCCTTCTTCTGTGGCTACTTTTTACAGGTTTGATGGTGTTGCACCCGAGCCTCGAAAGGGGATAAGAAGTGGCCATGTTCCTGGAAGCAAGTGTATTCCTTTTGGAAATGTAAATAAAATGAATGAGTTCTTTATTATGGATTAGTTTTACATACAATGAGAAGCAACTTTCTAGCTTCTTATCGTAGTATGTATCTTGGAAAGTTCTTTGGAGGATTATATTTGGCAAACTTCTGATACTTCTCTTGTCCTTTGCAGATGTTGGATGATTCACAGACACTATTACCAGCCGAGGAACTCAAGAAACGGTTTGACCAAGAAGGTAAAAGGATCTATTTTCTATTTGTTGCATCCCTCAAAGTTCAACATCCATATTTGACTGATCGATGTGTTGTGATGTGATTAGCTTCAAATACGGGGTTTTGACCTTGTCAGTTTCACATTTTAAAGCAGAGCTTCCTAAGTTATAGAATTTAGAGCAATGCTCAGTACTAGTAAATGGAGATGGAATGGATCACCTAAGGCTACCATCACCCATGAGCCAATCCCAATTCCTAGAGTTATCCCAGCTCATTCTCTTGTGATGTAGATGCTACTTCATGAGTCACTGCAGTGATTTAACATGTTCAAATAACTTACTTGAAGGTATCTCGTCAGAAAGACCAGTTGTTGCCTCGTGTGGCACTGGGGTGACTGCCTGCATCCTTGCTCTGGTTTGTTCTACCTACTCCTTAGCATCAGTGATGCAATGCTCTGTTCAAAGGCATTTCTGGTTATGACTGAAGAGTGAAATCTAAATTATTCACTTATTTTTCCTTCACAGGGGCTTCATCGTCTCGGGAAGAATGATGTTGCAGTATACGACGGTTCTTGGACTGAATGGGGCGCTAATCCAGACACACCTATCGACACCGCCAATTAAAGAAATGTGTGTCAAAGGAGAATCCCGCAATATGAATTCGGAGAAACTTTATCTATCTCATGAAGCGGGGAGAATCATCATATTTTGGTTCATGTATATTTTGACTAAAAAATCTGACTTGAACAGGTGAGAATTATTGTTGATTCTCTTTCAGAACATTTCAGAAATTGCTGCAACCTCACCTTATGCTTTGTATGGAGATTTTGATGTGTGGGAACATTTCAAAAATAAGCAATTGACTCATGCCAGGAGATTGAACTTCCCATGCATTCATTTATCATCTTTAGAGAAGGGTTCATGATATGTTATGCAATATATATCATCCCTAGAATTATTGGGGACACTGGTCCCATCACTGAGCTCGAAATATATAATAGAGCAATAGAACAATAATTGTGTTAGGTGGATAAAGAGAATCCCTGTGAAAAGGTGCACTTGATGCGGACATATCAGAATCAGTCTTAGATATTGTAGAATAAAGTGTGACAGAAGCAGAATAATTGTCATCACTGCATAGTCCATATTTTCAATCTGAGAGTTATGCCAGCATTAAGCAAAATAATCAGTAGCACTTAACCATGACATGGCTCAGTGTATACTGTGACTGCTTTCCAATTCCAGGTTTATGGGCAATCCTACTTTGTAATGTAGATGATGAACTTTTGGGCTATCTTATGAGGATATATACTAGCCTAGGATAGACTTACATAACCCCAAACTAGATTACTTGTTCTTCATAAATCTATGGTAGTTATAATGTGGGTTGGGAGAGCTAATGCTAATTCAAATGTCACTGGTGATAAAGAAAGAGAGCAAGCTCTGATTTATTTTGCGGGTCGGGTTTCCCGGGTCTACCCGGGGCCGCCCGATCACACGTCCATCCGGGTCAATATGGCACGGCACACCCACCAATCCATTTTGTTCACATAAAAAAAAAAGAAATATGCTATTGTACTTGGACCAAGCCAGCGTTACATGTGCCACGTGGACTTATTCCATTGACCTCAAAAGTCAAATTAATGAATGTGCGACACTTGTCCATCTGACGGTGCCTCTAGATTGATCCGCCATGGAGGAAATGCGTATTTTCAAAAGCCTTCCAGTCGCTCTCTCCTTCATAGTTTTTACCATTGTCCCTTCCTTCTCTCCGTCAGGTCAGCCTCTTCACGTTGGAGTTCTCCTCTCCTTTCTCTTCCTACCTAGCGTTCGCATCAAGAGAGGAGCTCGAGAAAGGAGCTTTGGCTGGTAACTGCTCTCTTCTTAATAGTGAGAAAATAATTTTGAAATGGCCATTGAGAGGAGCTTTGGCTGGTAACCGCTCTCTTCTTAATAGTGAGAAAATAATTTTGAAATGGCGATTGAGATGGCGTTCTTTTTTTGCTTTCCTTTTTTTATCTTATCGATCTTCCGTGTCTCTCGCATTCTTCTCTCTTTGGTGCTGAGGTGTTGATTGGAGCCTGGCGTGCTTCTTTGCTTTCCTTTTTTTTTTTTTATCTTCTCGATCTTCTATTCTCTTGCACAGACAAGGAACTAGGGTTTCCCGAGCTCCTAAATAAGTTTTCTTTCATAAAACTGTTGCATGTCCTATTGGATCCCATGTCCACCTTGTTATTTCCCTGAGCTCTTTTCTAGATATTTTTTTTTGAGTTTTTTGATGTACAGAGGATGCGAGGACTGTTGTTCTGCCATATCTGATTAATATTGCTTGTTGCTTCACGGACTGCAAGTCTAGGTTAGAGTTTGTCTAGCATGCATCTGCTTCAAGCTTCTACATTCAATGTCCCACTTGGAATAGTTATTCCAGAACGGTCACTTGATTTGGAATCTCTGTCAAACAGAACAGAAATTTTCACAATTCATTTCATTCTATGTTCATTTATATACGCACTGCATTGTGTTCCCGTTATAATTCCTCTTGCATGCAAGTTTTTTTATTTTTTCATTTACACATGCATGATGAGCCAATAGCTTGAAGTACTAAAAGTGAAGATGGATCAATCTGAGCAAGGTCAAGGTCAAGGTCAGCTGCAACAGGACCAGCCTGTGATGGGAGAAATACCTGTGACAAATCATCACATGCCATATACTGCTCCTATGGTAGCTTCTAGATCTTCCTCTGCATCCCCAACTCATCCTGCAACTACTTTTTCAAACTCTATCCACCAGCTTGCATATCAGCAGGCACAGCATTTCCACCAGAAACTGCAGCGGCGGCAACAACTCCGGATGTTCTGGGTTGACCAGCTGAGAGGGATTGAGCGGACATCTGATTTCAAGAATCACAGCCTCCCGCTTGCCCGAATCAAGAAGGTAATGAAATCAGACGAGGATGTCCGTATGATCTCTGCTGAGGCTCCCGTTGTGTTTGCAAAAGCATGCGAGATGTTCATCATGGAGTTGACCCTTCGATCCTGGATCCACACAGAGGAGAGCAAGAGAAGGACACTTCAGAAGACTGATATTGCTGCTGCAATCTCGCTGACGGATGTGTTTGATTTTCTGGTTGATATCATCCCAAAAGACGAGCTGAAGGAGGAGGGACTTGGGATCAATAAAGCAACTGCTCCATGGATGGGTTCCCCTGCAGATATGCCATACTACTACGTCCAACCCCAGCACCCTGTTAGACCCCATTCAATGCTGTTGGGGAAACTAGCCAATCAAGGACCAGTCCATGCCTCCTTCCAACAGCCTTGTCCGCCCATGGCTTTCGCTCCATGGCTTCAACCTCAACCATTGCAGCCGCAGCAACAGCAACAGACCCAGGAGCAACAAACCCAGGAGCAGGAGAAGTCTGATTCTTGAGAGTATCAAGGGAGGGTCCACTTCCATAATTGCCTTTTTGGAGGTAATTTAGTAGATTCAGTGCTCAAGCTTAGTAACTGTAGATGACTGTCTAAAACTCAATATTAAGATGTAGGTGTCTTGTATGGAGTGTGACAGCTTGCATGCTTGCTCTTTCTTTCCGCTTAGCCTTTTTGTGGGTTGAGTGGGAGTTTAGGTTTTCTAGTAAGGATGTGACCGTGGCTGTGGCTGTGGCCTTGGAATGTGGAAAACAATATTGGGAATTGATGATCCCTTTTTCCCGAAGACATTTTACAAAATATTTAAAATATAATATTTTAATATAGAAAATTGTAAACTTTATTCTCGGAAATTTTGTTGGCGGTTCTCTTAACGGTCAATCCAAGCATGGTCATTAAAGGTATCTGGTTAATTCCTAATTTTCCGATGAAAAATGTTCAATTAAATCGTATAGGCACAAAATTAATAATATTAAATTTAAATTTATTCTTGTAATATTTCATCTATAATTACTTAATAATTTTTAAAATTTTAATTATTAATAAAATAACCAATACTAATGATTGTTTTTTGTGTTTAATAGTTTGCTAACTCACACATGCACAACTATGCCCAGCACATCAAGCTTAGACCCACTTTTTTTCACAACAAGCTTAAACCCATTAATATAGGCCTTTCAGTAGTTTCTTTAAATATTTATTGATTTATCTTTTTAAAAATATGTATTTTTAATAATTATAATAATATTATTATTACTATTATAATATCACGTGTTAACAAATTTATTGATTGAAGGCTTATACTAATAGGGAGCAAACTCCTCTATGGGGTAGTAATGAACCTGTGTTTTTGTTAATTGATTTATTATTAATATTCTTGTGCAAAAAATATTATTTATTTTTAATATAAATAATATAATATATATAATTATTTAAATAGAAATTATTAATTTTTTATAATTATATTTATATTTGAAATATATAATAAAATTGATAGTTCAAATCCAATTACTATATATTTAAATATGTAATAAAATTAATAATTAAAATATAATTGCTATATATATATTTGGGTTTGTATGCGACAAAAATATTTGTGATTTCTGGGGAACAAAAAAAATAGGTCAGGTTGACTGCCCTCTAGGACCCTTTGGCCGGGTCCCGGACCCCTGTTGCAGCAGTGGAGAAGGTCAGGCTTGCGGACAAGATGAGCCACATCCCCACTGGAGGTGGGGTCAGCCTCGAACTCCTCGAGAGCAAGATCCTCCCTGGAGTCCTCGCCCTAGAGGATGCCTGATCCCTACAACAATTTTCTTTTAGGGTTGCTGCCCGGACAGCCAAGTCTCCTCTAGGGTTAAGGCCAGTTGTGCTGTTGAGAATCCATTTAACATGAGAACTGAACGGGGTGGGAGAGGCTTTGTGTTGTAAAGAGCAGAGAGTAGAGAGCCCTGGTTAATAAGAAGATTCTGTGTATCACTGTCTCCGGTCAGTTCTTTTTCGCGGACCTTTTCTCCACCCACATGAAATGATATAATAAGCGTATCCTTCTTTCGGCTTATTACAGCTTTCGTGCCATAGCTGAAGGGTTAATGAGGTACTGTGTTAGTCTATGCAAATACAATTTGACCAAACCAAACATAAAAGTCTGTCGCCATCTCTACATTAAAAAATAAATAAACCTTTTGGCATTCTCAACAGAATCAGTGGGAACACTTTCTTTTATCGGGCAACCATTGCAGGCATGATTCTCCATGGACAACCAAGGCTCATAAAATGGTACAGCTCCCGCTTTCCCTGAAATGGTTGCCTCAATTGGTCAATTACCCTTGGACGAAAGTCACTCAGTTATCATAATTTCAGAAAATTGAACGGGGGTCGTTGCCTAAAGGAGCATAAAAGAAATTCTTATAAAGTCAGCCATGGCGATTGCATCCTAGTCCCCCTCAGATGTCATTAATCTAACAAAGTGAGTCTTTGACAAGTCAGGCAGCATATATTTTATCAGATATAACTAAAATTTCTATGAGTAGCTCACCTCTTCATCCCATCATACTTGCTTAAAGCCTCCTGAAATTTGACCCATAGAGCGACTGTCTCCTGGGCATTAACATTCTGTGGCCCAACAAAATATGCCTGGACAATAAATTGCGGTGTCCGCTCCCTGTTGTATTATTAAGACAAATCTTTAAGGTAGACGAAGATCATTCATATTTACGAGCTATAGCAATTATTTTCTTTGCCCAAAGGCTTACCTCCCCTCGTATTCTGATAACCACGCCATGTAGGCTGCACCAAAGTACAAGAACGCAAATGGATTGCAAAGATCATCATCAGAAACGACCTTGTAAGCCTTGTATCCCAATTCACTGTGTTGTCAAACAGCAGCAGAAATGAGCACTTCTGAAATCAAATGTATAATAGAGATAGAATGCAAAAAGCAAAAGTTTTTCACCTATATAGTTTTGTGTAAGATTAATCACAAAAACTTGTATGAGTTTTTATTTTCTAGGTAATCAAACAATGAAATGAGGAACCCAAAATAATTTAAAGACCTTTCTCAGCAGTGGAGAAATGAATTTAAAGTAAATACATATAGTAAAGGAAAATAACTGGATGAATAGAATACATGACAAAATATGGAATAAGATGGCTTGGCTTTGTTAAAATTAATGGCACACTTGTAAAGCCAAAGAGCTAAGGCATGGTTGATTCCCATTAATCCTGGCCGCTTTGGAACCCCATAAAGGAAGCGTTTGCTAGATACCTCAGCAATAGCACATAGAATAGCCTGAAATGCATATACCCAGTCTTTCTTCCAGGGGATAAGCCAATAACAGAATGTCAATTATCAATATATTAAAAGGATGCTGCACACATACAGCTTTGACACGTTTTGAAGAGAAGTGTTTGAAGAGGATGATCTCTGCAACTGCCTGAATGAAGCGGCATAATCAACTAAGAAATTTTTTCACGTGATGCACATTGGAACAGTATCAGAGTTAATAACTAAGTTCAATTTCATCTACTCCTGTTTGTATCAATACCCTCAATTCCACACAGGAAAGATATGACTTGTTGTCAGCATCTTTAGAAAATTGGACTTGGCCCCTTTTTTCTCTAGACTTGCCCCACTCCTTAGCAACCTCTGGATGGTTCCGCATATATTCCATGTCTTCAGAGGATATTATGGAGTCCCATATTACATATGAATCACCTGATTTTCCATAGAGAAATCATGTTAAAATACAAGGGATTTTCTTTTCTAAACACTCAAAAGCATCAACCCATAAACTGAACAACAAAAAATATAAAAAATAAGAAATTTACCTGCAACTTTCACAGATGGAGCTTCTGAAGCATAAGAGGGCGGAGGAGAAGGACTAGAAGAAATAGGAGAAAGAATAGTAGGAGAAGAAGCATCACTCATAAGAAAACCATCATTGGGAAACTTTCTGCAATCATAATTAGAGCTCTCATTACTAGGCTACTAGTTAAAGAAATGAAATGCAGCACCAAAAAGTACCAATGAAGACTCAAAATAGGTCAAAACCTCACATGGAAAGAACAAAACCTACATGCTTGATACATCAAACTTTGAAAATCACAACAATGGATGAATTTCCCTTGTCATGGAGACTGATATTTATGTAGGTTTCCTTTTGCCTGCCTATATGAGTTCTCCAGTTGGAGAATTTTAGAGTTATCTTCCTCTGTGCAAGATAAAGTATAAATTTTAACTTCTTCAATTTTACTATCTTCATATTTAGAAGTGATAGTAGTATGCGTAAGAACCACCAGTCCAGTAAGTGTTTTCTTTCTTTCTTTCTTATTTTTCCATTTTTTATTTTTACACGGAGCTGAAGCAAGAGAAACAAATGAACTTACCCAGAAGCAAAGGTTTCCCTCACTGCGAGATAGCATCTCCAGTATGTCAAAGTAGATTTGTGTATTGCCTTCTTTGTGCCCCCTCTATATGCCCTCACTAAAAACTCTTCATTTCTGCCTCTAATAACCAATACCAGAGTACATTCAATATATTATAAAGGAAATCAAGCTGATATGTTTGAGTAGGCCTTCAAAGTAAAATCCACACAGTGAAAAAACCACAGATAGACACCACATAGATACTTGCAAAGTTCAGATGAAATTCTTACTTCTGCTCAAAGTTTGACAACCATTTAAGGTAGGCAGCGCCAAAATAAACATTCACAAAAGGACGATAAACAAGGTTGGGTTCCCCTGCCACTTCATAGTAACGATAACCTAATTCACTGCAAAAAAATGTTTTGTTTGCAATACTAGTTAATTAAGGATTAGCAAAGATATTCACTTGAAATGACCAGAAATTTCAGACTAATTAGAACATACTTGCTTAACCACTCTGCAGTTTTAGGCAAAATCTGCATTATCCCCAGAGTAGTACCCTTTGTCTTCTTGTTATATCTTGAAGCAAAAAGTTGCCTGTCACTTTCAAGTTCAGCAATGGCACAGAGCATATCCTGTGAAACAGGGGTGCTAAATTACGTGCAGGGCAAGGAAAAAACACTATTCTTAATCTGATCTAGTCACTAAACACAAATTTATGCTGAAATTTGCTTTGCACTGAGCATTGCAGTAAAACCAATAGCAGCCATTTGGTGTTTTTCTGATACAAGGACATTATGAAAAAATGTATATGTTTGTGCCTTGGTGATGGGACTCAACAAAATTAATGGGAGGAAAAAGATTTGAAAAATGTGCAACTTCTTGATCAAGTGTTCTATAAACACCAGATATGAAACTGTGAAATAAGTGTGACTTCTATAACACAGAAAATAAAAAAAAAACAGTGTAAGAGAATAGCATGACTTAACAGCTAGCTAAGTACCTGTATGGAGAACTTACATTCAAACAACTAGAGCTTCAAGCAACCAATATACATATTATCATTTCAGTTGTATCTAGAGAGAATTTTCCTTTTAGGATGGATACAATAATGTGTTGCCGTAAATTAGAACATAAAAAATATGAGATATAAGTATATCAGAGAGAAAAAAATAATCCCAAAAAAAAATATAAAATCCAATTAATCAAGAGAATGCAACATAAACTTATATTGTTTTAAGTAAACTGCTTAAAATGCATTCCAATAGGAATTGCTAACATGACCCAAATATTTCTCATCAATTTTCACAAAAATTGGATAATCAATGAATCAATTACTTTTGTTATTATTCAATATCACCAAATCAAAAAGAAATCAAAGAAGTCATACCGGATGAATCTCAGAAGCAAAGTGCCTTCGGACAATGATTTCAGCAACAGCCTGAAATAGCACCATACTGATGTGAATAACAGATAGTAAAACAAAGATGAGTGGAGAAGCAATCCTATGAGAGATTATGGGTGATAAAGGAAGAAGTTATTTTGCATTTACAGATATTTCTTCGGCTTTATGTGTCTTGCATATCATTTGGTATTTCTTGTTTCAATAGTTAAACTGTGAAAGAAGATAATGCGCTTTTTTAAAAAATGGATGCATCAATAGAGCCTAGAATTTCTAAGTAGGCATAAATAAGGCCATGCTTCCACAACGTCTGAGTATAAATTTAAATTATTGTAGAGTGCAGAAAAAAGGTAGTGATAAGATAATTCTAAGAGGTTTCATAATGAGTATACCCTCATTCCAGTCTGGGTCAAATAGGCTTGTCCATCAGGATCCCGAGAGAGGTGAACATTCTGCTCTCTGGTCTCTCCAGCATCTAACCATTCCGTGCTAACATCAGGAACCATCCACATTGCTTCCATATCCAGCTTATCGGTGCAGTCATTCCAATACTTGAAGCTGAATACCATTCTGCCCTTGTTAAGAAACCTATTGAACAAGACACTCAGACCTACTCCAGTCTTGTTGATTAACCAAAACCATATATATGATAATGAAAAGAAGCTTTAGCCTTTAAGCAACGTAGAAGTAATGTATTTTCCATAAGAAACATACTAGCTCTCCCACTCCATCCACTGCCACTAAAGTCAGAGGTTTTCTTCTTCTACCGCATTTGATTTCTAGTCGAGAATGTACGACAGTGATCATCTCATTCAGAATATGAAGTACAGCGCAGGTGAAAGTCACATTTTGCTGTAAAAATACGTTTAATCTGTGGATTTGAAACTCCTGAAACTCTCTAAAATCCGTAAGGACTTCCTAGTAACTAGAATTCCAACGTCGCAAATAACAAAACTGGACATATAGAGGAAAATAAATTTCAGAATCTGGATAAAGTTATAACCCGATCAGGAAACAGCCACTTTACCCCGTGCAATTTTATCTCAACTAGATCATGGCGGGAGTATGCATAATGACAAGTAAGAATCCGATCATGCAAAACGGAGAACCTTACCAGCGCAGGCGCGAACAACGATGAGGAAGACGTAACGGATAATACCTCCAGATCCTTGATCGAGCCGGATAGAAGCGGAGAGAAATGGACAAAGAGGAGGAGGAAGAATATGGAGGAGAAGAGAGCAGTGGAGGGAATTGCCGTGAGGCGGAGCATGCTTCGCGGCCATCTACCCCGTTGGCTTGAGGTGGCCGTCTTTCAGTTTCTCCATATAGAACGCTTTATTTTTGCAACATTTTCCCATTTCATTTGAATAATTGCACTTTTTTTCTCCAAGTGAATAATTGCAACTTTTTTTCTTTAAGTATAATTCTACTTTTTTTTCTCAAATGAATAATTCAGGTACATTAATTATCGCACATGGTTTAGGGTAAATTGGCGTGCCCTTGACGCCAATATATTTTATATTCTTTTCATATTATTATTAAGTATTTATAATACATATAATATATTCAATTTATTAGTTATTTTCTTATATGCTATGGACCAACTGTCACTATCAACATCTACAAATGTACGGTAAGTATGAATATCGAGATATCATATTTAATAATATGATCAAATTAGGTTGGTCTCAATGCTAAAGTGGACACACTATAATATGAAGTTATAATGTGAGGGGCATATAATATTTAGTTCTAATGGCTACGGAATTGAAATGACCGGTGAACTTGCCAGATCGAACTTGCTGGCACTAATGGCTTTTGGTCAATATTGTCCAATTTGGAGGGGGATGCATTTAAGACAAGTGGGAAAAAAACAGGCTATGACATATGAGAAGGACACCTAAGTAATAGATTCTGTTTTAAGGAACAGCATAGAGCTGGCACCAGCCACGACCCAAACCGGTTATTCCGATCATATGGGAAAACCGTCATGTCTCAATATTTTAAAGCTCCGTCCCTCGGCCCCAGCATCATCTATTTAAATACTTGCCTATTTATTTTCCCAAATTTTTAATTGAAAGAATAATAGGTGACCCAATTAAGCATCTTATTAATATCAAAATTTCAATTAAATAATGTGGCTGACTTTATTTTTTATCGATTCGTCCATCCCTCTTGGGTGTTTTTTTTAAATAGGCCTCTTATATTTTTTTGATATAATTACTAATGTGTATAAATATATCATAATTAATGTATTTAAATTGAATTATTTATTAATCATAATTTGTATTTATATATTTATTCTCAAATCATTATAATCATACTCAGATGAATTTTTATAACATATTATGTTATAAAGGGTATAATATACATTTAAAAATTTACTATATATTTATATTGCACATTAAAATTTATATATCAAATGGTATAATTTTTGTTATATGCATTATTATTAAATATTAAAATAAATAATATAATATTAATATCTAAAATTTATGATATAATACAAGTTTCGTAGAGGATATGAAAAAGCTTGGAACTGATTTTAAATTAAGTAAATTATGATATCACAAAATTTAGAGGGTATCTTAAATTAATAAGGTAATGTAGCATGAACATATGATGGACAAAGTAACATCATTGTCATCTGCAGTTGTACTTCTTAGACCACAGACTGATCAACCGGTAGGGCCCGGTTTAATATATTTTCTCTGACTCGAAAGAGCCATGGCGGTCGGACCGTGGGCTCGGTAAAAGCGGATGCATGCACCTTTTCTGCCGGAAAGTGGAAGCCATGTGCATGAACCGGGAGCATACATTCAACCACCATCGTAGATCGTGCCATCCTCTTAACCGTACTGGATTTTTCTCGCACATAAAACTGTGTGAATATATTTTTGGGTCATTTTCATGCCGAACCATTTTTAGAGTTCTAGAGAGAGAGAACTTAACCTTCACAGGCCGGTAGAGAGGGGCGCCGTGTTTGTTTGATCGCCCATAGGAAACTCCGCTCTGAGCTTCGCGTAGTGCCCGAACAGCTGTTTGAGGCTTCATCTGCTTATTTATTCCTTTTTGCATCTGCTCCCTGCTCTCTTTTCCTGAAAGCCATTTCACTTTCACCAACCCCAGCCACCTCTCCCCTCTTCTTCGGTTGTTCCTCCCTAGGGTTTTTGCGAGCATCGACAGCGAGCGAGTAGGCTGGAAATGGCGTTCTCCTCTGTCGTCAGATCCGCCATTTCCTACCCTCACCTTTACTCCTCGGATGACACCTTGCTTCCGTCTTCCAACCGATTCAAGGTCTATATCCCATTCTCTTTATCATGCTTCGCTTACGTACCATGCCCCTGCTGGGGATGCTGAGCATGAGCGGCTATCGGATGTCTTGATGATAACTCATTTCCAGCTCCACTGTTTTTTGATCTTGAATTTGACTGTTTCTTAGCCAGATGATATTATTTGTCGCGTCTGTGCAAGTTGTTTCGTTAAATTGCTTGTCTGGTACTCCATTATTATCTTCACCTATGAAGAATACAGAGAATGCTGATAAGGGATGCTGCTTGGAAACATTCAGCTGTTTTTCTAGCGTCCGATTCATTGCCTTTACTCCATACCGTTGTCATTTGGTTGATTACTTTATGTGCTCTGCTTCAGTGATATTGACGATGAAAATCGTTGATCATCTTTTCTATCGTACATTCCATGATATGAAATATTACCGTTTCTATTTATGTGAGTAGTTCTTCTAGCGAATGGAAAGTTTAATACTCTGTCTTCGTAGGCCAGCTCTGACAAAAACTAACATATGCCCAGATTTATTAACTTGAAGGAATCTATTCCCTGCTGCAGGTTCCATCTGCAAATGTTAACGTTTCAAATCTTCAGTCTTCCTTTCTTGGGAATTCTGTTTCAGCTGGATCAGTTTCCTTACAGTTGAGTCAAGTTTTTGTTAGTTATTTCATATGTATTACCCTCAATAGTTATGGACATTTATTGTCATTTTCTGGATAACATTCAGGAATTGCCATGTTCGGAGTCTGGAGCCTATCAAGGCGACAGCAACTGAAGTTCCTCCTGTGATTCCCAGTAAAACCTAACTGTAACTTAATTTACATCAAGTTCTATAATTTTATAAGATACTGATCATAAAAAAATCTTCTCTATCAATGTATTTCTTAGAATCACACAGCAGTGGCAGTATAAAGGTGGGAATTAATGGTATGTCTTTAATCTTATGATCTTTGCTTCTTATTCAATGGCATTTTCTTCTTTGTATTTATCTGGGTTTGTGATTCTCTTTTTCCCCATGACAATGTGCCACTTCTCCGATTAAGGAAAAAATTCAATGTAATTGTTGGCAGCTGATTAATGAGGGGAATAGAATGTGTCCTGTCATTTTAACATGTTCTTTGGAAAGAGGTAAAAATAGTTAAAGTAAGAAAATATTTATGGGAAAGATGGTAGTCAGTGCTATCTTTGATGAATAATGGATTAATTTTGGGGGCATGATCAGATGTGTAAGTACTTGAACTCTTAGAGAGTGAAGAAAAAGGGTAGAATAACAAAAAATATGTGAACTTGTTGCTCTTCTTGGGTAATGTAATATGTTAAGTGTGGATGCATGCACTTCTGATAATTTTTAAGGCACTTGAGAGGTTTGTGTTGTCTAGTCTGATTTATCAGGAGAAAATCACGGCTTACCGTGTAACAAGCGGATCCATTTTGCAGGTTTTGGTCGAATTGGAAGGTTGGTGTTGAGAATAGCAACTTCTAGAGATGACATTGATGTGGTAGCTGTCAATGATCCTTTTGTTGATGCTAAGTACATGGTATGTGCTATTTGTTATATTAAAGCAAAGTGTTATACCACATAAATAAATCTATCCTGATAAGCGTTTGCTAGTCCATGATAATAAGATTTGATGTTATTGGAAGGTTTTTGTTTGGTTGGGGCAGTGCAGCTCCATTGATTTTTAATATGCATATGGTTTTTAGAACGGATCCATTGATTTTTAATTATTGAACCAGATTTTATTTAAAACTTTCCGTCATATTTCTGCTTATTCTTAGCATCTTTATAACTTAAACATATATTGATGATATGTTATCAATTATTCAGGCTTACATGTTCAAGTATGACTCTACTCATGGGGTATTTGATGGAACCATCAGAGTCATAGATGTATCTACATTAGAAATCAATGGGAAGACCATTAAAATTGAAAACAAAAGGTATTCTCTTTTCAATTCATATTTTTAGAATTGTACACAGATTCGTAAAAAGAATTATATTCAGAAAAATTAGCCCAACCTTTTAGATGAACCTACTGGATGCGCTGCTCCAACAGTAATATGTTAATTATACTATTTCCATGAGATTGCCTTTGATTTTCTTTTGTTTCCAGAAACCCCGAAGATATACCATGGGGTTATCTTGGGGCCGAGTACGTTGTTGAATCATCGGGAGTTTTCACAACAATGGCAAAAGCCTCAGCACACTTGAAGGTTAGTGCATGTTTTATATGTGATTCTTTGTTTCCTCCGACCAAAAACCAATGAACTTTCAGGCTTGAAAGAGAATGTCTACTTTGTCTTGTGCATATCAAATATCTGTGCAGGCTGGTGCCAGAAAGGTGGTAATATCAGCACCTTCTGCTGATGCACCCATGTTTGTGGTTGGTGTGAATGAACAAACATACAAACCGAACATGGACATTGTTTCAAATGCAAGCTGCACTACAAACTGTCTTGCTCCTCTTGCCAAGGTTAATTTTCATACTCTACTTTTCAGATTATTAATGTGAATTGCTGAATCGATGAACTATTCTTCTTCAAGTAGTCGTCAGATGCTCATGTTTTTGGGCCAATCCCACTTTATATTTAATTGATATTCTTAATGTTAAGATTGACTTCACTTGATTTATTGCTGGAATTTCTTGTTCCAGGTTGTTCACGAAGAATTTGGTATTGTTGAAGGTTTAATGACAACTGTACATGCAACTACTGGTATTTCTTCTATTCATTTTAACATTGGTTTGCATAACATACCATGTGATACGAGCACTTATTTCAATTTCATGGTTTCTAGCTACTCAAAAAACTGTCGATGGCCCTTCCATGAAAGATTGGCGTGGTGGCCGTGGAGCTGCTCAGAACATCATCCCTAGTTCTACGGGTGCTGCCAAGGTTTGTTCATCAATCACAGCTTGGTGAACCTTCTATCAGAAACTAAATTATATGTGAAGGAATCGGGTTATTATGATGAGCACTTAGCAAACTTTTGGAAATTGTAGGCTGTTGGAAAAGTTCTCCCAGATTTAAATGGAAAACTCACTGGAATGGCTTTCCGCGTGCCGACACCAAATGTGTCTGTGGTTGACTTAACTTGCCGACTTGAGAAGAGTGCTTCATATGAGGACGTGAAAGCAGCCATCAAGTATGCTCCTGAAAAATCTGTTTCTTTTTTACTTCAATTCTATGTTTCCAGTTAGTTCCCTTTACCTGTAATAATATCCGTTGATCTTCCTCAGCAATTTTGATAGTATTTAGACATTTGTGGCCAGCTGTGCGGTACTGACTGTTGGAATGCTTGAATAAAGGTATGCATCTGATGGGCCATTAAGAGGTATTCTAGGATATACTGATGAGGATGTTGTCTCGAATGATTTTGTGGGGGACTCAAGGTACTTCATTTTCCATTCTCCAAATCTCCTAGAAAACTATTTACAGACCTTGTCAGTCAGTATAAGGGTTTGATTCACTGTAGGTCGAGCATCTTCGATGCCAAGGCAGGGATTGGTTTGAACACCTCTTTCATGAAGCTTGTTTCTTGGTATGACAATGAATGGGGATACAGGTAAGTTTTGTCCCTTCTCCCTGGCCTTGATAGTGAAAAAAGGGTTAATAGTCTATTTAAGATCAATTTTTTTCATTTTTTTTTCAAATCTGATGCAACTTTTTTCTCATATCTTAAATAAACACAATCTTCATACATTTTTATCAAATCTAGCACCTTATTTTCTTCACATTTGTTAATGTTATCAAATTTAACATGGCAAGACTTTTTTTCCTCAAAATTGTATGGTGACATATAGCATTATGAAATTTATTTTATATGTTTGTATACAGATACTATATCACTCTACATTTATCATTCATTATTTTGCATGTTATATATATATGTGTGTGTAATTTTGATGAAAAAATACAGGGCTAAATTTGAAAATAATGACTAAAGGTTGTACTTAAGTGGGTTACTAAACACTTGAAAGCAGATATCTTAGTAAAATGTAAAATATCAAATGACAGCATTTTGCATTGTGTGGTGCAGCAACCGAGTGCTGGATTTGATAGAGCACATGGCTCTAGTGACATCCAACAAGTGAAAACTGCAGCTGCCATGCTCACCTTAGCCCGGAAAACTTCTGGGCTTGCTGGAACGTCGATGGAAGGGGAAATTGATCTTCCCTCTCAGATTTTTGAAGTAATGATTTTAATAAGTACGTGAAAATTTACAGAACTGCATGCTTTATTACTGGTATGACAATCGCATTGTCTGCAACTATCCAAACTTGCTAGATTATGCCTTTAGTATTGTTATCTCCTCGAATCATTTATTTAATTTACTGCGCATCACTTGATAGTAAAAGGATACTAAACTATCTACCAACAGTGTCTCCTTAATCAACCAAGTCTGGGTAACATAAAGATTTGATCTGTAATAAAACCAAATTCAATGCCCACCTTAATAAATTAAAGACCAAATTCAAAGAAAAATGAAGGGCAAGTTTTGCCAAATCCAAAGTAATTGATCGGTGTAGATTTCCGCCTTAGAAATTCAGTAACATATGAGCATGAGTAAACCAATTTATTCATATTTATGCTCTCTCCAACGAGTATAACTGGAAGTGGTTACTTCTAATACTACCATTCCAGTGTTCATGCTTGGCTTACACATATTTGTAATTTGTTGTAGGCTAATACTGTTAATATAGAGTGAGGATACATCAGTTAAAATTCTAGCAGAAGTGGAGATAAAAGATAGCATAAAACATTAAATTACCCACACTCCAACTTCTGCTTCTTATATGGAGCAAAAACAAAACTTCTGCTTCCTTATTTCACCCAGGCAAATAGCAGTGAAAACAACACAAGGCATATATGCAAGGAAATAATATATCAAATAACAATTCACTTGATTAGAGTATGGTAACTAGAAAATGCTTTGTCCATTCATATTTTAAAGTCATATTCCAGGTACCATGTGCGCTCTACGTGGAACAAGTTCCTGTATTTTTTTTGCTACCCAAAACCTACTCAAATTTCACAGAAAGCTACCCAGAACCACCTTGGATAGGTCCTAACGGTTCTGGGTATAATCGCTACCCATGCATCCCCTAGTTACAAAGCTGACATACCTCATAAGGCACACCTACCAGGGCATAGAGCACAGAGCAATCACGGTAGGCATATGAAGGTGTATCATTGGACTTGGAAGCAGCCGACAGCCTTGCCAGGAGATATGCTCCTCAATGTGGATCATGGCATGGCACTGAGAGGACCAGGAGAAGCTCAAGGCTGTTATCTGAAGTGGACATAATTTTCATCCTTTGAATTTTGATCATTATCAACCCCCACAGTCACAGGACATGGATCTGCTTTAACAAAGAAAATCCACCAAATTAACTAGAAATAACAAGTCTAGGAAAAGGGATCAATGGCCATATTGTTTGAGTTACTTGATTTTACTTCCATGAGACAAAACGGTTTCTTTTATACTACCTAAATAATTGAAGAAATGCATGCATATCATCAATTCACAGGAACCAAATATAGCAACTAAGGTCATAAATATGATAATAGAGAGGCGATGCCCCTACTCGCTAAGATCTTTTCTTTTTGGATGAGTAATGAATTCAAGAATTACAGTAACATAACCTTGTCTTGCTACATTTAAAATGATCTGCTAGACATGAGGGGCTTAGGTGGGGACAAAGATCTGATCTCTGGCGCTGAGCTGGGGAAGAGAATGTTCAACTTGTGCATGAGAATATCAGCTCGCGATGGTATTTCATTCAGAAGAAACTGCTGAACAATGGGTTTCTTAAACCACTGCATCACTGAATCCCCTGGAGCCCTTAGAACCACCTTGCTAACCTCGAAAGGAGATTCCACTGAACTAAGCATCTGTGCAACTACAATCTTCAAAGTGGGTCCTGTGACTAACTTGATCCTTCTCGGTATTACACCATAATAAAGCATTCGCTTCCTGAACCTGTGAAGAGTGTGCACAACAGCTATGAGAGCTGCCCCCACAGACAGGTTCCTGACATCAAGTGACCAAGCAATATGCTGATCAAAGACAATTGCTTTTGGGAACAGCTTATTCTCATATGCAACTTTCCAAACACACCGTGCCCTGTTAATCTGCCCCATAAGGACAAGGTAATTAAGGAGAACATTCACAAAATACCTAGCTGCCCCCTCCTCTAGTTCGTAATCAATGGCTTGGAAGAACTCCCGAACAAAAGATAAAACGGGCTGCTTCCTCTGTTCTGGACCAGTAAACAACCCACACATGAAGTCATGGGCTCTATGTCTTGTTGCGCCAAGTATAGACATCAGCTGCCTCTCATGCTGTTCTTCCTGGCACCTTACAAGATATGCAAGGATGGAAGTATAGAGTATGAGATCCACCTTGGCAGCAGAGTTTACATAAGTCTCCAAAAGAGGCTTAGCAGACTCATACAAGCCTTTCTTCATGCAAGATTCAAACAGCTGTCTTATGATAAAGTTGTTTGTCCTAATCCCAGATGACCCCATGAACTGTAGCCACCTCAAAGCGAGATCAACAGAACCATCCTTGATATAGACCATCAGGACATCACTAGCACTCACATCAACAGAGAATCCCATAGATTTCATCTCGAGCAGTATCTTTGCAGCTACATCCACAAGCTTCTTATTGGCCAGGAGTGTCAAGAGGGCAGTGCAAGTGCTAAGTCCAGGTTTCAGACCTGCATTGGTCATGGAGTTATAAAGCTTCATGGCAGAATCTACATTCCCAGAAGCAGCATGCATCTCCAAGAGGCAGGAATAGGTAGATGGAGTTGGCAAGAATCCAGCCCTCTCCATGTCCGTGAAGGCAGACATTGCAATATCAAGCTTCCCAGACTTTGCATGGGACTCGACCATCAAAGTATAAAGCCCAAAATTGGGCCGGAAACCAGCCTTCTTCATCTCATCCCATAGCCTAATCCCATATTCCAACTTGCCTGCCTTGACAAATGACTCAATCAAGGAAACAAACATTGTTGCCGATGGCTTTAAACCATAACCTGGCAATTCCATATAAATCTTCATGGAAGTATCTAACCTCCCGGCTTTCCCCATGGAATCAACCAGCGAGGCAAAGACATTATAGCTTGGACGGAGGCTCCTTAATTTCATCTCTTGGAAAAGCTTCATAGCAGCATCAAGGCGACCTGATTTTGCCAAGCTGGGTATCATTAACTCATATGATGACCTCTCCAAAGAACTTCCAGCAGCTTCCATGCTTTCATATATCTCAAATGCCTTATAGGGCAATCCCTTGTTCAAGAACAAGGTGATGAGCGTATTATATGTTGGGGCATCTATCTGACACCCTGTATCTCTGGCCTTCTTGAAACAACAGAAGGAAGGCTCCAACTTCTCGGCTTTAGCCAAGTACTGAATAACCCGATTGTAAGCCATGGACGAACCACCAGACCCACCTTTACTCGAAACCATTTCATCAAATAGAAGTTGGATTCCATCAAAGTCTCTGTTCTTATTCAACCCATCAAACAACATAAGGTAGCACTCGTCATTGGGCACAAACCACGTCTGTCGCTTAGCCCAACGGAAGAGACTGAGGGACGCGTCACTCTCGCTGATCACTTTCAGGGCCTGAACGATGTGTGTCATGCTCGGGACGAACTGGAGGTTGTCCATTTGGTTCTCAAGCTCCGGTCCCCATTTCCACCGCTTTACCACCTCAACGATCTTAGCAACAGCTGAGATGTTGTGAAGAGGCTTCTTGATGTCACCGATCATGACGTGGTCGTCCAGGCCCGGCTCCACCGACCGTACACCCTTGCCCGAGAAGATGACACCGCCTGATTCATCGAGATAGTCAATCTCCTCGGTCCACTCGCTGGAGCTAACTCCATTGCCTCGATTCTCGGCGGAGCAATAGTTTCTGAAAAAACTACGGCTGAGTTTCTGGGAAGAGTACAGAGTTTTAGCTCCGGGAATAGATTGAAGTATCCACTCCTTTCTAGAGCCCAATATCGGGAGGGGGCTTCGGATAGCTTCATGGAATCCGCATGCGGGAGTGGCCGAGTTGCTGCCGGCGAGAGAGTCACCGTGCGCTGGGGCAAAGAAGGCACGGATAGAGGAGCAAGATCTGATGAGATTCGGGTTGAGAACAGGTGATTTTCGACTGCAGCGAATCATCAGAGAAGCGAGAAGAAGAAGATAGTGATGACGGTGACGGCCAGCCTGATTTTGAGGGTTTTCCGTACGAGTGAGACGCCGGAGTCGGAGACAAAACTTTTTGGGGGAGGGTAAAGCTCTCACAAATTTGCTTCGTAGCTTAACAGTTTAGTCCTCAATGGTTTAATTGATTAACAGTTTCGTTCTTTAGTTTTATCTTTTAACACTGTAGTCCCATAATTTTACTTTTATCTAACACTTCGATCCTCACAGTTTATTTTTCAACAATTTAGTTCTCAAATTAACTTCTATAAGCATTTTGGTCTGTTAAATGAGTCGCTCCACAAATTATGCTTTTTGCATCACAATATTTGCACTTGAATCATGAATGTGATTACAACTAAGCAAAAAAAAAACACTGCGTAATTTATAAAATATTGATTTCGACCCCATAAATATAATTTTCTTTCAAGTTGCACCCTGAACTTTTAACATTAGTCCCCTGCAACCAGGCTCATACAAATTACAGCCATCCGATTTTCCAAAAAACTTACTGAAATCCAAACTATAATCTTCTATAGCTTCAAGCAAATTCATTGTCTTCTGAGTTCATTTTACTTTTCATGAGGCTTCTCTACCATGAAGATCCTGCTTGATTAGCTTTCTTGTTATACCAAGAAAGGGAGGAAGAAGAACATCTGCATTCTACTACTGAGTACAGCATTAAGCAAAGATATCATGTATTCCATACAGCCTCGTCTAGTCCCACTGCCTTCAAGCAAGAGTTGAAAAAAAGATTATGAAGAGATAAACTAATAATAGGGCTATGCATTGCATTCCCTCTAAACCCAAATCATCAAAGGTAGGCAGGTCATTTATATATTTTAATACAAATACGCAAAATTACATTCACCAACATGGCAACCATAGAGTATGGTCCGTCCTAGGAAAGACCATAGGTCAAGGAATTGTTCTAGTGACATCCAGGGGTTCGGTTCCATGAAAGGTAGGAAGGATCTCCGAGTTGCCTGCGAATTAAGAAAGGCCAGCTCCACAATCAATAACAGAGTTAAGCATGTATCACCAGTAGGATGTTGCTCCGTCTTTAGATGCTATTTTGTTTAAGCAAATTACATTCTCTAGCCACCTAATCCTTTGTGTTGACTAATAAAGATAATGGAAGTTCATTTTCAGCAAGCTTAGTTTTTCAATCAGTCATTCTGGATACCACACAGGCAACTTCCCGCCCAGGATTTTGCTTCATGTATGATGCAGAGAGTGTATCATCTTTTCCATCAGGGAAAAAGCAAATGTAACATGAAGTGGACTAACCTTGGCTTGACGAGGTACACTAGTGTGAAAGCCATGGCCAGGAAGAGGCAGAATCCTCCCACAGTGAGATATGCGATACCAAGAAAGTCATTCTTTCCACCAAGCCAGCTTGTGGTGGAAAGCACAAGTTTCTTCTTCCCATTGAAGCTGTAGGTATTGTAATTGTTCTCCAATGTCACCTCTATGACATCATTCTCCTGAAGATCTTGTTCAATCTTCCCATACAATTTCCTGAAAGTTGGGAGAGCTGCTGTCCGCATCCATACAATGAGGTCCTCCTGATCACTCAGCTGATGAAAGAAAACAACACATCAGGTTTGTTGTAATCCTGATCAAGAAAGAATGCTAAAACAAGAATCGTATGTTTGGTTAAACAGAACAAATCATCCTAGGATTGTGCATTTCAATTAAACAGAACAAATCATCCCGCAATTTTAAAAAAGTATTGAATGAATAAAAATGGAAGGATAAAAATTCATCCTATACCATGCATATCAAATGTAACAACAGTCCTTTCTGTCACATTTTCTGAACTTGTTCAGCCAGTCTCAATGCAACAAAAGACAGTAACTCCATATCCACACCACAAAGGAAAGAGCAGCGCAGGTAATGACTGAAGGTTTTTTGCAACAGGAAAGCAATGTGCTTACTGGGATAGAATCATCCAGATGCGCTCCACCAATTAGTGTTCCATTCTGAAAGTTACGAGGGTACACATTTTTCCCAAACTTGTGTTCCCTGTCGCTCTTCCATGAGATACCTCTTTTATTCACAGACAACTGTTGGTTGTTCCGTGAGAAGTTGTAGGTATCATTGAACAAGCTCCACGCTATGAGACCACAAGGCACAATCACTAGGCCATTACTATAATCTTCCGGGCTGCATCCACTGACATCATCTGAACTGCCATTGCTCCTCAGTTGTGCATCATTACGACTCTTAACATATCTGAGGTTCAAAAGAGTGGTTTGAAATAAATCTTAATAGTGCAATATATCAAAGATCAGATACAAACATCACAATAGCGCCACTGCAACCCCCTACATATTGTTTCATATTCAGTCACTAGGCTTTTAAGTTTTTTCTTTTCTATAAATAGAATGAACATAAAAAATTACTTCAATATCCAAAGAATTTGTAATTGATGTACTGCTTCAGTTCAGATTTCCCACAAACAACCAGACCAATTCCCAAAACTCTTTCTTTTTGGCTTCTAGATGCTCTTTTGGCACCATCTTAATGTGTAGAGTGCAGACTATCTCTTTTACTAGCAAAGAAGAAATATATCAGCACCAACCATCTGAATAGCTACCCGATGCACTTCCTAGCCTATTAAATTCCTACTTCCAAGAAATGGTACCTTCCTCATTGGATGCACCCATTAGTAGCACCATGGTGGCAACTATTATCACTTGACCCAATTTCAATGGCTAAGCTTATTTGAGGTATCTCTGGAGTTTTACATATTCACCTTTTCCTTCTAACAAGATATTTCCTTAAACTAACAGCTCTTAGGTCCATTTTATCCAACAAAAGAAACAAAATAGCAGTAGCAGTCTATGAAACAGTCTCATTGGATGAAACTTTGCTATAGTCAACGGTCACAAGTGTCTGGATTTTAAATATGAGCATGCATGTACAACAAACCTGCGATGATTCTGATAGAAGTTGTCTAGCTGGTAGTACACATAGATAGGCTTCTTCATATGCTTTGTCACCTGAAGGTGGATATCAAAAAGGGCGAGAAAATGTTTGTTGGCTATTCAATCCTAGTGAAAAGACAACGTTGGGAAGAAATTTTTTTTCTGGTAACACTGAATAGCATTACCAGCACACACGATCTTACAGTTATATTTCTGGTGCAAGTTTTGTTTCCAGGTGACTGTATGTATTTGACTTTATCATTTCGTTCAGACAACGGTATGCAGTCTGTATCATAACGCTTGACAATCTCAACCACCTGATATACGGTGACATTTGTCAAAATGAATCATATGTGACAACGTGATGGAAGCAACATGAGATGAGACGAGATGAGATCCAACTTACATCACGCGAAGCAAACAGGGCAGCAACTCCAATGGGAATGAAGACAATGCTCACAAGTATGAAGGCTGAAATCACCTGCACAAACCAAAAGAAGGATATAATCCAACCATACACATCAACAAAAGGGAAATGTTGACAGGACGTCCAAAAAATCAAGTCTTTACCCATCCTGGAGTCAGAATTGGCTTACAAGCTGGAAGTTCCTGTTGAGTGAACCGAGAATCTGAGAGCAAAAGTACACATCAGGTCAAAATCTTTAGCCTCATTACAAGAGACTCATGAATACGAGAATCAAAACAAGTCCCCAAAAATTTTCCTGGAGATGGTACTATAAGTTTGATAACGCTCTACTCTAAATGCAATATGACTTAGTCATGGAGCTTCTAAGCTCCAATATAAAACCTTTGGAAAAACAAATATGAAGAACACAATTTCGGCAGAAGAGTTTATCATCGATAACAGCTCACATAAGATGCTACGCTGGAAGCAAAAATATATGATAAAAGGAAGCTAAGCACATCTGCTGGAACACTACGCAACAATTGGTTTCTACCTTGGAAGGAACTCTAACATAATCAATCAATCCACAAGCTAGAAAGGCGAGTCAAACTAAAAAAAACCGAAGTTTGTGAATCAGATAGCAGATATTAAAAGACATATCTACACAAAACACAAGCCAAATCGACAACTGAACAAAACTAAAAGTAGTGATCGCCGCGCCCTCAGGTCTTTTCCACCAAATTGAAACTAAAACCTCCCAGACGACGGAAGAACAGAGCGAGAAAGAGGAGATTACACTTGGGTCGCTTAGAGTTCCTCCGTGCACCCGAAGCATCGGCCGATCCAGCAGCGACGGAGCTCGAGGGTGCAGTAGTCGAACTCATAACGGAAGCTGTTCAGCAAGGAGCCAGGGAAGAGATCAGAGTGAAGCGGTGCCCCGAGATGGGTAATGAAGCAATGAGGGGTGGAGATAGAATCGGGACGCCGGTGTGGGAGATCGCGGGGTCGATAAGGGAGTTTCAGGACGCGAAGTGGGGGATAATCAAGCCGAGGTCAGGGACGCAAAATGTTTGATAGAGCACTACCTCTCTATCCCTCTGACTTAGAAATTGATGGCCAATTTCTCTCTCTACCAGTCGTCTTCTAAATTTCTAGTGTTCTTCTCCTTGTGAGAGGGAGAGAGAGATAACAGATAGTCAACAGAGTGGGGAAGACGATAGGGCAAGCCTCCATAGACCCTCCTACTTCCTTGATATTATAATTATTTATTCTATATACTGTATAAATATCATACACTCTCCTCCTTCCTTTGTCCCATTATCCCATACGCCTCCCCCGCCCTGCCCCGCCCCCTCAACCCATGATCTCCACCTCTCCACTGTCCAGTGATCTCGTTTTCTCAGCCCATCAAACCGCTATTCGGCCACCTATCCCCACTTTCGACCGCCACAGTAACATCTATCAACCACGCTCTTACTACTTCATCCTCCAAATGCCCTCTCACCCTCCATCTCCATCTCCCTCTCATTTCACAGCTATCATCAGCCTCATCACACCCCTCCCCGCCAACATGGATGAAAACGGCCCATCTCTAGAAGATATCATGACCCTTACGGCTTCTCTCTCCACCCAACTAAGCTTGTCTCACCATCTAAAAGCTCGTGATCTTAGGCAAAAAATCTTGATCGGGAAGGTGAGCAGATTACGAGCTTAATAACGTTTGAGAATAGGAATCATAGAATTGTGTGTTCATTCATTATGATTGTATCATTTACAATTTATATTGCTATACAAGAAGGTTTTCATGTCATTTGTGTACTATTGCTTGTAAGGTTGTGGTGTGAGAGGGAGGCCCACATGCTTAGTGGTCCTCCAAGAGTGATGGTTATGAGCAGACTAGAGGTGAAAAGGTCTGGCGATTACTCTCCTCAAGATGGAAAGTTTCAAGAAATTGAAATTGATAATGAAATGTATAACACTCGAATGGGTCAAAGGTGGGACCATAATAGTCAATATAATATTATTGATGTTAGGGTAAAAATTAAATTAGTCTAATAAAATAAAATAGTAGATAATAAATTGTAAGAAGAAAGAACATTGATGTTTATGTGAGAATGGTGTTATTAACATAAATAAGGAAAATTATAATAAAAGTAAATATGCAATAGATGATGCTAGAGGAGTTAACCATGGATTCATTAGAGCCTAAATTATTTAGAAATGATCTAAGGTGAATGTGTAAAGCTTATTTAAGTCCTTATAAAGTTAGGTGAATGTGGATTTATGATTATACACAATTGAAAACTGATAACAAAATATAAAATAATTTAAATTGTAATATATTTAATAGCAAGATTAAAATTTTCAGTCAAAATAATTTAAATTGTAATTCATCTTAGTCAAAATAATCTTATTGGTAAGAGTTGCAGTCCAAATGAATTGGCTTATCTTTGTAGTGAGCAAAAGCATAATAAAAATATTGCTTAAAATCCTAAAAAAATCCAAAACATATTTGCATCCAATAATGTTTGGACTAGAAAGGCATAAGTCATATTTTATGGTTGATTATGAAGTAGTGTCAAGAACTCGTTATTCAAAATATCCAATAAAAATGAGTAACTACGTGTATTAGATATGAGAAAAGTGTGAGGTTCTTGTAAAAAGTTTAGCATTATAACTTCTAAAATTGATGATTAAATCTGAAATATAAATATGATTAGAGATTAAAAATTGAACTAAGTTAGAAATTAATTTTGACCAAATTTTTAAATAAATGATAAAATAATATAAATTACTCTTAAAAAATCTTGTTTAATGAGGATCAACCATTCACATATATTATAAAATTGAGTAATATATTGGGCAAAAAATCGGTGAAATTGAAGGTGGTCCAACAAAAAAAATGACTAAAATTGATAGAACCAATTAAGAAATTCATTAAAAACCACTTTGGAACAATGTCAATCAACCCAACAAACCTGGATAAGTGTCACACGTGTGCATCATTACAGGTGACTCAAATATGGAAATCTAACCTAATTTTAACACTTTACCAAAATCTACCACAAATAGAATTTAATTCTTGCATATATAAGGGAACTATGATTTGATGAAATTAAAGATAATTAAATTTAAAACACAATTATATAAGCCTTGATCTCAATATCGTCCAAAACTCACCCAATTCTCTCTAAAAGTGAGATCTTTTCATTTTCAACTCAACTTGCATAGGTTATAACTTTTTTTTCTAACTACCAAATTTAATGATAAAATATCTTTAAAATCCTAATTAAGTCAAATTTTTAACCTCACTATCTCTATGGTGTGCTGTAGAAGCGCTTATATGAACAAATAGTGACTGCACTCTAATGATCAGAAACATAACATCTCATTCTCAAGTTATTTTCAACACTCTCAATGACCAAACACGACCAAAAAAAATATCACAAAAATCTATTGTTCCTAGATTTCTAACCCTATCAACCACTCAAGCATTTGATAAGTTGTAATATAGCATATTTTCAAACAAAAAAAATTCAATCGAAAATTTAATAAATCAATGATAGATAGAATTTAATGATAATGATCTAATTAATTTAGGATTGAATAAAATAATTTTAATTTAAAAAATCAAATTCAATTGAATCCTAATAAATTTATTGGAATGAATTGGATAACACTTAAAGCGTGTAGGGTTAATTAAGCTAGAAATACATGATTTAAATAAGTGAATTTTAATAATTAAATAGATAAAAATATAAGTATATATATATATATTCTACTAAATATACTTATTGGGGTGTAAATCCATTTTAATAAGTAGAAATGTTCCAGTTTAAATCCAATAAATATATAAGATAAAGTATAGTATTATCCGTAATAAATGGTATACGAAGAAATTTGATCACATATATAGAATTCATGAACAATTACAAAATAAAGTCCAAAATTTATTTGATTAAATAATTTTATTAATAAATAAAAGTATGAATACATTATCAATAGCTCATAAATCCTAAAAGCCAAAGTGTATTCATTTAAAGGAAAGTCATACAACAACCTACTAAACATATGAACTAAAAATAAGAGTTCAAATTGTAATCCAAAGCAAAGAAATATATAAGATTTAGCAAGCCAATGTACCACCCAAAATCTAAAAACACTCAAATTTAAATAAAAGGCATAACTAAGTCTTTGCTGCTAATGGGTTTAGCAATGGTTATATTAAAATGGAGCTTTTTTATAATATGCCTTTCAGTAAAATTTAGTGTAGATATTTAGATTTTTGGTCCTTTTAATAGTCCATAAAATCCAGTCCAAAACAAGATGACTATCAAGAAGCTAGAAGCCAATAAAATAATCTAACCCATGATTCTTAATCTTTGTTTGATTTTTGAAAGAGGAACAAAACCCGTTCTGAAATTTTGTTAAAGGAAATGTATAAAACAAAAAATAATTAAGAAGACTTACCAACATTATACTCACCATTTATTCCACCGATCATTCAATAGAAATGAATAGAAGGGCATGGGTCAATACATTAAGGAATCTAAAAGCATATTACTATCTCTATACGGATAAAAGTCCATTGCAATACATGGTACAATTCAATGTTAAGTTATAAACATGAATGGAAATGAATAGAGAGCAGTTAATTACTTACATTAATAAAATATTTTACGGTCACTTAAATTAGAAATAGTAAGTATCTTATCTAATAGAGTTATCACATCCTAAATTAGATAGCAGCCAAGTACACGCTAATATAGCCATTAATTGGAACCTATCCAATTTATGAGATTTAAAAGAATAAACGAATTCTAAGAGATATTATTCAAATAAATTAAAATTCTTGCCCATTATAAACAAGTTGTGCTTATCAACACCCTAATTATCTTTTATCGAGGGAGGCACATTCAATCTATGGAGCTTATATCATCATGAAGAATAGGAAATGACACAAACACGAGAAGGGGAGTAAGGTGAACCGGGGGAATTTCCAAACATTTGTCCTTTTAAAATAATGAGTTTCTCTCTATGAAATCTTGTAGAAGAGACCAAAATAAACTGATGCTCAAACCCTTCCCACGGTGATCAAATGGATCAATTCTCTTTTATCAAAATAGAACAACAATTGTAGTATAAACTAAAAAGATGAAGGAGCACTGAGATGTAGAAGAAGATAAATTTCCTAGGAACTAGAGACATAAGGCACTAACCTGCTCAATACTTGAAATCAATGGGAACTGACTGATTGAGCAACGCAGAAGGAAGAGCTACCATCATCCTTACATCCCTCCTACTCCACAACATATTATAATTACCGTCTAACAAGGAATTTCACTTAAGCTACTAGAAGGAGCAATAAACAAAAAATGCATCATCTTATCCATAATAAAAAGTTCAATTGAGATAAACTATTCCATCTACCCTTCTCAGCACTATTTCCCAACTTATACACATTTTCCCATTTCCCAACTCATACATATTTCTCGAGTCTATTCTCTATAAAGGATAATATCTTTCAAGATTAGTGATAACTTTCTTATACCAAAACAAAATTAATGTACAATCATTCTTATTACAATTATTATCCATACGAAATGTTTTAGTTCTATATATATAAATAAATATAAACAAATATATTATAATCAATTTATTATCTTTATACTATTAACTCTAAGATATAAGTTCCGCTTCTTAGCATAATAGTAATTTATTCAAATAATATGTTGTATCTGAATTAATATTCATCCTTATCTATCTTGAGTTTTTAAAATATATAGTATTTTGCCCACTTTCCTTTTAAAAATTGTCATCTTCAAAAATATTTTTTAGAATTTAGTTTTAAACGATTTCATACGATAAAAAAAATATTTTTAAAAAAATAGTTTAGCTTTTTTATATTATAAAATACGTTTATCAACTCAAACGAACTAATATCGAAAATCTCATTTATCCAAGTTTCGTTACTTGTTCATCCCGTATTAATTTCTGAATTTTCTAGTGGGTGTTGCATACGCACCTAATGGATTTTTGTACCTAAATTAGTACAAACAATTGAATTCTTATAAAATGTAAAATTTACACCTATTTTCCTATGATTTCCTTTATTTACATATTATTCTCTAAAATTTATTTTATTTACAAATAAACTCCCAAGTTTACTTCATTTAACATTAATTCCCTATATTTAGTTTATTTATAATTTAATCCTCAAGTTTACCTTATTTATCAATAAACCTTTAAATTTTATTAATTTACAAATAAATCCCTATATTTATTTTATTTGTAAATAAATCTCAAATTTTATTTTTATTTACAATTTGGTTCTTAATTCTCAATAATTCTACTAAAATCCTCATAATCTCAAAATATCCAATTTTTCCCAAAATTCTTCAAAATTTTTATTTTGGTCCCTACTTCTTTAATTTTTTTAATTGGAATGCTAAAATTCATCAATTTCATACTAGTATAATACTATCATTTTCTCTACCTCCCTACGAGCATTTCAACTTTTAAATCATCCGTTTTGGCGTAGAAGTTGTCTTAAATAGAGTTTTACTGGAAAACCATTATAAAGAGAAAAAGTTTCAATTTTTTATCGGTAGAGGTACGGTTATCAGAGTTCTTGGTATGGGAAGCTAGGTCTCTCCAAGTGAGTCTTCTTAGGATCAAATAGTGTCTCAATTGGTGACCTGAGTTGTAAGAATTTAGTTTAGTAATTTTTAATGGAACTCTATAAATTTACTATTCCGTCGAATGGCGGCGGTAGAGACTTAACACTATGATTTAGGGAGAACGGGGCTCAATCGTGGATTGTCGGGGTATGGTTGGCTCAGTCGTAAGAAGTTCGTATGTTGCTCGAAATGAACTTGATTAGCTCGGTGAAAATTGGGCATCAAAGCAAGGGTGTTGTGCAATCTCACCGGCATTTCTATGATAATTCTCGAGCTGAATAGAGTATGTGGTTGGATAAATTACTTATTTAGAATTTTAGTGAATCTAATTTCGCGTTCAAAGGTGGAAAAAAATGTCGATTTCAAAGCTCTGGTTCAAGAATAGTCAAAATTTGGAACAATTCAATTTATATAAGTTTTTGAGGTGTGAAAAGAACGAATGGTGAGCAGCCATTTATATAGGTAGCTCGTGGAACGAAAGGTTCTATTTGTTCCACCATCGGCCAACCATTAACTCTCTAATTTAATAACTTACCAGAGTAATTTGATACTTGTCAAAGTTAAGGCAACCCTACCTCTTCTCATCCGTTCAGAAATTTGAAAGTAGAAGACGACATTGTGCGCACGTGTGCAAGGTGTCACGTGTCACACTACGATTGGATATCGTTGCTGACGCAACATGCCACTCAACGTCATGGTCATCTGTTGACTTAACACATAGTGACCTTCCATTGGTCGCTCCATCTAACGTGGCGATTTACTGAATCTAGAGTTTAGACGATCGTTGTTAATTTTGCCACGTGACGTACTCTAATTGATTGATTCAAATAAATCAGATTTCTCACCTGATGCACTATTCTATTTCCACGTGTTCTTTTAGGATTAGTTGTATCCATCCGACATGGCATTGTCACATGTTGACCACCGATTGGTTGGTCCTTCTCGGACATTATAGCTTGTCGTTGACTTGACACATTTGTCAGTCCGACACGTGTCACTATCTCATTAGTCAGTCCTATTGACGGGAATTTCTAGTCACATATGTGTCATGCCCCCAATCGTCAATTCCTGATTATATGGATTTTTTTTCAGTTGACCATTGACGAGTGATACGTACCGCACTCTAATTGGACAATTCTTTCAAACGTTGACCTAGTGGTTGACGGGGCGCACTTTGCCACGCGTCGTGCACGTTGATGGGTCTGACTTGGCAGCGGTCTATTGATCGGTTCAGTTGGATCGAATTTGGTGACCTGAAATCGAAAATCAGTTGGTTTATGCTCAATTTGATCGGTTTTCTAAAAAATAAAATTTTATAAATTTATATAAATTTATTTTTGCATGTTTATCTCAATTTTTTAATTTAATACTTTTTAGTTATTTAAAAAAATAAATTTTTAAACCAATTTTTTCGTTTCAATCTAGTTTACTCTTATTCTGTACCAATTCGACTTGATCAGACTCCATTCATACTTCCAATTTATATTAAAATACTTTCCCTTAAATTTTAACATTTTAATTGATACTTATGGTCACTAAATTTTTATTTTACAAGGTTCAATTCATTTTTAATTACAAATTTTTTTAGAAAACATGATTTACACCCAAGTTTGACTATTTGGTATGCTCAATGTGAAGTCAAATAACACAAAGTCAATGATGATTCATGAGTTGTACAAGAGTATGCTAGTGTTGTAATAGAGGATCAAGATGAGGTGGAAGCAAGAGGAGAACCATCGAGATTCTCATCAACTATTTAGTTCAGGCAGACCAACATTATAGACTCATGAGGGGCGTGAAACTCAAAGGGGTCGAGAAAATACAACATTTAGAGAAGACTTACGAGTGAGAGGTAACCTTAGGAAAAAAACTAAGTTTAATGTTATAAATGTCATGAATTAGTACATTATATATATAATTTTTTAAAAAGATCAACTTTGCATAAAGTACTAACGAGTGAGAGGTAACCTTAGGAAAAAAACTAAGTTTAATGTTATAAATGTCATGAATTAGTACATTATATATATAATTTTTTAAAAAGATCAACTTTGCATAAAGTACTAACGAGTGAGAGGGTGCTCAAAACTCAAGCTATAATATGGGACTACGCTCCGCTTTCCACAGTACATAAAAGGTATAGTGGAGCTGAGACGTGAGTTTGAATGTGGGTGCAAATGAAAACATTATATATGGAAAATATGCATATGGCGTGAAGTATTCAGAGTACACCACACGAATAACAAAAATAAAGAAAATATGCAATGTAAGCTCACTGCTTAAAGGGGTCAATGATGCGAACCTCGCCAATATGCTGACGACACCCTACACCAAATATGGCAACGATCCCAATACTTTCACGACGCAAGTGCGAAAAGATGGAATATACCTTGTTTATGTGAGAAACAAGGTATGGGATATGTAGACGCCACACCTAAATCCTCTAAGAAGAACTCTTAGAAAACCCCGGGTGATAAATCTTGATTGCTTGAACGCCACAGGTAAAAACCTGATAAGTTCAAAAGCTATTTCAAAATAGAAAGAAGACAAAACCTCACAAGATATAAATTTCAAAGTGTGTCTCTCCAATGCTGTGGAGTATGCCTTTTATAGGCTCAGAAAACAACCGAATGACCCAAATAATGTGGAAAAAATCTATTATGGTTATAAGCTAACCTTATCTAATCTGACTACCTAATATTATCCTAAGAGATTTATTATATTTATAAATCTCTCCTTATTAATTAAATCTGGACCTTCTATTGGGCTCATCTTGGGCTCTTCATTTGGGCTTCTATTTAAATATTCAGCAATCTCTTTAATCAGCCCATATAAAGCTTTTTTGAATCTTTTAGCCCTTAACCTTGTGATTGGGCCCTCTTGAAGTCTCAAGTGATCATTTATCTCAATTGGTGACAAAGTGTTCAGCTCCATTGCAGGTCTAGTTTATTGAACTTGCCTTTTATAGGCTCAGAAAACTCAAGCTATAATATGGAACTACGCTACGCTTTCCACAGTACATAAAAGGTATAGTGGAGCTGAGACGTGAGTTTGAATGTGGGTGCAAATGAAAACATTATATATGGAAAATATGCATATGGCGTGAAGTATTCAGAGTACACCACACGAATAACAAAAATAAAGAAAATATGCAATGTAAGCTCACTGCTTAAAGGGGTCAATGATGCGAACCTCGCCAATATGCTGACGACACCCTACACCAAATATGGCAACGATCCCAATACTTTCACGACGCAAGTGCGAAAAGATGGAATATACCTTGTTTATGTGAGAAACAAGGTATGGGATATGTAGACGCCACACCCAAATCCTCTAAGAAGAACTCTTAGAAAACCCCGGGTGATAAATCTTGATTGCTTGAACGCCACAGGTAAAAACCTGATAAGTTCAAAAGCTATTTCAAAATAGAAAGAAGACAAAACCTCACAAGATATAAATTTCAAAGTGTGTCTCTCCAATGCTGTGGAGTATGCCTTTTATAGGCTCAGAAAACAACCGAATGACCCAAATAATGTGGAAAAAATCTATTATGGTTATAAGCTAACCTTATCTAATCTGACTACCTAATATTATCCTAAGAGATTTATTATATTTATAAATCTCTCCTTATTAATTAAATCTGGACCTTCTGTTGGGCTCATCTTGGGCTCTTCATTTGGACTTCTATTTAAATATTCAGCAATCTCTTTAATCAGCCCATATAAAGCTTTTTTGAATCTTTTAGCCCTTAACCTTGTGATTGGGCCCTCTTGAAGTCTCAAGTGATCATTTATCTCAATTGGTGACAAAGTGTTCAGCTCCATTGCAGGTCTAGTTTATTGAACTTGCCTTTTATAGGCTCAGAAAACTCAAGCTATAATATGGAACTACGCTACGCTTTCCACAGTACATAAAAGGTATAGTGGAGCTGAGACGTGAGTTTGAATGTGGGTGCAAATGAAAACATTATATATGGAAAATATGCATATGGCGTGAAGTATTCAGAGTACACCACACGAATAACAAAAATAAAGAAAATATGCAATGTAAGCTCACTGCTTAAAGGGGTCAATGATGCGAACCTCGCCAATATGCTGACGACACCCTACACCAAATATGGCAACGATCCCAATACTTTCACGACGCAAGTGCGAAAAGATGGAATATACCTTGTTTATGTGAGAAACAAGGTATGGGATATGTAGACGCCACACCCAAATCCTCTAAGAAGAACTCTTAGAAAACCCCGGGTGATAAATCTTGATTGCTTGAACGCCACAGGTAAAAACCTGATAAGTTCAAAAGCTATTTCAAAATAGAAAGAAGACAAAACCTCACAAGATATAAATTTCAAAGTGTGTCTCTCCAATGCTGTGGAGTATGCCTTTTATAGGCTCAGAAAACAACCGAATGACCCAAATAATGTGGAAAAAATCTATTATGGTTATAAGCTAACCTTATCTAATCTGACTACCTAATATTATCCTAAGAGATTTATTATATTTATAAATCTCTCCTTATTAATTAAATCTGGACCTTCTGTTGGGCTCATCTTGGGCTCTTCATTTGGACTTCTATTTAAATATTCAGCAATCTCTTTAATCAGCCCATATAAAGCTTTTTTGAATCTTTTAGCCCTTAACCTTGTGATTGGGCCCTCTTGAAGTCTCAAGTGATCATTTATCTCAATTGGTGACAAAGTGTTCAGCTCCATTGCAGGTCTAGTTTATTGAACTTGCCTTTTATAGGCTCAGAAAACTCAAGCTATAATATGGAACTACGCTACGCTTTCCACAGTACATAAAAGGTATAGTGGAGCTGAGACGTGAGTTTGAATGTGGGTGCAAATGAAAACATTATATATGGAAAATATGCATATGGCGTGAAGTATTCAGAGTACACCACACGAATAACAAAAATAAAGAAAATATGCAATGTAAGCTCACTGCTTAAAGGGGTCAATGATGCGAACCTCGCCAATATGCTGACGACACCCTACACCAAATATGGCAACGATCCCAATACTTTCACGACGCAAGTGCGAAAAGATGGAATATACCTTGTTTATGTGAGAAACAAGGTATGGGATATGTAGACGCCACACCCAAATCCTCTAAGAAGAACTCTTAGAAAACCCCGGGTGATAAATCTTGATTGCTTGAACGCCACAGGTAAAAACCTGATAAGTTCAAAAGCTATTTCAAAATAGAAAGAAGACAAAACCTCACAAGATATAAATTTCAAAGTGTGTCTCTCCAATGCTGTGGAGTATGCCTTTTATAGGCTCAGAAAACAACCGAATGACCCAAATAATGTGGAAAAAATCTATTATGGTTATAAGCTAACCTTATCTAATCTGACTACCTAATATTATCCTAAGAGATTTATTATATTTATAAATCTCTCCTTATTAATTAAATCTGGACCTTCTGTTGGGCTCATCTTGGGCTCTTCATTTGGGCTTTTATTTAAATATTCAGCAATCTCTTTAATCAGCCCATATAAAGCTTTTTTGAATCTTTTAGCCCTTAACCTTGTGATTGGGCCCTCTTGAAGTCTCAAGTGATCATTTATCTCAATTGGTGACAAAGTGTTCAGCTCCATTGCAGGTCTAGTTTATTGAACTTGCCTTTTATAGGCTCAGAAAACTCAAGCTATAATATGGAACTACGCTACGCTTTCCACAGTACATAAAAGGTATAGTGGAGCTGAGACGTGAGTTTGAATGTGGGTGCAAATGAAAACATTATATATGGAAAATATGCATATGGCGTGAAGTATTCAGAGTACACCACACGAATAACAAAAATAAAGAAAATATGCAATGTAAGCTCACTGCTTAAAGGGGTCAATGATGCGAACCTCGCCAATATGCTGACGACACCCTACACCAAATATGGCAACGATCCCAATACTTTCACGACGCAAGTGCGAAAAGATGGAATATACCTTGTTTATGTGAGAAACAAGGTATGGGATATGTAGACGCCACACCCAAATCCTCTAAGAAGAACTCTTAGAAAACCCCGGGTGATAAATCTTGATTGCTTGAACGCCACAGGTAAAAACCTGATAAGTTCAAAAGCTATTTCAAAATAGAAAGAAGACAAAACCTCACAAGATATAAATTTCAAAGTGTGTCTCTCCAATGCTGTGGAGTATGCCTTTTATAGGCTCAGAAAACAACCGAATGACCCAAATAATGTGGAAAAAATCTATTATGGTTATAAGCTAACCTTATCTAATCTGACTACCTAATATTATCCTAAGAGATTTATTATATTTATAAATCTCTCCTTATTAATTAAATCTGGACCTTCTGTTGGGCTCATCTTGGGCTCTTCATTTGGGCTTTTATTTAAATATTCAGCAATCTCTTTAATCAGCCCATATAAAGCTTTTTTGAATCTTTTAGCCCTTAACCTTGTGATTGGGCCCTCTTGAAGTCTCAAGTGATCATTTATCTCAATTGGTGACAAAGTGTTCAGCTCCATTGCAGGTCTAGTTTATTGAACTTGCCTTTTATAGGCTCAGAAAACTCAAGCTATAATATGGAACTACGCTACGCTTTCCACAGTACATAAAAGGTATAGTGGAGCTGAGACGTGAGTTTGAATGTGGGTGCAAATGAAAACATTATATATGGAAAATATGCATATGGCGTGAAGTATTCAGAGTACACCACACGAATAACAAAAATAAAGAAAATATGCAATGTAAGCTCACTGCTTAAAGGGGTCAATGATGCGAACCTCGCCAATATGCTGACGACACCCTACACCAAATATGGCAACGATCCCAATACTTTCACGACGCAAGTGCGAAAAGATGGAATATACCTTGTTTATGTGAGAAACAAGGTATGGGATATGTAGACGCCACACCCAAATCCTCTAAGAAGAACTCTTAGAAAACCCCGGGTGATAAATCTTGATTGCTTGAACGCCACAGGTAAAAACCTGATAAGTTCAAAAGCTATTTCAAAATAGAAAGAAGACAAAACCTCACAAGATATAAATTTCAAAGTGTGTCTCTCCAATGCTGTGGAGTATGCCTTTTATAGGCTCAGAAAACAACCGAATGACCCAAATAATGTGGAAAAAATCTATTATGGTTATAAGCTAACCTTATCTAATCTGACTACCTAATATTATCCTAAGAGATTTATTATATTTATAAATCTCTCCTTATTAATTAAATCTGGACCTTCTGTTGGGCTCATCTTGGGCTCTTCATTTGGACTTCTATTTAAATATTCAGCAATCTCTTTAATCAGCCCATATAAAGCTTTTTTGAATCTTTTAGCCCTTAACCTTGTGATTGGGCCCTCTTGAAGTCTCAAGTGATCATTTATCTCAATTGGTGACAAAGTGTTCAGCTCCATTGCAGGTCTAGTTTATTGAACTTGCCTTTTATAGGCTCAGAAAACTCAAGCTATAATATGGAACTACGCTACGCTTTCCACAGTACATAAAAGGTATAGTGGAGCTGAGACGTGAGTTTGAATGTGGGTGCAAATGAAAACATTATATATGGAAAATATGCATATGGCGTGAAGTATTCAGAGTACACCACACGAATAACAAAAATAAAGAAAATATGCAATGTAAGCTCACTGCTTAAAGGGGTCAATGATGCGAACCTCGCCAATATGCTGACGACACCCTACACCAAATATGGCAACGATCCCAATACTTTCACGACGCAAGTGCGAAAAGATGGAATATACCTTGTTTATGTGAGAAACAAGGTATGGGATATGTAGACGCCACACCCAAATCCTCTAAGAAGAACTCTTAGAAAACCCCGGGTGATAAATCTTGATTGCTTGAACGCCACAGGTAAAAACCTGATAAGTTCAAAAGCTATTTCAAAATAGAAAGAAGACAAAACCTCACAAGATATAAATTTCAAAGTGTGTCTCTCCAATGCTGTGGAGTATGCCTTTTATAGGCTCAGAAAACAACCGAATGACCCAAATAATGTGGAAAAAATCTATTATGGTTATAAGCTAACCTTATCTAATCTGACTACCTAATATTATCCTAAGAGATTTATTATATTTATAAATCTCTCCTTATTAATTAAATCTGGACCTTCTGTTGGGCTCATCTTGGGCTCTTCATTTGGGCTTTTATTTAAATATTCAGCAATCTCTTTAATCAGCCCATATAAAGCTTTTTTGAATCTTTTAGCCCTTAACCTTGTGATTGGGCCCTCTTGAAGTCTCAAGTGATCATTTATCTCAATTGGTGACAAAGTGTTCAGCTCCATTGCAGGTCTAGTTTATTGAACTTGCCTTTTATAGGCTCAGAAAACTCAAGCTATAATATGGAACTACGCTACGCTTTCCACAGTACATAAAAGGTATAGTGGAGCTGAGACGTGAGTTTGAATGTGGGTGCAAATGAAAACATTATATATGGAAAATATGCATATGGCGTGAAGTATTCAGAGTACACCACACGAATAACAAAAATAAAGAAAATATGCAATGTAAGCTCACTGCTTAAAGGGGTCAATGATGCGAACCTCGCCAATATGCTGACGACACCCTACACCAAATATGGCAACGATCCCAATACTTTCACGACGCAAGTGCGAAAAGATGGAATATACCTTGTTTATGTGAGAAACAAGGTATGGGATATGTAGACGCCACACCCAAATCCTCTAAGAAGAACTCTTAGAAAACCCCGGGTGATAAATCTTGATTGCTTGAACGCCACAGGTAAAAACCTGATAAGTTCAAAAGCTATTTCAAAATAGAAAGAAGACAAAACCTCACAAGATATAAATTTCAAAGTGTGTCTCTCCAATGCTGTGGAGTATGCCTTTTATAGGCTCAGAAAACAACCGAATGACCCAAATAATGTGGAAAAAATCTATTATGGTTATAAGCTAACCTTATCTAATCTGACTACCTAATATTATCCTAAGAGATTTATTATATTTATAAATCTCTCCTTATTAATTAAATCTGGACCTTCTGTTGGGCTCATCTTGGGCTCTTCATTTGGGCTTCTATTTAAATATTCAGCAATCTCTTTAATCAGACCATATAAAGCTTTTTTGAATCTTTTAGCCCTTAACCTTGTGATTGGGCCCTCTTGAAGTCTCAAGTGATCATTTATCTCAATTGGTGACAAAGTGTTCAGCTCCATTGCAGGTCTAGTTTATTGAACTTGCATTTTATAGGCTCAGAAAACTCAAGCTATAATATGGAACTACGCTACGCTTTCCACAGTACATAAAAGGTATAGTGGAACTGAGACGTGAGTTTGAATGTGGGTGCAAATGAAAACATTATATATGGAAAATATGCATATGGCGTGAAGTATTCAGAGTACACCACACGAATAACAAAAATAAAGAAAATATGCAACGTAAACTCACTGCTTAAATGGGTCAAGATATTGGAGAATCTTGAATAATTGGAGAAGTATATTGTAGAATATGAAAGGAAAATGGTGCATAAAATAAATGTGTGGAATATAAAGGTGTAAAAAGTAAAAAGATTTAGGATTTAGGGTAAGACACATAAGGTATGCACGCAAGGAAGTAAATATGATGTAAAAAGTACAATAATGGAAAGTGTAGAAAGTACTGTCAATCAATTTAATCAAAAGTACAAACTTAAATTGCATAAAAAAATATACATAAATAAAAATACGTTGGTCAAACTATTTGCAAATTACATGTTGCAAAATAGTTTAGGGAGTATGATAAGAAAAACGGATTTTTGAGTCAATAAAATTCAGTTGTAAATTCATGGAATGGGAAGCTGTAATATGAAGTATTTATGATAATTTTGTATTTATCATGCTGCCCGGATGGCTTGAGGCTAGGCTACTCAGGCAACTAGATACGTGTATCTCAGAAGGATTCGAGGGCTCGGCCCGTTTCTGACATAAAATATTAGAAATCACATGCTAAATTTACTACTTTTAATTAAGTAGATTGGGATGCATTGGGGGAATGGATGAATGAATGAAATAATGGGGCTTTTGTTTTACCTCTCTTTTGTATGTATTATACCAAGAAAGATTCAATAGTGCACTTTGCTGCCACATGTTAACAAAAATAGGAAAAAGCAAAAAAAAGAGCCAAAGCAAGTAGGAGATGGATGATCCAGATATGATAATCTTGCTTGCTTTATTAGTGATCCTATCGCGATCCCCCCGCCCCCTCTTCGTTAACCTTTTTCCATCACCTATCACATTCACATTTACTTTACTATATACATATATCATTTTTTAAGATTTAATTAATACAACTTTAATATCAAATATTTAAAAATGTTACTTTTTTTATGAAATATTTAATAAAATATGTTACTTGTAGGTAGATCCGGTCTAAGTGCGGTTTTATAGGAGAGGATTTGATCCCAACATACAACTCTGCTAATTATAACGCAGAAGAAAAAGTGCAATTTACATAATTATGATTAGAAAGAAAAACAAGGAGGATTAGCCAACTAAGACCCACATATCTACTTATCAAGAGTCTTTTTTTTTTTGTGATTCATTTTTTTTTATCGATAAAGGACATAATTGCAATCATGGGCAGTGGTCCTAGGGACTGACTACCTAGGAGGAGCTGTTGCTGGGTGATGACGAGGAACCGCCGAGGCTGTTACTATTAGGGTCGACAAAAATGTCGGCCGGCGGGATGAAGTAGTCGAGGGATAGCCCCGGCACGTTGAAGTCCACGTCATCGATTCGCCACTCCTCTTCCATCCTGCTGCGGCTGTACTGCGTCGACTCCTCCTCCCCGAACCGGAACACCGTGGCTATGGACCGGCCGCCGTGGGCTATGGTGACCCCTCCGCCGCTGCCTTCCACCTCCCGGTAGTCCCCGACGGTGCTGCCGATGGTGGTCTCCCAGTAGACAGCGTCGTCCGTCTGGGGGCTGCAGACGCGTGTGAGATGGGAGTCCTCGAGGTAGACCAGGAGGCCGCTCCTCTGGCTGAAGTAGCCGTAGAGGACGTGCCTCATCACCTCCGCCGGCCACTCGCTCCGCCCCACCACCGCTTCTCTGTCCGCGGTCACCTTCAGCACGAAGCAGTCCTCGTCGGTGATCCTCTTCTCCCCCAGGCACTGCGCATTCCCGAATAGCCTAGCCGTGCTCTTGGGGTCCAATCCCTGTAGTTACCAAAATGAAAAATACATATTTTAATTTGATTGAGAAGTCCAGACAACACAACATGATCATATCATTAATATTTAATAATAAAAACTAAAGTATTAGATTTGCTCATCAATGGCGGATAAGGAGGAGGGACCATAAGGCAAATGACATGACAGAGGAGTCAGAAAAGGAGAGAAAAAAAAAGGAAAAAGTAAAAGCAAGCTAGCAAGCGGGCGGGCGAGTGGCCGAGGGTGTAGTGTGATTCTTTGCCAAGCCCGAAAAAGAGAAAAGAGAGTGGATCCTCAATCCCGAGGCTAGAAGCTCACAAATTCTTATGCTGGTTAAGGATCGTGAAATCTATGTCGTAATTATGCTTGGATGCAGGCATGCAGTTAGAAACACAGAGCAACCAAGAAAATCCATTACTTTACAATTTTAGTACCCAGGTTTGAAGGGATTAAAGGGCCTAACCTTGTCATTAGTGATGCCTTACTTTTAATGATATAAAAAAAGAGACTTTGAGGAGCGATGATTTATTAGGTCCTTATCATATTATTGGAAAAATAATATCAGACTAAAATATCAAAATAATTTATAAAATTTCATGCATCCATTTCCCTAAGAACCCCCCAATCAAAATATAATCTAAGAGCTGCTGCAGCCATTATACCATATGATCAAATTTTGCTTTGGTAACCCTCCACCACTATTCATTTTTCTGGGTTACATGCACCCAATAAGTGGTATGAACAAAGCAACGAAGGAAATTATTGGTGACAACATCGTCAGGTGGCGTCACAAAGAACACAAACTGAGGAAGAAGAGGACGTGCCATCTTCCACCCTCCGGAGAAAATTGTCGGGTAAAGCAACGGACAGTTTCTCCATCACTGTCAGCTCCTTCCTCACTGGCCAGTGGCCCCATCTCCCCCACAGTCCAACTTTTTCCACTTTTTTTTTTCTTTTTCCCATCCCCCTCTCGATCTTTCAATCAACCAAAAATTTCTCTGGGGCTCATTTTCCTAACAGTACCATTACATTTGACTCATGTTCATTTCAGTCTAACTAAACTCTGCTGCAATAAGTATGCTACAATTGTTGATAGCTCTAGCTATGGCATAAATCTACTAAATGCACCATATAAACTAACGGAAAATTTGAGTCCCTGGTCGTATTTTGTTCTTATGTGATTGTGTATATAGAGCCTACTAGCAAGCAAGGAAAATACTGAAGTAAAAGGGGTGGAGCATTTTTTTATTCATCAGCAGTAATAATATAGGGTACCTGAATAATCCGGCGAAGGGGGCGTTGAGGGCCCTTGGCGGCATGGGTTCCGAGCCTAGGGGTATGGCGCCACACGACCTTGCCGTCGCTGCCGGCGATGAGCTTCTGGCCTCCGACGGCGAGCTCCAGGGACCACATCCCCGGCAACATCTGCCACAGAACGAAGCAGCCGCTCTCCTCGCTCCTCGTCCCGAGGTTCTTCACGCTCTTTCCCGAAGATACCTCTGTCTCGCAAAATATCATCTTCACCCTGCCCGTCGCATACATGTTCTTCTGCTCCCCTCTCGGTCGCTTCAGGCAGCCGGTCGCTGCCAAGTACTGCTGTATGATGTAGTGAGCCATGGAAGTTTCCTGTAATCGAAAATAGATGAAGCTTTAATCCTTTTTCCTTTCCTTTTAATGTTTGTAGAGCAAGAAGACGATTGCGACAGGGAACTTACGATATTAGGGTTGTCTTTGATGTGAATCGGGCTAAGAGGCTCCGATACAAGCGGAATGGGAGCGAGTGGGCAGCCGAGGACTCCCAGGAGGAGGCTCAAGTCGCCGGACTTGGTCGTCTGCGCGCCGCCGTAGAGGGAGGCGCTGCTCGGAAAGTTGCTTCCGGACGCAATGCCAAAGTTCCTCTGGAGGCGGAACCAGTCGCGGATGAACTCCCAGGAGCTCTCCTTCGGCCTGTTGCCGTCCTCCTGCATGTCGGGGTCGGGGCCTTCCATCAGAGGCTCCAGCGGCGGCGTGCACCACCGCTGCCTCCACCGGCCGGACGATGACCTGGAACTCATCCCTACTTTAGTAATGTGGATATAAGAACTGCTTATAGATCGACGCGAAACTTGGACGGAGGTATTTGTGTGTGTTGATCAGGGCTGTGGTGGTGAGTGAGAGCTATTGTCTGTCCCGCCTGTGAATAAGGGACTTGAATTGCATTGAAGGGGAGAGGGAGAGACTGAGATAAATAGGAAAGGACAAATTTGGGGCAGAGGGGGAGGAGAGAAAGAGACAATAGGGACAGCTTATCTGTCCAACGACAGAAGGGTATAGTGTTCTTTTTCATATTCTGAATTAGCCATTAGAATATAGACGTGGGCTAAGTACATAGTTTTTGACTCAATAAGGTCTGTATATAGACATAATTCTGAAGGCTACTCCATGTACCATACATATTTCTCCTCTCCGTATATCCCTTTGCCACAGTCATGTTCCCTTGACTCTTTGCGGACAAATCTGTAGCAAGCTTCCATCCCCATCCTCATCCTCACGTCCACCCTCATCCTCCCCTTTCTCTTACTTTTGATTTTCAAAATTTCCCCCAGCAAGCTAGCAATCGTTTTAAAATGTTGGATGGATCTAGGAGATGATGAGATTGCCCCCTTTTACTTTCATCGCTCTTTTTTTTTCTTTTGGGTCAAGTGATCTTTCTGGTCAGACCTTTGTCAATGGTGAGGATGTGGTAATTGAAGATGATGGTAGGTGGGTTCAGGTTGGCTGCCTAATGGTGACGGGGTTGAAGGGACATCAGCGTCATTGAGAGGGACATAACATATGAACGGGGAGGAAGGTGGAGGGGTGTCATATGGATTTATTTCATTGTTGTAGTTTGGGTGAGCTTCCAAGCCAAGCACCTTCTGAGCACCTTCTGAGCTCCTTCCTCTTATGTCATAGCAGTCCACATTTCTTACTTGAAATTGGATCGCCTAAAGTTGGATTAAGTCTTCGATTAAGCATTATTACCAGTAAACCACGGAGAACGTCTGCATCAGGCAAGTCCAGTGACCACCTAATATCCCATGTCAGACCACAGGCCAATCTTGTGTCCCCCCAATCATGGCCAAAAGACGGGATACATTAGCTCATAGATTGACTTCACCATCCTCAACAGTCGTGTAAGCGTAACCTGCCAGGGAAAGATGTTCTTTGAAAAACAAATAAAGCCCATAATGCCGAAAGGCCAATCAAATTATGGGCTGAACCCAGTGTTAAGCAAACTCTATATACTGACCTCGTCGGAGGAGGCTCGGAACTAAAAAATGCCAAGATCCAAGCGATACAATCCTCATTGTCGTCGAGCAATCTCAGCTCCCCAACATCAGTAATAAGAATGTATCTTATCCATCAAAAACAGAAACATCCAAGATGATGGCAAACAACAAAGAGGAACAAAGGCCACACCACACACAAGCACCAAAAGCACTAACAGCAGTTATTTGGGTTTCTTTCCCTGGTTCTGGTAAAACTAGCAAGCAAGCAAGCAAGGGTTCTCGGATCACAAACCGAATCGGGTCAGCAAATGAAGGCAGAGTCGGCGTGGTGATCACTGCAGTAGTGCCCGGGGCGCTGAGTGAACCCCTGGCCCTGAAGCATCTTCCTCACTCTAAGCACCAGCTCCTGATTGCTGACCGATCCATCTGTCTCCGCGATTACGGCCTGTATGGCATTGCTCAGAGCTCCGTACGCCGCTTGGGCATTTCCCGAGGGGATCGCGTCCGCAGAAGTCTGGTCTGTTTGGCAGCCGCTGATCAGTATTTCCCCGCCCGGGAATGACCGCTTCGTAGCTCCGGCATAGACTTCCTGCTTACTTCCAACCTCGACCTCCATTGCAGGCTTTGTGTGCTTCAGAAACTCCTGAGCCAAGCCTCCAACCATGCCCAGGAAGCCGCCACCACCGCCACTGCCTTCACCTTCCTCTCCGAAGCGGCTCTGCAGTTTGTCAAATATCACCTTCATGAACTTCTTCACCTTGGGGCTGGCATCGTCCCCGAACATATCGAAGAGGGTCGGCCTCAGCTCCCCCACGCCTATATCTTCCTTTCCCGTCTTCTGCTTCAGTATATCAATCAGAGTTTGGAGGGGCAGCGATTTGTTCTTCACGTAGCCATACTCGCCGCTTGCAATCTCCACCTCTCGATCTCCTTCCCCATCATGGCGATTTCTCTGATGATGGAGAAGCCCCGAGGGGACGTGGACGCCGTGAGATTCGAATGCATCCTGTACCTTTTGGTGCAGGAAGCTCTTGAATCCGAATCCTGAACTCTCTTCCTCTTCCTCGCGCTTCGTGCTCTCCCCTATCTGCTCCTTGGCTTGCTGAAATTTATCCGAATTCACTATGCCAGATGCCTAGATACAGATCTTATCATCTCCCAGAGTAGGTTTCTTCCTCAGCCGAGACAGTGATGATTAATACTCATCGGATCGGAAGCACTACATGGAGGATGGTGGAGGAATATAGATGAATACGAGAGTACCGGTGATGAGATTCATGTCGCAGGGGACAATGCACTCGTCGTAACCGGTGTCGTCCTCCTCGCCAGTCTCGGCTGGGAGGCGGGTGCCGTGACCAATGTAGTGGACGAAGAGGAGATCGCCGGGCTCGGCTGATCGGATGAGATCTGCGAGGGGCGCGGCAGATGTTCTTGCCGGTGGGCTGGACGTAGGACTCATCGGCATCGATGAGGACGGTGATGTCCTCGTCGGAGAAGCCGTATCGCTCCGTGAGACATCGGTACATCCGTTTCACATCGTTGATGCACCCTTTCAGTTCCGCCTTGGTTCCAGGATAATTGCATCCTATCAGCACAGCCTTCTTCGCCATCTCTCTCTCCTTCTCAGGGGACTTCACCCTTATGATGTAGCAATGACTAATGACGAGGTTCAGTTAATTATCTTTTTCTAAGAGAGCTGTTAGAGCATGTTCAATAAATACTTGAAAAGGGTGGAAATTACGACTTTCATCTTTAGTTATTACATGGTGAAGGCGTTCGAGAGGGCCTCACTTTGGGCGGCTGGAATATTCTGCGGGCCTTCCTGGAAGGCGTTCGTAGGGCCCAACTGGGCGGGGAAATGGCATGCTATTAATCTTATAAATATAAATTTGTAAATATTACAGTAATTAACGATTATAACTTTTAATTAAAAATGAGTAAACGAGATTGAAAATCAGGCTTATTTACCAGTTCGAGAACAGAAGATACCATGAAAATAGATGTCACATATCGACCATGTAGGTAGAGGATTGGGGCTAGCTATTACATCATACTAAACTAAACCCGCATTCAATTTCCTGATATTGACGATCATGGCGAGCAAAATCCACGGACCCTTCTCCTGGTATCGGATCTTTTGCCCCCAAATACCAGAAATGAGTTGTTATTAGAAGGAATATAGAGCTATAACCTAGTCTAATAAGGGTCACTGTAATCATCGGGAGAAAAAGCATGCAGAGGGTGATGTGCCTCGATTATCGCCAAGCTTCTGACTGTTCAATGTCAGGGGTGCATGTTTGAGAATTTTTTAGGGTACCCATGTTCTATTTGACTTATTTTGATTGGGCACTGGCCCTTCATTTATCCATGGAAAAAGGGGGCAAATGGTTGAGCGAAGTGCAATAAATGTTGATGTTTAGTATGAAAATTGTACATGTCACCATAAATTTAGATTTATGGAAAAAAAAGTGGTCTTCTTTCAATGAGTACATAAGCACATAGGCTAATCTCATTATGGTTTAGATAGATCAACATGTAGGATGTAGGGATAGGGAGAGAATGATGGGACTGCTTTATCTATACGCAAGAAGATGGGGCGAACCCGAGCTTGCCTTCTGCTATGTTAAACTCCCAGAGATGATTCTGCTGCAGAATGTTGCCTATCACCGAAAGTCCAGGCCAGCTCACCGACAGCAGGCCGAGGCATTTGATGCCCGGGGCCGTGTCTATCACGTAGCTCTTAACCGGCGGCTCGAACACCGCTCCGTCCCTGAAGTGTATTGCCAGCTGGGGGATCAGAGACTCATTGAATCCGGTGGAGTCGAAGCAGTACTCCAACGGGCCGTTGTCCTCCACCACCCTCTTATACTTTGAAAGCGATGCTTCTAGAGCGCGGACAACCAGCTGGTACGCTGGATCCGCCAGCATGGTTAGGGTTGTGGCGGAGTCAACCACCGTGCCGCCGCCACTGTTCAACGCCCAAACCTGGACGGGTATCCCCAGAATCGTCCCTCCAACCGACATTCCTAGGATATCGACTCCGTATAATGGGATGAGCCGTCCGCTCTTGAGGAGCGTGGTATACTGCATGTCGGCCAGCAACGGGTTGCGGGGCTGGGGGCGGCTCCCGAAGATGAGGTAGTTGGAGAGGTTCCTGTGGCTCAGGTGATCCACCATGCAGTACGAGAATTTGCCGCCGAACTCACGGGCGGCCCTGGCCGTGAAGGAGTACTCATTGTTAGACAAGCCGAGCACGCCGTCCACCGGTTCCATGAACTGGCCTTTTAAGGACTCGCTGCACCCGACTAGCACTCCCTCGAGTTTCTGATGGCCGCCACTCACGAGATCTGCACTTACTGTCTCGTGAGCGAAGATGCCCTTGGCTGATGACCCATCCATGTATCTACAGTCACATGAAAGAAGTTATAAGATAATCAAATTTTAGTGTTTATTAGGCCATTTTCGTATATATACCGTACCTGAAGTCGTATGCACAAGGACTGGACGGGGTGGGGCACTGTACGAGGGAGAATAGTTCCGAGAGATCGACCTTGCAGGTATCGGAAGAGCAAGGGATGGTGGTGAAGGTGGAGGAGTTAGCCGGCAGAAACACCCCGGGGCGGCGGTGGCGCGGCCTATGAAGGTCGTACATGCACCTCATCCACGTGAGATCGCTGCCCGTATCGGCTATCAGCCGGAACTTCTTCGGGGGAGTCCCCACCTTCAGCTCAACCACGTACTGCCCTATCCCATAGTCCCGGGCGGCGATCATCGGCGTCTCCATCGACAACATGTCTCCGTTCAGGTAATCCTCTTCCCGGGCCTTCCTCCTCGCCAGAGCATCATTCTCACCCCTGCGCTTCGACATGATGATCCTGTAACGTCTGATATCCTCCGAGATGACCTCCTTCGTGCGATCCAGCTCGGCGCCCCCGCCTCCCTCGCCAGGCAGGCCATGGACGCGGACCAGCTCGAGCTCCATGGAGCCACCATCATCGGAAGAAAGGAGAGAGGCACGGGCTTGGCATCCAATGAAGATGAGGAGGAGAAGTAGCCAGTTTTTCCCTGTCATGGTCTTGCCCGCCTATGGATGAATCAGGGAGAGCCGAAACCTATAGTTTTTAGAGGTTTAAGAAGGAGGACCTGCGAAAACAGAGGAAACACCAGAGGATATTTAAGAGGCAGATGGGATAGTTGTCGTTGAGGATTTGTTTGGAGATAATAATGTAAAATTAGGGATCAGCCTTATCACCGTGTCCATATTTTAGATTTGCGGTTAATTAATTTTCTAATTGTCATTAATTATATTTAGTTGGAGAGCAGTAGCGTGCTTTATCCATATTAAAACGCAATCGTGTACTCTTTTTTTTTTTTTTGCAAAATAGTAATCGTGTGCTCTTCCAATATCGAGATTTGATCACGATCTCTCATTTTCCCAAGAGAAAATTCCCAGTTTTTTAGGAAAATTATTTGTTTTTTCGATAAAAAAACAGTTTAAAAAGTAAAAGGTTTTGTCTACAAAATTCATATTGCCATTGAATGGTCATGTAGAGAGTCCAGGGGGAGTCCGGACTCCGGACGGGTGTTCGGGTTCGCAAAAAAAAACGCATGCCCTCATCTGCCCCATGTGCCAGCCCTCACGGGTTTGCCCGATGGTCGCACATGACGGGTCTTGGACTTCATACATGGTCGCACCAGCCTCTTTTAGCCTCGCCCATTGTGGTCCCTAGACACAGTCTCTATGAGGTTGATCACTTTGGTTTATGTGCACATCGCAGTAATATCTCATTAGACGTTGGAGACGTGTCTTCCGTTTTCCTTTTCCATGGCCTCATTTTCTGAGAAAACAGTTATGGTATAAAGAGACTTGTCTTGGTGGTGTATCGAGCTTGCACAAGATGGCAAGTCTTGCTCATCGTCACTGACTCTTTCCTCATATAAAGTATGGTTCTTACCCGAATCCATCCGTGTTGGGTCCAAATTGGAACTTCGAATTTAGGGTGGGATTAAGTTAAAATGGAAGATATGTGTGTAAAAATCTGACCAAGTATGAATGGCTTAAATACCCATTATAACCTAACACATTTACATCTTTTTCCCTACACATGACATGACAGGATGGATACCATTGGTTGTGGTTGTGTTGAGATGGTTTATAAACGAGTGAGTCCAAACCATCTCAACAACTTCAAAAAGATGTTTTGCTCACAAAATTTAGATGCAATCCTTAGATAACCTCAATAAATTCTTGGCATTGAAATTGCACATTCAAAGGTTGAAATTTCAATTTTCACAATGCAAATATGCAATGGAAATGGTAAGTGGTGTAGGATGGACACCATGCAAACCTTATGAGATTAATTCTAAAATGACCAAGGATGATAATACGATTGTTTGGTGACAAATTTAATTGTTTATATAAATATATTTAGAAATTTTGTAATTATTATATGATAAATAAATACATCATTATTAATATAGAGAATGGATAAATGAAGAAATATTTTAATATAAATTTAGCTATTTTTATTAGCAGTATGTACAAGGTTTGATAGCCAAACAATATTACTTATTTTTTTGGTATTGTGTTTGTTTAACTGCAAAGCTTGCATAAAAATAGGGAGGTAAATCGCTCGGGTTGTGGCAGACCCGCGTCCAAGTAGACCCGTGCTTCGGATGGTCTAAACCCGGCCTGATCTCGGATCTGCTGGACAGGAGATCTGCCAGGATCGGGTACCCGAATTCGCTTTCGGTTACATCTAATTTTTTAATATATATTGCAATACTGGTACTAGTGCTTTAGCACGAAAAAGTTTAAAAATATTACTCGCTTGCCCGTTTATTTCAGCTATTTACTTATTGAAAATCTTTCCAAATTATTTATTACTCGGATTATATAAACTTGAGGGAGAATTTTTATTATAGTTAATTGGATATTACCTCTTTTTTTTTCAACTTGGGTTCTTCATATCATAGCTTCTCTGGGTGTGTATCTGCATGTGCTCATATTGATAAAAGAAACTTGAGTTTTGAAGAAATAGGGTCACAGGCTGCTCTGTCTTTTATGCTGCTTAAATAATGCTGAAGCAACTGCACTGACAATTGATGAAGATGGCTGGTTACTAACTATTTTGACAGTGATGGCTTCTTACATATGCACGGTTGCTTAAAAAGCGATCATCCAGTACAATGGCTTTCAGGTATAGACAGGCTTGGTTAAATATGATTCTCAATTCAATTGCAGATTTCTCAGGAAACATGAGATTTTTTTTATTTGATTGTACGGGCTCCTTCCTTCTCAATTTTGTAAAGACCCTTCAAGTGAAGAAAAAAAAGTGAAAAGCTTACATATATCTTCTCTTTGGCAGATTGCCCCTGCTGATCTTGAAGCCGTCTTAATCTCTCATCCCGATATAACTGATGTTGCCATTGCAGGGTATGTGAGAAGCTGTTTCCTGTGTATATTTTAATAGAACGGCCTCTTGGATTAGTCCTTGTGAGGTTTTCAACATTGCTTTCTACTATCAATCATTCTTACTCACAGGACTAGAGGTGGATTAGAACAGTTTAAGTTTAACTGGCTGAAAATAGTGACGAGACTCTATTCTCATCAGCTTGTCTCAAAATTTTAGGAGATTCTTTCCTCTCTGCATCTATACAAAAAACTTTTGCTTTCTTCAGCAACCATCATCCTTTCATGCTTCATGCTTAATCATCATCTTTACTGCACCCTGTATATGAAGAACGTGGGGAGATCCCAGTGGCTTTTGGCTTTTGTAATTAGGAGAAATGGAAGCATAATCTCTGAGGAAGGTCTCATAGAGTTTGTGGCTAAACAGGTTCAAGAATCTAATAAACACTTGGGAAGATTGTCTAATCCGTATTATTAAATGGCTTAAATACCCATTATAACCTAACACATTTACATGTTTTTCCCTACGCATGACAGGATGGATACCACAAGTTCTATTGGTTGTGGTTGTGTTGAAATGGTTTATAAAGGAGTCCAGAACCATCTGAACCAGCAGATTCCTAGTCGTGTGTGGGTGGAAATGGTTGAATCTTTCTAGGTAGTGAAAGACAGTTGGGATTTCATTTAATCTCTCAGCATAGCATAAAAACGACGCGAAACCTAACCTCCTACCACGCGTCATCCCTACTACCTTTTACTCTATATATTATACTCCCTCGTAAATATCCTCTGGCATTGCCTCTGTTTTGGCAGGCTGTCCTTAAAACCCTAAAATCTATAGGTTTCGGCTCTCTGTGATTCATACATAGGCTGGCAAGACCATGACAGGGAAAAACTGGCTACTGCTCCTCCTGATCTTCATTGGCTGCCAAGCTCGTGCCTCCCTTATTTCTTCCGCCGATGGTGGTTCCATGGAGCTCGAGCTGGTCCGCGTCCATGGCCGGCCTGGGGAGGGAGGCAGAGGCGCCGAGCTGGATCACACGAGGGAGGTCATCTCGGAGGATATCAGACGTTACAGGATGATCACATCTAAGCGCAGGGTTGAGAATGCTGCTCTGGCGAGGAGGAAGGCCCGAGAAGAGGACTACAAGAACGGAGATACGTCGATGGAGACGCCGATGATCGCCGCCCGGGACTATGGGATAGGGCAGTACGTGGTTGAGCTGAAGGTGGGGACTCCCCCGAAGAAGTTCCGGCTGATAGCCGATACGGGCAGCGATCTCACGTGGATGAGGTGCATGTACGACCTCCGTCGGCCGCAACACCGCCGCCCCGGGATGTTTCTGCCGGCTAACTCCTCCACCTTCGCCACCATCCCTTGCTCTTCCGATACCTGCAAGGTCGATCTCGTGGAATTATTCTCCCTCGCACAGTGCCCCGCCCCCTCCAGTCCTTGTGCATACGACTTTAGGTACGGTATATATACGAAAATGGCTTAATAAACACCAAAATTTGAGTATCTTATAACTTCTTTCATGTGACTGTAGATACACGGATGGGTCATCAGCCAAGGGCATCTTCGCTTACGAGACAGTAAGTGCAGACCTCCTGAGTGGCGGCCATAAGAAACTCAAGGGGGTGCTAGTCGGGTGCAGCAAGTTCATAAACCAGATGCTGGAACCGGTGGACGGCGTGCTTGGCTTGGCTAACAGTGAGTACTCCTTCACGGCCACGGCCGCCCGTGAGTTCGGCGGCAAATTCTCGTACTGCATGGTGGATCACCTGAGCCACAAGAACCTCTCCAACTACCTCACCTTCGGGAGCCGCCCCCAACCCCGCAGTCCGTTGCTGGCCGACATGCGGTATACCACGCTCGTCCACAGTCGGCCGCTCATTCCATTATATGGAGTCGATATCCTAGGAATGTCGGTTGGAGGGACGATTCTGGGGATACCCGTCCAGGTGTGGGCCTCGAACAGCGGCGGCGGCACGGTGATCGATTCCGGCACCAGCCTAACCATGTTGGCGGATCCAGCGTACCAGCTGGTCTTCGGCGCTCTAGAAGCATCACTTTCAAAGTATAAGAGGGTGGACAAGGACCTGGGCCCGTTGGAGTACTGCTTCGACTCCACTGGGTTCAAGGAGTCTCTGATCCCTCAGCTGGCAATACACTTCAGGGACGGAGCGGTGTTCGAGCCGCCGGTTAAGAGCTACGTGATAGACGCGGCCCCCGGCATCAAATGCCTCGGCCTGCTGTCGGTGAGGTGGCCTGGACATTCGGTGATAGGCAACATTCTGCAGCAGAATCATCTCTGGGAGTTTAACATAGCAGAAGGCAAGCTAGGGTTCGCCCCATCTTCTTGCGTATAGATAAAGCAGCTAAGTCCCATCATTCTCTTTCTACATGTTGATCTACCTAAACCATGATAAGGTTAACCTATGTGCTTATGTACTCGTTGAAAGAAGACCACTTTTTTTTCATAAATATAAGTTACGGTTACATGTACAATTTGCATACTAAACAATAGCATTTATTGCTCTTGACTCAACCATTTGCCCCCTTTTTCCATGGATAAATGTAGGGCCAGGGCCAGTGCCCAATCAAAATAAGTCAAATAGAACAAATGTGGGGTACCCTAAAAAAATTCTCAAACATGCACCCATGACATTGAACAGTCATGCCCATAGTTGGAAGTATGGGAGGAAATGCGAGGGAGTAGGCTATGATTTATGAAGCTTGACGATAATCAAGGCACATCATCCTCTACATGCTGTACACCTATTCTTGTGTTGGCCATTTTTTCTCTCCCGATGACAGTGACTCTTATTAGACTAGGTTATATCTCTATATTCCTTGTAATTATAGCTGATTTCTGGTATTTGGGGGCAAAAGATCCGATTCATACGCTTTGGTATCCCGCGAATTAGGGAGAACGGCAAGCAAAGTGCTAAGAAAGTGACAAGGAGTACTCACCGACCCAAAATTTTTTATAAATTATACTAATTATGAACTGAATGATATTTATACAGCCTGTAATAACCTAAGAACGAGATGGAAACAAGCTCCTAACAACCGACACTCAAACAAGAAATTCAAAGGATCCTCGATCAAATTAATCAAGGCCACGACATAAAAAGTGGACGGCAAGGTACCCACGGACACATATGTATGAAACGTGAGATGGGAAATGTGACCAATGTGGTCATTTTTCCGTTTCTGTATTTAGGAAGGAAATATTTCAGCAATGAATCCATCACAAAAAGACATCATGGTGTGAATAATTGACGTCCTATCATAGCGAGACTATGAAACGGTCTCCCTCACCTTATAAATTACCCAAAAAAGGGAAAGTTCACAGCAAGCAAATATAGAAAGATGGCAATTTCGTTGCTTAATCTCATAAATAGCTGTCTCTATTTATTATTATTAATCACAGCTTCCAATAGACTAGTCTTAGTCTTAGCTTTTAAATTTTGGGTTTAGTTTAGCCCATCAATTCCTTTGACTTGTTCCATAATTCCAGCTGTCTTTCAGTGCCTAAAGATTCAACGATTTAAGTGATCCCGAGCTCCACGGACACATAATCCTCAAATGGCTGACATCCAACAACCCTCACGCGGAATATGCAGAATTCGTATATTTACAAAATTGTTGGTTGTGCAAAAAAAGATAAAAAAGATGGTTCATATCGTTGTGGATGAGAATAAGAACAATCAAATCAAAGTATACCGTAAAAAGGTTGGTTGGTATATTTACAAAATTGTTGGCTTTGTAAATATGAGAATAATCGTGTGCACTGACTCAATATCCCTACTAGTAAACTTGTCAATTTTTCATGTCGAGCTTCATTTGATCTGAATCCGAATTGATCTCCGGTCTACGAGATTCGAACTTGAACGTCGGGGTTCCTGTAGCAGATTCAGATCCGACCCGAGATCGACCGAACTTCGGGTCTGTACGGTGGACCCATACTCTGACTCGAATTCGGGTATACGACACCCGTACTGCACAAACCCGAATACTGGACCCGTACTACTTGAATACTGCTTTAGTGTGATTGTTGATGAATATAAAGATTGTGTTCGAGTGTCGAATCCAGCTTTCAACTGCTTAGCCTCTTGTAAAGTTGAAAGCAGAGCATTCAAGTTCCCCTCTTTTCCGGCAGCCCATCTCTTAACTTGGATGTCCAAAGATTCACCAATCCCATCTCTTTCAACTTGTTATCTCTGAACTTGAAGGTCACTATCATTCTTTTCAGCGAGTGCTTTTGCAACTCTCTCTCGAGTCCTTCGGTGGCGCTCTAATCTTGCTCTCCACCTTTCTTCGCTTTCCCCTTCAACTTCCTTTTCTCATGTTTGCAGTTGGAGCTGATATCCTTGCAACATCACGTTCCTTTCTACTTGGAGATTATCCCTTCACCATAGGATCAGAGTAATTAGCCTTAGGCCTTGGCGGACTGCATGCTCGACCCATGCTAAAGAATGACTCAAGATCATTATCATTGCTTTATTGTTTTGCCCTTGCAGTTACAACAGCCCTTTCTCGAGCCTCAGCTGCAGCCCTTTCTCGTGCCTCCGCTGCAGCTCTTTCAACAGCAGCTCGTTCAGCTATAACATTTGTAACACTCAGAAAAAATATTTATTTAATGACAATCTTACTCTTTCTCAACTCCTTACTTGACTGTCACTACTTCTGTAACTATTAGTTGAAAATTCATTTCCCTTTTATTTAGTTACAGGGCTTTAAAAGCTGCTCATCTTCCGTGTACTTCACCCGCTTTATTTTATTAATTAATAATTTGCTTTGAAATTCTTCTCTGTATCATTTGATTACTCAATTACAAATACACTGTACTCATATTTTTCAGTTATAGAACGCCCAATCTTATCAACAATTATATTTGAATCCATACTTTCTCCATACATTTTCATTTTATTAGCAATTTCAAAAACTCTTAAAAAATAATATTTAGCTGATTCACGTATTTTTAATGAAAAGATCTCAAACACTATTCTAAGAATTTGAAGTTGTGCTCTTCTAGCCTAGAAGTGTGTATTAATATCCAGATTTCATGACTTTTTCATATATTTTTAAAATTATATCGATCAGGTATTATTTCTATTATTATTCGATCAATAATTTGAAAAAGGTAATACTTTACCTTGAGATCTTTCAGTTTTTCTTCATCTTTCCCTTCGACCGTACATTTTTCAAAATGAGCAGAAATACCTTTTTCCATAACTTTAGCTATTTTAGTAAGTTCTCCATTATCGATTACCCAATTTTCATAATAATCAACTCCCTCGATTATCATTTTTGATTGTGTAATTGATAATAGACTATATGATTGTGTAATTGATAATAATGAATGCATAAACTTCACACTCATATTCTTGGTCAGTCGAATAAGAATATAGATGAACAATAACTCGAATTCGACACTCAGAGAACTCCTTAATAACAACCACTCGTGCAAAAAGATTTTATATATTTTATTCAGTCCAGGAGCTGCCATGAGCTACTCAGTCCACTTCACGTTCAAAGGCTCCGCTTACAGCTCTCCAATTGGGATCAACAACTTTCAAACAGTTTACAAAGTACAGCTTAGAAATTAACGAAATAAGTATATAAATACTCCCATATGTACATCGAAATAAGCATGTAATTTATAAGATTCATTTTCCTTTACATTACCTCTATTGTGTTTGGTACGATAACCTTCTCGGTATCAGGCCGTATCCTGGACAAGGAGGGTGCTTCATGCAGCCCTCCAACTTCCTGCCGCGGATCCTGCCGGGGTGTCGAAGAAGACCTGCAAGTCCAAGTCCAAGTCCAACGTACGATGGATGTCGTTCGTGGGCATGCACCAGTACCTTGCGTTGGAGATCATACGCGGGGAGGGCCACGGCAGCGCGGTGGACTGGTGGACGTTCGGGATCTTCCTGTACGAGCTGCTGCACGGGACGACGCCGTTCAAGGGGAACGGGAACAGAACGCTGCTGTTCAACATGCTGGGTAAGCCGCTGAGGTTCCCGATGGGGCCGCAGGTGAGCCCGGTGGCTCATGATCTCATCAGCACCGAGATAAAGCAGCACCCTTTCTTGAGGCGGTCAATTGGGCCCTCGTCGAGTGCGCCACCCCGGAGCCCTTCCACTTCGCCAAGTTCGCGGCCAACGACGCAGACAAGAAGGCTTACCAACTCAAAACTTTTGATAAATTATAATAATTATGAACTGAATGATATTTATACAGCATGTAATAACCTAAGAATGAGATGGGACGAAACTCCTAACAATCAATTGACAGTTAACCAAGAAATTCAAAGGATCCTCAATCAAATTAATCAAGGTCACGACATAAAAAGTGGACGGTAAGACACATATGTATGAAATGTGAGATGAGAAATGCCACTAATTTGGTCGTTTTTCCTTTTCTATGTTATTTAGGGAACTTGAAGAGTAGATCAGCAGAACTACTACTGCAGCCCTGGAACTGAAATGGAAACAAAGTTTGATGCGGCGGAGGCTGAGCAGCGGCGGCCGTACAGGAGGCTCCATCCATCACTCCTCCCTGAGAGCACGAAGAAGGATACGAGAAGGCTGCTGCGGAGACCTTGCCCTGATTTCCCAGCGCTGGATGTTGTTGGGGAGGATGAGACGTCGAGCCGAGGAGCTTGTCGAGGAACGACCAGTCCGATGGCCCGCCGTACATGCTACTGATCGTGCTTCCATTCGAAGACGGTGTGAGCCTTAGCAAGTTGTGGGAGCCCTCGAGCAAGTCGTTGTTGTTGCTGCCGTTAATAGAGTTGCTGCTGGTGATATTGAGGTTGGGGATGACTGCCTCCGGGCTGAACAGCTGCGGGAGATGGCCGTCATAAGCGGGGTTGCAAGAGTTATAAGGTACTGATGAGGATTGCAGGATTTCGTGATGGTGCATTACTTGCTTTATTCCCCTCGCCATCATCGTCCTCTGGCTGTGGTAATCTGCAGGAGGCAGTGTCAGATCGTCGACTTCGTCATCTAGATGGTTTCCGGCACCACCGGCTGCTGCTTCAGTCGGCTGAAACCCTCTATGGTACTTCTTCTTGAAGACCCGACACACCACCCAACCTTCTTCCTGCAATATTGTCGAAGAAAAACATCATGATCGATAATATCATTCTACCCAAAACACGCGCACGTTTTGACGAATAAACAAGAATTTGTACCTGGATATCTGCTGGGTCACCTTCAAGGCGATACTCGTGCATGATCCACTCGGTCTTCTGGCCGTGAGGAGCGCGGCCTGTGTAGAAGACGAGCGTCTTTCTCATGCCGATCCTCTTGGAGCTGCTGAGGTGGATGGCCTTGTCCCTCCCAGTCGCCTTCCAGAACCCGGCTGTGGTCGCGCGGTTTGTTCGAGTTCCGGTCGGGTACTTCTTGTCCTTGTGGCTGAAGAAGTACCACTCGTCCTGATGCCCGGATCCAATGTTGCATTTGTCTGCGTGCATTACAGTAGAAAACACAGCATCTGAGTCCGATTTGCGCTTTAAGAAGATACCCCAATTTTCAGCATACACGAAGGGAAAACAAAACCCTAGAGTTGGTTTATAGGCTTGTTTAAATGCTGTTCTTCCGCATAGTATTTCTACAAGTTAATAATCCTATCCGTGCAGATGGAGATTTAGAGGATTGATTCCTGACCTTTGAGGTCCCAAGGCTCGACCCTGTTGAGATCTACTTCTCTGATAACATCAAGATCAATGGCTTCATAGGACACCTTCTTCCTCAAGTAATAGTACAAAAGCTCCTCGTCCGTGGGATGGAAACGGAAGCCCGGTGGAACGGAGCTAGTTGCAGGTCTTTCGTTGCTAGGTATCATCATACTGTAGATGCTGCTCTTTGAAAATTAGATAACTGAACGCATTAGATACATGTGCTGTGGATTTTACATGTATTCCAGCTAGAAGCTGTCAAGAGAGATCACGGTAAAGTCACTGCAACAAGCTGTTAATAGGAGGGTCCACTTTCATTGATCAGGATGATGAATAGGAGAATGATCTCCAAGAAAACATGCTGGTGTCCGGATATAGTACATACATTAACCTCTAGGGTTTGATATCTTATCTAGAAGGAAACAGGTTTGATATCATATCTTTCTATGCATGATGTGTATATTCATGGAGCTGGGGATAGCAACATAATAAGTGATCAAAAAGAGAGCATAAAAGAAAGCCAAATAGCATACCTTCAATGGAGGAGGGGAGCCCCAAATACCTTCTGAAAGGGAGAGAGAGAGAGAGAGAGAGGAGGAAGAAGAAGATGAATGGAGAAGGTTAACTAGAAGGAGCCAACTTAGCTTTTGTAGAAACGTGAAAAGTGATCTATCTTTTTGATAAATACAGTAACTATTATACATCAAATCGAATCAAGCACTATAATAAATATACATATACATGGAGATATGGTCACGGGATGAACTGCGGGGGAGGGGAGGGGAGAGGGGAGAGGCGAGATGGATTTTCTGTCCCTTGAATGGGAAACATTTGACCTTAATCTCGCCTCTTTACAATGAAGAAAGCATAGTATGCCCCCTACTACTTTCTTTTATGAATCACAATCAATCAATATATTGAAATAAAACACACCATCAATGTTGTAATTTTCTTTCAGATTATTATAAAATGCATATTAGCCTAAAAAATGATAGTAGAAATATGGATTTAAGGTGCACGTAAAATCTCACTACATGAACCTATTCATTGTTGATAAACATGTATCTTGTGAACGAGTATTTGTGTGTATATATATATAGTTGTGTAGTACGTGACTTGGTGGCATTAAATTCAGTGCATAGACAATAAATATAGAAATAATTATAATGGGGGAGTCAACTAAGGTTGCTAGTTGTGCATAGTATTATAGTATGTGTATATGGGGATAGGGATAGGAGAGAGGAGATGAAGTGGAAGAGAGTCCTAATAATGATGTGGTCATCACTGAGTTGCTTGAAGGCATGGATGTTCGCGTATCCTCATTCATCAGAGAATAGAGACTTCCTCTTGAGGGATCCGAGGCCACTGTCTTTTATTTATATTTTAATTTTATTTTACAATAATTTCACTCTCTATCAATTAACAACAACTTTATCAACTATCTAGAAACATGGTTAAATTTTGATATTTTAAACGTATAATTTTGAAAAAATATATATAAGTAAATATAAAATCTAAATTGATGGCAAATATTACATGGGTACTAAGGGTGAGAAGGCCTTGTGATGTGAAGAAGAAATGATTCACAGGCCGCCGCCGCCGCGGCCGCCACGTAGTTATGCAAGGTCAGACGAAAATCGAAGGGATTCCCACGTTATCTTCCCCAGCTCAGCTCACGCTATGGGCTGTAAATGGTAATGCCATTCCTGGTCAATTACGCAGCCACCCCACCCCCCACTTATTGATTCATTAATTAATCAAGTAAGCACACCGCACGGGCGGAGGGGACGGTGGAGTGGAGGCGGGAGGGATGAGATGACAGGAAAGGGCGAGCCGAGGAGAGAGAAGAGACCGAAAGCTGAGTCGGTGTGCCGTTGCCTTTACGAACACTACAACTCCTTTAAATGCGGCCTATTGCTCCCTCTCTCCTCTCGCCATGGTATCCTATGGCTGTGGCTACCTACGATACGCCTCCCGCAATTTTTTTTTTAATTTTACTAATTTAAAAACTTTTGTGGGTATATCAACTCTTTATAATTTATTGATTACTGTTCTAATTTTAATAAATTATAATTTGTTTAGGTTTACTTTCATTAGGTTTATTATTATATTTTTGAAATTAAATTATCAAATTATTATTTTTAATTTAATGGGATATATTTAATATTATTTATTTCAACTTTTTAAATTTTATGTTTATTTTTATGCTAATAAAATACTATATAAATAATAAAATAATTAATCAACATAAATACCGATATAAAAGAAAAAAACATATGCATAATATACAATAAATTATGATAGTTGTATTACTTATTTTAAAATATTTATTATTATAATACGTTATATAGTTATGGATTTTATTTGATAAAAATAAATTAGAGACTACCAAAAAAATATACAAATATTAGTTGTAATAAGGATAAGAAATAAAATTTTAAATGCTTGTTCTATGTGGCGTAGAACGGTAGAATAGAAAAAACATTATATAAAATGGAGTTTTCCGTTAGTCTCATAAACTGGGCCTGGGAGCTAAGATGGACATGACATGGGACTGATAGAGCCCATAAATTAATAGGTCCATACTCGTTAATGTGCCAATTTTATAATACTCCCGCCTGGCATCCATTTTCCCTTATTTTTATAAATTAGATAAATTAAATGTATGTTATAAAATATTTGACAGTTTTGTATTAAATATTTTATAAAAAATAATTTTAATTATATTTTTATATCAAATATTTGATAAAATAAATTTATTCAAGTGATCAACTTTTAAATGCAGTGAACAAAATTTAATTAAATTTATTATTATTATTATTATTAAATGTGTTTTATTAAAAATTTCCTTTTAAAAATTTTAATATAAATTTGTTAATTTTTACAAAATTTAGTACTATTGTTGTAAATTAAATATACCTACATATAGTTTTTTGCCATAGCTGAATTCTTACCACCTACAGGATAGTATTTTTCATTAATGATATTCACAACTTAAAAATCGGATCTACCCCTCAACCAGGCCTGTGCATGGGCTCTCCCTCCAAATATAGATGGTTGGCCCATGTTGGAATAAAAAAAGAATAATTATTTTCCTAAAATTTTACTTCAATTGATTATTAAAGATTTTAGAAAGAGTGACCACATATTTTATCTTATTACATGGTTCCTTTATTTTTTTTTAATATCCCTATGATGCTATTTTCACACAACCCCATCAATTCCACCCCTTCAATTTTGTGATCTAATTGATATAAGAATGAGGTTTTGAAATTTTCATTTATTTGAGAGCAGTAAAAATTTGTATGCCATATAGCTGTATTTTGTGTGAAAAATATTAATAGTTGTGGAAATCTTTTTTTTTTAATTTTTAGTTATGAACTATTTAAGAATATTTTATATGTTATATATATATATACATATATGTCATTTTCACAATACACATTTTTAAATTTGGGATATGGACCTTGTTGTGGGAAGCTTGCTTGGACTCAGTCAGCTGCATAGCGGGTATGGCCCTCATTTGATGCCAAGTGGGATCGAGTTCATGTACTCCTCTAGAACTGAATAGGTCATAGGTTTGAAGGGTACATGTCCCGTCTTTGAAAGGCACATGTCCCTGTCACAAGAGATTTGCCCCTACCTTTTCATCCCTAGTTGTACTCCCAAAATTTTGGACAAATTTTGCTAAATATGAAAACCATTTTCCAATTAATAAGGTGTAGTGTAGGGCGCAGAAAAATAATAAAAAATGAAAATTTTTCTAAAAAATTTTGTGATTGCATTTTTTGTGTGGGGCACAAAAAATTGTGACCAAAATTTCTAATTATAAAACTTTACCAATTCCGGTTAGGAGCAGGAAAAAACATATGGAAATTTTGAAAAACCGACCTACCCTCCTAAAAATTTTTTATTTTGAGGATCCAACTAATAATTTGCAACATTTTCCTAGGAAAAACAATTTTGGCAAATGTTGAAGTAACATAATTACTTTTTATCAATATTTTAAATATTAGATATGAATATTAAAATATATAATCATAGGAAATTCATGGCATAAACAAATCTTTGAAAAACTTAAAAGACCCATGCATGTGAATTTTTTGATAGTGATATATTAAATTGGCTATATGTTTTAAGATAAAAATATGTATAAAAATAACTTTTTTTCAAAATATCCAAAAAGCAACACTTAGCCGTACTCCTTTCACCCTATAAATGTATTTAATGACATGATAAATTAAATGATAGATTGGGTTTTGTCAAATGGAAAAAAAATATTTTTTCCATTTATGAAATCCTTTTTTGTTATTTTTTTTGCTTGAATTCCTATCCACGTGATGGAATAATAAGTGGTATTTAATGAGCAAATCATGGATCACAATTGGTGGTGCCCACTCATTTTCAACCTTGTAAGAATGATGCTTTGTGTTTTACTTGGGAAATAAATGTCAGTTACCATATGAAGGGTTTTGATTAGACCCACCCTCTGAATTATAATTATTACACTCCAATAAATAGATTAAGAGGTATGACTCTTCTATTTCTTCTACATTCTACAATTAGCACACCCTCTTATGGAAATTGAATCGAATACATATTAAATATGGAAATTAAGAAATTTAAATACAATAATTATAAATAAATAGATGCTCAAAATATAACTTAAAATCTATAAAATTAAAAAAAATTTAACTCATATTTCTTAACCTATAAAATATTTTTTTTACAAATATTCTATAAAATGTTAATAACATTTATATATTTGGCTTTTTTGGTCATATTTTACTTCCCATTTTTTTTTACCTCGGGATCTTACACTAAAAAGAGTAAAGTGATTTGAGTGATGACCCCTCGTCAACAGCTTTCAACCATATCATAGGTCATAACTGCAATAACTCAAACAATCTTCCCAAAACTGAAGAGTAAATGCAGCAATTCCATCACAGACTGGATCAATTCATTCCATAATGGACCGTCCTTCCCTTTCATGGAATCACACCATAAAAAGTATCGCAGGGACTTCCCTCTGCCTCCACAGCCTTGATCTCGGCCTCCTTCCAGTCCTCCTAGGGATCGGAAGTTGGGATATACTTTTGCAGACGGCGTTTAGCAATGATGGGTCTCCCCTCTGGCTCATCCCATTTGGGGGCTCTGATGGTTCTGCTCTTCTGCGTCTTGCAGAAGACAGCGCCTGCCTCTGCTTTGAAAAAGGTGAAGCAAACATTCTCAACCGTATGCAGTGTAATATAATAATCTCTGTAAGACTGTAACTGTTCTGTCTGATTTTTTCGTCCTTTCATTGCAGCCCTACATCGTGTACTTGGGTTCGCACTCTCACGGCCTGAGCCCTACGGAGGCAGACGCCAACAGAGCAACCAATGCCCATTATAGTCTCCTCGGCTCTCTCCTTGGAAGGTATGTCAATATCTCCCTCCCCCTGCACCATTTTATCCAACTTGTTTATCTAAAAAATAAAAAACGGACCTTTCATGTCATTTGAACAGTGAGGAAGCGGCCAGGGACTCGATGTTCTACTCTTACAACAGGTATATCAACGGCTTCGCAGCTGTCCTCGAGGAAGATCAGGCAAAGTTGGTCTCTGGTGAGCCTCCCCACGCCATCGTTATCACTTCCTTTTTTTTTTCTATAAAGGAATACTCATCTGTTTTCCACATGCAAAAGAGCACCCGGCGGTGATCTCTGTTTTTCCAAGCAGGGGGAGGAAGCTGCACACGACGAGATCGTGGGAGTTCATGAATTTGGAGAGAGACGGAAGGGTTCCTCGTCAATCCATATGGACCAAAGCCCGCTTCGGGGAAGACGTCATCATCGCCAACATTGATACTGGTGATTGATTGATTCACTTCACCCTGCCCCCTCTGTCCATCTATTTCAGTCACTAGTTTGGATCCCCAGAGCTATTTTCTGATTTTTGTGTAATATTTGCATGATATTTTGGTCTCTTTTTGGTAGGTGTATGGCCCGAGTCCGAGAGCTTCAACGACAATGGATTAGGACCCGTTCCGAAGAGGTGGCGCGGCATCTGTCAGAACAGCACCACGGACAGGATTGTCTGCAATAGGTTCATTCCATTCTGCACATAATATTTGGAGCCCTTTCTTCCTTTGAAAATGGAGCTTATACTTTCTTTTTCCACAGGAAGCTTATAGGTGTACGGTACTTCAACAAGGGCTACGCCGCTTTCTTCGGCGAAAAGTTGGCCTTCAAGTCAGCGAGGGACACGGAGGGACATGGTACTCACACCCTCTCTACGGCCGGCGGCAGTTTTGTAGTCGGAGCCAACGTCTTTGGTTTCGGCAACGGTACCGCGAAGGGAGGCTCCCCACGGGCCCGTGTGGCGGCATACAAGGCTTGCGGTCCTCCCATAAACGGCCAAGAGTGCTTCGACTCAGACATCCTTGCAGCTTACGAGGCGGCCATATCCGACGGTGTGGATGTGATCTCGATGTCCCTCGGAGGCAGCCCATTTCCGCTCTTCGAAGACCCTCTCGCCATTGCATCGTTCCATGCCACCAAGAGTGGGATTACTGTGGTAGCCTCGGGCGGGAACTCGGGTCCAGCCCCTGGCACCGTGTCGAATATCTGCCCATGGATGATCACCGTGGCAGCCAGCACAATCGACCGCGAGTTCTCTACCTACGTCTCCATCGGCTTCAACAAGCACTTCAAGGTGGGGGGGTGGGCTTAGTTTTGATTTCTTCTTTATATGAACCATCACAGCTAGGGTTGAAGGAAAAACAGCTAATATTTCATCTTTCCAGGGAGCAAGCCTATCAACAAAGGCCTTACCCAAAAAGAAGTTCTACCCGATCATCCGCTCCGGCAAGGCTAAGATGGCGAACGTCTCGGAAAGTGAAGCGTGAGTGTCTTCTTTCAGCCAAAGGATATGAAGGGTTTGGCTACTCTTATCCCTAACCTTCACACTGTAAAATTCTCTGTGAAATTCTTCTGCAGAGACGTTTGCCTACCTGGTTCCCTTGACCCGAAGAAGGTTAAGGGGAAGATAGTGGTGTGCCTCCGGGGTGAGAACGACAGGGTCGATAAGGGTATAACTGCAGCCTCGGCAGGTGCAGTGGGGATGGTCTTGACCAACGATCCGATGAACGAGAATGATATCATTGCAGACCCTCATGTCCTTCCAACATCTCACATCACATATGACGATGGACAAGCTCTCTTTGCATACATGAGTTCCACCAAGTAAGTAATATGAAAACCAGTGCTTCGAAATGATTCATGAATGAGCATCTGTTTCCATGAATCTACACTGCACAGGTCTCCCATGGCTTACATTACCCGTGCGAGGACTGTCCTTGGGGCTAAGCCATCGCCCTACGTGACCGCATTCTCCTCCAGGGGACCGAACACAATCGACCAAGGCATTCTCAAGGTATATAAACTTATGGATCAGATCATGCTTTCGTGGCTATCTAATAGTCATTGTCTGAGCATCAGACTCACCATTGTCTCTTTGATCTTGTGTTTTCATTCAGCCCGATATCACTGCACCTGGGGCGGGCATATTAGCAGCATACACGGGGGAAGTATCAGACAATCGCCCGGCAACACCTTTCGTCTTTATGTCAGGCACCTCAATGTCCTGTCCTCATATCTCCGGCGTGGTCGGCCTTCTTAAGTCCCTTTACCCTGGATGGAGCCCTGCTGCTATCAGATCTGCGATCATGACCTCCGGTTATAATCACTCGCACAGCCATGGTTATATCAAAGCCTGTTTATGCTCCCCTCTCTGACGACCTTTATTTTTTTTCAAAAATCTGCAGCTAAAAGTCGAGACAACAAGAACGAGCCCATTCTAGATTCATCATTCAATAAGGCCACCCCGTTCGACTACGGCTCAGGCCACGTGCAGCCAAATAGGGCCATGGATCCCGGCCTGGTCTATGACATCACGGCTGAGGACTACCTCGATTTCCTCTGTGCCGAGGGCTACAACAGCTCGATGCTGAAGGTCTTCACCAACGAAACCTACACATGCCCAAAGGGGGCCAGGGTGGCGAACCTCAACTACCCTTCCATCACAGTCCCCGGCCTCGGCAGTAAAGGGGCTGTTGTCTACCGGAAGTTGAAGAACGTCGGCCATCCGGGGACTTACAGGGTTAGAGTGAAGGCCCCATCAGGTGTGACGGTCACGGTCGTCCCGGCTGAGCTGAAGTTCGCGAAGGTGGGGGAGGAGAAGTCCTTCAAGGTCATCTTTAAGGCCGAGAGGAAGTCCAAGAAGCCGCTGGCGGAATACTTATTCGGGCATCTGGTTTGGTCCGATGGGAAGCACTATGTTAGGAGTCCGATCTCTGTGTTGCATGTTTGAAGGGAGGATTGAGGGTGTGACTCCATTTTTCGACATTGATTGAAATTTATCTTGGAATTCAGGATTCCCTCTTCTATCCAAAGCTTTGATTTCAAAATCATCTACTTCAGATCCATCACTCTTGATGTTAGAAAGCTGATTCCAAGAATAGGATAAGCCATGAGGATTTGGAATCATAAGCAACAATCAACAAAGGAGGCGTCCTGTATATAACAGAAGATAACTAGACTTTGACTAAAGGATTAGGCAATTACAATCAATTAAAATATTATATATATTTAAGAATAGGGTACAATTTATAAAAAAAATTCCTTTCTTTTGTATAAAATAAACCTTATCCACGTAATTATTTCAATAAAACAAAATAAAACCTTTACCATTTACGTAGGTTCAACCATAGATTCTCATGAATTCAAAACTTAAGAATGAAAGTACGACCATGAGGAAAGGTTCAATTTTGCTAGTATTTTGAAACAATCACAGCAGATCTACCATGTACAGCATCATTACAGAGTCCTCCAGACTAACGATCACCGCTTGACTTTGTGAAGAAACCCTCCCTTTCCACACACACCAAAAATTTATGATTTTCCAAGAGACCTATCTCTGCTTCCATGGGCTATAGAGATAGGGGCAACACCAAAGATTCATAACTTCTTAAGTAGATGCTGGGAATACACCTCAGATGAAAGCGGCCCTCCCTCCCCTTCTGCTGACCCTATCATATGCTGTGTTGAACTTGTCTACTAGGTCATTCATGGTGCTGCAGTGGAAGGGGAAAAATTATATGTGCATATTTTCTTCCAGTAGTTTCTCCTCAAATATATAACTGAACAAGAATCCATGGTTCTATGGTTATACACGTACCTTGAGCAATTGGTAAGCATAGCCAAGTAAGTAATCAACAGTGTATCATTGTATTCCTGCCCAGTGAGAAAAGAAAATTAAAGATATAGCAAATAGCTTTTGAAACCACAGTAATAGTTTTCTTGCATTATATTTTTGGTTAAAATCTCAAATAAAGGTGATGAACTTTAACCAATAGCTCAATTTAAGGAATGAATTTTTATTTACTAGTCAAAGTTCATGATTTTATTTGAGAAAGGGATTTATGGTTTGCTTTTTGCTTCTCACCATCAAAAAATCATCCTGAAACTTCCCAGATTCAATCACTGGCAATCTCCTTAGCAAACTTGATACCTGCCTCAGAAGAGAATTATCACAGGCAATCTCACCTGCAATGAGAGCTCCGGCAGAATTAACATATGCATTGCAGGAAGATTTTCCTCCATGCACAGAATCCAAACTAGATATACAGTCAACTGTGAATATTGTAGTCACATAGTATTTACATTTACTGATTTCACATGATTCATGTTTTGAAGTTCTGATATTCTTATTGATTGTTAAAAGAACTAAAGTCAACCTAGGCAAAAGTCAGTAACTTAAAGCAAGAACTATACCAGAATTTTATCAGAGTTCATATTTAGGGCAGAAATTGCTCTGCTTAAAAATTTACATATTCATGAAATTTCTATTTCTATTGCTGATCAAGCCATATAACACGGAATATATTTACAAGTAGATGGTTGTTAGATCATCATGTTTCACAAATATTTTTGCTTCAATTATTGTGATGTCGGGTTCCAAATGCCGATAAAAACAAATAGATTAAGAGACATAGCAATAGCAATGGACCGGGCGGGCGGGTCTTTCAAGATGTGGACCCGCCCCATTCAATGGCTTCGGGACACGTACCGCCCCAGACCCATGACAGATCAGGAAGGTAGAGCCTGAACACACCCATGGGTCTTTAGGTGAAGACCGAAGACCCGGACCCATCCCTTGCAAGCCCGGCTCCGGGTCCCCAAGAAAACATCAAGAAAAATAATTTGGTTGGGAAAGATTCGAACCAGGATAAATCAACAAGTGCATGAGACCTATGCACTAGCCAACTGAAGTTTCTAATATGTTAGAATTTATAGAGTTCTATTCTTTCCCCCATGGATATGTTATAGGAGAAGGAGCTTGTAATAAAGATATAAAAATAACCACACTTTGAGCTGAAGATCTTTGTTTTTACCATAATTGATTAATAAAATTAAATTTTTTGGGCAGAAAAAAAAAATTCTGTGAGTCTAAACAGGGCATGACCAAATCCGCATTGAGACCCGTGCATGTGTCAACCTGAGAAGACCCGAGCCTACCCCCGGGAACACCATGGGTCGGGCAAACCCGTGATGGGCAGGGCGGATGGGGGCATAGATTTTTTACATCCTGCATAGCATTCTTTTTATGTGTTTCTATGGTGTTTGATACCATCCTGGGAAAGATAATAGCGCTCTTGAATAAATTAAGATACCTTTCTGCATGGCCACAAGATAGTGATGAAGCACCCTAACTCTGCTATTTAGCATCTTGATGGCACTGTGCATGCCTGTTAGATGAGCAGCCACTGCAAGTAGAAAATGCAAACCGAAGAGTTCTTTTATATCTCCAAAGAATTAACTTTATCAGAATAAGATAAGGCCTAACAATTCCTATAACAAAGAGAGTAACAAGAATGCTGCTATTGCAACAAAGGGGGTTGCAACTACCATGATTGCAACCATATCTGTGTTGCTTGATTTCTTAAGAGGATTGGAATGCATGCACAATTGGGAGGCGAGATAGAGCCCTTACATTGTGTTGCTGCACTACCTCCATCAGATGGTTTCAAATGAGCAACATGGTCAACCGATATTCGTTCCGCTTCCACTGTCTAGGAAATGATAGATTTAACGATCACACTAATGGTGAAAAATCGAGAAAAGAATGAATAAAACAAGGAAGCAAACCTCAATAGTGTAGCTAGCACGGACAAAAATAAGTTGTGGAATCCCATCTATGACATGCAACTCTGGAGTTGTTCAACAATCACCCAATCGTAAAGAAAGAAGTAAAGCAAGGAATTAATGTAACACATTCCTTTACAAATCATATGAGCTAGACAGAAATATTTAGATTATTAATACAACAGATTCCTCAGAAAAGAAAGCTGCCTCTCGAAATTCTACAATAAAAAAAGCTAGAGATCACAAGGAACAGCATAAAATTGGTACAAGCAAATTCTATGGGTAACTCATGTTACCTTAATCAAACACAACCATTTTTTAAGTCCATGCATTTTCTTGCCTTTCTTTTCTATCTAGAGAGGGTAAGAGGTTAGTACCATTACCATTACTAGACTTATCAACCCTCAAAACTAATAAGGGGTCAAACCATGTCTACTTAAAATCCATGATTTGTAAGTAGTGAAACCTTTCCAACCTTATAAACCCACAACACTTCTCTATTTTATCCAGTGTAGGATCTTATTCTCATGCATAATAATAATATAAAGTACATCATATACGATAATATACCAATAAAATGACAATTGTTAACAAGTTTGAGAATTGAAAGGGGAAAAACACATACCACTTTCAAATATGGTAATAGGAAGATCTTTTTGGGCAGGGTTAATGAGAGGATTGAGGAGGACATAAACAGGGCTTTCATTAATATCCATCAGCTGTTAATGGGCAAAAGCACTAGAATCAGCCAGCTAAAAATTATGAATATGATTTCATAGCAAATAACCACAGAAAAACAAAGACCAACAGCCAAGAGTAAAAGATTCAATCAGTGATCAGCGCAGAGAAAATTCAGTTGCAAAAAAGTTGATTATCAAGAATGCATGAAAAAGTGCACCTATGAATTATAATCAAACATAAATTACAAGCTCAAACCAATTGCTATGGATGGTACAAAGAGAAAACATCATATCATTACCAATGCATAATATATCTACAAAAAAATTAATGATATATCAAACTTCTGAGTATAAACTTAAAACAATCATGGATACATATTATTGCTATGGATTAACTGGTGGCTAATTCAAGACCTTGGGAGGCAAGTTACAGTTCCAGGGCAATGCGTCAATTGGATCAGATTAGCCTAGACGCATAACTAACTTCCATGTGACCCCAACACCACAAAAAAAGTGCAAAAGAGGAGCAAAGGGAAAAATGTCATTGTTAAGAAGCATAAATAAAACTAGAACTGTATGAAAAAAAAGAAACCTAAAAAAATGAGTATCGTTGCCAATAACTATAATTGGACACTAAATGTGATTCACAGGTACAGTGGCTTGGCCGTGAACTAGCAACTGAGATGAAACTACAGCTCATAACGGGATCAGAAATTAGTAAGCAATGGAACGTGAAAAAGGAACTAACAGCCTTGTGGATGTGCATGTCAGATTCCTCTGCATCATTTCCAGTGGAATACCATCCAAGCACGTAGAAGTTCGGGAAGACCTTCTTATCTACATCCAACAAATGATCCAATCACAAAACTTCGGCCAAACAGATTCAAGAAATTTGAATTAAGATAAGCCACCAAACTACGGACTGAAAAAAAAAGCTGAGATTGTTAGGAGTGACCGACATAGTTCTTGCTTCTTCTCTAGGAAGGTGCGCTCGAGGGTATGGGTGACGGGATCGAAGAGGAGTTCGAAGCTGTTGAAGATCTCAACCGTGCGGCCCCTCTGGACCCCGATCACGCAACCGTAAACCCTAGGGGAAGGATCAGCGGACGAAGCCGCGGTGGCGGAAGAGAAGGAGCCATCGGAGCCGTTGGAGAATGAGCCGTGAGGGACCAGGGGCGGTTTGAGCTGTGACTTGACGCGAGTGTAGTGGTCCGATATGTTGACAATCACGAGAGGATGGAGCTTGAAGGTGAGACCGCTACTCGAGGACGCCATTTGCCTTCTCTCTTCTCCCGATCCCGCTTCACAGAGTGACAGTGGCCACTTCATTCTCTGAGTTTTGAGCGGTCCGATTTCGTTCTCCGGTCGGACAAATCCTGAACCGATTCACATGAACCCTTCTCGTTATCTTAAGAGGGAAGAATGCTTGTTTGATCATCTCGCCTGACAATACAAAGCCTACAACCACAACTTGGGTCATCTTGGTGGTGTCCATCAATGGTGCAATTTACCTTTTGATAATGGACAAGTGAATTGCACCATCAATTGCATGGTGCCATAACACTTCAGAAAGATGGGAAGAGAAGGGAGACTGAAAACTTGTGATACATATACATTGCTTGTCTTAGCCCGACTCTCACCATAGTTTGTTGTTATCCTCAAGGCAATACGGTAACCAAAGTCCCACCAAACATGCTTTCTCTTCCCTTATTACCCTTTTATTTTTATTTTTCCCAAATTTGCGGACATACCAAACAAGTGATCGAACCAAACCAGTAGAGTAAGTGATCTGGTGGCATCCGAAAATATTTAATACATGTAAGGTTAATAATTGGCAGTATACGAACTTGCATGGGCTAAACATGTCATTCTTTCCTGCCGTGTGGAGAAAATATCAAGCACCAGCGTAGCACCAGTGCAGATTGCGTGTGACCTTACTGACCACTTACGTGCCCCCACGTTTGCAAGAAATGCAGGCCATGAAAAAAGGCACAAAATAATACGAGGCAAATAAAGGCATCTCATAAAAATTAAGGGGAAAGAAAGATAGAAATCCTATATTACGGGCTTCCAATTCTGGCTGCCATTTTCAGGATTACTCCGTAGGTCCACCATAGGCTTGTAGTAGAGGAGGACATGGCCGCGAATTCTGTATCAGTGTCTTCGTCACTATGGGCTCAGCGCCCTCTTTCGAGGACCGCACGGGTGAGCCGGGCGGTGAGGGTAGCTGCGCCGAGGGCCGCAATAGTCCAGGCCTCTCCACCTGGCCTGCCGCCAGCGAGGGATAACAGCAGGGTAACTCTATCTGTCGCCGTCGCAGAACGGGCAGAGGACATCCAGGCTGAGTCCAAAGCTATGGCTCGGGCTGTCAACGCCACCGTCTACAGCCCCGAGCTCCTGGCTCTCAGATACGGCTCCCGCCCTATCAAGGTTCTCTCTCTCCCCCCCTTAATTATGAAATCTATAGCTATTGAACGCAAATTTAATGGTTTATTGAGCATTTCGAGTGTAATTAGGTGGCGACGAGAGCACTGGAGATACTGATAGCACTCGGTTCTTTCGGAGTGAAGCTGTTGATAGACCAGAGCAACGGAAAAATAGATCAGAATAAGAGGAAGCGTGGTGCCGAATTGAGAAGAATATTCACCAGACTCGGACCGACTTTTGTTAAAATCGGCCAAGGACTGTCAACGAGGCCTGATATTTGCCCCCCGGAGTATCTGGAGGAGCTCACCGAACTTCAGGTATCGTTATTTTCTACGATTGGGCTGTTAGCATAGCATGTATGTGTAAAACCTGTTCGGATCTGCTATGCGCTATATACTGGTTGAAACAAATATGAAAACATACGATATAGATTTTTGTTCGTGGTAACTGATTTGACGTTCATTGCCACGCTGACATGACTTCTGCTTCTCCGTGATGATCGAGCAGGACGCTTTGCCAACTTTCCCTGATACAGAGGCATTTGCTTGCATAGAAAGAGAGTTGGGGCTATCTCTTGATTCCATTTTCTCATCTATATCTCCATCTCCTATAGCAGCAGCAAGTCTGGGGCAAGTATACAAAGCACAACTGAGATACTCTGGGCAAGTTGTTGCTGTAAAGGTACAAAGGCCTGGTATTGAAGAATCCATAGGATTGGATTTCTACCTGATTAGGGGCCTTGGATTTTTTATAAACAAATATGTTGATATCATTACCAGTGATGTTGTTGCCCTCATTGATGAGTTTGCTGGAAGAGTTTTTCAGGAGCTAAATTATGTGCAGGTCAGTTTTTTAATACAAACAGATTGGGTAGTTACTTATTTATGTATGGACCGATTTTTCCATAGCAAAACAACAACATTATCCCTATCAGTATTGAATTTAGGGCAGAAATACTTTTGTCATGTTGTCCATGTAAATGTGCAATTTATTGCTTTGGTAATACTGCAAGATTTTGTTGGGTTTGATGGTTAATTTTGACAGGTAAATGCAGGAAGGGAAAAATGCAAGGCGGTTTAAAAAATTGTATGCTGACAAGCAGGATGTCCTTGTTCCTGATATTTTCTGGAATTACACAAGTGGAAAAGTATTGACCATGGAATGGGTTGATGGAGTCAAGCTAAATGAGCAGGAAGCCATTGAGAAGCAAGGTCTGAAAGTTTTGGATCTGGTGAACACTGGCATACAGTGCAGTCTCAGACAGCTGCTCGAGTATGGATATTTCCATGCAGATCCCCATCCTGGTAACCTTTTAGCAACACCTGAGGGAAGACTTGCTTTTCTTGATTTTGGAATGATGAGTGAAACTCCGGAGGTCGCAAGATCTGCTATTATCGGCCATGTTGTTCACCTGGTCAATCGGGATTATGAAGCTATGGCACGGGACTACTATGCTCTTGATTTTCTGTCACCTGATGTAGATGTATCACCAATTGTGCCAGCACTGAGAGACTTCTTCGATGATGCACTTAATGCTACTGTGAGTGAACTGAATTTCAAGACATTGGTTGATGGTCTAGGAGCTGTTTTATATCAGTATCCATTTAATGGTAAGTGATAAGTCATTGATGTGTTTCCTTGGAGAAAGTTCATTTCTCGTCATTTTGAAATATAATTCTCTATCAAATTTTAGACTGGAATGGACCACTTTCCTATTTAGTCCTCTGCTTATGAAGTGCAAAATAGAAGTCTTAACCTAGGTCCTTGGTGAAGTTTGATGGTTTCTTCTGACCATTCTCCTGCAGTGCCTGCATACTATGCTCTGATACTAAGGTCGCTTACTGTGCTAGAGGGCCTAGCACTTTATGCTGATCCTGATTTCAAAGTGCTAGCTGCATCATATCCTTATTTTGCAAAAAGACTTCTCACTGATCCAAATCCTTATCTCAGAGATGCACTTATAGAGCTTTTGTTCAAGGATGGACGATTTAGGTATTTTCCGACTGCTATCCTCAGATAGTGCATGCATCTTATCTTGATGAAGCTTATATTTGATATACTAAAAGCTCACATATATTGTACAGGTGGAATAGACTTGAGAACCTACTTGAACAGGGCAGAAAGGACAGAGATTTCTCTGCCAAAGATGCACTTCAACCCGTGTTGAAGCTATTATTAGGCCCTGATGGTGAAGAGCTTCGAGTTTTGGTTATAAAGGAGGCTATACGAGTCACAGAAGCTGTTGTCCTAGGTTCAGTGTCTGATGCATCTAAATCTATTCCTGATTTCATGAGGACACTGCTTTTTAATGGCAATGCAAATGGACCATTGGTGATGAATGATAATGAACTGAAGGGTATGATAGAGCTCCGAGATCAGGTGTTTAGGATATGGGGACTACTAAGGACCTCGGAGAGCTTTGACCCAGCACTTTTGCAGCCAATTTTGCAGGTAAGTGGTAGTTTAAATGTAAGAATTCCTTTTATGGTTGCACTTTTGTTTTTACTTTCAGGTATTAAAAAGCTCAACACACGGTTGGTTGGCATTCCAGTGTTGATTTCTGAGCATTAGGACATTTGCCTAAATTAATATTCTACCCATCGATAGAAAGACTTTCTTGTGGGACGGATAATATAATTAGATCCATACAAGGGTAAGGTCCCACATGATGGAAATAAGACTTGTTGATGCAATTATGTACAACAGGTCCTCCAGGAGCCTGAAGCACGCAGCCTTGGGGGACGGGTGGCCGGTGGAATTACACAGCGTCTTGCCGCAAGACTCTTGCAACAGGTACTCCGGCTGCCTTCATCAGCACCCTCTTCAACTTCCTGACACAACAGTTGCGACTTCAAAGGTAAGCTGAAGGTGTGTTTTGGTTATTGCTGGTTGCAAAATAGACAAATAAGCCAACCTAGTCATGTGTTCAATTCTCTTTGTACAATTTGTATGAACTCAAGCAAATTCGTTCCGCACCATGAGAATGAAAATGGATATATGTATAGACAGACAGAGGAACAATCTCCCAGCTAATGAGTTTTTCCGAGTATCTAAGCATTTGATGTAATATGCAATGGACGGTAGGCCTGAGATTTTGCTTGTGAGCAAGTTTCAGGATCCACTAATTTAATGTCCTTCACGTGATCCCTTTCCATCTCTGGTGCAGCATGGGATATATTATGCTTATATGGTGTACAGTCCAACGGCAAATTGGAAAATTATGAAAATTAGAAAATTGTGAAAAATATTAAATTAGACATAAAAGCAAATAATAATAATAATTATTATTATTATACATGTAGAATAATAATAAGATCTGTATGCTTGTAATGATTTGTTCTCATGATTGATTCGATTGCATATGCCATAAGGTGACTATCTGACAATAATAAATAAATAATTTAATTATTATTTTAATTACTTTATATATCTAAATAATTAATGACTTCACTAATCATTATCATGGTAGCTCATGTTCTATGAACTGACACTAATGATACTTTTTTTGATAGATTTTTTCGTACTTTTTTCCACTGTATTTAATTGAGAAAAAAAACATAATAATATTAATAGATGGGGGAGCCAATTTGGGTAAAATTGGTACATGCTGACTCAACATAAATATTAATTTAGTCACAGTGTACACATGATGCATCAATCATTTCCTAGGTCAGCTCAGCTCAGCAGCATTTCGGCGGGGAGCACATGGGCTAGCTAGCTAGCTAGTCTGCTTGACCAATTTATTCTCTTCTCCCTTTCCTATGCTTGTAATCCTTACATTAAAATTTCCGAAAATTACATTAGTGACCTTGCCATTCACCCTTTTTTATGGGCCCAAATACAGTTGCTGCCATGTCAAGAGAAAATAGATCTCCTAACATTCCTTGAGTAAATTTGTGTGATAATTTAATTTAATAAATAAATAAATAAATAATTTACTTGATACCAAATATTTTAATATGTGAGAAAATGATATGTAAATATAATTAAGTTTAAATCCATTTAAAATTACAAAATAATGTATTAGATATATTTTCCTTTTCATACTAATTAGGGAGATCACTGGTTGACTTTATGGTAAGTTGGGTGAATGTGAAATTATTTTTTTATTATTAGTATATTTAATTAAATTATTAATTAATATATGTTAGCCATTATATTAATGAAATCGGGGATAAAACGAGAAATGAGGAAAACTTCAATATGTATTAAGACATTTTACCCAAGGGAAAAATTGTACAACACACACCGCAGTATAATTAATTCAACATTAGTTTCAGTATATAATGAGAGTCATGAGCCCAATATAAAATCACGGGCTTCATCCGAAAATAATGGTTCTTGTGACGGGAGAAAGTACGCCGGAAAGGGAAAAGCAACCCGACCAGACAACAATGCCGCCGGAGCAGCCTCAGTGCTCGGTCAGGAGCTGCCCAAACGTCGTTGTCGCGCTGTAGACTTCGGAAGACACTCTCCGACCGCTACGGATGGAGGCGTCCTTTCTGCTGCCGGAGAACCTGGAAACGATATCCGAGAGCTCCATGTAGTGGGCCAAGGGGTTGCTGGTCTCAAGGAGGTGGACGACGTACCGGAAGAGGTCGATCTCGCAGGCGATCCTGAGGGCCCCGCTGTACGAGAACCCGAGCTCCTCCTCCGAGAGCCGGAGCAGGCTCTCGAACAGTGGGTGGTTGAGGTAGTTGGCCTCCATCTCGAACACGCAGAGTATGTCGTCGTCGACCTTCCCGACACAGACACGCACGTGGCCCTCGGGGACCTCGTGGTGGTATCCCGGCGATGGCGGCCGGAAACCCTTGGCTCCGCAGCACCACATCTTCTTCACAATGCTCCTCATAGTATGCGACTGGTTAGCTTCCCGTATGATTCACAAAGACAGAGAGCTAGAGGCACGAAAATGGTGGCAGTCAGCTGGATTCTTATATAGGGCCATATGAGAGTGTGAACATTTTAATAGGAATAATTGAAAATATTATATATTAATAATATAATGTATACGTATATTAAATTAATGGAGTTTGCAGAAAAGAAACCATAAATTCACAAGTTGAATTGAATACGGTGGAGAGGTGGCTTAGTTGGTTTAATTATCTAAAAATATAATAATTTTATTATTTTTTTTAATTTTGGATGAATACAGTTATTATTAAACTTTTAATTTTGTATCACATTTTATACAATATTTATTTTTTATGGCATTATGATAATTTACATATTAATTGAGGTAATTTATAACATAATTTGAGAATATTTAAAGATTTTGACTAAATTAAAAATTTTATTTTAAATTCCATGTAAAATTGAAATAAAACTAAAAGTTTGGCTCTAACTAGGTAAATAAAAATATTTTATACAAAAATTAAAAATAATAAAGTATATATTTTTTGAGTAATTTTTTTCCTTTTTTATTTGACTATCACTTTACCAAATATAATTTAATAAGACTTATTTATTAAAACTAAAGATATTTTTTAGTGAGACTTCAAACTCATACATTTAAAGATTTGGTGTCTATTTTTTTGTCAAGTAATAAAAATAATAATGCAATTTTAGGTATTACAAGTGTGATGGTTGATTACAAATTTAAAAATGTAATTATTATTAAATTGTGAGAATGAAGTTAAAAATTAATAATTTTATTAAATAAAATAGAAAAATATTATTAATAAATCATATTTATAGGATTAAATTACTTAAAAATCGTGTATTCAAAGGGAATAATACTTACTCCATCCTACTATTTCCAATAGTATAAAAAAATCAACAAGAATTAAACTTTTGGAGCCAAAAACCAGATTTAATCCGACAATGTCTTATAGTTAAGCCAAGTGTTATACTATCTTCATAGGATAGGTTGGAGCCATCTGTGTATCTGCAGCACAGCCTGCGCCAAGGCTTTGCTATGCCTGCTTACATGTGTATCTGCCGTGCCTGCCATGAATGGATAATTCACAGCATCATGTCAGTAGTCTCAAATTCCCATGAATATGGGTAGGTGAGCCATTTTGTTGTTCTAAAATCTTCAAAAGAAAAAACTAAAAAAAAACAAGTTGAAATGGTTGGATATAATGAGAGGAGAGGAAAGGAGCCCAAGTCAGAGCCAGCCATTAATAAACTGTAAAGAAGAGAAGAGGAGCTTTACCCTTTGCACATGGAGCTGATCTGAGTTGAATGATCTGTCAAAACGCGGCAAATGTCTACGGACAATACTATTACTGCTCGTGAAAATGCAGTCACAGTTGGATAGTGCAGTCACTGAAAGCGCCTTGGAATAATCTCTCTCCCTCTATCTGAGAAGAAAGTACGGGGAGACGATACGGAAGTCAAACTTACATTTTATTATTGACCCCGATAGTTTCAGGGGTGTGTCATAACAACCCCTGATCGAGACACACATCAATCTCGCTGAACTTTTGGTTTTCTGGGCTTCCAATGGAAGTACCGATCGCTGCGCGGCTCTTTTTCACCGTGGAGAGGCACTTGGTTTCACCAAAACTAGACTTGTTGGAGGGTCATGGATAGGGACGCGCTCGAACTTCAGGGTGCATATCGAAATTGTTACGAAATTGAGGGGCTGGGCTGAATCGAAAATCAGTCCATGTGAATCTAAGGACTTCCGGCCAGGGGCCGCAGACAATAAGTTCGGCTTGTATTCATGGCTGAACCCCCCTATGTTCCCTCTTCCTCCTCAACCTAGTCAATAAAATCGACTGCGTCCGGCTCACCTACTGTCCGATGTTCTGTCGATGACAGCCAGTTCCACTTCGATTCCGAGAAATGTTGTCAGAGTTTTAACATAGTAAAATAAGAGAGAGTAAAAGCAATATAATATGTGCATAAAGTTTGATGGATAAGAACTAAACAAAGATGATCCTCTCATGGTTACTGGAGGAAATTTTTGGAATCAGCCCAACCAGGTTGATAATTATAAAGGAATACTATTATAATACTCATTTCCCATTCCCATTCCCATTCCCATTCCCATTCCCATTATAATACTATTACCAAACTTCTCAATCCACACATACAAAACCTTAGCTTGAGAAGCATCAAAAGTCAGCACTACGAAAACCAGAGACTGATGAAATAAAGTACAAGCATCATCTGGGCAATTTAGGTCCCAGCAAGGGCATCTCTTCAGGCAGTAAAAACACGCCTGCCGTGCGGGATCGAGCAAGCCCGGTTGGCAGTGTTCGAATGCAGAGGGATGGTTAGACTGAAGAATGGGTGCCCAATCCTGCCATGCTTGAAATCTTATAAATGGGAGGTATCCCATGAGCACCGTGTCTCCAGTGTCATTCAAGGACTGGCACAAGAATAAATCAAACAAATGCTCCCTTTCAGAATGGTGCATCCTTCAGGTTTGGTTTGGGGAAGCTTACCTTTTTCCCCGCCATTGATCTCTGCAAAAGACATCCGCCCCTTGCTTCTATAATCATATCATTCAACGGCAAAACCAGAAGATGATGCAACTTCGGCTAACTGCTTACCACTGAGGTTGGACACAAGCGCCATAGGAATGAAATGCCTGGGTATCTCACTGAGTTCTTCCTCCTTGAGATCATACACTGGGTACAGTGTTTTTGCCTCAGATTCTGCTGCCTCGGCCTCAGCTGCTAAAAGGTTTGCCTCTTCCACGTCACCCAGTTCCAGAGCGGCATCTCTCTCTGCTTTAGTAGCACAGGCTGTTATGAGTAGCCTCTTGATTCTTGCTACTGCCACCTCCTTCTCCTTCAACATAATCTGCTCCTCAATCTCCTGCAACCTGTTGACTGTTCCTTCAATCTGTTGCTCAAGCTTTTGCAGATCTGAAGTGTTTCTTTCCTCCTCAGATTGCATACCTTCCTTCTCTGTGCTCAATGACTTTGCCTCTGCAGCTATTCTTGCAGCTTCCTTGAAGTTCCTCGCAGTGGCTGCCACCTTTTTCTCAATCTCCAGCTCTGGGAGTCTCTTGTCAATGAATGCCATCCTCTGCTCAATTGATGCTATATCTTGCTGAAGACTTGACTTTGATGAGGATAGCTCCTAAATGCAAAATGAAACAAAACATCAGGGACAGGTAGCAGAAGCACACTATATCTAAGTGCTTTAACAAAATATCCAATAGAAATTAAATGACATAAAACCATCACTACACTATGCTTTCATGCATTTTAATATATACTCTGAAGTGACTTTACAAGACTGTCTTATACCTTCCTGGAGCTTTCAATACGTAGTATAATCCTCTCACTGTGGGGTAAAGTTTCAATAGCTGCATATTGATCAGCTAGACAAAGGAAGTTGCAAAGGCATTTGCACAAGAATAAACTTTCACTAAACCAATAAAAAGTGCACATTAATGAAAAATTAAGAAATCGGATTAACCTGGAGAGAAGCTCTTGCAGAAGCAGCCTCCTGCAGGAGATTGTGGACATCTTCGGAAAGTTTTGCCTCGGTTTTCGCAAAACCCAGTTTATTTTCTCTGAATTTCAATATGGACGAAATTAGGCATTTTCTTAGTCCAGCAACTTCACTATAAGCTTTTGCCTCGTCTGCACATCTTGCACCAATCTCCATGATCTTATTTCCCTTGTTCTCTTCCATAGAGTGAGACTCATCAATCTCCTCCTTTTTTGCTGAGAGAGCCTGACTTTCCATGTCAATCTCCGAAAGATTTAATTGCAATCTTTCATAGTTCTCAACAATGTTCACCTGCGCTTCCTCAAATCCAGCAACAACACCAGCAATCCGTTTCTCAACTGCTTCAATTTTAGTGTCATTTTCTTCTATCTCTTTCTCTTTCTCTGCCACCAAAGCCAGTAGTTTCTCCAATTCATCCATCAACTTGTCTTTCTTTTCACAAAGAGCTTCTTTCTCTCTCCTGCCATCATCAGTAGAATGCTCAATAGTTCCATTCAATGCTTCACGAGCTTCATTCACTACATGGGATTCAATTTCAAGCTCCATCTTCCTATTCTCTAAGGCTTCATTTGATGAGAGCCATTTGTCCATGTCTTCTTCATACAATAGCTTTGCCTTCTCTATTATCTGCTCTGATTTAGTTGACGCCGCCTGGTAAACAAATTACAAAAACCATCAATATGGTTATTGCCAGCCATTCAATAGAAATAGTAATATACTGCTCAAGTCTCATTTTTTCTAACAGAATCTACCTTATAGTCGAGTATGATTCCCCGAGTGATATGGTTAAAGGGTAGTTTTGAGACCTACAGTCTTCAAGTGCATCATAAGACCGCAACCAAGGAACTCGAATATATTACTAGAACATGGATATTACAGTGACTCTTTATGACCATATTTCATAAGAAGGTAGTAGTTGTCTAGAAATTCTGGCTCATCACTTTGATAAGTAAAATTGGAGCAGTTTTATCCACAACTAAGTCAAATTTACCTATACCAAATGCTTCAACTACCTTCTGAAGATTCATGAAAGATTATCATTTACTTCAAAAATTCATTTCCAGGTATTGTTATATTTTTACCAATGAAAATGCCCAAGTTCCAATTAGATTAAATATGTCAAACACATAACTGCTATCATCTTATATTGCTTAATCTAATACACTTATCCACTCTTTAGTAATTACTAAGTATAGTTTCAGCACAGGTCAGAAGCTCTTCTAAGGGGAGGGTGGATGGAGGGGAGTGGGGAGGGGCCTGTGGGGGGTGGGGGAGAAGCTAAGTTAAAGTTAATCCATTATATAATTCCCTATAGATGTAAGCCTTTTCAAGAAATAAAGTGCATATCATCATAGAGAAACCGCTAAGAAGAAAACAGCTTGAGCATTTTACCAAGGTCAAACTCTCAAGTAGAGATACACACTCTTCTTCTGCAGAAATCTGAGCTTCAAGAACCTGCTGCATCTGTTCATCAACCCCATCACATTCGGCCTCTGCATCTCTAAGTGCATTCGTTAAAATCTCCTTCTCCTTGTCGGAGCCTGCAATGCTCTCACTCACCCTCTCAGCCGTCTCAAAATCCTCAGCTTCACAGGCCTCCTCCAAGCTCTTCTCGAGCTCCTTCAGCCTTGCAGAAGCTAAGTTCACCCTCTCAGCAGCTTTTCTTCTCTTCCTTGTAGCCTCTTTCTTTGCCATGGATAAGGCCGCCACCAGTTCTCGAGCCTGCTCAAGCCTCTCAGAAATCTCGTCCTTGACTCTATGGAACTTTGCTTCGATCGAGTCACTGTTGTCCTTCGAAGGATCATCATCGCCTTCACCTCTGTCAACGGATTCATGCTCGGGTTTCGTCAGAGGAGAAGGTGCGGGCTCGGTATCGGCTTGCACTGCCGGAATGAAAGCAAGGGAACTGTCCTGTTCTGATCTGCCAGATTGAAAACTAACCGAATCTACGGATGAAGTGTCTTGCTTTGATCTGACGTCCGATGGAGTAGCAGAGACAGCATGGATTGGAACAGGAGAAAGAGAGGGAGAAGTGGAAGGATGAGAAGGCGGCTCATACTCAATCTCGTGCCTCCCGTATCCGATCCTCAACCCTGCAGCTCTCTTCTTCTTTCTTGAAACCTGTCGAGCCACGGAGGGAGGCGCCGCCTCTCTCGACCCGATCGAATTCCCATTGACCGCCCCCGGTTCAATGGACTTAGAAGAGCTAGCCTTGCGCTCTTCCTGACCGTTCTCGATCAAAACCGGGAGAGGGGTGACGAGCGTGAGGTCAGAGAACAGGTTCTCGTCGAGCGGCTCGGCCGAGGTAGGGGAGGGCGCCGCCAGAGGAGGAGGATGAGAATGAGGAGGGAGTGGCAGCTCGATGGGCTCCGGCGGCGGTGGAGGAGGAGAGTCGGAAAGTTGAGTAGGAGTGAAGAGGACCATGCCCTCGAAGAGGGAATCCACGTCATCCTCCATAGACGCTCAACGCAAGAAGCTGGGATTCGACCTCGATGGATGGATAAATGGGAGATCGATCGCTCACAATTCAACAATTTTTCAATTCTCATCTCTGCAACTCTGTGGCCATCTCACACAGTGTCAGTCATCTAGTGGTTCACATTTGGGGGTAAAATGGAAGTCCAGCCCTAGACTACTAATGAATTCGATATATGGGGCCAAAATGAGGATCCTGACTAACATTTGGGGGTAAAATGAAATATACTCTAAAATGAAGGGGGAAAGGATATATACTCTAAAATGAAATATACTCTCTCTCATCTGTTGTTAGTCTTTGTTTTGCCGTTTTCTTCAAAACTTCTTACACTCCAATGCTTTTCTGCTTTTGTCTTTCTCTGTTGCCTGTCGATAAATGAATTACCGTTCCCATTCACTCGTTGCAGCACGCAGACAACAGTTCCTCTCCTTCTCTCTCTCCTCTGCTCCTCTCTGTTCTCGGCCCCCCAGGACAAAAATCCTTCGTCAATCAGCTTCTGATCAAGCAAGATGTCAGTTTGCTATTCAGCTCGAGAGCTCTCCAGCTGGCTTATGGAGATTAATGAGAGGAAGTCATCAAGGAGAGCATTAGTGGGCTTCGTTTAGAATTTGGGGCTGTAAAAAGTAAGAAAGCGAACCCATTGTGGGGAGAAGGAAAAAAGAAAGAAAGACAAGGAAGCTTTCTCTGTCCCCAGCTTGAGGGATTTGAGTGAAATGGGTAGCATGGGTCCGGAGCAGATTGCGATTCCTCCTCAGCAACAAGAACGGGTTTGTGAAATCATTTCTCGTCGGCTTTTTCTTCTGTTTTGAGCTGGGTTTTGTTCGTTTGATTATTTTCCTGTTCGTCTGCCTGATGGTTTTGTCAGATCTGGTAGAGTTTTACTTGCCTACTGTTGCTCTTTCTCCTGGGAAATTGAGCTTTTATTATTTTCTCTAAGATCTTGGTTGGTTGAATTGTGAAGCATTTCTGAGAATAAGTTAGATCAGCTAGAAAGGGACCAATGTAGATAGAACTGACCGAATGTGATACTGAGTTTAATGGATGAAAATTGCAAAACCATCTACTCATGCGAGTGTTTGACCATATGCTGCTTTCTTGGTCCTCAGGGGGAACTGAAGACTAGCCAAAGAGTAGGATAGGTTTGAGACCCAGTAGTTTATGGTCAATGATGTGAGATGGGAATGAGAAATTTCAGACCACTTTTCCACAATGGGAAAGGAAATGTCTCTAGAAGATTTTGACCCTATAATACTGAGAGATTAAGCATTTACATGGCTCTGCTATATCTGATATGATGGTGTAGTTAGAAATTCAAAAGCTTTCCACTAGAGTAGTGATCATTGTGGAATGCCTAATGAATTGATTTGCTCTACAGATAGAAGAATTAACACCCACCCAGACAACCAGTATGCTAATTTCAAAAGTAACTGCAAATATTTTGTACCCATATTGAAATTTCCAATTGGTAAATTCATTCAAATGTATCCAGTAAATGATGGGCACTATTGGTTGTTGCTGCTTTCAGATTTACTTGTATTAGTTAGGGATGTCCATTTGAGTAACTCTGGATTGATTCACTGCAACCTCTGAATCTTTCTTTTTATCTGTTGCCCTCTTTGCAGAGAAAGCGATGGGGAGGATGTTTGGCTGCACTTTCCTGCTTTGGCTCTCAGAAAGGTGGAAAGCGAATCGTTCCTGCATCTCGTATTCCTGAGGGAAATTCTGCAGCAGCCCAGCCTAACCGATCTCTAGCAAATCAAGCCACAGTGACCATATCTCCATCTCTTCTGGCACCTCCTTCATCCCCTGCATCCTTTACAAACTCGGCTCTCCCCTCCACGGCCCAGTCACCTAATTGTTACCCATCAGCCAACTCACCAGGTGGACCTTCCTCCATGATGTTTGCCACTGGTCCATATGCCCATGAAACCCAACTCGTCTCTCCACCGGTCTTCTCAACTTTCACTACTGAGCCATCCACAGCTCCTCTCACTCCTCCTCCCGAGCTTGCCCACCTGTCCACTACTCCCTCTTCCCCTGAGGTTCCCTATGCTTGGTACCTTCTTTCTTCAAGGGATGTCAAAGGGAACCAGAATCTTCTGTACCCAGATAGCCCTGCAAGCAGTCTCAGATCCCCAGTCTCGAGGGTATCAAGCGGTTGTCTGTCATCATATTTTCCTGAACGGGAGATCTCCAATGCATCTTATGATACAAATTTTTTCTGCCCTGCTACATATGCGGAATTCTATCTCGATAACAATTCATATGCTGCTGGGAGGTTGAGTGTATCCAAGGACTCAGATACTCATTCCACAGGTGGGAATGGGTATCAGGGCAGGCAGAACACAACTAGAAGCCCCAAGCAAGATGCAGAGGAACTAGAAGCATATCGAGCATCATTTGGCTTTAGTGCTGATGAAATCATTACAACTGCTGAGTACGTGGAGATTGCTGAGGTGGCAGATGATTCATTCACCATTAGGCCACCTGTTGAGGAAATTGTGCAGTCCCCACATGTGGATGAGAAACAAATGGTAGTGATGAAATCGCAGACAGACTTATGGCCGGCAAAGGGTATTGCACCCGAGTCAAATCTTGGTGAACCCTCTGGAATTTCCATGCCAGTGAGTAAACATAGAGGTGCGTCCTCTTCTCTTGTTTCATTACAAAAAAAAACACACCTCACTCCTACTCCTCTTAAGATTGCAATTATGTTCCACCTTGCTTGATCTGGTAACAGATGCAGTTTACTGAGCTAGTATTTGTGGTTGATGGGACTGTGGCCTAATTTGTTTGCTCTAGGTTTTGTATCAAAAGGTAATGATATATAGGCTCATCATCCATGTCATTTTGTCAAGAAAGGGAGCATATAAAACTTGGGATGAGACTGCGTTTTATATTGAGGTCTGGTAATTTTTCTTATATGGATCCTTGGATGAATGAATGATCATCGTATGAGCTTGCTGATTCAGGTGGACCCAGCACGCCCAAAAACAGTTCATTCACCGACGACGAGCAGGACATTAGCAATAAGCTTCCAAGGCTGCGAACTTCCAGAAGCTGTCGAAGATACCCACCGGGCTTGTCCAGCTCAGACGCCGAGGTCGAGTACCGGAGGGGAAGGAGCATAAGAGAAGGACTACGCGACTTGGCGTGGCACTGATGGGGCATCCAGCATCAAAAAGAGGGGAACCCACACCAGTGGGGGATACTGATGCTTCTTGTGTTTAAGGTTCTTTTGTGATCGATCACCTGTCCTCCTCTTCTGCTGTTAGTGCTGCTATGTCTGGTATCCTTCTGTTCTGGATGCTGCAAATATTTGTGGCAAGCCTCCTTAATTATAATATAATACAAAGTTTGATGATTTGCCCTTCATATCATCCTTTAATCCCCTGTTTCTATCATCTGTTCTACTGTCGTATCTTGTCCGATGGAATTCCTCCAGAAGTGGTAATAGAAACGCGTAATTTTCACAACAGGAAAGTGGGTGTTGGTGGATATGGCCAAGGGAAATCAATTGACGCCCTGATGACTTGGAGGCTCTGCCCTGGAACTTGTTTCTGCATGATAAGTTACCGTTATGATAAAATTTCAGCAGCTGACGTGCGCCTCTGGTTTTGCGGCTACAGTTTTTTACCGTTGATTAACTCCATTCATTATTCCAACTGACACGCAGGCAAGCCGATCCGCAGCTTCCTGATATGGGAGAAGTCCATTATTGATACCTTGGTGGAACTTGCACCGCATTTGTTTATGCATCTGGTCGTACTCGAGTCAAATTGTAATAACCTAACCTGCTACAATTAGGGCCAATAACACCCATACTCGAGTCAAATTGTAATGGACCGGCACCATCAGGGATTAATAATGAAATCAACCCGAATGCATCTTTTTTGGTACATTAAAATTTTTATATCGAATGATAATATTTTATTATTAATAATTAAATAATAAACAATTTTTACTCAATATTCGAATCCGTCACGAAGCTTCATCCCGTCGTCTCGTGGGAAAGGCCTATCATGGCTTGCCGCCTTTCTATTTATTTAAACAATGGGCGTCCCTCGAATTCTGCCTACTCCCCCTCTCTCACCACTCTATGATCTCCACGTCTTTCACACATATTCAAACCCTATCATATATACCCCCGCCAAGAGCGAAAGACTCATAGATTTTCTTGAAACCATCGTTTTCTCAATCAAATACTCTCTTTTCCCAAAAGTTCTGAGCCCCATATTTTCTCTTTTGTTGTTACCTTTCCAATGGGATTCTTAAGCAAGAAGTCCGCCCACTCAGCAACGGCCAGCTCTTGGCCGGAGAGGGAGATAGCCGGCGGCAGGACCGGCACATCAATGTCCTCTCCATCTCCCACCCTCTCGAATCTCAGCCGCAAGCTCTCTCTGAAGAATCCGAGCCAGCTTAGCAGAGTTGGGACCCTCCGGCCAGTGTTCGACTACTTCGATGAGAACGGCGATGGGAGGATCTCGCCGGTGGAGCTGAGGAGCTGCGTGAACGCGCTCGGAGGGGCGCTGTCGGAGGAGGAGGCGGAGGTGGCGGTGAGGGCCTCCGACGAGGACGGGGATGGGCTGTTAGGGTACGAGGAGTTCGAGAGGCTGGTAGATGGCTGCGATGAGGAGGAGAGGGATAGGGGTCTGAGGGAGGCCTTCGGGATGTACGAGGTGGAGGGTAAGGGCTATATTACGGCGGTGAGCCTGAGGAGGATGCTGAACCGGCTCGGGCAGTCGAGGTCCATCCACGAATGCAAGGTCATGATCAGGGCTTTTGATCTGAACGGCGACGGCGTCCTCACCTTCGACGAGTTCCAAGTGATGATGCGCTGATGAGCCATTGATGGATCCACCTCACGGAATTTATGATCTTTGTTTGTATATAATGCGATTAGATTCATTCATTATGTTACTTTGTCAACTGCGCTACTATAAATAGAACACAGCCGCTTATTCTGAAATATGCTCAGTTCATATTTTCTGTATATTGTGAGTATGAAGAGCCTTACTGGATATTGAGAGGCTTAGCCGAATGGGTCTAATGCCACCAAGCAAAAGCGAAAACAATCACAAGAGGCTAAGTAAAGTCAACGAAGATAACGCGTTGAAAGTCTCCTTATATCACATCACACCGTCACGGAGTTTGACCAATGCAGTCATCGTCTTCTACCCACTCCGTCTCCTGCTCTCACCAATAAGCGAATCCTGCTGATAGTCCTGGAGGCCAAGCTCCGTGTTCCAGCCTCCATGGCCGCCGCAGAAGGAACCCTCCTCTTGCTCACCGTATTGATTCCTCTGCAGGTCTCCATCCTCTTCGGCGTCCTCCATGCCCAGCAAGAATATCTCAACAACAGGCAGCTCAACTGCAGCAACTCAGACAGCATCACCCGCGGCTTCGCCTGCAACGCCACATCCGACCAGCCCTCCTGCCAGTCCTACCTCACCTTCCGATCCGCGGATCCCTCCTACGCCAACCTCGCCACCATCGCCTACCTCCTCAACTCCGACGCCGTCCTCATGACCACGCTCAACAACCTCACCGACGTTCAGGCCATCCCTGCCGGCACGCCGATCATCGTCCCGGCAAATTGCTCCTGCTTCGGCGAGCTCTACCAGCACAACGCCACGTACATCCTCAAGGCTGTGGGAGAGACCTACTACAGCATTGCCTACTACACCTACCAGGGCCTCTCCACCTGCCAGGCCCTCCAGGACCAGAATCTGTACAAGGCCACTAATCTCACGGTCGGCGAGTCCGTGTTGGTGCCACTCCGCTGCGCCTGCCCGACCTCGGCCCAGTCCGGCGAAGCCATCCGCTACCTCCTCACGTACTTGGTCGCCTCCGGCGACACACTCTCCGGAATCGCCGAGCTCTTTGGGGTGACCTTGCAGAGCGTTCTCGATGCGAATAGACTTACTATTGACAGCGTGATATATCCTCTCAACCCAATTCTTGTTCCCCTAACGAAGGAGCCCACAAAGATCATACTGCCCACCACCCCCTCACCGCCGCCATCTTCGGCGACCTCACCTGCTACCACCGGGTCAAGCTCATCTAAAAAATGGATCTTTATCGGCGTCGGGATTGGCCTGGCCGTGGTTCTGATAATCGCGGCGGCTGCCTTCTGCTACAGAACTCGAAAGGGGAGGAAGATGGAAGAGCAGGTACTGCCAGCCTCAGCTCCACCGCCGAAGAAGGCATCAGAGCCGTCAGCGACAGAGGATCACTCGGCACTGCTAAAGGACAGCTCCTCGTGGTCGGGGTCCGGCTTTCGAGAAGCCATCCACTCTCTGACCATTTACAAGTACGAGGAACTGCAAAGGGCCACAGGATCCTTCGCCGAGGGGAACAAAATCAGAGGCTCTGTATACAGAGGGAGTTTCAAGGGAGACACCGCCGCCGTGAAGGTCGTGAGAGGAGACGTCTCCGGCGAGATCAACATACTCAAACTCATCAACCACATGAACATAGTACGGCTCTCCGGCTTCTGCCTCTACGAAGGGAACTCGTACCTCGTTTACGAGTACGCAGAGAATGGATCCCTCAGCGACTGGCTTCACGGCGAGGACCCTCAGGCAACTCTGTCGTGGAAACAGCGGATTCAGATTGCTTACAACATAGCAGATGCGATCAACTACCTGCACAACTACGTTAATCCTCCCTACATCCACAAGAACCTCAAGAGCAGTAACGTTCTATTGGACGCGGATTTCAAGGCAAAGGTGTCTAATTTCGGTCTGGCGAGATCGGTGGACGGAGAAGACAGTGGTGGGCTCCAGCTGACCCGACATGTCATCGGAACTCAGGGTTACATGGCCCCCGAGTATATCGAGGACGGCGTCATCACGAAGAAGATGGACATCTTTGCATTCGGGGTTGTGATGCTGGAGCTTCTATCGGGGAGGGAAGCTGCCCGTGGCCAGAGCAAGGACAGGGAAGAGCTGCTTTCCACGGCGATAAGCAGGGTGCTAGAAGGAGACAACGTTAGGGATAAGCTGAGGGGATTCATGGATGTGTCTATGAGGAACGAGTACCCATTGGACCTGGCGTTTTCGACGGCGGGGGTCGCCCGGAGGTGCGTTGAGTATGATATGAATTCCCGGCCTTCGATGGAAGAAGTTCTGATGGCTCTGACCAAGATATTCTCATCCTCCACGGACTGGGATCCTTCATCAAACGAACTCTCTCCATGAACCATGCCATCCTGGTGATGGCTTACAGCAAGTATGAGGACTGTTCAAGTTATCTTGTACTGGTCCCATGATGAGCCATTTGGAACCCCAGGTGAAGTCATAATCAAGCCAAGGGATTGCAATCACAGGTTACCAATTCATAAGTAGAGGGAAAGTAGTTGCATTTCTCTTCATAAAGGTTAGTTGTAATGTACTTAATCCCTAGGCTAATAATGTACATGGCCAACAACAATTGGATACAGCTTTATCAACATGTTGTCCATCTCATGTTTGGACGAGGAGGCCCTATAGGCACAGTGTTTTGGTACCCACTTTACTGCAATATAGCAGTGGGTCTAGCGTACTTTTGCAAGATCTTCCAGTATCGTGCAGAAGTGGGATCTGTGTGGATTGCTCGGGAGACCCATTTCTGAGGGCTCTGGCAGCTTACAACAGCGCTGGCAGAGGTGTTCCCGGCTTTGGAATGCTCTGCAAGCAAATGCATCTGAAAGAAGAGCTCTGCAGGCCTCATATCTGTAAAAGAATAGCATGTAGTATCATGAGTGGAAAGGACGTGGAAGGAAATGCTATTTCAAGTAATTGAATCCTCGGAAAATGCAGTACAGGGCAACTAGACCATATGTTTCAAAAGAAACAAACCTGGTGACCAAGTGAACCATTCAAGACCCAGCTTCTGCTCCCATTTTTCTGGAGATAAGCTTCCTTCTGTTTGGGCTAGCAATGTTGAAACAATTGGCAATGGAACTACAGCTGTCTTTTGCACCTTCCGGAGGCTACTTATGGCATGTGATACAAACTGCTGGCCATTACCCTGCTTTGCAAGATGGATGCAGGCAATAGCTGGAGGAAGGATTATGTTAACTTGGTAAACCCACCCAAAAGACAAAGGGGGTTGTCAAATAACCAGTTTATAAATTTCTAGTTATTACTGAAGCTGATCCTAAGTAATATAAACAAAAGGAAATAATGCTAAGAAATTCAGGGAAAAACAGATTAGGCAAGGTAAGAGCTGATTTGGCTAGAGTGCTACAAACTACTACTTAAATGCTATTAACCCAATGCATGACCGTATTTACTTGCATTTATTGGAAAATGATACAGTTTAGCATGTCTAGAGGAACTAAAGAAAGGAACAGCAATAGAATGACTTGTCAATAGAGAAATACCATAACAGAGCAAGCTGCAACTCTCAGAATCCATAGTACAGCAAGCTCGCTCAAGCAATTGTTCTGCAGATGTGAAATCACTGCTCTGTAGAGAAACCAAGCCCTCTAATAAGGCAGACACTGCAGCCCACATTTTGTGTGTTCCTTCCTTCTTCTTCAAGCATCCATCAAAACTCAAGTCCAAGATACTTGAATCGTTAATTGCACTGTAAAGGAGTTGCATTAATTTAAGACTGATCCAACCAATAGGAAAATCTGTCCCAAGCTCCAAACACCTCAGAAACTCTCTCTGGAACTTCTCCACATCACCTTCTAATGCAAAGGCACGACTTAATTGCAAATGTGCAAAGAAGAGATAATTGTTGGGAAGCAAAAATTCTGACGCTTCAGTTACATGTTTGATGCACTCCACTTGGTTTCCTCCCACAAAGCTCATCTCAGAAGCACATAGTACAAGGAGAAACCTCTGATATTCACCGGACTTGTCAGCCTCGGGATATGACTTAATTGACAAAGCAATAGAAATCAGCCTCCTAATGCTAGCACAGAGTTGAGGAGGAAACTTCTCCTCTCTTGCTCTTTGTAGAAGGTTTAGTACTAGGAGAAACAATGCTTTACGATTCCATGGCTCTTGATGCAAGGATCTGCAAAATGTTATAAGCAGGTATCTCAAAAAAGAACATAGTAGACCGCAAAAAGCTTTGGCAGTGAAGCTCTTAGAAGTGATTAATGCTGAGACCTCCCCATACTCTAGCCTGCTCTTCAATCAATATTACCCAAACTAGCACTTTCATTGGCAAGATTTACTTTGGACAGCCAAATCGATTCAAAAAAACAAAAGCAGGAGGTATAGATATAATACTTCTGCAGCTGTTGAACAGCTTGAGTTTTGCTCAAGCATTGGTCTGTGCAAGTCGGAAAGGAAAATTTTGGGGTGCTATTCCCAACAGCATAGCAAGCAATTGCTCCGGCACCAAGGATTTCCCATGCTGATTTGAGTCCTTCACAGGAAAAGTCAGGGCAGCTTATGATGCAGCACCGAGTTGAAAGATGAGAATCATTCCATCCATTGCTCAGCAGCAAAAGATGACCAAGGCAATGCCTGTTTTAGATCGTCACCAGAATAATCAATTTGAAACACAAAATATTGAATACTATTAACAGGTTACTGATGAATGGGTGTTTGCTTTAGTTTGGTGCAGATAAGGGTTTTCAGCACAAGACTTCCAGAGTTCTAATACAATGCACAAAAAGAAGCACCATAAACAAAGATAATTTGGAATATCTTGTCCAAGAGCCATTTATCCCAAAAGTTGTGTCAGAGAGCATGTAAGCCTGGATAGATGCAGGGAAGAGGCAAAACAGACATACAGGTACATAGAATCATCCTTAAGACCTATTTCAGGAAATATATGCATTCCCAATGCAAATTCTATAACAAGATTTTTGGTCTATGAAATGTTCAAAGCTTATCATGGTTGGAATAAATAAAACTAAAAACATTTATTTGAGAACATACCTCAATAAATAACTGTTTGGATACATGTGAAGAGCCTTTTGAAGATGCTGAATTCCACTTGAATATCCAAGGCCGAACTTTGAACTATTCTTGATCTGTACCAAAACCAAGTATATAATAAACCATACTGATGATTCACAAGCCAAATGAAAAGGCGATCTACAAGGCTTTTCCCCAGGGAAATAGTGCTTTGAATTTTCAGTTTTTCTGATGGAAAAAAAGGAAATCAATGAAAATGTGGCAAATGTGGAACAATAGACAAACAAAATAATAATTGAGATAGAAACGTCAGCTAACCTAATTGTCATCACAAGAAAGTTTACCAGCATTACAAAATAAAAACAATTTCTTGGAAATAAATAGAGCCTGACATGTTTACATAAAGCTCACATAACTAGAAACTTACCAGCTTACTTAGTGCAATTAGATGATGCATCTCAGCTATTTCTGTGTGAGAAGTAAGAAATCGTCGACTCATGGAAATAATCTGATTCAGTCGTCCATTTTCATCAAGCACATTTATTCCAGACAAGACAAAGCTAACATTTGCACTCTCAAAAAAATGCTTTGGCATTTTCTGAATGCTGTTAACTGCTGTTTCAAGTCCAGATATGTCATACACCAGTCTGCATATGAAACTAACAGAGGCTGCCATCATTGATTTTTCCATCTGGGGGATTTTGGCAGCTAGATTTTTGGCTGTTGAAAGAGCCAGTTCATTGCTTCCAAGTTTCCACAAAGAATAGGCATAAATATGCAAGCCTTCCACATCAAGTTCCCCTAAAATGAAAATCAAACATTATATATTGGCAGATTGATATAGAAATTACAGACAGAAAACCAGAAACATGTTCCCCTAGTACAGCAGCCTAAACTTATGTCTTGGTTACAAATACTTAAGTGACAAGTCAGAGTGCATAATGGGAAATATGGCTTAATGTTCTTGAAGAATTCATTTTATATTATTGAATTAAATGTTTTCTATGGAAATTAAGTCCTAGTATGAAACATTAATTCATCCCATCTAAATACTTTGGCAAGAAATTCACAAAGAAAAAGGAAATTAATTAAGATCAATCATACTTTAAAGTGTACATATATTTGATACCTTCTTTTGTCAAACAATTACATTCTCTTACTGCTTCTACAGAATTCCCTGCCTGCAGAAAAGAAAAGAAATATGTCACCAAAGAACTGAGAAGCGGAGAGAGACAGAGGCTTATGCAAGGAAAATATCATCTTCGGTCTGTTTACCTTACAGAGTGATCTAGCTAAATTAACAGTTACATCTGTCAGGCAAGTTTGAGGCAGTGCACCAGATAATCTACAAATTGCATGCCGGGCCACCCGATAAGATGCGGCAGCTGACTGATAATCATGCCTTGCCTCAAATATCAGCCCCTTCAGGTTATGGGACTCAGGGTAATACGGGGCCCTCTGGACAGCTTGGCAAATAGCTCCAAGTACCTGTGACATATTAGAAACAGAAGAAGTTCAAACCAAAAACTCAGACCCACCCACATCATCCAGGAAAATGCAGAAATAATACAATCTATTATGCTTTTAACAACTCAGTAAGGACTGACCTGAGAAGATGTTGAATATCCTGACAGCAGAGCAAGCTTTGTTAGTCCAACTTGGAACTCTGCAAGCTGGCATGAAGATGAAATTTTAGTAGAAAGGCAACTGGCAACTGAGTGTAAACCACTAATCGTGAGGAGGCAAGATTCAAACAATAGAGAAAAGCAAGGGAAAGCGTCTCAGGGGAGGATCAGGGGGAAATAAACTCCTCGGAGACTACATCCCAAAGACATTCATTTGAAAATCACTATTAAATCATGAAAGAATAAGATACAACCATATCATAGAGAACACGGAATAATAGAATAAAAATGTAAGATATCATAATTTGATCTAATATAGACCTCATGGGTGATTATCAATATAATATTGCAATTGTTTCTGTTAAAAAAAAAGGTAACACTGGCAGAAGACATACAGGCAGTATCTGGACAGCACGCAAACAGCTCTCAAAGGCTTCATCTGGAGCGACCTCGCTTAAGAATGACATAAACATTTCATCATATAAACTTACAAATATCAATGTAACAAATACATATTCAACCAAATAAGTTCATAATTTACCCTGTAAGAGAATCAGCAGACATGCCTGCCCATGGTAAAGAAAGAGAAGGATCTATGCTTCTAGCAATGTCAAATGCTTGCCTTGCCAGTTGCTTGTTGAATCCTCTATAGAGCTATGGCAAAAAGAAATTGAGCAAACTCAAAAAATCAAAATATTCTTTTGTAAAAGATAAAAAGACAAGATTTTATAAAATCAAGCACGTTGAGATTTTAGGCATCATATGCACTGTAGGGACTGCCTGTCCCATTTTAATAAACTATTGACAAGCAAAATAGCACACCAGTCCTACCGCATCTCCAAAACTCTGAATCAAATGGAACGGGGAAAATTCTTCACGAAACCTTCCATTATGAGCACCATACTTAAGAAAACGACATACCTTCCCAAGATGCGCCCAGGCTCCTGCTAAAGATGCATCCAGCTGCAATGCTCTTATCAAACAATGCTGTTTCAATGCGTCGTGATCAGATAAGCATCCCAGTGCAACCCACAGCTCATAATTGTCACACTCAAGCAACAATGCACCCAAAGCCATCTTCTCAGGTAACTGCCTGGTAAAGAACAAAGTTAGACAATAAATTCATGATTACAAGGGAATCAACTGAAACTGGCATCATGCACAAAGAATATACCAAGAAGTTAGTTCATAATGAGAACTGCTACTAGGTAACGAGGAAATGAGATCAGAACATATTGCAATATCCATGTAGATATTAGCATGCCAGGGAGTTAAATGCAGTGCTTTCTGATATGAAATTCTTGCAGATCTGGCAGCTGATTTCCGAGTCTCAATCCAGGAAAATATAGATTTATCAAAGTCACTTGCGTCAAGTTGCAGTGCTGGCTCTTCAGCTATCCATGGGAAGCAAATTGCATATAAAATCTGGTAAAGTACGAGTGTAGAACAAGTTATATAGCTGGCAATAAGCACAGATGTATACACAATCTATCTAAATCTAAAAGTAGATGTCAACAGAAAGGTACTCAAAATACATCTAGAGACTAACCTATCACTAAATTGGTTGAAACGAGAAGTAAACGATAAAATAAAAACAATACAAATCCGTACTTTCAAGGGGTAAAGTAAATCTATCAAGAGTATGCCCTCAAGCTGAATGAACTACTAATCAGCTTTTTTCTAACCAGTCAATCATGGGCTAGTATATTAAATTGATACTTTTTTCAGGCAATTGATGAAAAATTAATCAAACAATAGCTGAAATACTCGTACAGAGAACAATTGACTGAAAGCAGATAACCTTAAGCTATATCTCTCTCTTTAATTCATACTAAGCACTAATATTTTCCAAATTTGTAGTTCAACAGCTCAAATATAGAAATATTGTTCTCAATACTTCAACAGGGTTCTAAGTCCGGCCATCCATAGTCCTTATCCGACCAATGAGACAACCGAGGTATGAGGGAGATAGTGCATCTCAATTTGTTGAAGGTTACTGATTAAAAAAATAGGTCTAGATTCTGTCTGACTTCCTCCAAATAACTCGATCCTGTTGAAGTATTGAGAACAGCATTTCTATATTTGAGCTGTCATCACATAAAAAAGTGAACTACAAATTTGGCTGAATGAGCCAAGGTTCAAATGCAATGGCAAAGAAGGTTCTAAGTCGGTAGTGTCATTGCACTACAAGTTCGAGTACAAGCCAGAGTCCAAGTCATGCAGGGGCAGTGGTTCGTGACACTACCTTAAACAATAAATTCATGAGCATGGGCTTGGTGCAGCACTCCTTTGTTTGGAAGTGCGGCTACAGTAGTGTCATGAACCACTGCTGCATGACTTGAACTCCGACTTGGACTCGAGAGGTGTCTTTGGGTGCCTCCCGGAGATCCTCGGCTTGGATGTCTTCTCTCGAACTTGTAATGTCTCAGATTTTTGGATAACTCAGATGAGGATGTTGTGAGGCAATCCCCTTGTATTTGTAGGGGTGGTCGAGTGCCTTGATTTGGAAATAAGATATTTTGGCCCTCCTTGAGGCAAAATGATATTCTTGGCCCTCCTTGAGGTAATATGATATTCTTGGCCCTCCATTGGCAAGGGGAGTATCAGGCACCTCTATTTATGTGCTTGTATTCTCCCCCTTGTGGTTGTATTCTCTGCCATCCTTGTGCTTGTATTGCAGTTGTTCGGTTGTATTGACATAAAGCCTTCATCTTGGTCGCAGTTGGACACTCTTTGTCCTGGTGTGCTTCCTAGCACCATGAGCACATGTGGGGTCACCTTCCATGTGCTATTGTTGATGCTTCTTGACTCAACGGTCTCTTGTGGCCGAGGGTGTGGTTGTGTCAGTGAGGGCAGTGTAGGGACTTTTTGTTGGTCCCTTCAATGTTACTTGGGTCGTCTTCTTAGCCCTTGGTGTTGTTTCTACAAACAGGGTGAGGAGCTTCCCCCATGCACGTGTGCACTGCGTGGTTGATCTCGGCTCTTGTCGTCGTCTTAGGCTACCATCACTCAGGTTAGCTGTTCTTGTTCATGATCAAGTGATACTTGGTCTGCCCAACTGAGGTCCTTGAGCAAGTGAAAGCCAAAACCGACGTAGTAGTTGTATCCTTCTCCTCAATGCCCCTTCCACTTCCTTGACCTTCAAAAGTAAATTGTTAGGTGTTGTCACATACCAACCCATGTTGTGGTCTCCATTCTTCAATCACGGATTGATCGCTCCCTCGGGTTGTACTCACATACCCATCTGATACCAGTCTATGGGTTAGTTCCCATAGGATTAGAATCTTTTTTGCAGTACCTTGTATCCCTTCATTGAACCGAGTGATTACATCTACAAGATTCTCTTGATGTAGTCGATCAAGTTCTTCAAAGATAACCCTTTTGACCTTGACTCCTTCGAGGAGCCCAACTAGGAGCTTGTCCAATTGGGTGTTGAATTCTTCCTCTAGTGTAGACACTAGACATGTCGATGAAGAGAGTTTCCCTTGTGGAAAGATCAGCTCTTATAACAAATTTGTTGGTATCACATTTAATTCAGGTTGTAGTCAAACCCTGGCTCTGATACCAAATTATCACGAGCTCGTAGTTCGGGGTGGGATCCTGGACCCGTGATGGCACCAAGCCTTGTGCGTGTGAACTTGACAAGCCTAAATAACTCTTGCTCTAGATATAAAATTCAAAGGGAAGAAGGGAGACAATATGGTTGCTAGAAAAATGAACCAAGAAGAGCTTGATGAGTAGCACACATCAGAGTTGCGAACGGAAGCAACAATCAATGTGGGTGGGTACGGAATGACATCACTAAAGGGCCGAATGTGATGGCCACACCAAGCCTCAAAGGGGGCAACGCTCAAGGAGAAGTGGCAGATACAACACCAACTTCAGCACACGCAAGACTGAGACCACTTGTGACAAAGGACAATCTGACTTCCAATCAAACTAAATAAGCATTTTCACATGACCTTCCATAACACATGAAAATAAAGATTTTTAAACAAGATTTTCCATTTAAAATCTTATGATAATCAATAAATCAAGAACCCTCCCAATAGAAATTGATGAATAAATGAATAGCTTCTATCTTAGGAAATTTTGGCCAAATGTCATTACCAATAAATTATCTTATCAAAGTGTTACCTTATCTTTATTATAAATTCTATAGGTTAATAAAGTTGCTAGAAAACAAGGAAAAGTAATAGTACCTGAATATCAGCAAGCAACTTCCACATAGATGATAAATTTCCAGCAAGCCTAGTGCACATCTTCATTATATTACATGCATCCTACAAAAAATCAGTAATAAATAGTTAAATATGCATAAATTCTAATAATAGAGGAACTTATTTTTTAGGGAAAAGGGTCAGAGAACAGAACCTCTAATAATGAGGCTCCCCATTTAAATGCTCCGGTATTAATACATTCTTTTGAAAGGCCATATAATGCAGATGCAAGTCCATAATTTGCAGACAAACTTTGAGGTGAGATAGAAAATGCTTTCTCAAATTGTTCAATTGCCTGTTGACAGAATACAGTAAAAATATCTTTCCCTTGGTAAAAAAGCTCTACTCAAACATCTAGTTCTATATAGTCCTATCAAATGTCACTTTCAAGGAGTGAAATCTCAGTCTCGATCATGTGCTTGAAGCTACATAGGTGACTACATCGACAATTGCAATTTTTTACAATACTAGAACAAGATTACCATAGTTACCGTCATATGTTTCTTTTCTTTCTATGGGATCAAAAGAAGCTTATTCTTTCAGAACTCATGAACATACATATAAGCAGTAGCATCCAAAATTCATTGTTCACAAACATCTAGGTAGCTCACTAAAGGGTCATGGTTTCAAGGGGATATAATATTGCAAACTATTCATGAAGGCAGACTTAAACCTTGGTGATTAAATAAACTTTAAATAGCATTTCTCAAATAATCATCAGAATGAAATACTGGATGCCTCAAGCCCATGAATATTAGCCTGCAATTACTTCAAGAAGATTTTGTGACTTGGAGCATATTCTTTTCTATAAATTGTCACTCTTCGTAATCTAATTATAAACAGATCCTTACATGCTATGGCTGCTACTTCAGTATTAATATTAACCAATCAAAGAAAAATGGTCCTTTCAAGAGATAATTTTGAAAGAATTATAAACTTATTTAGCTGAGAAAGGAACTTCTGCATGATTCAAGAGTTACTATCCAATATAAAGGATATTCTTCAAAACACAACAACAATCATGTTCATGGACAAAATTCAAAATAGGAATATATCCTTGAATTAGAGAAAACAATTAGTTTGTAGAAAACTCGTAACACTACATCTAGCTTATGGAAATTGATATTGAATAGAATGGACATGAATAAAGGAAATACAATCCAAGTTATAGTGAAATTTTATATGTTCGACTAAAGGAAAAAAATGTCAGGATCTTAAATTTTTACATTTGAATTAAAAAAAAAAAAGAGAGAATATAATAGATGAAAAGGTAAATTTCAAAACAAAAGGATAAGAACCTATGGTCAGAAAATGCTCTCTACATATCCTAATTGAAGCTCCTACTTTCCCATGCAGGATAAAGCCCCAATAGATAATCAAGATACTGAAACCCCAATGCAAGACAAACTAAAAAAATACCAAATTGCAATTCCTTTCTTGGCCTATATTCTCAAACCAAATGACCTGTAAATGTGGTACTTGAAACAACTATAGAGAAGAGAGGGTACAGAGAGATCGTATTTGAGGAGCTTACCTTTCTAAATGAACCAAGCATCATGAAGGTGTTTCCACTTTCCACTCGTGCAAAAACTCTATCATCCTCCAATTCTATTGCTCTACCATATGACTGTTAGACACAAAACCTCAGTCAGATTGTTCTTGATAACTGATTTAACAAAGCAAAAAAGAACAATTTGAAACAAAAAATTGCACAAGTCTAGAGTAATCACTTCAGTACACAGTGAAGCATGGTAATATTAGACAAACCACATCTCATTCATATAAGTTTTCCTATCCAATCATCGTATAGAGGCACGGTTGACATCTGACAGTACACAATCCAGGAAAAAAAAGTGGTCCAACTGCAGAGGAATATTACAAGGTGACAGCTGACAAAGCCATTTCATAAACAAGTGCATAAAAAAAGAGAGAATGATCAAAATAATGCATAACCTTAATTGCAGCAGTATACATGCCTAGCCGCTGGTACGCAAGCCCGAGTGCCTTCATCAATATCCAGAATAGTATGGAGTGAATACAGTGTGAAAATTTTAAAAATAGACGTATAGTTCCAAACAAATTAAAGTGAAAACCGCTGAAGCCAAATTCAGTTATATCACACAGGAGTGTCGATAGAAAATGCATACTTCCCATAAATCAGCACATGTTGGATAGCCCCGAATGGCACTTTGAAGACTTGGAACAGCTTCAGACCATTTCTTTTGATGAACCTTCGTACAAGAAAGTGCACCAATGTTATCCACATTCCTGAATATATTTAGAGTTCAAACTAAGGAAATATATCTCATTCTTCTAAGTTCAAATTTATTTCTAATCAGTGGAAACAGAATCGGTTTAGATCGCACCATATGATGCAATTTCTAATATCTGATATACTCCAACAACACGTGTAATGTGGGATTAGAGGAACATCAGTACTTCTAAGATGAAAATACCTGCAGATAACCCAATCTCCGAAAAGCCCATGAAGCCCTGGGTGACTTCTCTGAAGCTTCCCTGCATATGGCCACCTCCAAACTCTCCTTTCCTTCTTCATCCAACAAATTGCACAGTGCCTCCTGATTACAGTACAATCCAAATATACTATGAAGTAGAATTAACTAAAACAAACTTTAGTCCAACCTAAATAGGCTGATAGGATCAAAGAATGCATACTAACAAATTAACTTAACAATATGACTCCTGAGCTTCATTAACTTGTCCTGAAGGAAACCCAAAGAGAGGCAAGATCCTTTAAAAAGAATTTACTTATAGAGTGAAAAAGTAATTTTCTTGACAAAAAAAATGCAGAAACAAATAATTCAATCTATCATCCTTCTTAAATATGATTGAGCAAAATAATCACTTCATTACAGCCAGAATCACCACTGAGAAACTTTTTGAACTTTGATTTTTTGTGAAATTATAAGCTTTGTGAGGTTAATCCGTTGGCAATGAATATATTGTACAAAAAATGCAATTTCGACGTGAAATTGATCAACCATGGTCTGCCTATGATGATGATACTCAAAATGTGATTACCCCGGCTTCTTGGTCATCTGAATTAAGAGTGACGGCTCTCTGGTAACACTTGATAGCTCTCTGGGAATCGCGGGTTCCACCATAATAATGTCCCAAATACCTGAAAGCAGCCGCATTTTGGGGGTTCAGCCTAGCAGAAATCAAGAAATGCTCAGCCGCTCGCTCCTTTGCATCACTCTCATAGCCCTCGCATCCCCTCTCCCACAAGTATACACCCTGTCAAGCGTTGTCCACCGGAGCCGCCCAAATTTAAATCAAAGGAAGCTTTCATAAACTGAAAAGACTCCAAACGGGAGAGATGGATCAGTAGAGACAGAGTGAGTACGAGGTCGAAGTGGAGGCTGGGATCACCGGGATGAGCGTCGACGGAGTCCTGCAACTGCTTCAGAAGGCCAGCTGCACCTGCTTCTTCATCGTCCATGAAAGCTGATCCCAAACACGAAGCTTCAATCTCGCTCTCACTCACACTCACCCCCACTGAGAAAGGGAACCAGCCAGACCTCTGCGGCACTTCTGATCGTGAGTGTCTGCCGTCGAGAACGTCCCAGCCGCCGCCGCTCTCTCCCTCTGGATGGATTGCAGAAGCAATTTTCCCGGTCCGAGATTTTAACATTTCAATCGAGGATTAATTTCATCTCAAAATCAATTAGCCCCTTGCAGTTCTAGATAATCACGAAGTGCCCCCACATCTTAATATATCTTCAAAACTGCCCCAATATTCTTTCCTTTGTAAGTAGGTGTCTATTACCACTTGTCCCTTGTGTGTATATATATATAACTGTTAATCAGAATGGTAAAAATGAATCGAAAACCAAACTTGAGATTGATTTCCCACACTGAGACAGAAAAAATTCCTGTTTTCCGACAGAACCATCATCCTTTCCTTTGTTTTCCTTTTCCAGCAAAAGCTCAGGCAACTTTTTGAAACCACTGGGTGGATGCTAGTCCTTGGTTTGCCTTTTGCTACCATTTACTTCTTTACCCCACAATGAAAACTACCATTTACCATATTCAGACGTGCGGGCACCGCTACATGCGCGTCCCATACCTCATATTTTTCTATATTTATATTATCAATTCTTTATAATATTATAAAATATAAATAATATTTTTATAAAAATATTATATATATATATTACATTATATTAAAAATGATAGAGAGTAAGAGAAGAATCTCAATTTTGATATATATAGTCGTCTAAATCATGGTCGGTATGGCCTTTTTTCACATGAAACTAGACAAGTTGTCGTATTCAGCAGTCCAATACACCATCATCCTGTGATCTGTTGCTGCCAGTAAATCTTACTAGGACTCGTACAGTACTCCAAATCTTTATGTCTTCATATTACTTACTGAATTACTTGGATTTAACTTTAGCTAACATTACCACTTGGGTGATTATTTGACTAAATTTGAGTCCACACTCGTGAGGCTAAGCTAAGGTAGTCAATAATATTCTTGTGCATATATACTACTATCACGCGTAACCGGTAACAACTGCACTAGATATTTTCTAAGTTCATCCGATTTACAAAGCCGGGTTCCCTATTTCTTTATGTGGAGGGAAACACTGTTTTCCGGGAGTCAGCGAAACAATTCTGTTCTCATGGAAAACGGTTTTTGAATGTTGATTGATCCGACCATTTCAATGTTAAGTGGGATAAAGAATAATAGTTGGAAAGTGATGGAAAATCACTTATATTAGCAAATATTATACAAGTCCTATTTTTTTTTATAATTTTGAGGCTAAATCTAATTTTTATTTCTTCGTTTTCTTTCACATTTGTTTGAAATATAGATTTCTAATTTCTATTTTATACTAGTATTTCAAATATTTGAAGTAAATCACATTTTTACGTCAAAGTTTTAAAATATTAATTTTTATTATCAAACTTTTGATAAAATTTACATTTTTATATACTAATCTTAACTTAAGTTAAAAAGTGCTGATAAATTTTAGGACAGATAAGTTACCACATCATCATTGAATTGTTAAGTAATAATGTAAAATATAACCACTGCACAATAAAGATTTTAGATAAAAAATGATTTACTTTAGGTTATAATATAATATTACTAGCTATTAACACAAATAATGTGTATATATATCTTTTTAAAATATCTATTATATATAATTTACACGTAATAAAAATATAAATAAATATAATTAATTTAAATTAATAAATTAAAATATTTTACAAAATATAATATAAAAATATACATGTAATGAGTTATTAATAAAATTTATGTATATTTTAAATTAAATATATATTATGATATCATATAAATTATATATAAATAATAATATAATACAAAATTTCACCTCTAATTTTATCAAGTAGAAATTAAATCTAATTTACGTTTTTATATAAATTTATACCATATAATAATTTATATATAAATATTTTATTTAAATTAAATTACATATATTTTTTATTAACAACTTAAAAATATATATAATTGTGTATTATATTTGTGTAAATTATTAAATTTATACTCAAAATATAAATTATATATTTTGTATTTATAATTTTATTAAGTAAAAATTATATATAATTTATATTTAAAATAAATTTACATATAAAACATCATGGTATACAAAATATATATACATTTGTAGCCTATTTAAGTTATATATAAATATTTTATTTTATTTTAAATATATCATTTTTATTAATAGTTTAAAATATATATTTGATTATATTTGTATAAAATATTTAATTTATTATTTTCGAATTAATTAACTAAAAATGTAATTATATGTAATTTTCATTTATAATTTTATTAACTTAAAATTATATATAATATGTTTTTAATATATATAATCTAAGTTAAATAAAAGTTTATATATAAATTAAAATATAAGTTGATTTAGTACAAAAAATATAGGTTAATAGCACATAAATTATATTAGATTATATTATCCAGTAAATTAAACCATATTTTTAAGTAACTTTATTCTTGCACATTTTTTAATTATCTTATTGTATTGAGTAAAATGATAAGGTTTAATTTTATAAAAAAATGTTTTTATTTTAAATTTATGTATTTTATTTAGAATTATTTTAAAATTCATGGGACAGATGAACAAAATAATGATTTTATATCTGCAAATCTTAAAATACATGTCAATCTTTTATAAGTTAAAATTGACCTATAATTTTTTATTTGCAAAAATTCGATACTAGAATTTATGGTTTTAAATATTTGGTACAAAAATATTTTTTTGTTTCAAATGTATAACATTATATTATAATTTTACGTGTATGATATAAAATTACATTGCTTCTTAATGATGAGCAGCATATAAGGAACAAAAAAGTATTAGTGGAGAAATCTAGCGTCGGAATGGGCCACCGGAGAACCAGCTTGGACTTTGAGCCATTGCAAACTGATGCTTTGGTCCATATAGACCGACTCACAGCCTTCATGTATGGTGCTGAGACTGGTCCTGAATGACCGGGCTGCCTTGCTCTTGAATCCATTAGAGGAAGGTGACCTCTGGTAATTCCTGACTGGAGCAGGTGGCAGCTGCTTCTCCGAGATCTCTGTCTTGTTTCCTTTGCGAGTAATTTCCAGAACGGGGAAGATCTGGCTTCCCTTCGAGCCGCCGTCCTTCGAGAGAGCAAGGCTGGCCTTCACCGCGAGCGCGGCCATGTGGGAGGCCGACAGCCTCTGTGCCAGCCGGGACTTCGGGAGGGCAAAGTATATCTGGTTATTAACGAGAGGATCCTCGGGGCCCATCTCCGGGATGAGCTCCTCGTAGTTGAGCTCGTCGGAGTTGCAGAGGAACAGCGCGGACGAGCGGGATGAGGACGATGCGGCTGAGATCTCGGCCCTTAGAACCTTCGAGACAGTGATGGGGAGGACGTACTCGTGCATCACGCCGGAGGCAGAGATGACCCTGGCGGTGGGTTCTGATAAATCGACGGCGCAGCAGTAGTTAAGCGAGCTGCAGATGCCCATCTCGTCTGTTCGTGGTAGCTGTAAGTGCAAGCGAGAGAGAAAGAGTTTGAATGAGAACTGAGGTATGAAGAAAGAAGGCTTGAAGAGGGAAAACTGAGCTCTAATGGTGAAGGATGGATACCAATGGTCCAGTAGTTGAAGTGGGACTTATATAGTAAGCAGTGATCAATTATTAGTTGCACTGAAAAGGAAAGAGGAGAATATTTCAAATTAGAAAAGGAAACAGGGGATTCCATCCTATTACTTGTAGCCAAAGAAAAAATAATTTACTTATGGTAAGTTTTAAATTATTATGAATATAAATTTTATAAGGTTGAAAGTGATTTGAATAAGCCTTTATAGATTTCTATTCATCAAGCATTTTAGACCAGTTTAAAACTCAAAATTTCCATAAGTGAAGCAACGGGCATGTTCAAAGTTTATGGAAATCCCAAAAAAGGTCATCAACTTTAATTAAGAGATCAATTTAGGTCAATATAAATTAATACTTTGTTAATGTTGGATGATTTACTTGAATTAAGTCTTGATTAAAATTATGCGCCAAAAAAGTCTTGATTAAAAAGCTTACCGTGTAAATTTACTACTTAAATTAAGTTAATAATCTTATTTGATATTTTAACATTTAAAGAGAGATTAGCCATGGCTAAGCTGGGAATGGAAAACAACAGAAGAAACCCAGGATGGATGGGACAACAACGATACGATGGAAGCGGGTCCAAGTATAAATGAAGATCACAGCCAGTCAGTCCAGGAATGAATCTGCAGTCTTCTTCCATCCCTTTCAAGCACGGCCACGGACTGGGGCGCCTTGATGAGGACCCGTCCCGTCCGATTTAATCCACTGTTCGCATCAGTTACTATGTTAGTAGAGATCCACCGACCAACCACAACCAGGGTGCATGCTATCCACGTGATCGCCATGGATTCGGTGATGAACCTCCGACGCAGGTCCCACCCAGCTCGTCGACTTCTATTCAGAAGCCACCTAACCTAACCTGTCGCATCTTGATAACCAACAATGACAATAACACATTAGTAAAGATGATGGATGAAAAAAGCACTCACATTTTCTTTTTCTTATGCACAAAAAAATAGATGGATACACAATACAATCATTGGCTCTTTTGTGGTGGTGGTGGTGGGAGTGGCGCCCAGCCCAGCCCAGCCATCCTATCCTTTAAAGGGGAATCAAATGACTAATTAATGCATCCCCTGTGAGACCATATGCTCATGTTTTCTAGCCCCCCTAACGCAGCTTCGGGCACATTTTCTTCATGGTCTATGTATGTATCAGGATAATGTACCCTCCAAGACTATTCTACCACCAGCACAAGGCTAACCGCAGGCCACCGGATGTATCCAATTGAATTTTCGAAACGTGGGATTTGGAGCAGATGGGGGGGCTCGTGGGTTACAAAGTCCCGAGGGTTCTCCGCTCAAATTCCTTGATCATGGGGGCGAGCTTCTTCATGCTGTCGTCGTATACGAACGGCCGCTTGTCCCGCCACGTGACATTCGTCTTGGCCGAGAGGGGGATGAGGTCACGGCAGAGCTCACCAGCCACAGTGATGGAGTTGTGGTAGTGGTAGTACCGGATCTTGGACTCGGTCTTGTGGAGGGTGCCACCCACCACGTTCTCCGACATGTGGACGCCGGTCGCGAAGGCATTCTTGGCCTGTATCGCGTACTTGCGGTCCCTTCGGATGCCGGTCCTCGAGTCCCTGAACAGGAGCTTCTCAAACCCCCATTGCCTGAACCAAGATTCACAATCAAACACGGGCAAATCTACAGTTCAACCAAATTGCTGGATTTTGGTCAACATTGAGTGCTAAAATATTGGTTTTGATAGAAGTAAGGGACCCAGCTACTTGTAAAAACCAGCAGTTTAACCCTTAAACCGACCATTTGGTCCTTAATATACGCAAAAAACCAATGCCAATCAGACAAAATGATTTAAGAAAAATGGTTGGAGTGGTGATTTATCAGCAAAAGACAAGCCTTTAGCATTGGTTTTAGCAATCATCAGTAGCTATAATGAACATGAATTCATCGAAGAATCTTTCATGGAGAAGACATTGACATACTTGGGATAGTCCTGGGATGAATCGTTGAGGCACAGAGAGCTGGACATGGGGTTCTGCTCGATTGTGAACTGCGTGTAGTTCGAGAATGCGTTCAGGATCGACTCGAGGGAGCTCCCATCCGGCAGGTAGATGTACTCGTCCACGTCGAAGAAGAAGGTCCAATTTGCCGCGAGCCGGTACCTGTGGAGGCAGTCGTTCACCACCAGAAACTGGTTGTAGTAGTAGCCGTCGAACTCGGCCTGGCCGCGGATGTCCTGGACGGTGGCCCTGCCGGCACGGACCCAAGGGTCGAGGGCAGCCCGGACCTCCGGCGACACCCCGCCGGCGTCGTGGAAGACGAAGTGGGATCGCGGCCCAAAGAACCACGCGTGGTAGGCCATCCACTCCCTCATCCTCGAGGCACTGAGGTTGCCGTACAGTGATGATCCGCAGTAGAGGTAGTCGTACTGGTAAGGTGGCAGGTACTTGGACTCGTTGTAAGATCCCGGGGCTTCTTCGAGCGCCGTGAATTTCTCGTACCTGGAAATGGAATCGGAAACCATCAGTCAGTCTAAGCTGAATCTAGGCATTCCCTGAAATTTCATGAGGTTTAATTGGAATTTCTCACAGCGTACCTCCGTTGAGACTCGCCGTAGTAGGCGAAGAGGTTGAGCTTTCCGCCTGAGTTGTCGGCATTGGGGTTGGAGGAGAAGGTGCAGTTGACGACCACGACGGTGTAGACACGGCCGTAGCCCCAGTCGGGGAGCATCTTGTAGGCCTTGGCACGGACGGATGAGCCGTTGTTGGAAACCCACTCGCACTTGTACCAGGGCTTACCGAAGACGTGGGTGGGCTTGGAGGCGAGGCCGACGACGGCAAACGTGGTAGGGCCGCCGCGGTAGGCGCCCATCTGGACGAAAAGCGCGGCGGCGCTGCCGTAGGAGCTGAACACCCGCTTGTTAGGGTCGGCGGCGGCGCCCCGGGCCTGCGGCTGCCGGGCTACAGCGGAGGAGTACTTCCTCTCGTCGGCGACCTGGGAGGAGGAAGAGCAGGGAGCGAGGGGGCGCGTAGTGGAGAGGAGGTTCTGGTAGTAAGGGGGAAGGTTCCAGAGGAGCATGACGAGGGTGAGGGCAAGCAATGTGGCGATGAGGGGCTTGGTGTCGAAGCAGCTGAAGAAGCGGCCCACGGCAGCAGTGGCGGACGGAGGCGAGCTGTCCTTCCTCATTGGGGGGCTGAGCTGAGCTGAGTGCAGCAGTCGGTGGTGGCGAGGTGCGGCCCGAGAGGGTAAAGAGTGGTGGAGGAGACAAATGTCAAATAGGATTCATAAGACCGACAGTAGAGAGAGAAAGAGAGAGCACTGTCAGCTTCTCTCTGCTACCCTTTCCTTACCTGAAGTCCTAACCTAAGCCTCCTCCCTCTATATCTCTCTACCCCTCTCTCACCACGCGAGCATATTTTGGAATTTGAGGTGGCATTTCTTTATAAATGGGCTCCGATCTGTTCGTAATTACCAAACTATCCTCGCACTCTCCCATCATTTGCCTATGTTATGTTTTTCCTTCCTAATAATATTTTTAGACCATATTTTCCTACTACCATATATTTTATAGTAGTGGCCAAAGCTAGGCTAAAGGCCAATAGGGGCCCCTCCCAATTTTGGGTATTATTGAGAATAATATTAAGGAAAAATCCATCCCAGTGAAAGGGGCTTTATACAATATTTTATTTATTTTTATACATTAAAATTTTTAAAAATAATTAATTCACTCATGAACAATGACCAAGATAACTCGACTCGACTCGACCGCCATGTCACAGTAGGACTCGTCATAGGTTTGGTTGTCGGTAGCTCTTTTTTATGTATTTATAAATATGCTTAGATGAACTGTAATTAATTTAATTTTAACGAGTAAGGTTACGTGAAAAAATAATATTTTTATTGATATAAAAAATTAAAATAATATATTATTAGAGGGAAATATAATATTTTTATAATTATATTTTAAATTAATTTTTTTTACCTGAGGAGTGGAACAATCATTGAGGACGACAGGCTGTCCACTTTTTAAGATCAATTTTTCATCGTTTATGTGGCAGGCAGGCAGGACCAAAGGATATATGGGACCCTCCTCATTTGACACACATTAGCTAAAATAATTATGAAAAATAGGAAAAAATATATACATATAATTACAGAAACATCCTTGTAATGATGAATCTTACATCGAATTGACCCGGCTGCCCCTATTCTGAATTGGGGTCTTGCTCGGGCGACCAATCTGGGGAGACACTGATCCACGAATCTCTACTGAACCTGTGCAAGATAGACCATATCCGGCCAGGGGAGGAGGCAGGTGAGGGCGAGATGGTCAAGTTGACATTACTATAACAAAGGATACAATATTAAAATTTAAATCATCTTCCCTACCCCAAGTGGAGTATCAATTTTGAGTCCTCCCCAAATCTTCTTTTTTAGCCCACACAATTTTAATAGAAATACTTAATTGTGGTGGTGCTGTAGCACATAGTGCTAGGAGACAAATATTTGATTATGGAGACACTCAATTATTTGATGTCCTTGGCACGAAGTTTCCTTCTCCAAATAAAATTTCTTATATATGATGATGGACCATCACCTAGACCCTAGTCATACTAAATATTAACACGGGATGTATTTATATTGACCTACCGCTAATCAGGGAGAATATGAATTAGTTGTCCTTCCATCAATCCCAACAAGGAAGGAGAAGATGCCAACACTCAACTACACCTATCATTCTTGACAAGAGAGCACCGAATTGGGTTTCACTTACTATAAAGTCAACCCAATATACCAATTTTAAGTACATTGATATTGTTAATATTGAGCACTAATTATTTAATATATAAATACACCCAAGAGTCGTCTTGCCATGTCGGTGGCGGGAGATGCGGCCCCCGGCGGTGCTCCGGTGGAGCCTTCGTCTTTTAAGTGGTGGGGGGCAAGACGGTATCTCATAAGAGGAAGAGTGCAAGGAGGAAATCTCTTAATTTTATTAATTATATACAAATTAGAGTAGAGGAAAGTTTAATTCTTCAATTTATTTTGTATTATAAAATGTTGTACTCTCATAAATAATTAAATTTATCTTTAATTAAACTAAGATGAATTTACAAATATACTAAAATACTGTTACTAGCTTCATACATACTTTCCAAATTAATGAGTTATTACAAAAAAAATATTTAGAATAAATTCTTAAAATTTGAAATTCAATAACTTGACTGTTGGTGATATATAAATTCGAGAATTAAATTATTACTCTACTTGTAAAATTAATTAATTAATTTATATTAAGATTTTCACTATATTCACTTAATTTACCCACTAAATAAACACCAATCTGGCACCAAAAAAGAATGGTTGGATCAATTGAGGAGGAAAGTGAGCGAGCTTTCTGGGTCAGTGATATAATGTGTGGGGACACCAATCTTGGAGGTTATGACCTAACACCCTCCCACCACGCCTCTGCCTCTGCCTATGCCTGCCAGCCGGCCCCAACCCAATGACATCATTCCCTTGCCTCCTCCATGATATGTGGAAATTTCTGCGGCACAACTGTTTTTCTGTATCCCTACATGACTCTTTTCAGCTCCCTCAAAGGAAAACTTACTCCATTTCACACCCCAACTTCTCCGCTTTCCCATCCGTACTCCGCTCCGAAAGCAGGAACCGGGGATTTGAACATTCTCAGACAACCAAAAGCTTTTGGGGTTTGAAAGTTCATGGAGTATAGGGATGCAAATGAATATCCTGAGAAGTTCATTGACTAAAAGATGAAAACTTCCCTCGCTTCTCCCATTCTGGGATTTTATGGTTTTGGCCCAACGTGGTGTCGGTAAGTGATGAAGGATTCATCCTTTTCCAGTTCTGCACAACTTTGCTTTTCCTTTACCTTTTTTATCTGATTTGTTTTACCCTTTTATCTTTGTAGTACACTGTGAACAGCACAGGGAGACACCGCTGCCCGGCTTTTTTTGCCATACCGTTGCCCGGTTGAGTCAGTGAATTCTTTACCGCCTCTGTATCAGGACCCACTAAAATGACCGTACAGTAACAGACCGACAACAACTGCTTAACTGTTCTTCACCAGTAACTGAGTGAGGAGGAAAACGTATGGATAGTATAGGCATGTTGAATCTCAGTTTCGACTAGGTGTAAATTTGAGTAAATTTATATGATTAGAAGTGTAATAAGAAAACAATTTATGCAAGGCATAGTTGGGACATAGCAATAAAATCTGCGCTAAAACTTACAAGCTCATTTGATCGAAGGGAAAGAAAGAGATATATGATAGGGAGATTTCAAACAAGTCATCTGCTTCAGCCTATTATTATACTAATAAAATAATACTATCAGGGGAAACCAAACCCACCCAAATCTTTTCTGTGACCTGGGGCTCTTTAGGAATCTCTGGCGGAGATTCAGAAGATGGAGCGGGCTGACCTTCAGAGGTTCTGTCTGATGGTGCAGATCCAGCTGCTTTCTTTCTTTCATTCTTCTTCAACTTCTCCTCTTTCTCCTGTTCAAAGTAGATAGAAATAATGTGATCACATGAGTTTATATGCCATGGTCAAACAAACTGCATGTAGCAACATGACGTACGAAATCATATTAAAAGGCGGTAGTTGTTTCAGCAGCTAAATACCCTTCTAAATATAAGAAAAAGTTCGAACCACCTTTTCCTTCTGTTCGACTTCTTTTTGTGCTTGGCTGCAGCTCTTGCTTGGGCCCTCTCGGCCTTCCGCTTTTTCCTCTCACGAGCTGCCTCCGCCTTGGCCTTCTCCTCCAGCTGGCTCTGTTCCTTCAACCTCGCTTCTTCTTCCCTCCTCAACTCCTCTATTCTAGCCTTCTCTTCTTCCTATTTTGATTTTTTCTAATAGAAAATAAATAAAATTGAAGCCAACACAGGTAAAAATACACGATTCTCAACCGGTATTATCAAAAGATTATAAGTCATGATTACGCATAATTCCCAACCGGCATTACCAATAGAACACAACACACCAGTTCGCATAATTAAAGAATGAGTTCGAATAAGTAAAGAAACACAAGAAGAGATCTTATGAAGGGTCATGCAGACCCAGTAGAAAATGTCACCATTGAAGCAAAACTAAATATAGCATAAAAATGCAAATTTTAAATGTAATTACTATTCTCACCTTCTCTTTCAATTGTATCCTTAAGCTTCTTAAGTGGTTGTTTGCTGTTTGTCTCACAGCATCAGCAGCTCTGAACTTAGCTTGCAATTCCTGAAACTTAACATTTCCATCATAATGTTTCTTCTTTGCAGCTTTTGTAATTACTTCTGCTCTTGTGACATTTCCTCTCAGCGATTCCAATTCCTTCCTCAAAACCTGAACAAATTACAGGTCATAGACCTTATTTCATAATGTAAATTGTGCGCTAGTACTGAAAATATATCTTGGAAATGTATCAACCAAAACAATCTTATGTAGTTCCAATGTAATAATGGAATATATACATCTTGATTGAGAAAAAATGGGAGTGAGTACCTTCAGACGCTCTTCTGTTTGCTCCTTCTGTTCCAATGCTTCCTCAAACTCTTCCCAATTTCCCATGTTAGCAGTTAGTTGTTCAGGGGACTGTTTCAACCGCAGCATTAGCTTTTCTTCATTCAAGGGCATGGTTTAATGTTGGATTCTGTGCGCCATGCTTTGTATCTGAGAGAAATACAGGAACTTGACTGGTCAGCCAACTTCCCAAAAATTGTGCACAATATTACTTATTTCTCGTTATCTTTTTCATTTTTGGTAATGGTAGTTGTAGAAGATTGCTTACCATGTTACTAATATCATCAATGGACAAAGCGTTCTTCACTTTAGAGAGTCTCGAGCAGTTCGCACTTCGGCTAAGGCTGCTTCCAGCTCAACAATGTAGGGATTGCGAGTGGCCTAATCAAGTCCAAGATGGTAACAACTCATAAGTACGAGAACATCAACAGCCAAAAGCATAATAGAATACATGCCTTGATAATTTGAATTTCAGCATTAATAGCATCCCGTACTCGAGTCTTCTCATCCACTTGTTACCGAGCATCCTTGATCTGTATGGTGAGTTCTCCATCATATCTCGGAAGACTAACCAGATAATTGAAAATTCGACTCTCGTCTTCAGGGAGATCAAGTTTATCTTCTGCTAACCCAACAAAAGGAGCTCCAGGAGGTGAAACTTTACTCTGAGGAACAGCATCAACTCCATGTGATGCACATATATTGTTATCAGCATTTTCATGGGATTCATGATCAGGTAAAAGATGGGTTACAGAAGAATCAACATCTGATTTGGCTTCAGAACTCCTGCCTCTGATGGATAAGGAAGATAGTTCTTCATGACCAATAGAACCAAAACATATTTCAATCTCTGCTAACTTTGTAGCATGGTGTTTAATTGAAATGTTGTTGTGTACCAATAATCCATTCTGGCTCCACTCTCTACTTCTGCATAAGCAGAACTTGTAGGTTTGGACTCCTCAAGCTGAGTTTCTAGAATTTGCTCATCAGCATCATTGTAATTGACTACCTCAAGTTCTGCAGGCATTTTTCCATCACCAAGTGCTGGAGAAGATATATCGTCATCCACTGACAAAGATCTGCCTGTAGTGTTTGCATTAAGTGCCACAGCTACTTCCTCGGCAACTGGAGGATACGCAGTAGGTTCCACAGGCATATTGCTGCTCTCAGCGGATGAGGTCAGTACTTCACCAAGAGTGAGAGTAGCATCTTGGTCATTCATACCTAGACTTGCATCATCAGAATCACCATTACTTTGGGTTATGGAAAGATCAGGAATAGAGGAAGTTCCTGAGCTCTGGCTATTCTCAGCATTAGTGTCTGATGACCCAAGACAAACAGAAGATTCGGCAGTTGGACCGTGACCCCCTACAGTGCTATTGAGTTGATCTACAGGTAAGGATTCAGTATCCACTTCCACTAAATCCTCTTGCTCCGCATCATTATTAATATGAATATTTTCTTGTTTTTCTTCCATCTCTGCATTGGAACCAGATTGCCTAGACTCCTCAACCTTCACCTCCTTGATAAGATCTGATTTTCTATCCTCTGCCAACTGCTCATCTACAATATCACCCGTAGCTGGTTCAGAAACATAAACCTCCTTGACGATCTCAGATGCAGACATTGCTTGCTCAAGCAGTTCGTTGCCGTTCTCTGTTGGCTCATTGCGATCATCGGAGCATATGGCATCTCCATGGACGGCTTCTCCTGCGTCGGTCTCACTAAACTCCAATTCCCTGCCATCATCAACACATTCGACCACACAACACTGCCCCTTATTTTCGCCATCCGCGGAAGAGGTCTCTCGTTCCGCCTCCTCCTCCATTACCCGACCAAGCGATCACGCCAAAAGAACTACAGGAGAACCAAGAAAGGAAACAAAATACGGAAATTACAGTATGCTTCTAATTTCCCAAACTAACCAGATCAAACTAAGCTCAATTCTGAAAATTATGAAGGGAGACGAGAAAACGATATCTTGCACGATAATACGAGTAGTTACCAGATGGATAGACCAGCCGCTAGATCGGTATTGAGATCGGAGTTAGCAATGCACGGTTTCCAGAACGGTGCCTCTCCTCTTCTCTACTGGCCTTCTCTCGGATATGTCAGGGGAAGGAAGAGTGGAGTAAGACGGATCTAAGTGTCTTCTAGCTGTAATCTTTCAAAAAAAGTGTCTTCTAGCTGTAAGCTTCTCCTCACTTCATAATTTTATTACTCTCACTCGCCTATCAAATTAATTTTGCTTTATTATTTGATATTTTTTTCAGTTAGAAAATGTTGTTATTTAATTAAGAAACTAAAATTTTATTTTTTCACTTTTCTGTTTTATAATGAGGCGTGGCACCCGCTAGAACGTCCCGGCATGTCCCACTAGTCCTAGAGGTAAGGAGTCTAGGTCCGTATTCGAACCGGTCCGGATTCAGGAGGATTGCCGGTTCCGGATTCAGGAGTACAGACCGATCTAACCATTTTTTTTTTAATTTTGCCCGAGAGGGACATAGAGAAAAGTCTGGCAGTACGTTAATTGGAGGTAGCCGGAGATGGGCGGGTGGTGCTCCCGGCACCCGACTAGCCAAATCAGTGCCATCCGCGGAGTCCGCATCTCTTCCGGCCCTGAGAAGAGACCCGCAGAAGCCCTAGGAATTCAGTTCGTCATCGCCTGGATCGCCCGCTGATGGAATTCGATCATCCGAAGGCTACATCTTCGGAATTCGGGCAAGATTTAATGGTTGATAACTCTGGAGAGGGCTTTCCTGAGGCTCCTACGAGCTCTCGCTCCGTCATCGAGACGGTGAATGGAAGACACAAGTTTTTCATTCAGGGATACCCGCTCGCGAAATGCGTGGGGATCGGGAAACACATTGTAGTGACAACTTCTCCGTCCCCGGGTTTCACTGGCCAATCTATTTCTATCCCGATTGAAATAATCGAGAGGATACTGCTATGTACGTCTCCGTCTTCACTGCCCTTGCTAGCGAGGGAACGGATGCTAGGGCTCTCTTCGATGTGACATCAGAGCGGGAAGGATACAAGGTCCATAGCCATTTTGATCGGTCATTGGAAGGGGGTCCGTTCACCCTCAAATATCGAGGAAGCATGTGGTGAGTGTTTCCGAGTTCGACGATCCTTTGCTGTTGGTGGATTACGATTTCTCATGGTGTGTGCTACTCTCGTCCCACTTTGAGTTTGATTTCAATTAGTTTGATTTCATGTGATTGTTCAGCCTCAAAGATGGATTGCGGGATCCTCAGCTTGTGGGCACCTCTTTCTCGAGCATCCATCACCTACTCTGACAGCTTCTGCTTGAGCGCATACCTCCTGACTCACATGATTTCCCTGCTTCAGTTGTGACCTCCTGCTCTTTCAGGTATCACTCCCTCTATTCTCTATCACTCACTAACAACCATCGTCTCCTTTTATCTAGCACGACAGATCATTAGGGCTTGAGAATCGTAGACCATGTGACCCAGATTCGAATCAAGTCACGTGTGTCTTGGGTCTTGTTCCATCCTTGGCTTTCCTATTTCTAATTGTTAATATTTTTAATAAATAATTATTACATTAAAACCAAAATAATTAATGATATCCTTCAATCGCTTTTATCTTATTTTATTTTTTCTCTCATCTTTTTCACACAATTCAACGGAACAAAATAGATAATTAATTACTGCGCAAAAGAAAAAAACGGATAGAGTCAATGGTAAACTTATAACTAAATATTATTATATTTAAAATTTTTACATATAATTTAAAAAAACTCGAGCAAATAGGTCCGTCCATGTTACCAATATATACCATAAAATTATCATTGTTATTAAAATTTAATAAAAATGAATATTGTGTTAACATTTAAAATTGTGTTATTGTACAAAATGTGATGCCAACATTTAAAATTGTGTTAACATATTAAAAAAACTATTCATGTCACAATCAAGAAAATGAGTCAAATCTCTTTATTTTAGATAATTAATTTGTTATGCATTTATTTTTAAAATATCTTAATAATACAATTAACTTAAATATGCGTTTTACAAACTAAAAAAATGATGACACATAATAAAAAGCATTGACCAAATGTATCATTCATTAAAAAAATTTCCATTTCAAATCATTGAAATATTTTTCAATTTGATTGTAAAATGGTAATATTTTTCTTGTAAGTTGTTATTTCATATAATATATCAATAATAATTAAAATTATTAAACTACTTATCAATAATATTGGTGATAACAAGCCTCAAAATTGGTGATAATAAGCCTATTAGAAGAATTAGCCCACCAATATATGTTAAGTTGACCAATGTCACATTGACTTGCCCATCAAGAAAAAAAAAGAAAATGAAAATCATGCATATGATCTATTACACAAGACAAAAAAGCTTCACATTCTTCCATTTCTTACCATTTAATCACACATCATCACCTTTGTCATCCTTGTGCATGCATTTGCTATAGATCATCCACCCATCAAAATCCCAATTAGGTGGCTCTATGTTTGTTGCATAGTAGGGTGGGTGACTTGTGCATTATTATTGGTTAGAGAGATGAGATTTATTATTAGGGATATAGAACTCAAAGAAACCAAAGGAAGATGGATAAGTGGAATGTTAACGTTATATATATAAGGTAAATCCAATGATAGGCTGTATTAAGCATATTTTCTAGTTATAGAGTTCATTTAAAAACCAATGTTCTCGGTTGCATCATTGCTCGTATAAATATTTCATTCGATCAAACGCAATGCATAATAAAGGCAATATAGCTAGTGGAATTATGGGTCACATCACATGCAGCGGTGGACGAAACCAGGAGAAAGACAGAAGAAAATTTCATGCGACTAACCTACGAGACCATAGATTAACCCATAATATTTAAGGATTTACGAATATTTTATAAGAGTGTTTGAAATATCGTCCATAAATACGGTAATAGTACCTTCAAAAGAGACGACTATTGATGGTCATATAGATAGACTCTCTCAAACAATGCCTTCAACATTGGTTGGGGAGCAATACTACTTTGGGTGCCTAGGCTTCCTATGTCTCGAGTACTCTCCGAGTATCACGCGCATTACACCTTACAAAATGGAAAATTGTTGTCCCTCGATAGAAAATATCTCAGGTAGATTTGGGTGTAACTTGGTACACACAATCTAGTATAGATATTATGATACATATATTACTGTAGTTGGGATGTAATGAAGTATATGTAATGATTGATTGTTCTAAATAACTTGTACCACGAATGCTTCTGTGAAATGTTGATAAATGTTTAAAAATATAACCTTGATATCTTAAAATAAGTATTATATTGAGTTATTCCAAAATTTTTTTACCTTTAATATAGATATTTTTTAAATAGTGTACGTAACATTTTTACCTAATACTATTTATTCGTTTTCATAACACTCTCCATTTAATATTATTTTTAGAAAGTATAAAATATATAACAGTAATCAATAAATTAGAACGAGTTAACTAAATATACCATCACATATAAAGATTTAATGCTTATATTACTAATATTGTTTATTGAAATTAGTTTTCAATTTGAAAATAGTTATAATAATAGTTTTTTGATTCCAAATTTTAAGTTATATAATTCTACCGTTTTAAATTAACTATTGTTGTAATATTGATAGAATATGGCAGGTTAATTAAAGATTCGATCATAAAACCGGGTTAATGTGTGATAAATATAAAGTACAATAATCAATTTAATATTACTTACTATTTTAACTAGTATTCGATTGTTATTGTAAATTTTTAATTGTTTAATAAGCATAATAGTGTAAAATAGTGTGTTATATTATTATAAATTAATCAAATCATATCATTATAGTTATATTTGATTTATCTCCGCCATTTTCCAAAATTATGATTTTTACTTCACTTACATTAAGCACCGGCAATACTAGCTATTTACATTATCATGTACATTGATCTTATTCTATTAATAAATTTTTATTAAAATAATCCTTACATCCTTGATATAAAAAAAATTAAAATAAAGTTCTTATTTTTTTTAAATTAACATAGTGTACTTACAAAAAATTTTATTTTTATTTATTTATTTTGTAAATTTATAATTTTCTATTCGTATTTAAAAAATAACTATTTTTATACTCTATTAGAAATAAATTATTATTTTATCACTATTTTATAAAATATTATAGTTTTATTTTCAAGCTTCCAAAAATTAAATTAAAAATTTCCATTTGTTCAATAATTACCTCATGTCCTCTTATACTAACCTTATTTATTTACACAATTTTTCTATTTTTACAAATTGAACTTAAATTTTTTAAAATTTACACTCTATTAATTAAACTTTAAAAATTAACTAAATCAAATTATAATTTCATAAATCTTTTTTAAATACTTTTATTATCTAATAGATAATAAGAGGAGTAAAAGATATTACCCAAACAAAATTTGATATTTTTCTAAAAATAGTTAAAATAAAGGATAAGAGTTGAATTGTTTTGTAGCCAAAATCCATGATAAAATGATTATATTTTGTGGTGGTTGTTTAAAGATAATTTAGATACCGATCACTTAAATGTTATTAGTATTGTCAATACAGATTTTTCTGACTTTTGATAAAAAATTTAATTTAATAATGAAATAAAAATATAATTAATCTTATAGGGAGATATATAAGTAAGTTATCCATTTACCTATTTATTTTTTTAAGTATAGTTTGATAAAAAAATTAAATAAATTTGATCTAAATTTCTGATTGTGTGACGTCGCCATCCTTCAAGCTTTAATAGATATTGTAAGAGATTTTGTGAATTGGGGTGAACCGACACAAACACAAATACTGGCAACCCATTGCCATTTTCTTATTTTAACTATATTAAAATTTTTCACTTATCAGATTTACTCGTTAATTTAAAGTAATTCTTGATTTTGATTGACCAAAATTGAATATTTTTTAAAAAATTTAATTTTCTAGTTTGATACATTAATTAGTATTTTGTTTTAATCTTAATTTCCTATTTAAATTCTTATTATATTTTAATATTTTTATTATTTAATATTTTATTTCTAATTACTTTTCAATTTAATTTAATTTATAATTAATTCGTTTGTGAAAATACTAATATTACCGAAGGATATTCTAAATCATATGTATCGCTCCGTTGGTATAATTCACGTATTTATCAATAGCTTGTATTGGGGTGAATTTTGGCAGAATCGACCTCGGGTACAATAGATTGGTGCATCGGTTTCACTTGATCGGGCCCATATTCAACCTGATCTCGAATATATTAAACTCAATCTCGAATCTAATAAACCCGAGATTCGTTATAATACAATACTCGATCGAGTTAGATTTGCTATTTAAGTTTATACTCTAACTATTTTTTTATAAATATCTATTATTTTAAATATTTAATAAAATTAATGTAATTTAATTTTTAAAAAATTGTATACTCTAACTATTTTTTATATTCTATCTTTATTATATATCCTAATACTAATTTTTTTTCTCCCAATTCTATTAAAAAGAATAAACAAAATAAAAAATAAAAGTGTCCATCCATCCATCACTCATCATCCGTCTCCCCTATCGGATTCATGTTCTCGAACAGGATTGTACTAGCCGCCCTTGCTCCATGGAGTAAGACCGTTCTCATTTAATTTTCGTTGACGCTCAGGTAGCCCAGTAGGAGGTTTTCGATAACATTGCCACGGCCAGGAAGAACGAGCTAGGGCCGTCGTTGTGGCTGCCGCTGCTGCTGTGCTGATGTTCTTGGAGAGGGGGAGGAGTCTCATCTTTCCTCTTCCTCTCGGCTTCCTCCTTCAGACACGAGATGAGACAGGGATTGTTGTTCCTCTCTCGTGTTCTTTTCTTCTTCGTCTATTTCACCGTGGTCTGTGGCAGAAAGAAGGCGTGAGGTTTTTCCTCGGCGACACAGTGAGGGATGAAACAAGCCTGGGGTTTTAGTTTTCCAGAGATGGGCGGACGTGGCCATATTTAAATGTTCAACTTTACATTTAGTTAAAAGTATGACTTGTTATATGGTGTGCATATTCGAGATTTTAATATTTTAAAATTTGATGTACACAGCAATTTGGTCGGTGGCTTATGGTCAGAGCAAACAGCTCAAAAAAACTCCAAGATCGAGTTCCATTTATAATTTTAGCCGAAACAATAATTCGGCCCATTTATAAAAATAAATGACAGGAAAAATAAAATTAGGGTTTCATTTTAAGTAAATTAGGTTACTGGGAAAGCCTGTGCATCATGGCGGAGCACTTGGCATCGATCTTCGGCACCGAGAAAGACCGGGTGAACTGCCCGTTCTACTTCAAGATCGGCGCCTGTCGCCACGGTGATCGGTGCTCTCGCCTTCACAACCGCCCGACCATCTCCCCGACCCTCCTGCTTTCCAACATGTACCAACGCCCCGACATGATCACGCCCGGCGTCGACGCCCAGGGCCAGTCGATCGACCCCAAGAAGAGCCAGGAACACTTCGAGGACTTCTACGAGGATATCTTCGAGGAGCTCAACAAGTTCGGGGAGATCGAGTCCCTCAACGTCTGCGATAACCTCGCGGACCACATGATTGGAAATGTGTATGTCCAGTTCAAGGAGGAGGACCAGGCGGCCGCAGCACTTCAGGCCCTCCAGGGGAGATTTTACTCTGGCCGCCCGATCATAGCTGATTTTTCTCCTGTGACTGATTTTCGTGAGGCCACGTGCCGGCAGTTTGAGGAGGAGAACTGTAACCGAGGTGGGTACTGTAATTTCATGCACGTGAAGATGATCGGGAGGGAGCTGAGGAGGAGACTATTTGGGAGGTACAGGGGCTACCGAATCCGGTCGAGTAGGAGCAGGAGTAGGAGTCGAAGCCCGAGGGGACACAGGAGGGACTATGATAGGCGGGAGCGCGATAGGGAAAGGGACTATCACCGCGGCGGACATGGAAGGAGGAGTAGTAGGGAAAGGTATGAGAAGGATAGGAAGAGGAGGAGCAGGAGCCCGGTGAGGGAAGGTAGCGAGGAGAGGAGGGCGAAGATTGAGCAGTGGAACCGAGAGAGGGAGGAAAAACAGCAGTGATTACTCCTGTTAATGGTTCGGTAATGATTCTGGTGCCATGTTCTGAATATTTCATATTACTCTGTTAAGGTGACCCTGCACATTGTTTGAACATTTGTAGAAATGGCCAGATTGTTGGTATATATACTGTGAGTGGGAAGTGAATGAGGAAAGGAATTTTTGTATTTGCCTGATGCTCTGCTTTGTATTATGTGGTTCTTGCTGCATTCTCTGTGCCATGCCTTCTCTGTTAATTTCAATTTAGCATGCATGCTTCTTAGCTGGTGAATAATTTTATTCTTGCTCTTTCGGATTGGTTCTGAATCTCTTTTCCAGCTGAGAAATCATGCAGCCTGTGAAACATGTATATGTTACTAGTTGTATCAATGGTTGTGTGTTTCTAGTCAATCTTCAGTGTTTTCTATCCAAGGATTCCTTTGTTGATGTTCGTTTTATTGTATTTGGGTTTTCTTGTAATCTATAGTCTTAGAAGACAGTTGAAGTAATGCTTTTTGTCTGTATCATGCTGAAAGTATGATGCCAATTCTTCCTCAAATACTACTTTTTGTATGCATTAATAAGTATGCTATCATATTATGATTTTTATGGTCTTGCAGTAGATAGAAGTCATATGTGGGTTGAGCTGATTTTCTTCTATCTATTGAACATTTGGGTCTATTTGGTGCTATGTGCTCTTCAAACATACCCCTATCATAATGTCAAGTAAAATAGGCCTTTAGCTGCTATAGTAGCACCTGAATAAATACACAAGAATTTCTATGTTATGAATTTTAGTTCCTGGAGAATACAGTTTAATTTTGTAGAACCTGGGAAAAGTTAAGCTCCATTCTCAAAAGTGGCCTTAGAATGATATATGATGCTTTATGATTTTATTGCTCTACTGCCAAATTTTCATTCCCTGTCGGTTGAATTTAGAATTGATTTTGTGTCTGTAAATGTTGCAGCAATTTAGGTAGCATTTTGGCCTCAAAGTTGGTACTGCATGGGCACGTAGAGTACTCTTATTTCTTACCCTAATTTTCTTATACAGTCCGATTTTACGTTTCCTCATTATCAGAATCTCATTTATTTTCTTTCAGGGTTCTAGGGGCAGCTTTTGTAGGTTTGAAAATGACTAAATTCAACGTTGGAGTTGGTGTGGGATACAGCAAACCCCAGCATCTGCCATTATTTTAGTCCGGAATTTTTTTTTTCAATTGAAACTCATTCTTGCAGGGATGGTGATATGCAGGGTTGTTTACTGATAACGGAGCTCTCTAGTTTTCATTTCTTTGAAAATCCTCCACAATTTTTGTTCTTTTGCTTCCCTGGAATAATTTCATAAAATTTTGTTTAAGATTCTATTCGCCCTTGTTTTGGTATTTTGCCTCCATTTCCACATTCTAGCATTTTCAGCCAGAAGCTATGCAAATTATACAGAGTTTAATCAGGTTTCATAAACCAACCCAGAGATTATCATTTTTTTGGAGGGAGATAGGCTTTTGTGATTTTCACCTGTGAAGTTCAATTGTTATCTCTCTCATACTGAGAATGAATATACATAGGTTATGCAGGTTGCTTGTATAATTATGTTGATTTCTATCCATAATATGTAACAGCTTCATAACACTCCTCTATCTCTCCTGACTCCTTAAGGTGAATCCATGCTCGGAAGATGGAAATGCAGATTGCTTGGATTTTGAACAAAAGTGGTTACTTTCTGTCTGTCTCATATTTTTCAGGGAGGTTGCTGGAATTATGTGACAGTGCTTTGCTGGAAGTCATGGCTTCGAGGATAGTATTGACAGAGACCTGCACCATCATGACCTGTTTTTGTTGGGATGGTGTGAGAAACTGAATGGTGGCAGTTCTGGATTTATATCCTCGTCAGACTGATCTGGTTGATCTTCTCGTGAATCACTTGTACGCTGAATTATAGTTTCTTTGGATTAACTTTCACCTCGCTGCTGGACACTGTTCCCATTGTAGATGGGCTGCTCTGCATGTGATTTCCACATTGTTGTTGAATCCTGAACGTATTAAATGCAAGTAACTTGGCATTTAAAGTAATGGATAAAGGGATGTGGTCACAATGTTGAGTGGGGCTACCCGGCGGTGATCCTTTGTAAAAGGAGTAAAGAATTGGGGTCAAATGTAGCTTTTATTTTCCATCGAAATACAGTGGGGGGACCTTTGAGCCTCGAAACCGTGGATTGGTGTGATTTGACAGAACACCGGTTGAACGAATTCTGTGTCTGGTTTCCTGTAGGAAGACATCATCATCTCGGAATATTCTAATGGTCTTTGGACGTTCTAGAACGCCAAAGGTCACGCTCGTGCACCTTACCTGACTTTCCTTACCGGGCTAATGAGATGCCACAACTGCTTAATAATTAGTGCTAAAACTCCAAACAATACCTAAATCCGGAGGGCTTTTTTTTGTTCAATGTAACTTGATACCTTATTTAATGGGAAAATGGTTGTACCAAACACCTAATTTTATAATACCATGGTCAGTTTGTCTTAATCGGAATGCAAGCAGTGGGCTGTTCCATATCCGCTTATTCTCCTTCCAGCTGAAGGTAAGAATTATGCCCCTGGCGGGCCCCGCAGATTCCATTTCTTTTATATCCTTATCTTTACAGCCACCTGTCAGCATCAGCAGCTAAGAAAAAACATTTCTCTCCTCTCTTTTTTTTTTTTTTTTCTATTTATTATAAAAATTCATGGAGCTAGCTTCACTTCTTCTCCATCAATATTATTGCTAATACTTTGATTATCTGGCTATACTTATACACAGGACCTCACCGCTACTCTTGTCCGCCCTCCACTTTTAGCACAATAGTTTGATTTGTCTGAAAATTGATAAAAGATAATAGTTTTATATTATTTAATAAAATTAAATATTTTATTTTTTAAAAATTAATAATATGACCTGTACTTTAGAGAATTTGTCAGTCATTTAATCTACATGTTAATTTTATTTATACATTAACTGAAATGGGATATTAATTAATATAGTTTAATTTTGTATTTGTATTTTTAGGAGAGAATTTTATATTCATATTTGATCATGAGAAATGAATTTTGGCCATTCACACAATTTTGGACAAAAACTAGACATTAATGAAAATTTTTGCATTGAAATATCAATTATATAATATTTTATTAGATAGAATTACTAACACAAATAACTTAATTTCCAAAATAAGTAAAATATAATATTTTTTTAATGGAGAAGCAATTTCTCTACAAATCCTACAATATTTTAGATCTATCATTTCTTATATTGGTAATATCCGAATAGTAGTAGTTTGTAATGTGATACATTTTATGTAATATATAAATTATTTATATTTCTTATATATTTTATTTTTAAAATGCTATGTAAAATAAAATATTATTTTATAAAATATATATTATACAATATAATTTACCATACATTTATACTCTACATTAAAACATTTATATTAAACAATAATTTTTTGTTAGATTTAATTATTATTATTAATTAAATATTAAAATAAAATAAGGAACAAGTTACTGTATACTCTAAACTTATATATAATTTATATAGGACAAATAGTCGATTTTAAAATAGTATGGAACTAAAATATTGATTTTAGCAAATATAGAGGACCCAGTGGTAGTTATCTCCGGAATAATAACTGGGAGAGTAATGCTGGCTTCTGGCAATACCATCTGAGTCCGACCCAGTCGCCGGCGCGCCCCCACATTTCATAAGGTAAAACCTGAATCCGATAACGAGTTGAAAGAAACCCACAGAGAACATTGAGGGTAGGATGGTCATTCAACGATGAAGCGTGGCAGAGACGTAAATAAGGTGGTGAACGGAGGTGAGAAAATGTAGTGGGACAAACAAGAAGACCGCTCAAAAGCTCAGATGGTGTGCGCTCATGGTTGGTTGGCTGTATTTGCTTCGCATGGCAGGCTGACCTCCCCGGTTTCATCTCCGTCGTTCTCACTATAAAAATTCGGCCCCTCGAAACTCGAAACCCATAAACCCTCTTACTCTCACGCGTACACCGTCTCTCTCTCTTTCCCATCTACTCCGTTATCGTCTGACAGCTTCAACGCCAACTCTTTCACGTCTGCCCTCTTCCCTCTTCCCTCTCTCTCTAGTTGAACAGCTCAAGTGAACAACGGTCCGGCGATCGCAGCAATGGACTCCGACTACGGCATCCCCAGGGAGCTCTCCGATCTCCAGAAGATCCGCGCTGCGTACCATCCTCAGCTCCCTCCCTGCCTCCAGGTGTTGACTCTTCTTCTGATCGAATTCCTAGCGTGCCTTGGTCCTGAATCTGTGTGTTGATGTTCCGTTCTCGGCCGTACTGGACACTGTTGCTTGTTATTGGTCGGTGATGATTTCGTGTTTCCCGTAGTGGTCTGATTTTAGGAAGTGCGAAGTACCTCAGTCTGTGTGCTGAACACTTTTCCTCCGGTGGGGTGATTCAGTACATTAATATGCTTTTATGCTTTTCTGTTCTATACCATTGGCGGTGCGCGCCAAACGTTTATTAATCCACGTTTCCTCTTCTTGGATCTCGACTTTAGTAAACTGTGAATTGGTATTTTAATGGTAACAATGGTGAAAACAAAAGATAACTTGCCTAATTTGCCTGTGGGTCATTGATCTTATTGTCGACTATTATCATCTAAAAATGGAATCATTTGCCTGTTCTTGCACTTGGTTTTGCTTTGCTGATAAGCTTCTCTTATAATGCCTTTGTATTTATTAATCCCCGTTTTTTCCTCAAGATATAATGTGATTGTACTTTACTTGCATTCCAGGGAACTACAGTTAGGGTGGAATATGGCGATTCTACTGCAGCTGCTGACCTCAGTGATGCTCACACCATCAACAGATACTTCCCACACACTTATGGTCAGCCTTTGGCTCACTTCCTTAGGGCAACTGCTAAGGTTCCTGATGCTCAGATTATTTCAGAGCATCCTCCCATGAGGTAATCATTTTGATGAATCGTACTCCAAGTAGTGCAGTTATCAAATATTACCTTGGTAGTGCATCTAGTTATTTTGCTGGTTATGCCTGCTTGATAAAAAATGCTAATATTTCACGATAATCAACAGAGGCTGAAAAAAGTCTTTTCCCTTTTTTGATAAGTGAACTTATTTTACTGACAACATTGAAGAGCATTCCAGATATACCTCTATATAAAAATCCTTGATTATGTAATTGATTTTTTCCTCTCTGATATGGTTGATGCATATATCTATTATAATCCGTGATAGCTCGGGAAGTTGATATCTCGTATTGGTAACATGCTCTTGACTGTGTTTCATGTTTTCACAGGGTGGGTCTCGTCTTTTGTGGGAGACAGTCACCTGGCGGACACAATGTAGTCTGGGGACTTTACAACGCTCTCAAGATCCACAACCCCGATAGTGTTTTACTTGGGTTCGTAGGTGAGCTGCACTCTCTACCTCATTTTTCGTTGTACTTGTTAATGGCCAAATATGTCACTCATCGTCATCATGATAAAGCTACTATTTTACATGATTCATCCATCTTCTTGAACCGGTTTCACACTCATATAGCAACTGAATTGCATTGCTGGCAATAGTATATTATAATACCTCACGTATTTTCCAGCTGTTAATCTAGCCTAATTCAGCATCAGCAACTTTTCATACCTTTGATCGCCTTTTTTTAGGTTGATCATAGCACCTGGAAATGAAACTCTATTGATAATTAGAATAATGCCATCTTGATTACTTGCATTCCATGAATAGGTGGTTCTGAGGGTTTGTTTGCTCAGAAGACCCTTGAGATCACCGATGAGGTCCTAGCGACCTACAAGAACCAAGGTAAGGCTACACTTCATGCACATAATTTTGGCCGTTCTACTTTTGATTGGCTCATATAATTAGGTGTATTATTTATGGGTGCATTTTCAAGGTGGTTATGATTTGTTGGGTCGTACCAAGGATCAAATAAGAACAACTGAGCAAGTGAATGCTGCCTTAAATGCATGCAAGGACCTGAAATTGGATGGCCTTGTCATCATAGGAGGTAATTATAATGTGCGTATTTTATGATATATCGACGGTAATTTAAAATTTCTTAAATTAGATGCGGTGTCTTTGAAGGGGTTACGTCAAACACAGATGCAGCTCAACTTGCTGAAACCTTTGCTGAAGCAAAATGTTCTACTAAGGTATTCTAACTCTACCTGAATTTGTTTATCTATTTTTCTGTTCTATACATTTACATTCCAATCCCTCATTATCCAAATTTCCACCTTGTGGAATTAATCATTTCAAGTGTTCCCTCTTTTCTCTCACAATATATATATATATATATATATATATCGTTGTTAACTTTGTTCGATGCTATTTATTCATCTGTTATACTTATATTGCTACTATATGAAGGTTGTTGGTGTTCCTGTTACCCTGAATGGTGATCTTAAGAACCAATTCGTGGAAGCCAATGTTGGCTTTGACACTATCTGCAAGGTACTACTTTTTTATGGTAGTAATGGAAATCATATTAATTTAGAACTTTGGGGAGTGATGTAGTCCACCAGGAATGTATCTATTGAAATTTCGTAAGTCTTGTGTATGGGATAATTGAATTTTATCCTTTGTGTGATTGGGGTGAAAATTTTCATTATAGTGTCTCAGTTTATACAACGCATAGAAATTTAAATTTCTTGTGTGTTTCATTCCTGGATTGTCAGGTGAATTCACAACTGATCAGCAATGTCTGCACGGATGCTCTTTCAGCCGAGAAGGTAATGTAGTACTCCTTAGACAATAATCAGTTATTTATCAAAAAAATCTCCTGTTGATTATTCCGTAAAACTTCAATGAAGCCATTTAGATCAATAGATTGATAGTGGATTTCACTTTATAGTAAGTAAAGGATTCTGTAAAATAATTAACATGAAATTGATGCTAACTACATCTAAAGCAAAAAGTAACCCAAAATATAGAAAATTGCTCGTCAAGAAAAAGCCAGTGACTAGATTATACTACTTGAATATTGCTAGTAATATTTGTACAAATACATTATGTCATGTCCTTTATTGACAGCTTGCCTCCCCCTACCCTGCTTCCCGTGATCTGTTTTTTCTGTGAATGACTTGACATGATTGTCTTTCAGTATTATTACTTCATACGGCTTATGGGTAGGAAGGCATCACATGTAGCCTTGGAATGCACCCTCCAGTCTCATCCAAATATGGTAATTTTCACTTGTAGTTCAAAATTTTGAACAAATTATATCGTATATTTCTTTTATCTAAACTCATTTGTTCTCTCCAGGTGATTCTCGGGGAGGAAGTTGCTGCATCAAAGCTTACTCTCTTTGACTTGACGAAGCAGATATGTGATGCTGTTCAAACCAGAGCGAAACAAGGTTTGACTGTTGCATGAAGTTACTGGCTTGGACCGTTTGTTTCTCACCATCATGCCTATTGGTTATGCTGATGAAATCCTTTTTTTTTTCTTTAATTTAGACAAATACCATGGTGTCATCCTGTTGCCTGAGGGGCTAATTGAAAGTATCCCGGAAGTATATGCCCTTTTGAAGGTAAATGACATATTCTAGAAACATTTCAGCTCCTCAATGGAGAATATTTCTCCCATATGTTTTTGATAGTTTTCTATTCTGCATGTTGGAGTTCATATGGGTTTGTGTTCACAGGAAATACATGGATTGCTCAGGCAGGGTGTTCTTGCTGATAAAATTTCATCTCAACTCTCACCTTGGGCTTTTGCTTTGTTTGAATTTCTGCCACCGTTTATCAAGAAGCAGGTATAAAAATATATGTTTTATTTTATGGATACCTTTAGGGCTTCTGTTACTTTTGATCTTAATATTAGACCTTTGATGTGGCAGCTGCTTCTATTTCCTGAATCAGATGATTCTGCACAGTTGTCTCAGGTAATTGAACTTATATGATGCTGCAATATGGTATTGCATGCTTTTGACTTGAAATAGGAAAATGATTTATTGGATGTCATTGACCTGCTTTTATTTTTCTTTTATAGATTGAAACGGAGAAGCTTTTAGCTCATCTTGTGGAGGTTGAAATGAACAGGCGGACGGTAAGAACCTAATGTTGATTGGGTTTACATGATTATCTAATAAACATGTTTGTTTGTTTCTTAGAGCTGAAAGTGGCAAGGTTAATATTACAGAATCAATATTACTTAATGTTTCACCTTCTTGAACTGCATTCCTTTCAAGTTCATGAACTTTTATGAACAGTTAGCTTTTCTTTTTACACCCTAACTTGACTTCTTTCTTTTTCTCTTGTAGAAACATCTGTTTGAAACTTTTTTGTGTTTACATGAGAACTTATATTCTAAAGAGATGAAGGTGAAGCAACAGAGTTGAGTAGTCTAATGGAGAATTCATAATGATTTTGATAATGCTTTTAAAAAGTAATGATTGTGATAGTGGTGTCACTAATGACAGATTGTTTTGTTGTTCATACTAAAAAAATTGCCATTTTCTTTTCACTTTTAGATCCTTATGGCCCGTCTGACCCAGTGAATTTTTCCACCCTTTCATTGTTATCTGTTCTACATACAACTTAGTGGATCTTTGCCATTATATAATGTAGCTGATTTCAATGGAATTTGTGCAGAAAGAAGGTACATACAAGGGGAAGAAGTTTAATGCAATATGCCACTTCTTTGGGTACCAGGCCCGAGGTTCTTTGCCATCAAAGTTTGACTGTGACTATGCCTACGTAAGTCCTATGTAGAAAATTGGTCTAAAATATAAAATTAAAATGTGAATGTGTGTATAGCTGATTTTTCACTCTCTGAACGGACGAATCACTTGATCTCCTAACAGGTACTTGGGCACATCTGCTCCCATATTTTGGCTGCTGGTTTGAATGGTTACATGGCCACTGTGACCAACCTGAAAAACCCCGTGAACAAGTGGCGTTGTGGTGCCGCTCCCATCACAGTACGTAAATAATTTTTATCATCGGGAGTTTCATTTTTTTATGATACCTAAATTAGATTTGTAACTCATTAATGTTGCATTGTGGAATCAGTCTATGATGACTGTCAAGCGTTGGGCTCAGTCTCCCGGGGCTGCATCTTTTGGAAAACCTGCTATTTATCCCGCCACTGTAGATTTACACGGCAAAGCATATGAGTAAGTGCTGCATCATCCAAGGATACTTGCATCATTCTTTATAATGGATTCTTGAACCCGACCGTAACATACTGGATATATATGAGTTTTGCTTTAGACTGCAAACTTTACGTGGCATATTATATATTACAACTCCAACCAAAACAACCTTGTTAATGCATATCACCTTGTCTGTGGTATATACAATAATTAAGGGTTATCTTCTCCCGTGTCGTGCAGACTTCTGAGGCAAAATGCGGGGAAATTTTTGGTGAATGACATTTACAGAAACCCAGGACCTCTCCAGTTTGACGGTCCTGGTGCTGATTCCAAGCCTATGAGTTTATGCGTGGAGGACCAGGACTACATGGGCCGTATTAAGGAGTTGCAAGTTTATCTCGACAAGGTTTTTACCATTTCCCTGGTCTTTGTCGATCACAGATTCTGCCCAGTGCCTCTTCAAGTCCGATGGACTTGCACTAAACTTCTTTGTGAATTTCTGATGTTAGATTGGCGTGCTTTCCACAGGTGCGGACCATAGTGAAACCAGGTTGCTCGCAGGAAGTCCTGAAGGCGGCACTGAGCATCATGTCTTCGGTGACCGATGTTCTATCTGTGATGTCTGGACCCTCGTCAAATGGCAATACGACTCTCTGAGCTGGTTCAGGGCTCAGCGGATCTCTCACTCTCTGCTCATAGCTGAGTCTCTCATCTTGCCTCCATTAGAATCTGTAACATAAAATTAATAAATGGGGTTTATTTTTCCTTTTCCATTTCCTATGAAATATCCCCCACTTGTAATGGAAGTGGTGAATGAGAACTGAATTGCAAGTTTTGGGAGGTGGACCAATCCCAGTACAAATTTTGGTTTCTTTCAAATGGCCCGAAAGAGAGATTATATATGTGAAATTAAATATAATTTTATGAGTTAAAATTAGTAATTGAAATTAAAATGTTATTTTTAAATAGTATTTAAAATAACATATTTGTCAATACTTATTTATGTATGAGTTTATTAGGTATATCAAATATAAAATCCTAAAATTAAACTACTAATAAAACCATATTTGCGCTTGTCCGAAGGTGAGTTGGCTCTATACCTGGTCACCGCACGCAATGAAGGCAGAAGCAACTTTATTCGTCAACTTTTGTAGCAAAAGATCTGCAAATCAAACCCCACAAATATTCTAGATCACCCAAGAAATGCCCATGTATATATCATCACCCATGAAAATACAAATTTAGGATGTTGCCTTTGTCACTGGCACGAATTAGGTATAAATCTCGGGTTGCGTTCATAGAGTTCTAATAATATGGTTATTAATTACTATATTTCCGGCTCCACTCGTTACATTCCATTAATATCACAAAATTTGGTACAGTTACCTTATAAATCAAATCTCATAACATAAACAAATTTCATTACATGAATTTCCAAAATTTCCTTTAAAAATAATACAATATTCATAAAATACAAAGAAAGTTTCTCGTTAATAATAGTACTAATACAAATTAAATTTTAACCTTGTATTGATATCTGAATTGCACATTGTCTCCCATTTATTTTTTATTACCTAAAAAATATTTAGAAGTATTGAACTCCCGATTTAGTTTTTAGTTTGAGTGAAGCTAATTTATGGCTATACTCTACCCAAATTCAATATATAAATATTACCAATTTTGTTTGGCTAACTTAATACTAGTATGATTATTTTACTTTCCACACTTACTTTTTATGTTAATATATATTTTTATTTTTTTCATACTTACACCCCTAAGTTCATCTCTATCATGATATATTTACTATATTATTGATAGATTTCCTACATATGCACATAAAATGCTCATCAAATTATCAAACATCTAGAGTAATGGCCCAATATGCCCTCTCCCACGTAGCCTCACACTTAAGGGTATTTGGTTCAATGAAAATGTGTCGTACTATACATTTTTAAGGTATCATATATCTACGTCTTCTCACATCCCGACTCGAACTCGGTTTATTTATGGACCAGTGACAACCTGCCACATCATCTCCATCTTACAATAATTGACTCATAATAATTGTAATTATAATAGAACTTAAGGCACATAAAAAAAATATATTAGAATATCTTTTAAAACCTTCATTTAAAATAGGAAAATAAATTTAATAAATAACATTGGGACTAAGTAATAAATAAAATGTGTATGTTTTGGTTTAATTTGTCTTCTTATAACTTTTGTATCTCCCTATGTTTTAGTTACTTAAAAGGGAAGAATTGGAAGGAGTGAGAGTTTAATTAGTAAGATTAATTAATATTGTGACGTCATGTTCATAAGTGAACATATTTTTAAAATAAGGTATACTTTTAAAGACATTTATAGGATTTATTTTAATGCATTTGAGTTTTCCTTATTTGTTCATATTTGTTTTATAATGATAGGATCACACCGTTACAAAATATAATTTTCATTTGTTCTACTACTTAAATTATCTTTACCAGTAGCTTATCTATATGGATCAAACTATATCTATGAGCACTATTACTCAGCCCATGCACTCACCAAGTTCCCATTCACAAAACTTTTATTTAAATAAGATTGTTCTTGGATCATTACTCGCTTTTCTTATATTAATTTTACTATCCAATAGCTCTTTAAATTACTAGTACTCCATATTGGGTGTCTAGTCACCAGTTCAACAAATACAATTATGTATATTTTATCAATTTTTAATTATATTTATTCTATTAATTATAAAAAACTCATTTTTAACTTGATATAAATTATCGAGCATTGCATATTGCAAATACATAAAAAAAATTATTACATATTTTAGAGAAATAAGTTAGTAATTAACACTATTTTGACCTATTTTATGAGTTATTTTTTATTCATACGTATTAGTATAATTCTAGTGAAATGACACATAGAAAAGGAAAAGTATTGGATGGAGTAACCTTGCAGCCTCTAAAGAAAGATGAATCAAATTTAAGGACATGCAGAAATTCAATCATGTTGATGAGAGGAGCATCTTTACCCCTAATCCTTTTAGGCTAAAGTGTTAAAAGATAATTTTAAAAATACAAAATTTATTGACGGTAAACTAGGTTATTAACCCTATTGGCAAGATGGAGATAACATCATGGTAGGGAGAGTAGGTGACGGCCAATGCTTCCCACCATGAAGATTGCTCAGAAGAGGATAATATGAGGTATGTGGAAACTAGAGAGCATTAATCACCTTATTTCACATCTAGAGTATGATGTCATTATATCCTTGTTATTAATGCCTAATAGGAATGATATCGTTATTTGGCATTGGGAGAAATAGGGTGCCTATTTGTCCATTCTGATTATGCTTAACTAGCAGATAGGGCATTAGTTAGGTTTGAAATGAGTAATTTTCTTCTAGTTATACCAGTAAGAAAGGATGGACAATAATATGAAGTTAAAAAATTTTTAATTAGAATTTTTTTATAGAGAGTAGATTGGAATGATATTTATGTAAACTAAAAATTGATTGGAAAAAAAAGTTAACATTAGAATAATTACATACTTTTGTGGTGAAATTAAAAACTATAGAATATACTTTTTTTTAAATGTAATTAAACTAAAGTGGTCTAGTTATCTCACAGTCACGTAGGCATTAATATTCATAATTTACATAATTTTATTGTATGGTTTGATATAATTTTTGCAGTACTACAACACCAAAAGTTAAATTTATAAAAACATGACTATATTTTGGCTAATATAGCTAATATATGTTGGACAATATGAAAAGGCGGGAGTATGTGTAACTTCGATCATTGAGGTCGATGGGTTAGAAAATTAACTATCCGAGAAATTGTGATCACTTGAATAATAGTAGTATATAGCTCTTACAATTCATGTTTTAGTCCGCTTACCCATTAAATTGTGATTTGAAATTTAGATAGTTTAATTAATTCTTAAATTTTACTCAAATTAGGTAATTTCGATGTTATGAAAAGCTGTAGTCTAAGGAATCACTGAATCTTTTTTTAACTAACTAGAGTTATTGTTGCCATAAAAATTGAGCTAAAAAATAACTATTTTATTTTAAATCATTGAATATTAAGTATTGTACAATCTCACTAGCAACCATAACCATAAATGAGTAGTTAAGGGTTGAAATAAATAGTTATAAAAATTTAAGTTACTATTTTTATAAGAGATGGGCACCACCCCAATTTATATGAAGGTATTCTAGATTTTTATAATAATATATTTATAATTTTTTTTATTCATTTCATGGTATTATACCTCATTAATGAATTTAATTTTCACAAGTTTTGTATTTAGGTGGTTTGAATAAGTAACTAAATAAAACAAATAATTTAAAAAATTAAACTTAGTAACCGTTTGAACCAATTCTTTTCTAATTTTTTCTTTTAACTCTTAATCACATATCCCATATGCATTTTTAAGGGTTACTTTTGACCCATTTTCACCTCTATTATTCTCTCTATAGATTCATTTCTTCTATTTAATTTCACCTTCTAATTCAATACTCCATCCTAGTTTAACTTAGTCCAATTATTGACTTCTAATTTTTCAAATTTTATATTGTTTGTTTATTATGTTAGTGGATAATTTATCCACGATAATAAGTGAAACATGTAAATAAAAAATATGTATCGGAAAAAACATGAACACCTATATCTTATATATTTTCGTGGATGATACTACTTTCTTTCTATAACTACTGTTTATAATGTTTCAATTCTTAAAAATATATTATATATATATATTGCACATAATAACGGTAGAAAATTAATTTTAACAAATCAATCTTATATCTTAGTTCTAATATATGGGAAGAAATGAAGATACGGATTCCGACCACACTACAAATGTAACTAGGAATTACAAATGAAAAGTATGTTCGACTTCCATTATTTAGGGGAAAGGGAAATAGACATGCACTTTATAAGAACTAGAGCAATGAATCCAACGGAAATAAACCGGTATGTAATCACAACCTAACAGATTTATATATTTGCAGTCAGTTTACAGATAGATGAAGTGTTAGGCAAGCAAGATAGTTTATTTAATGTTGTACAATGTAAAAAAAAAACAAACATTTTGCAAACAACAAAACAATGGAATACTTCAGTGGATGCTTCAACTGCATGCTTTTCTTAAGTTATATTCTTGACTGAAACTCATAACCTTTATGTGGGTATAGCAGTACCTCCCAATGTATGAAGCCCCTGGTGTAACTATCCGGCTATTCATCAGTATGGTAGGCTTGGTCCAACTGTCACAAGCTCTCATGGTTATTCAACAGTGCATGGTTGCATGATGCCATGTCATCATAGCATGCAATTCTCAGGATTTGATGTTAATGGAATATCAACTTCAACGCTCCCCCTAATTCAGCCATCATATCCATCAGGTGAGAGACATTAAATCAGAATGTTTTTGTTTTTCCTTCATTTACTTTGTTTATGCTAGAACTTGCCTACTTTGTTGATGATTTCTGTCATCCTTAAAGGATAGAAAAACCATTAACAATTAAACTGGTCATCCATGAGACGTCCTTCGTGAGGGATCACGTCGTCGGGATCAAATCCGCCTTTCTTTTCTATATTGTAAGAAATATTTAGGACCGACTCTCTTCTGTAACTAGCTTGGCTTCATCAGCCTTTTACATTGTGCCGTGCCATACTCGATATCGGCCTCTTGTGCTTGTTGCAGGTTTGCTTCTTTCGCCAATTCTACCGGTCAGTCCGCAGGGCAGATTACTTGACCATGCGCCATGGATTCGTCACGGTAAGTTCCTGCTGCACAAGGAGAATGAAGAATTCACATCATCTTGTCCTCTTTCCTGATAGATTGTCTTTCCTGCAGGTTCATTTAGCCCCGGGAAGCAAGTTCAACTTCCAAAAGTACATAAAGAGGTCCTTGGAAGATGACTTTAAGGTAGTTGTCGGGATCAGGTAGACCTCTATACTAAACATTTATTCAGTCATATTTTATACATTTTTGTTCCAATTCGACATCATCATCATGGGTAACTTGGCCATCTCTACAGTCCTCTTCTGTGGGCTTCTGCCGTGACTTACCTGCTATTGACTGTCAATGGTGAGATTCAGTGTCTTCTTACGCTTAACAGAATGCTATTGCTATGCAGTCACGGATCGTCTATCTATTCGTAATACCTGATGGATTAAGTACTCTCTCTCTCTCTCTCTCTCTCTGCAGGATGGGATCTGATGTTTTACTTATCGATCCTGCCGCTAGTGGTAAGGAAAATCAAACCTACACCAGACTAGCCCAGAAAAGGTTTCCTTTTATACCAGCGTTTTTTTCCAACCCCTTTGCTCGTTGAAGGTGATATTAACAGTCGATACTAAACTTCAAGCGGTGATAGCATCAATGGCTATAGAGATCAAGGAGAGACATGCTGTGGTCCAAGGGATACCACTGGTGCAAGTCTCAGACCGGAATTTCTGGTTTGAATGGCCGCAGCTAATCCTTTACCTCATCCATTTCGTCCTATTTCAGGTACTTGATAGAATAGAATAGAATAGAATACATGCCATCCAGCCTTTCTCCTTTTACTGATAAAGAAGAAGAGGATTCTTAACGTCCCAGCTTTTGGTGTTTTGCTTTGGTTAACTTCTTTGGGCAGAATGCATTCGAGATAACGTATTTCTTCTGGATATGGGTAAGTGGTCATGGCATGTTGCTCCTTGGAATGGCATACGAACCGCTAGATGTTCTTCATATTCTAATGGGACTGTATATGCTTTTAACTTGGCTGGTGATGGTGATGCAGTACGAGTTCGGGCTGAGATCCTGCTTCAACAAAAATTTCAATCTTGCTATGGTCCGGGTTGCCCTAGGGTAAGCCACCGATTGAGATTCTTCAGTAGTTAGTTTTTAGGGATCAATGTTGTGAAGCAAGTGGGTCGATAGCCGATCCATTGGAGGCCATGGTATGCATATATATATTCACTGAGGTATCATTGGATTTGGTCTCTTGACAGGATTAGCTGCCGAGGTTGTTTGCAGTTACATCACATTTCCATTGTATGCTCTTGTTTCCCAGGTGGGCCATCTTTTTTATCTATTTTTTTTCCTTTTGACAAGATCGGGTTACAAAGACATAAAAAGTACAGAAAAACCAGAAACTTTAATATTTTCATGATTTTGATCAAGAAATTACAAATTTTCAAAGGTAATTCTATTATCTGAATCAAACTCCTAATAATCTACATGAAACCAATTCTTTGTGTTGGGGTCGTCTTGGGGGGTTTATTAGATGGGATCCACCATGAAGAGGTCGATCTTCGACGAGCAGACCTCCAAGGCTCTCATGCAGTGGCACATGAAGGCGGTCCAGAAGAAGAACGAGACCAAGCTCGGGGACTCGCCGGTGCATTCCCCCACGAAGGCCCGTCTCCGGTTGGGGAAAGGCGGCAGCATTGAGGACGCCGCCAACATCACCGCCAGCGTGGACGTCTCGGGGCGGGAGCAGCAACAGCACAACCAAGGCTATCACGAGCATGACCTGTTGACAGGACCGTGACCCTCCCCCGGTGGTGGTTTCAGTAGGCGAAAAGACTTAGAATAGGCTGGCTGGCTGGTTATACGGCGGATCTCTTTGCAGCGGGCGCCAAGAGGGGCCCGGTTCGCTCATGTCTTCAAGCTCAACAGGGAGGGCTATTTTTTAATACCAGTTTTTGAGTGCCATGTGAAGATTTTTTTTGGATTACTGCAAAGTCCGAAACATGGAACTGGCTATATACATACTACCACAAGTTGTTCTTGTAATATAATTCAATTGAGTATAATGACACTTTTTTTCCTTGATAAATAGTTTTAACACGAATAATATCCACTCACGAGCACCTTCATTCAGTCATGCATGCGTCATGAATTCAAGGTTCTAAGGCTCCCTTCCCTCCATTGACTTGGCTAACAAATTTATAATGGGGCCGTACAAGGAGTGGCAATATATAAATAATCCTGAGCGTGCAGTGATAAAATGCAACTCGACAAAATAAAAAATATATATATAAGTGATTATAACTATAGTACACAAATTTTACTTAAGTGGGCCAAATTAAGAGAATTACATAGTTACCTTAATGGCGTTTTTATCATTTTTCGGTTCATGAATTTGCTTTATAAATAAGAATATTATTGCTGGATTGAATAAATAAAAATGACTAGGGTGTTTTTCTGAATAAAATCAAAATACAGGTTGCGCGAGGCAATTCTTTCATTCTCTTGCTCGAATATAAGGGGGTGGCCGTCAACGCTATCTCTCTTCCTCTTCCGACAGCTCAACAGAAAATTCCCGACGAAATCTCATCACCGGCATATGACCCGTCCCGTCAGGTTCCTAGGCGACGGAGACTCACCGGCAAACGCCACCGGTGCCAATCCCAACAGTACATCTCCCGCCGCGTCAGATTTCGTCCTGATACTCGCCGCTCTACTATGCACCCTGATATGCGTCCTCGGTCTGATGGCCGTCGCCCGCTGCGCCCTCCACCTTCGCGACTCGCCGTCAAACCCGCAAGACTCTAAGGCCAACCGGGGCCTGAAGAAGAAGGTCCTCCAGTCTCTCCCCAGGCTCACCCTCTCGCCTTACTCCGCTTCCGGTTTCCCAGATTGCGCCATCTGCCTGTCAGAGCTCTCCGCCGGTGACGAAATCCGGGTGCTTCTTCCCTGCGGCCACGCCTTCCACCTTGGATGCGTCGACATCTGGCTCAGATCTCACTCATCTTGCCCTTCCTGCCGCCAGATTCTGTCAGTCCCCGCAGCTCCCAGACACGGCAAGATGCGCGGCAGTTCCTCGGAAGCCGCTTCCAGCAGCGGCGACGGCGGCGGAGCCCAGCCTGAGGGCGTTGACGAGGCAAGGCTAAGACACAGAGAAGATGACAACAGGTTCTTGCCTTAGATCATTCTCCAATCTCCACTTCAAGACGAAAGTTCTAAATGTCCAATTAGAAAAATATCCCATTTAGGTCTTAGATTTAGAAATTATGTGATAATATCTCATTTTTTAATTTGGAAATTTTTGTAAATATTTCTTCTACTGTGCATGTGCAACAGTATTATATATAAACACTATCACTAGTTTGAACTCCCTTCAAATATCCCAATTAAATAAATTTTAAATAATAATAATATTATTATTAAATTTATTTAATATACTTGATGTAGCTATTGAGCATGACAAATATAGAAAATTTTCAAGTTGTTCAATTAATTTACCAACGGACCATGTCCTTTCATTATATATGTTAATCATATGTTTTTAATAAGTTTTCTAAATTCACCCATAACTAACCAAAAAGAATAAACAAATATTTATATGAAAGGGGTCCCATTGCCATACCGTTTGTGAAAATGACACGTGTAAAAATGATCCTCGATGCATGTGCCATGTGGTTTAGTTTTATCCATTGGCTAGCATTTTGAACCCCATAAATTGATAATTCATAAAACCTACTCTGACTGGTCAGTTTAACCTTCCATTTTAAAGGGTACAAAATTGAGAGTGACGGAAGGAATTGTCATAACTTGGTGTGCTGGAAAATAAATGGGGGTGGCAATAGGAGCGGGAGTGGGAGAACCTAATAAGGCCAACGTTTGGTGAATCAGATAGACTAAGTTTGTAATAGGACCCGAATAGGGAAAAATTGGGAGAAGGAAAACGGAAAAATAGGAATCCGCATTGGATCGGGGTATTGAACCCGACGTGAATCGAACACGCAACCTTCTGATCTGGAGTCAGACGCGCTACCATTGCGCCACGGATCCGTTAGTGATGTCTATGCATTTAAAGATAAATATCATATATTTAGTGCTCTTCCCTGGTTTTCCGCCGTGACGCCTCCCATATTCCGACTCCCACTGCCAAAATCGGATTCCCATCAACCATGTTATCGCCGCCACCAATCTGGACCCTCGACTGCCACCTAGTATCCTGCCAAGTACTAGCCTGACCGAAATTACTCCATTTGCTATTTCAATACTGATGCGTCGTCTTGAGCTGAATTACTGTTAATGCAGGGTCCGGGGGCTCTCCTTGGGAGACTTCCAGACGTCAGGGTGAATTTTGGGCTCAGACGGTCGGACAACTGCGGAGAAAGGCTGAGGAGGAACTTCCTCCTGAAACTGAGAGCCAGCGGCGATGCAGTACCTTCTAGTGGCACCGATTCGTTGGAACATAATGCAATTGAGGTGGAGAAAGGAGATCCTTTTGGCCGTTTCCGTGGAGTCATCAGCTCCCTCCCTCCCGTCGTTTTTGTGGTTAGCTTTACCTTAATATCTTTTGTTTTTCATATTTTCCGGAGAAATTATTGGAGGAAGACTACCTTTCTCGGTGTGGACTCCTGAGATATTGCAAAAATTGTTTCCGATCTGTCTTCCTGTTGTTTTGATTCCGCCTGTAAAGTGTATACATTAATACGAAGCACCTGCTGGAGTAGTGAAAAAGTTTATGCATTTCCTCTGGTTGCTGTCTAAGACCATGTTATAGCATCACGATTACTTACTGGCAGAATGAGTTTCTTCTAGTTGAATGCTACAGTAAGAAACGAGATTTTCACCTTTAAATTTTCCTCACCCTTGGAGGGACTTTGCTTATATCTGCTGTTATTTTGTTTGGCAATACGGGGACTACCCTGTTATTCATTTTCTCATCCTATTTTCTCCTGTTTTCAGATTAAAAGAAACCCTGGTGCTAATTTTGTGATTGGATTTTGTATTGCAACTTCAATTTTCTTCATCATTGGAAGACTATATTCTGCAAGAAAGGCAGTGCACGATCCTCCTGGCTCGGTTGCTGATCTGGTGAGGCGAGGGCAACTCAGATCTGACAGAAGAGGCATGTATGGTTCTAATTCTCCTTCAGCTGTAGCATGTAATTGGGTTACTTACTCATTTTTTTGTCAAGAAAAGCAACCCTGATTATATGCATCTAAGTAAGATTCCTGTGCTGTGATAATAATTCATTGCCAATTGATAAATTTCCTACCTTTATGTTTTTCAAGCTAATATAGCTAGAATATAGTTTTAACAAGATTTATCCTCAGCTCAAAACCTCTCAAGTATGAGGACCCGTTCAACAATCCACTAGTCAAGGTCGGTAAGAAAAATTCAACTGTGGAGATGTGTGGGAAAGTGTATCGTATGGCTCCAGTTACTCTCACAAAAGAGGAGCAAGCCGTCCATAGAAGAAGAAGATCCTGGGCTTATCAGTGGAAGAGGCCCACAATGTTTCTGAAAGAGGGTGACACAATACCTCCTGATGTAGATCCTGATGCAGTTCGGTGGATTCCGGCCAACCACCCCTTTGCTACTACAGCCACTGATATTGCTGAAGATCTTGCCCAAACCAATGTCTACCAAAAGCATGGAGTTCCCTTCCGTATCCAAGCTGAACATGAGGCATTGCAGAGAAAGCTGGAAGCATTGCAGAGAGTAAGTCTATTCAGTGAACCTTGATAGATTAGTATTCCTTTTAGTTCTTGTGATCGCAAATATTTACCATGTTGCACTTTTTCCCTCAGAATATTGAGCGGAATGGACTACTGCTGATGCATTATTGTCCAAAATGTATTGGGCTTCATAAATGCTTTCATCATACCATCCTAATTCATGAGAAGAAAGAATTCCGAAATTGTGGAAGTTTCATGAATGCTGTCTCATTCATCTGCTTGCATTAAATAGTTTGTTTCATTTATTTTGCAGTCTGGAGAAAACTGCTCCTGGCATTTTCAATTTATCATCTCCTATCATAAGTCATTTCTCATATTGTCCTGCAGGAGGAAAAACTTGATAAACTAGTCATTGATCGTGGAAATGCAAATGATTTCGAGCGGTCTCTCATGTTTCAAGAAAAATCATCAGACACAGAGCATAGTCCCCCACATGAGTCTTCAAAATCAGACCACTCAATGAAATCCTCTGAAACTGACTCGTCACCTGAGGAAACTCAGAAATCATAAGAAGGAAATGATCATAACCACTGGTGTATGAGTGCTCAATTTTTTAAGGAAATCCAAGATTTTGTTGAAGCTGCCTCTGAAAGTCTTGCAATGCGAACTCTGCAAAGCAGATGCTTATTTGAGCTAGAAAGTAGGATCATGGTTGTAAATGTATCTGAAAAGTGTACAATTTGTTCAGCACGCCCAGTGGTGTGAGTTGTCTTTGTTTGTTTATTCATGGATGAATGAAGGAAAGTAAGTTATGTCCTGCAAGAAAGATGATAAATCTTCATACTTGTATCACTCCATTTGAGACTTTCTCTGCTCCTTGCAACCTTAAACTCTGTTCATTATCATTGTCTGTCTGAAGCCTTTTTGAATTTGTAGCAATCAATTGTGTTACTTCTGCAGGTCCTGTGGAGAGCCTGGACTCTCTAGTCATGTTTCCTGCTTAGATGCAGTAATCTGTCAGACTAGTGAAGGACCAGCCATTTGTATTGACATCTCTGGCAGTTTTAAGTAACTGTATTGCATAAGTAATTGTCTGTATTACAGGAAATCTCCGGGTGTTATTATAAGAGGGCATAAACCAGAGCATCATCAGCAACTTGACCTCTTATCGGAAAAAGAGCTGTTTGACTGAGAAGGAACCAACAAGCACAAACAGTTGCAATGGAGGTATCATGTCTCATGCATTTAGTTGAATTATCTATCTTTTTTTTTTCTGTAGTAAATTAAATGCTTCACTGCCTGAATGCTTGATTTGGCTGCTCAGATGGCTCATGCTATGGTATCCTGAGATGCTGATGTATATTTTGTATCTTCCAACAGGCACTACGTGGCTCAACTCCACCGCCGTAAGAAGAATCAGACTGAATGCTGCTGTTGCTGCTTCTGATGCACCTCAAGACATTCATAGTTTCAGTTGCCTCCACATCATCTTTCTCATTCTCCTCGAGTGACCGCCCTCTTGTCTCCGGGGTGAATAAGTAAGTGATCACCGCCCCAACAATGCAGACTCCTCCGAGGATCGCCAAAGAGGTGGTCATACCAGTTGCCTTTGGGTAGCCATTCTCCTCCCTACTGTGAGAAGTCCAAACGAACCCGACGGACCCGATGATGGCTCCAAGCTTGCCTGCAGCTCCAGAGAGGCCATGGCAGGTGGACCGGAACCGGGCATGGAAGATCTCAGCAGGAACAATGAAAGTGGTCGTGTTGGGGCCAAAGTTGGCAAAGAACAAGGTGAGCCCATAAAGGAACATGAAGCCACGGTCAGTGTGGCTGTTCCAGTGCGTGTAGTAGGGTATGCCCAAGGCCATGTAGACCGCCGCCATGAACAAGAAGCCAAGCATCTGGATCTTCACCCTCCCCACCCGTTCGATGAAGTAAACGGTGGCCCAATAACCTTTAGTCATCCATACAACACTCATCATTAGTTTATGACTTGTATTTGATCAAATTCTCTGCAGATTTTAGGCGGAGCATATATACCGGGGATGGTAGAGCACGCTGCAACGATAGCCTGGAGCTTGGCTACTTCAAATGCGGCCTCAAAGGCATTGACACTGGACTTATCGGGGATGAAACGGTGGTAGATCTTTGATTGGAAGAGGTTGGTGCTGTAGAAGGCCACATCAAGCAAGAACCAAGCGGTGGCGCAGGACAGCAGGTTCCGGCCATGGCGGTAAAAGAACTGCCTCGAAAGCAGGGGGTATGATGGGGTGGGGAGATGGATGGTAAGGGTTGATCCTCGGGTATCTGGGTCAGGGACATATCTAACACCTTCTCCATGTCCTTGGCTGCTTGGAGCACATTGTGCTCCACCAGAGCTGTATACCTATTACAAATATAACATGGCGTGTGAAGCTGGAGATTGTTGATTGTTCCGGATAAGATAGATATTATATTAAATGTGCATGGAATTGACAGTGAAAGGGAAAGGGTGGCTTAACACTTCTGCTCTTATCTTTGTCTAGACATTACATGTTTCTTTTTGCTAATACCCTTTTCCTCCTTTTAGCCTAATACATACATTCACTCACCACTCTTTTGTTGGAGAAATTCTTCCATTCGATCATCATTCTATTGCCTTCAAATTACTAAAAGGATTATTGATTTTCTTTTAGAATTTATTTATTTATTTAAGTTTTATTAATTAAAAAAACATTTATTCATTTTTATTATTAGATTACACTATGTTGAGCACTTTATTGAAAGGAAAAAAAAATTTTGAGACAAAAAAGACCCCTAATTTGCTCTGTTTTGGAAGGGTATAAAATCACCTACAAACCACATGTTTAAACTAAAAACCAATCTCTCCAATTTTGAGATTTTGAAGTGATGGTAATTTTTTTAATTAAAATAATAATAATATAATTATCTTTCTTCTATATATAAATTATTTTATTTTCATATTTTTATTTTCTCTATTTTATTTTTCTTACTCTTGCTATATATATTAAGTCCGCTTTTATTTTTAATTAAATAAAATTATAAACTAACTATTTTTTCTATATATTTGTAATTTTTTTTATTTTATCTATAAATATTTCTTATTAATAATTTTTTATATAATATATAATATATTTATTTTATATTTATATTCACTGTTTTTATATATTATAGATTATTTATTACACATGTTTATAGTATTTTTTGTTAATATTTATATGCATTAAATTTTACTTTTTATATTCAATTATTATTTTTAAATATATTGAGATTTTAATATATTATATGTTATATTTTTTTTATAAATAGATTATTATTTGTTAAATAATACTATCATTGTATATATAAAAAACATATTATTAATCTCATATTTTCTGTTACGATTTTTCAAAAATATTCTCTTTCCCCTTATTTTAAATAATTTTAACGGTTAGTGTAATAATAACAATAAATTTTATTTAATTGTTAATATTGAAATGTATTCGTTAATTTATCTACATATTTTATTATATATATTTAATTATTTTAAAATATTTAATTAAAAAGTATAATAATATATTTATATATTTTAACTTTTAATAAAGTTCACTTTTTATTAATCAAATAATGGATTTGTAAACTCCTTTTACCTCAACCTCAAATTCATAAAAAACCTCTGGATTCAAACATTACCCCAAATTTCTAAAAAACACACATGAGCATTAAAATGATAGTGTTCTAAAATTTTGAATAATAATTCATTAAAAAAAATAATGCTAATAATATAATTCGAAGCTAAAATAAGAAAAGAAAACAGAAAGAGGGATGTTGACCTTGCTGTTTCCAGAATTTTCATGCGCCAGTAGTACGTGAAGATCACCGGAACCGCCCCCAGCATCAGTATGACTCTCCATGCGATGTCGGCCCGGCGTGGGGTCCCCGAGATTTTGACCGTACGACCCATAGAATGCGCTGCACACGACCATCGTCACCAGCGAGCTCGCCAGGATACCGAAACCCTGCATGGAGAACACGACCGCTATGAAAGCTCCGCTGGTCGTCTTGTTGGCGAACTCAGACATGATGGTTGCCGAAAGAGGGTAATCTCCGCCGATCCCGAGGCCGAGCAGGAACCTGAAGAACCCGAGGCTTCCTAGGACACACGATTGGGACGTGCAGATTGAAAACCCACAGCCGAAGGAGCTCAGCACCATCAGGGTCAGGGACAAGCCGTAGACTCGCCGCCTTCCAACCCTATCGCCGAGGTATCCGAACACCACCTGGCCGATCATCGTCCCCACCAGCGCCACGGTCACCTGCAACCAAATCTCGAAAACCCGGTGCGGTGAGTGAACTGTGGCTGGCTGCCATGAAAGTGTCTACGAAGTATACGAACCGAACCATGGTGGATACGACCGCGGGCGATATTTCTTGCTCGTTCTGCTTGTCCCTGCAGTAAATGCTGCCGAGGAGGCTCATGATAGGAGGAATGCAAAAGAGGTTGTAGGCGTCGGTGAAGAGCCCATTCCAGAAATGATGATGGCCTTGAAGTGGTAGTACTGCGTCTTCGCACTGTCAAGAGCTGAAAGGACTTTGAGCGGCATCGCTTGTACTTTTATGAACAGTTAGCTTTTCTTTTTACACCCTAACTTGACTTCTTTCTTTCTCTCTTGAAGAAACCTTATGGCCTGTCTGACCCAGTGAATTTTTTCACCCTTTCATTGTTATCTGTTCTACATACAACTTAGTGGAGCTTTGCCATTATGTAGTGTAGCTGATTTCAATGGAATTTGCGCAGAAAGAAGGTACATACAAGGGGAAGAAGTTTAATGCTATATGCCACTTCTTTGGGTACCAGGCACGAGGTTCTTTGCCATCAAGGTTTGACTGTGACTATGCCTACGTAAGTTTTATGTAGAAAATTGGTCTAAAATCTAAAATTAAAATGTGAATGCGTGTATAGCTGACTTTTCACTCTCTGAACGGACGAATCACTTGATCTCCTAACAGGAACTTGGGCACATCTGCTCCCATATTTTGGCTGCTGGTTTGAATGGTTACATGGCCACTGTGACCAACCTGAAAAACCCCGCGAACAAGTGGCGTTGTGGTGCCGCTCCCATCACAGTACGTAAATAATTTTTATCATCGTCTGAGTTTCATTTTTTTATGATACCTAAATTAGATTTGTAACTCATTAATGTTGCATTGTGGAATCAGTCTATGATGACTGTCAAGCGTTGGGCTCGGTCTCCCGGGGCTGCATCTTTTGGAAAACCTGCTATTTATCCCGCCACTGTAGATTTGCATGGCAAAGCATACGAGTAAGTGCTGCGTCATCCAAGGATACTTATATCATTCTTTATAATGGATTCTTGCATCCGACCGTAACATACTGGATATATATGACTTTGCTTTAGACTGCAATCTTTTCCTGGCATATTATATATTACAACTCCAACCAAAACAACCTTGTTAATGCATATCACCTTGTCTGTGGTATATACAATAATTGAGGACTATCTTCTCCTGTGTCGTGCAGACTTCTGAGGCAAAATGCGGGGAAATTTTTGGTGAACGACATTTACAGAAACCCAGGACCTCTCCAGTTTGACGGTCCTGGTGCTGATTCCAAGCCTATGAGTTTATGCGTGGAGGACCAGGACTACATGGGCCGTATTAAGGAGTTGCAAGTTTATCTCGACAAGATTTTTACCATTTCCCCGGTCTTTGTCGATCACAGATTCTGCCCAGTCCCTCGCTTCATGCCCGATGGACTTGCACTAAACTTCTTTGTGAATTTCTGATGTAAGATTAACCTGCTTTCCACAGGGGTTCGGACCATCGTGAAACCAGGTTGCTCGCAGGATGTCCTGAAGGCCGCACTGAGCATCATTTCTACCTGGTCCAATAAAGGCAGAAGCAACTTTATTCGTTAACTTTTGCAGGAAAAGATCTTCAAATCAAACCCCACAAATAATCTAGATCACTGAAGAAATGCCCATGTAGAATGGACTAAGAATTTGAAAACATTGAAGGGTGGCCAGAATTGATAAAAATATATCCATCACGTGTGAAAATATAAATTTAGGATATCGCCTCTACTACTAGGACGAATTGAGGTGTAGATTTGGGGTTGCCTGCATAGAGTTCTAATAATATGGTTATTGATTACTATATTTATGGGAATTTTGTATAAGCACTACTTCATAAAAAATTCTTAAGTTTTGCTAAAAAATTTATATATTTTTATTATGAATTTTGATTAGGGGATACTATTTTAGTGAATATATATAAAAAAAATCTTGGAAATTGAATAAGTGCTTAAGAGTGAGATAATAGAGAAGTGGTACTAAAATTACCTAGATTTGGTTATTAAATGGAGAGTGGATAGAGGATGATGAGCAAATAAGGAGAGGATTTGTCTATTACTTTGTTGATGTCTATGGTATAGAAAGATAGTACAAAGTGAATGAAGGCTTCAAAGGGCTAAAGAGAGTTGTTATACCATAAATCACTCAACAATTATCCAGTCAAATAGTGCAAAAGGAGATAGAAAAGGAAACATTCCAGTTATGAGTTAAAAGAACAGCGAGGTGAATGGATTAACAGGTTCTTTTTATCATTCATATTGTGATATAATTGGTCATGATATTGTTAACTTTTCCACATGTGACTCTTACGGAAACTAAATGAGAATTACATTGTCTTGATTTCGAAAATTCCTAACAGCAGGGAGATGACATAGTTTAGGTTAATATTACTGTAAAATTTTATTTATAAGATTATTTTCAAAAGCACTTTCATCTATTTGAGAAACAATCACGATAATGGAGTAATAAGTGAGTATGTTCCATTACTATTACAAAATTGGATACGTCACCCTTATAATAATTATTGAACAAATTTAATAAAATAAACAAAATTTAGAATTTTCAAAATTCTCTTTAAAATTATAAATATTCATAAAATACAAAAAAAATTATCAATAATAATAGTACTAATACAAATTAAATATTAACCTTTGTGTTGATATCTGAGTTGCACATTATTCCCATTTATTTTTTATTACCTAAAAAATATTTAAAAGTATTGAACACCCCCATTTAGTTTGTAGCTTCCCTGAAGTGAAGCCAATTCATGCCCAATACTCTACCCAAATTTAATATTATATATATTACCAATGTTTGACTACCTTAAGGTATACTAGATTATTTTACTTTCCTTGACTTACCTTTTATGTTTATATATATATATATATATATATCTTCATTTTTTTCATACTTTCACCCCATATTCATGTGTAACCTAATAGATTTCCTATATTCTTGTCTAATATGTTATGTTAGATTTCCTACCTATGCACATGAAAAGCTCATTATATCATCAAATATCTCGACTCATGGCCCAACATTCTCTCTTTTTCGGAGCCTCACATAAAGGTATCCTATGCAAGGAAAATGTGTGTCGCATTGTACAGTTTTAAAGTATGGTATATGTCTATCACAATTCCAATGTATAGTATATGTTTATCACACTCGATTCGGTTTACTGATCTCACATCATCTATATCTTACCATAATTTACCCAATCATTATAATTACGAAGTAAGTTAGAGCCATATAAAAAGAAAATATATTATAATATCTTTTAAAATCTTTATTTAAAATAGTAAAAATAAATTTAATAAATAATATCTAGATTAAGTACTAAATAGAAGGTGTATCTTTAGTTTAATTTATCTTGTTATAACCTTTGTTTCTTTATATGCTTTAGTTACTTGAAAGGGAGAAATCGGAAGAAGTGAGAGCCTAATTAATAAGATTAACTAATACTATGATGTCATGTTTATAAGTCAACATATTATCAAAATAAGGTATACTTTCAAAAACATTTATAGGGTTTATTTAAATGCATTTGAGTTTTCTTATCTTTGTTCATATTAGGCAAACAATCACATATATTATATTAGTTTAATTATGGAAAGATCACGTATTTGCAACATATAATTTTAATTATGTTCTACTTGTGAACTAAAGCACATTTATCATCACTTACCAAGTGTGCATGTTAGAATGTATCTATGAGCAACATTATTTACCCTAGGGACTTACCAAGCTTGTTCATTATTAAGTGACGATACATTTCCTCATTTATAAAACTCCGGTGTACATGGGACTCCTGTATCTCTTTACATAATAGATTATCACTGCTTCTCTTATACTAATTTTGCTATCCAACAACTCTTAAAATCACTAGTACTCCATATAAAGGAAGTCTAATCACTAGCTCAATAAATATAATTATCTATATTTTATTATATTTAAATTATATTTATTCTATCAATTATACGAGTCAAAACTCATTCTAGCTTAATATAAATTATCAGCATCGCCAATTACAAATACACAAATAAATTATTATATTTTTTATAAAAATAATTTAGTAATTAACACTATTTTAATCTATTTTATAAGTTATTTTTTATTCCCACGAGAATGTATTAGGATAATTTTAGTGGAATGACAAGTAGAAAAGGAAAAGTATCCATTGAATAGGATGGAATAACCTTGCAACCCCTAAGGAAAGAGGAATCAAATTTAAGGACATGTATAAATTCAATCATACTACGTTGATGAGAGGAGCATGAAGGCTCCTTACCCCTATCCTTTTAGGCTAAAGTGTTAAAAGATAAGTACTTTAAAAATACCAATTTTCTTCACAGTAAACTAGGTTATTAACTCTCTTGGCACTATTGGTTGTAGATGGAGACAACATCATGGCATGGAGGATAAGTGACACCAGATTGCTAAGAAGAGGATAATGCTTAGCAGGATAATATAAGGTATGTGGGAACTAAAAGATTACTAAGAGGAGGATAATATGAGGTATGTGGGAACGAGAGAGCATTAATCACCTTATTATACATTGAGAATATGATGTCATTATATCCTTGCCATTAATGCCTAATAGGAAATTAGTTAGGTTTGAAATGGGTAATCTTCTTCTAGTTATACCCGTAAAAAGGATGCACAATAGTATTAAGTTAAAAAATTTTAAATTAGTAACTTTTTTATAGATGGTAGATAGGAATAATGTTTATATAAACTTAAAATTAATTGAAAAAAAAGTTAATATTATAACAATTCTATACTTTTTGTGGTGAAATTGAAATTATAAAGTATACTCTTTTTTAAATGTAATTAGACTACAGTTGTCCTGTTCTTGATAGTGAGGCAGGCATGAATATTCATAATTCATATAATTTTATTGTAAAGTGGGATATAATTTTTGGAGAACACCAAAACTTAAATCTATAAAAACATTACTATATTTTGGCTAATATATGTTGGACAATATGAAAGGGCACTAATAATGTTGGAAACTTTCCGACCGTGGAACGTTCATCATCGAGGTTGATAGAGTTAAAAAACTGACTATTCGAGTAATTGGGGCCACTTGAATAATATCAAATGGTGGTAACTTGAATGATCTTAAAGGGTGGCATGCAACTTTTACAATCCATGTTTTAGTCAGCTTGCTCATTGAACTCGTGATTTGGAAATTAGATACTTTAATTAATCCTCAAATATTACTCAAATTCGGCAAGACCGAATACTATGAAAAGCTGGAGTTCAAGGGACTAACTGAATTTTTTTCAGCTAACGAGGGTCATCGCGATTATCAAAATTGAGCTTGAAAGCAACTGCTCTGTTTCAAGTCGTTAGAGATTAAGTGACAGTATATAAAGAGTTGAGGGTTGGATGAGTGACGATAGAAAGTTGAGGTACTTATCTTTCTAGTGGTACTAAAAACATCGTCAGATGTGACTAGATGACAAAAAAATTTGCTCTAGTAGTCGGGTTGATGGAGTTGGGAGAGTATTTTGAGTAGAATTCGATGAGGGAGTAACCCCAATTTATATGGAGGTGATCTAGATCTCTATGACAATCTATCAATAGGCTTTTTTCTTCATTTCATAGCATGAGATCTCAAGAATGGATTTAATTTCCCTAGCGGTGTATTTGGGTTATCTCAGTAAGTCACTAGGTAAAACAGAGGAATTTGGGTAAGTTGACGGTCCCAACTTACTGGTTTGACACTGCAGTGAACCGATTTTTGGTAATTTTCTCGGTTGATTCAGCAATTTTTAGCCTAATTCATCCATTTCTCGACCAGTTCTTGAGAAAATAAAAATATTTTAAAAATCTACATTCAATTTTCCTTTGAATGAACTAAAAAATTATTTTATTTAAATTTATTTTAACTTCTTAAAAATTGAGTAAGTTTTATGACTATTCCTAGCTCTATTCAAACTAATTTTTTCCTAATTTTCTCTTTTTAACTTTTGACCACATTCCCAATACCTCATTCCATTTTCACCTTTATTAGTCTCTATCAATCTCTTTCCCATTCCTTCCCTGTTTAACTTAGTCTCCTTATTGACTTATAATTTTCCCAATTTTACATTACTTGTTTATTATGTCAAGTGATAGTTTATCAACGATAATATGTGAAGCATGTAAAAAAAAAATAAGAATTCAACCTAAAATAGGAAAAGCATATACACATATATCTCATATATTTTTGTGGATCATGTTACTTTCTTTTTATAATTACCTTTTATAATTTTTTAACTCTTTAAAAATATATTGTATATATATTGTACATAATCAGGTAGAAAATTAATTTGAACAAATCAATCTTATATGTTAGTTCTAACATATGAGAAGAAATGAAGATATGAATTTCGACATAACTACAAATCTAACTAAGAACTATAAATAACAAGTATGTTGGATTTTCATTATTTAGGGAAATGGGAAATAAACATGCACTTTATAAGAACTAGAGCAATGGATCCAACTGAAATTAGGAGGTTAGGTATCCTAGTATCTTTCCTGTGAAAAAAAAACCTTACAAGTTAGTAATTAATACTATTTGTCCTATTTTATAAGTTATTTTTTATTCCCATCTAAATTGTGTTAGCATAGTAGAATGACACATAGAAAAGGAAAACTATCCATAGAATAAGATGGAGTAATCTTCCAGCCCCTAAAGAAAGAGGGACCAAATTTAAGGACATGCACAAATTGAATAATGCTATATTGATGAGAAAAGGCTTGTTACCCTAATCCTTTTAGGCTAAAGTGTTAAAAGATAAGTACTATAGAAATACAATTTTTCTTCACGCTAAACTAGGTTATTAGCCCTCTTAGCACCATAAAAATTGCTTAGAAAAGGATAATATGAGGTATGTGGAAATTAGAGAGCATTAATCACCTTATTTCTAGAGTATGATGTCATTATATCCTTGCCATTAATACCTAAAATAGGAATGACATCATTATTTGGTATCGGGAGAAATAGGGTGCCTATTTGTGCATTTGCTTATACTTAGTAGATAAGGCATTAGTTAGGTTTTTTTTTGCCTATTAGTTAGGTTTGAAATGGGTGATACTCATTAAAAAAGGATGGACATCAATATGAAATTTAAAAGTTTTAAATTATAATTTTTTTATGAAAGGTAGATAGAAATGATGTTTATGTAAACTAAAAACTATTTGGAAAAAAAGTTAACATTAGAACAATTGCATATTTTGGGGTGAAATTGAAATCATATAATAGACTTTTTTTAATGTAATTAGATTAGAGTTATATGATTCTCTACTTATGAGGCACACATAAATATCCATAATTTATATAATTTTATTGTATGGTGAAATATAATATTTACAGTTGGAATACTAAAAGTTAATATTCATAATTTATATAATTTTATTGTATGGTGAAATATAATTTTTACCCTTAGAATACTAAAAGTTAAATTTACAAAAATATGATTATATTTTGGCTAATATAACTAATATGGAGAATATGAAAGGGCAATAACAATGTCAGATTAAATGTGATGAGCATTACTCTTTTAATTTAACTTTTAAAAATATATAAATAATTTACATTATTATTTATATAAATATAATCTATTTCATTATCTATATATACATTTGTGAAAATAAAATCATTAAATAATATTAAAATACATCCTATCATTATATATGTTATATATTTTAATAAATATTATATAAAGATAATTTTCATGTTATCAATAATTTTATCATAAAATTTAATATTTTTTACATATTATTAAATAGAGTTATATTAATAATTTAACATTTTTTATTAATACAGAATAAATATTAATAAATACCATATTTACTAATATATTTATCATTAATGAGAAGGCCTTTTAACAAGCGCTACTCCACAAACCTAAATTTGATGCAAACCCTTGTGATTTTGTTTTTTTTTTTGCTGCAAACCGGTGGAATTGAATTTGGTGCAATTTTTCCGTTTACAATAAAAAAACCCCTAATTTTAGATTATTTAAATTAATGAGACAAACAAAATTTCCAATATCAATAAAATTATTTAAAAATAATCATTCAGTCCCTCAGATTATTTTTTAGCATCCTTGCCTAGCTGTATCCACTGGTCTGCGCCTGCCCCTTGCTTTGCTTTGCTTTGCTTTTCTTTCCGCTGCAAGTAGCAAGTTTTCTCCATCCCTCACCTCTCATTCTTCATATTTAGCTGTTTTACTGCAGAGATCTGCCTCAGGTACTTGCTGGGCTGTTTTCATCGTCAACCGTCTGTATCAAGTTTCGCTGCTTTTTGGCAGGATCGCCTCCTCTTCCAATCAATCCATAACCGTGATATTTGTCCATGGCGTATCAGCTAGTTCCTGGGATGTTCCAGCCAGTGACTCCTCAATCTCCAGGAGACACCACTTTTACGAAGGTCTTTGTTGGGGGTTTAGCTTGGGAGACCCGCAGTGATTCATTAAGGCGATACTTCGAGCAGTTTGGTGTGGTCTTAGAGGCAGATGTTATCAGAGATAAAAATACTGGAAGATCCAAAGGCTATGGCTTTGTGAGTGTTTCTGGATTTCTGTTTCTTATATGATTGAGGTTTCAGCTCTAATGATCAGTGGATTTAATCATTCTTCTCACTGAAGAAGAAAATTTTGATCACGGGTAGTGAATTTCTTGGTTTGTTTTTATAAGAGGACCGGCATGATGTTGATTTCTAGTTAGATTTGGGACTCAAAACGAGTTCTGCTATTAGATGGCAGCTGCAGCAGAGTATTTAGTAAATGGAATCATTTTTCCTTTTCCCATTAGACGTGCACATATAGACTATTTCAGCTTTGCTGCTTTTGTTTGATGTCAATCTGTTAGGTTGTTTTTTTTTCCTTTCCAATTGCTTGTATTGATTATTTCTCAATGACTTGTCTTTGCTTACATGTTTGCAGGTGACCTTTCAGGATCCTGAGGCTGCTAAGAGGGCCTGTGCGGATCCCACACCTCTGATTGATGGCCGGTGGGCGAACTGCAACTTAGCTTCCTTTGGCCGTCATCAGCTGATCCAGCATTATGGTAATGTTATTTTCCCCCTTTTCATTAGGATAGTCTTCGAAGGGATGTTTTTGTTCTTGACTTCTTTTCCGTTTCCGAAGGATGTCTGTGTTATTTGACTGTGTTTTTCCTATCGTGTAGGGCATTTGAAACCATATAATTCATACTTTGGAGGGCTACAGATTGTGCAGAGTGATTACCATGGGAATTTTCAGCCACCTCTTCCTCACAGCTACTATCGGCAAGGATATCTATATCCGACTTATGGGTGAATATTCTTCTTGACCTTAGGATAATTCATTCATTACATTCCGTATCCTCAAATCTAATGCAAGTAATAATAATTCAGTGTTGCTATTCTTATTCTTCTTATATAATTATTATTATATCATAAACATGTCATAATTTATGCAGTTTACTGAATATGTAATTATCAAAGGGACCATTTCCTTACAGGGAAATAAAACTTCATTGAGTTTGTGCACCAATCACCTGTAGTTGCTTATCAACTCTCTACTCTCATTTTCCCTTTCTATTCAGAATTTCAGTTACCAGTTGTGCCAGAAACATTGCTGAATGGTCTTATCAAAATGAAGTTTTCAGATGGAGTAATTTCAGAAACATGTTTAAAGAGAACAGTTCTCTGACCTTAATGTTGGATTGGGCTGATGGCCTTTGCAACTATCCTCTTTCCTACTTTCACATGTTGCATTACCTATGCAGTGTTAAGATGGTGTTCCTAGAATACTACTGATGGCTTGAACAAGTTCTAGTTTAAAGGCGGCTCATTATTATGACACTGTAATTGGTAATTACAGGAAAAGGAAAGTTGGTAATTTGCCTCTATTATTAACAGGCAAGAACCCAATTAATGTGTTTAAAAAATGGAAGATTCATAGATCATGAAGTTTTTCTATCTCCTACTTAAAAAATTTGCAGGCTCTATGGTTATATTTAATTATCTAGGAGAACTTTCTTGGTGGAGCTAAGGTTTAAAAAGAATGTTTTCCGCTCACAATAATTTTGGCCTTGAAGATCATTTTGAGGTTGTAATGTGGCCTATGATGAGTGAGAAGCGGCGACAGAGATGTCATACTAATTAACTGAGAAGAAACTTTTCATGCTCAAACTAATTTATAATCTTTAACGTTTTTTAATGGAATCTTATATTATGCAGGCATGCGGCTTATGGGCCAAAATATGTCATGCCACCGGTATGTAATCACAACCTAACAGATTTATATATTTGCAGCCAGTTTTCAGATAGATGAAGTGTTAGGCAAGCAAGAGAGTTTATTTAATGTTGTACAATGTAAAAAAACAAACATTTTGCAGACAACAAAACCATGGAATACTTCAGTGGATGCTTCAACTGCATGCTTTTCTCAAGTTTTATTCTTGACTGAAACTCATAACCTTTATGTGGGTATAACAGTTCCTCCCAATGTATGAAGCCCCTGGTGCAACTATCCCGGCTATTCATCAGTATGGTAGGCTTGGTCAAACAGTCGCAAGCTCTCATGGTTATTCAACAGTGCATGGTTGCATGATGCCATGTCATCATAGCATGCAATTCTCAGGATTTGATGTTAATGGAATAGCAACTTCAACGCTCCCCCTAATTCAGCCATCATATCCATCAGGTGAGAGATATTAAATCAGAATGTTTTGTTTTTCCTTCATTTATTTTGTTTATGCTAGAACTTGCCTACTTTGTTGATGATTTCTATCATCCTTAAAGGATAGAAAAACCATTAACAATTAAATCGGTTACCCATAAGAGAAAAAAAGAGAGAGTTTCTATGGAATAAGTTGCCATGTGCTGGTTAATATAATTGAAAACTAGATAAGTTGAAATATTTTATTAACAAAAAAGACCAGTTAAGAAATAGTCTTAACCAAGGATATTGGAGAAAGTAAGGAGATGTCCTGATGTTGTTTTGGTAATTTTTTATGACAAAGCACTGATCTGGAAGGCTCATCTCTTAGATGGATCTAGTTGATTAGTTATTAGTTGCTTCTGGACACAATCTGTAAAAGTGATTCTGGCTTTAACAGGAAATGTAGCTGGTAATTATGCTCAACCACGATTTCTGCTTCCTGTTCCATCAGTTCTCTTCAGTGATCTGGCCCAAATAGTTGGATGAGGAGCCAACCAAAATAGGTAGGATCTTTTGTCTCATGGAAATGCATGTGCTAGCTTTATGTTTACGAAGCCAATTGCAACCATTTTTGCTAAATCTTGCAGGTCTATTAAGATTGCATTGCAGCAGGACTAAGTGCTGTCGAACAGCTACTCCCAGTGGCGAGCTTCAGATTTGTCCTTGCAAAATCTATTAATTCTGCATGTTAGAGGTACGTGGATTGTTCTTATTTACTGATTCTGGGGCAGTGATGCTTTCACATGGAAAAAAAAGAGGGAAAGAGGGAGCTTTTCAAAGTCTCTGGTTGCACCATGAGCTGATGTTCCCCATGCCATGTTCAGGTCAGGCAAAGTCACTACACATCCAAGGAAGCATAAAGTTCAAATAGATCACACATGTCCAAGGTGTAAGGAAGATGTGATTGGGTCACTATTCCTTAATTTGCTGCTGCTTGGATCATTAGCAGCAAGCAGATGCATTTCTGTGGGTGCATTGAAAGCAGCATTTATATCCTCGGTGGATTAAGGCTGCCTTGAAGTATCATGAAAGTCCAATTTTTTGCTGAATCATGATTCGTCTTTCAAGGGTTGATACTTCTCCACAAGTTCTTGTTGCATGGAGGTGAACTCCGCTAGTGTATTCTGCATCCTAAAGTTAGGGGTTGCAATTACTGCATAAATGGAAATGGCCATTGTAAAAGAAATGCTCATGTAGAGGATTGCTTTTTTATCCTTGAAATCATGCTGAGAATTGTTGGGTAGTTAGGGATCTACCCATCAATATAATCTGCAAATGGTTTACTGGAAATTCTTATACCAGGATTCTACATATCTTGACCTGATTTAATGCTCCTCTAAGTATGAATCTTGTATTAATCTAAGATGTTGTAACTTGTTGACAAAAACTTTCTTAGTGAACTGCTGCTTCCTCTCTAGTGTTATCATTTGGAGGGAAACTTTATACATACATTTTGATGTATGTGGTCCACAAGTTGAAATTACCCACTTTTGACATAACTTCTCAATTTTCTCTCTATTCATATTTCCCAAAAATCATTCTGGGGTAAAAATTATTTTTTTAATATTACTTACACGCAGAATTCTATTGCATAGATGAATTTTAAAATGGATATTTAAATATAGTATGATTATAATTAATTTAAATATTTTAATTTATCATTTAATTTAAATATAAAATATATATGATACTATGATAATATGTTAATAAAATTACAAAGATAATATTAAATATTTTTACTATAATTTGATATGATTACTTCTTATTTTGTTCTTATTGGTGAATATAAGTTAATGATTTATCTACATTCTATTTATAGCATAATGTTTTAGGCCCACCTGTCTTTTACTTGGCTATTTTAGGTATGGGTGGCTTTAATGTAATAGATATGAAAAAGGAGTGGGTGGAAATATTTCAAAAGCTCGGAGCTTGGGCTAAATAAGCTACATTGGCAACTTTTGCCAAAGTCTGTAGGGTAGGAACAGAGCATTTTACCCATTACAGTGAAATTGCTAGAAAAAGAATACTGGGATGGTACAGTTTCACACGCTTTCTTTAAGGCAGCCTTAAATTCATGGGCCAACTACCCTTAACACGCTACTTTTTCCTTTATTCTTTCATGTAACTTATGTCTTGGAGGTTGAATTCATGTTACTTCTTTCCATTATCAATAACCTTAGTATAGTGTAATAAATGGCACATGAAGAAGTAATGAGATAGATGATATTTGAAACCAGGATCTTGAATTCAAGATAGAAATGATCATTAAACTTTTAGCGATAATGATGGATAGTTTATTTTATATTATCTTATTATCCTAAATAAAGATGGGTGTAACTGAAAAAAAGGAAATAATTTGTCTTACCTTTATCTTTTTTTTCCTTTTCTAAAATAAAGTCATTAAACAATATGGCACGATAAAATGAAGTTTTGGTTTCTTTCTCTAAGAAAATGAAAAATCTGCATGACGATAGTAGCTAAATATCGCTTTCTACCCGGAAAAAAAGCATTTGCAGCAGTCCTCTCCTCCCCTCTCCACTCCACTCCCATTTTCAAACCCTAGAATCTTGCTCTCTTCAAATTCGAGGGCTCTTTTTCCCTTGGTTTGATTTTAATTGCTGGGTGAGCAAATTCTGTTTTTTAAGTGTTTTTTTTTCTTTTGGTGTTTGTTTCTATCTTAACGGTGATTTTCTTTTGAGGATTTTAAACAGTAATTTTAAAAGAATTAATGTCTTTTTTTGTAATTCTGTGGAATTCTCCCAAAAGCTTTGAGCTCTAAAGTCTGCCATTTTCCTCCAATTTCCTGATAATATTTGGAAAAAAAACAGATGGGTCTTGTTTGGTGTTGAAAAGGGAGGGGGTTTCTGTTGTATTTACTTGGGAGATTTTTGTTGTAACTAAGGAGTCTGTAATTAGGGTTTGAAAATTTATCCGAATTTCCATGTGAAGTGGAATTTCCTAAATACGGGTTGCATCCTTGTTAGATCTTACTGAAACTACAGGTTGGTTCACTCCCAATTTTACTTCATGGTAGTTTTTTACTTTGAAAAATCACAACTTTGGCGTTTCTCTGAGTGGCTCATGGTTTTCTGCATTGTTTGGGTTCTCCTGCCTTTGCTATTTTTACTAGTCTTCTTCGGTGATCTGCAGTATGGTCTGTAAAAGAAGTGAAATTGGAAGATGCGAAAGCGGTTCCTTTTTGAGAAAAGCTTGCTAATTCTAGCTACCATCTTGTAGGCTGACAGGGAACTTAGGTGCAGCAGAGATGTCCGGGTCTGAGACCGGAGGGGTGATGGCGGGCAGCAGAGGAGAACCATTTGCCTCACCGGCTGGTGCTCAGAGTATGCGTCTTTCATTCAGCGATGGGACATCACTCTACAAGCCTGTAGCATTGGCCGGAGCTGCCTCTACTCCGCCCTACCAGCCCTCCTCCACTGCCAGAAACGGTGGAAGTATAGAGGGGTCAACGGGTGGCGGGCCTCTGCTGCCGCACGGGCTCAACATGAACGTGAGCGTCGAGGAGCCTGTGAAGAAGAAGAGAGGGAGACCTAGGAAGTACGGACCAGATGGCACCATGTCATTGGCTCTCACCCCTGGGGGCATTACAGCTCAGAGCGCTGGCTTCTCTTCTCAGGCCCCTTCCTCTGGAGGATCACTGTCACCCGGCACCCTGAAGAAATCCAGGGGGAGGCCTCCTGGTTCTGGTCGAAAAAAGCAGCTGGAAGCCCTAGGTATAAATGAAGCCCAACTGGGTTCTTCCTGTTGGTTCATCCATTCATCCTCTTTTATGAATTTATTAAATAGGACAGGACAGGACAAATCTAGAAACATTTGAAAATTGTATTATTTAGTCATTGTCTGCAGCACATGAGGCGTTAAAAACTCTGGGACATTTTTAAATGTTTGCATTTTCAGTTAGTGAGTGCTATATCAATCAATATCTGAATTATTTGTGGTTGTTTAAATTTTATATATTTCTAAATCCTTGGAAAAGCTTTGATAGTCTTCACTATATGTACAGACAAATAGATATTCCACATTCTTTCATTCCCATTTGGAGATCCTTTGGTTTTTGTTTTCTAGAGAGTATATGGAGATCTTTATGGAAATATTATTCCCTGGTGCTAATGAATGCATTAATGGATGAAATGGTGTTTTGGTTTTATATTGGATCATGCATATAGAGATATCTACTGCAACTGGTAGGTGAATTTGACCTCATATTGCAACTTGCACATACAGTTATGTGTCTATCATTGTATTGTTCTGCTTTGTTCGGTTGACCTATTTCCCCTTGGCCCTAATTTTGTGGTCATTTCAATGGTCAATGATGTCCCTTTTCAAGTGTGAAGATTACATTTTTACTTAAAGATATCTACTGCAACTTACACGCGAATTTGACTTCATATTGCAACTTGCACATACAGTTATGAATCTGCCCGTGTATTGTTCTGCTTTATTCGTTGGTCTATTTCCCCTTTGCCTTAATTTTTTATCATTGCCATGGTTAATGAGGTCCTTTTTCAGGTGTGAAGATTGTAATTTGACTTAAATAACTCCAACTATGAAACTCTTGTTATGAACTGCTTTATTTTTTAGTTGTCCCACTGCATATTAGTTTCATATCCTCGAGTAAATGGCCAAATTGTCCCATTTGCACAGTGTTTTTTTTGTGTTGATCATGGCTGTAAATTTTCTTTTTGACTCCATGAAGGAATCTCTTGTAATTGGAGGTTATTATTTGTTGGAGTGATGAAAATAAATTTACTGCAGGATCAACTGGAATTGGATTTACCCCACATATCATCACTGTGAAGGCTGGGGAGGTTATAATCTTAATCTAGCATCTTTTCTTTTGTAATAGATTATTCATATTCTTCTAATATTTTATCCTGTTTGTGGTATCTTATTTTCTTTTGTTACCTCTTTTGTATTGATGCTATTAGTAGTTATGAAGAATGCATTTAGGCAGTCCAGTGTTTTTTTAGTAATTTTGATAGGGGAAATAAACATATAAATTCTTGAAAAGTGGATGCTTATATCTAAGCATATATTTCACTTAGCCAAGGGAAAAAAATCATATGGAGTCTTTTTCCAAAGCTTATTTCATATGCAGCATTTGATTAGCAATGGTGTTTATCTTGGTTATTACAGGATGTGTCATCAAAAATAATGTCATTTTCTCAGAATGGTCCGAGGGCAGTTTGCATTTTGTCTGCCAGTGGGGCCATATCGAATGTTACCCTCCGTCAACCTTCCATATCTGGTGGTACTGTTACTTATGAGGTTCGTGAGATAGCAGAAGATAATCTTCTTTTAATTGAATTTGTTCCCATGAGATCTCCATTTGGGACTAGTTGAGCAACAATGGTACTGAATCTAATTCTGGGAAGGTTCACCTGATTTGTTTTGCTCCTGAAATGACTCATCTTATGTTGATATGTTTTTGTTTTCATTTTCCCGGTGACATTTTTCTGGATTTCAATCAATCTCCAGGGAAAATATGAGATATTGTCACTTTCTGGGTCCTTTATGCTATCGGAAAGTGAGGGACATCGTAGCAGAGCTGGGGGGTTGAGCATATCCCTTTCTGGATCTGATGGTCGTGTCTTAGGTGGTGGGGTGGCTGGTCTTCTAACAGCTGCCTCTCCTGTTCAGGTGTTGATTTTTGCTTCTTCCTCTACCTCTATATTATGATATTATCCCTTCTACCACCATGCACTTTCCATGTTTTCTTGAAGTTGAGCATGTATTCACTTGTCTTTCCTCAGAGTTGCATTCTCTTTTTTCCTGGTGCCTGCAAAAAAACTATCTTCATGTATGTAAAACAAAGATGAAAAGTTCAATGTCTTCGTTTAAAAGACTGTTGTCATATACCTTTCTTTTTGGGTAAAAGCAGGTGGTTGTTGGGAGTTTCATGGCAGATTGCCGGAAGGAACCAAAGTCACCACCACCAGTGGACCCCTTCTCGGGCACAGCAATGTTTGGAGGCAGTGGTGGTGGTGGTAGCAGCCCATCTCATGGGACCCGCAGCGAGTCCTCAGGCGGCCCTGGGAGCCCACTCAACCAAGGCTCGGGTCCATGCGGTAACTCTACTCCACAGGGATTGTCAAACATGCAATGGAAGTAAGATATCCTCCATCCTTGTCTGTGCTGTTTCTCTAATCTGATAAATTGCATAGGAATCTGACCACGGAGCCACACGGATTATCACCAGTGTGTAGTTATGCCACGTTAGTTTATGGACATGGATAGAATAAGGACATTTAGAGAGGAATTGCTGGTTTATTCCTCAGCTTTAGTAGTGATTGGCCTTCTGTTTAGTTGAGGGTATATGTTATTATTAGGTGTTTCCACCTGAAAGTTGGTGTTCTGCCTGTCTATGCTATGCTGGTTATATACGATGATGAGATTTGTGTTATTCACGTCTTTGTCTTTATCATAGAGCTCCTCCATCCGGTACACTCGTGCTGAAGCACACTGGTTCCTGATCAGGAACACGAACCACACCTTCCTTTTATTCGAATTCCATAAAAGATTCTTTCTTTGTTCTCCTACTATGTCAAGAGTGTTTCATTATTCCAAATGAAAAGTAGGCTGGCCTAGATCGAATTGAATCTGCACAAGTGAGAATATTGGGTTACACTTCGGGTATATGTGATCCGAGTTTGCAGGTACTTGAATTTAGCCCGAATTACATCTGCACCCGAGTCTGACTTGAACTTGACTGCGGGTCGGGTGGATGAGTTAAATTTCCAAAGCAGCTACATGATCCATGAAATGAAACACTTCCTAAAGAAAAAGGTCCCACTCAGAATCATGTGTAATTGAAAATGCCTCAAAAACACATGAAGAAAATATTATATATCAATATTTTTATATTAATTTTAAAATATTTTAAGAATTTTTTTTACAGTTAGTATAATTACCCCACATTTTCCCCTTAAGAATATTTTAGCCAAATATTTCACATGAAAATAATTAGATGAATACAAAAAAGCTCAATATCTTTAAAGAAATTGACATTTTCATCCTTCACATTTCACTTCCATCTCCTCTAGAGTCTATACTCGTTCAGAGGTCTTTTCCGGGCTTTCCCCACGCATTCTCTGCACTCCGCACTCTTTTCAGTTGAGACGCCCCCGCCGCTGTAGCTCTGCTCGTCTCTTTGTGAAGTATAGTCATTGTTATAAGCTCTCTCTCTCTCTCTTTCAATTGGCTGAATTCTATCTATTTGAGCTCATTCCTCTATGTCCGCCTCGACGTGGGATGTAAGTGCTTTTTTTCTTCTGTAACCGAAAAAGAACTTCTTTCTCCATGGAGAAGACCGGATTAGGTGAAAACCTAATTGGATCGCGGGTCGGGAATGTAATTTGAACCAGCTAGATCGAATTCACTGAAAAAGATTGGGTTTAAAGAAATCCGTTTCATGCAGTTGAGGGATTAAAGAAATCCGCTTCCTGTGGTTGAGGAATTAAAGATATCCGTTCATAATGTTGGATGCGATGTACTGTCATAGTTCATTTCTTTGGAGCAATTGTTGATTCGTCATCTATAAAGGCGGAAATGAATCCTTTGGCTTGCTTACCCCCATAGGAAATGAACTATGCACTGAGTTGGCTAGACAAGTGCGCAGTGCAGATTCCTGTCATCACTGGGTCCTAGAGTTGTTCAGGTTTGGGTTCCTATAATTTCTGTGATACTTGGACCCTTCAAGACCGGTTCAAATTGTGGATAGGGAGCTTACCTCTTGAGCCTAAATGCCTTTCATGTTGGAACTGGTTTATGTATATGTTATGTAATCTAGTATCATTATCAAAACAAACTTAGTATATAATAATTGTTTTGAACTTAGTTTTTTTAAATATTTGAAATATCTCATAAATAATTCTTTAAGTTATTGAATTGTTTTCTACATTATAATCTCTATAACCATCCATGATTTCCACTTTTAGGATAAGGGGAAAAGTGGTATACGAATAGATGATCAAGTAAAAAGGTCGTGTTCATTTGTTTTTTGTAACCGGTCATGAGTGTGCTGGAACTGGAATCTAATGGTTCCAAATTCTCCTATCTGGATTTTACCCCAAATGTCAAAGCTTATTAAGAACCTATGGGTCACCATGATATTTTCACATGTTGCCAATTCTTAAGATTTGTAATTTCATTCGTGGAGAAGTCATTTCTCTGTGAGAGTTCCATTGTTTCTATTATGATATGTTATCAATTTGTTGTGTCCTCTTTCAGCTCAAGAATCCTTGGTTTTTATTTTTATCTTATCTGAGTTGTTAGCTTTTGGTCAATAAAGTATTTCTGATTCCAGGAATAGTCCCATGCCCATTGAATTGATATGGTGCAACTCAATCATACATCCAGAAGCCACAGTGTATCCCTGCCAACGAGCTATTGAAATTTGCATGTCTTTAAGCCAGATATCAATCCTTTCTGCAGTGTTTCCCATTGAAAATTGTCATTTCCACTTTTCTTCATTATATCTCTAAAAATTTCATCTGAATCCTACTAGTAGTATATGCTCCTCAAAATGGTAGGTTATTAAACCCATTTTATAATTGACTGTTCTTTTTGTTAAAGAAGGGGAATTCATGATTAATGTGCATGCACTATTATTCTTGGGCTGTTTGGTAGATGTTATTTGCATTTTAAACTGGCACATATATAATTACCTCCTGTTTCTTATGATAAAATGTCAACTGTTGCTTAGCCTTGTATTTTAATGAGGATTTTAGTTTCAGAACCTTCTTTTGTGTGTGTGAGATATAGAGAGAGTGAGCCGAGTTCGTGTGAAGGTTATGTTGAAATATTGGTTATTTCATCAATGGTATTATTATACACTCTACAGGCTACTTATATTTTGATATTGGCAGGTTGAAGGAGAAAACATGCCTGCGACAGCACCTTTTAGAAATCTTGACGTAAATCTTGTTTCCCTTAGTGGAACTATAAATGAAGGAAATATTGCTCCAAATGTTGGCCTTCTTGATATTGGAGTGAGTGACAGTGCCTATCTGTTCCGATTGGCATTGCCTGGTATTCTTAAGGAGCCAAGTATGTCATTTTCCTCCTCTGACTCTCCTAACAGTTGATATGTTATTTGCATGCCAGAAGAAGTGCCATCTACATGATTGACAAGAGATAATGTAATTGCACAATTATGTGCATGTTACTAGTTCAGGGAGTTGAATTGTCTTCCTGCCTAGATGTCTCTCTCAACTCACACTTTCATTGTTTCCGACCTATTTGGTTTTCATTGAAGTTTTTACGAGCTCCTTTTTTTCATTATTAATTTGAAATCTTCCGTCTCCAAGCATTTCTTTATAGTCCCTGTTCTTCATCTAACTTAGTAGCTGGTCTTTACATATGTAATAAGATACAGGCTAATGCCAACTTGAGAATGTCACTTCTTATTGCAGATGGACTAAAATGTGAAGTTAATCACAGTGGTAGGGTCCAAATACAAGCAGATATGGCAAGCCCATCGGCGAGGAAGGACTCTCTCCCAGGCACTTTCCGATTCATAACCCCACAGCTCAGCTTGCCTGGTCCGTTTTCAGTTTCCTTTAACCTTCCTGGTCCTGTAGATGCACGGCTTTTCACACCCATCACACGCCAGGATGGAGTTCTTGAAGTAGTGATCATGAAATCAAAAAGACCTGGTGCTTCAGTCAGCTCAATGCCAGAGGCTCCTGCGCAGACTAGCCGATAGGCCCGAGTGACTTTTTTCCCTCTTTTGAAGATTAAAACTGATATTCCGGAATATCAAGAGCTAGTAGAACATAGCAGGCACTTGTTTGGGATCCTTTTGCTAATGCTGTTGGGACTCTAGTTGAATATCCAGTGAAGCCTATTGGGCCACCCATTAAAAAGTATTCTTGTGATCTAAGATGAGTCAGGATTGTGACACCACAATGCTCATAGATGTCTCTTGTAAGGAAGTGGAGATGACGTCTTACCAATTTCAACTCAGGCATGGGAGCTTCATCTCCTGCAATATGTAGAAAAAGAAAGAAAGACCAAAGACATAGAAGATCGCCCTCGGAAGATTAGTTAATACTTATATGCTTCTGAAATAGAAAAAAAATAGCCTATCCAAAGATTCGCATATTTCTGGAATCCTATACTTATGATAACTTCAGCATTATCTCCTCTTCTATTAGTATACTGCAGTCTGCTCCCATCATGGCTCTTGCCCCGTTCAACGGCCACCTCCCTCCTCCACCGTCCGATCCCATGCTCTGATATCGACCACCTCCTTTCTCCACCGTCCGATCCCATGCTCTGATACCGACCACCTCTCTCCTCCACCGTCCGATACTCTAATATCAACCCATCATAAGTATATATCCTCCCTCCTCTACCGTCCGATCATAACTATATATCCATCCGTCTTTCTTCTTCCCCTTAGAGGTCACCTCCTGATCATTGTCTGGCTGCAGCAAAGTTCTCAAAGTTCTTCCCCTTAGAGGTCACCTTCTGATCATTGTCTAGCTGCAGGAAAGTAGAAACGATGCCGCTCAAAGTCCTTTCAGCTCTTGATAGTGCGAAGACGCAGTACTACCACTTCAAGGCCATCATCATTGCTGGAATGGGCCTCTTCACCGATGCCTACGACCTCTTCTGTATTCCTCCTATCATGAGCCTCCTCGGCAGCATCTACTACAGGGACAAGCAGGACGAGCAAGAAATCTCGCCCGCCGTCGTATCCACCATGGTTCGGTTCGTATACTTGGTAGACACTTTCATGACAGCCAGCCACAGTTCACTCACGGCACCGGGGTTTTCGAGATTTGGTTGCAGGTGGCCGTGGCGCTTGTGGGGACGATGATCGGTCAGGTGGTGTTCGGATACCTCGGCGATAGGGTTGGAAGGCGGCGAGTCTACGGCTTGTCCCTGACCCTGATGGTTCTGAGCTCCCTCGGCTGTGGGTTTTCAATCTGTACGTCCCGATCGTGTGTTCTCGGAAGCCTCGTGTTCTTTAGGTTCCTGCTCGGCCTCGGGATCGGCGGAGATTACCCTCTTTCGGCAACTATCATGTCGGAGTTCGCTAACAAGACGACCCGCGGAGCTTTCATAGCGGCCGTGTTCTCCATGCAGGGCTTCGGTATCCTGGCGAGCTCGTTGGTGACTATGGTCGTGTGCAGCGCATTCAATGGGTCGTCCGATCAAAACCCCGGGGACCCCACGCCGAAATCGGCCGACATCGCATGGAGAGTCATACTGATGCTGGGGGCGGTTCCGGCGGCCTTCACGTACTACTGGCGCATGAAAATGCCGGAAACAGCAAGGTCAACATACCTCTTTATGTTTTCTTTTCTTATTTTACCCTTGAATTATATTATCAGCATTATTTTTTTAATAATTTATTATACAAAATTTTAGAACAATATGTCATGTGATTGCCAAATCAGCACAACATAGTAATATACCAACAATTCTATTAAATCTTTTAAATAACTTAAGGTTACGGGTTTGAAGTAATTTTGGGTTGAGTTAGAATACAGTGGTTTGAAGCGTAGATAAATTGATTATACTATTATACATTTTAATTAAATATTTTTAAATAATTATATATATAATAAAATATATAAATAAATTAATGAATACATTTTAATATTTACAATTAATCAAAATTTATTATTATTATCACATTAACAACTAAAATTTTCTCAATTTGATTAAAATAAGGGTAAAATAATTTTAATAAGAATATTTTTTAACATAATTTTGAAAAGAATATTTTCAAAAAATAATCAAAATAATAAAATAATATATGAGATTAACAACCGTACATTTTATATGGAATGATAGATTTCTCATAATCAATCTATAAAAAACACAAAACACTTAAAATACTCATATCATTAAATAAATATATTATATCAAAATTTCAATATATTTAAAAATAATAATTAAATATAAAATATAAAACTTAAGCTATATAAATATTAACAAAAAAATGACCATAAACATTTAGAATAACTAATATACATAAAAACAGTAAATATAAATAAAAATAAATTAATAATATATTATATAAAAAATTATTAATAATAAATATTTGTAAATAAAAAACTATAAATATATATATAAAATAGTTAACTTATAAATTTATTTAAATAAAAATAAAAACTGATGTTGAAATATGAGAATAGCAAGAGTAAGAAAATAAAAATATGAAAATTAAATAAATTATATATAGAAGAAAAAATAGGATATTATTATTATTGTTATTATTATTTTAATTAAAAAATTACCATCCCTACAAAAACTCAAAATTAGAGTTACTAATTCTTAATTTAAACAAATATTTTGAATAGGTTTGAAAGTTATTTTAAACCACTCCAAAAAATTTATCAAATTAGCGATAGCCACTATAAATAACTCCCACTTAAAATTATTTAATTCAAATATAGTGTTAATTATTCAAAAAATAAATATATTGTCGTAATAATAATGTAAATATTTGATCAATTCAAATAAAACGTTAATTATTCAAAAAAACAAATATATTATCGTAATAATAATTTAAATATTTGACACCTATATATTTAAATTACACTGAGTATACTAACAATATTTTCACCCCTTAATTGTCCCTAAAAAAACTAAAATGATATATTTAGTTGTATTGTGATGAGCAAATTAGGGATCTGTTTTGTCTCAAAATTATTTTTTTCCTTTCAATAAAGCGCTCAACATGGTGTAATCTAATAATAAAAAAGAATAAATGTTTTTTTAATTAATAAAACTTAAATAAACAAATAAATTCTAAAAGAAAATCAATAATCCTTTTAGTAATTTGAAGGCAATAGAATGATGATTGAATGGAAGAATTTCTCCAACAAAAGAGTGGTGAGTGAATGTATGCATTAGGCTAAACGGAGGAAAAGGGTATTAGTAAAAAGAAACATGTAATGTCTAGACAATGATAAGAGCAGAAGTGTTAAGCCACCCTTTCCCTTTCACTATCAATTCCATGCACATTTAATATAATATCTATCTATCTGGAACAATCAACAATCTCCAGCTTCACACGCCATGTTATATTTGTCATAGGTATACAGCTCTGGTGGAGCACAATGTGCTCCAAGCAGCCAAGGACATGGAGAAGGTGTTAGATATGTCCCTGACCCAGATACCCGAGGATCAACCCTTACCATCCATCGTCCCCACCCCATCATACCCCCTGCTTTCGAGGCAGTTCTTTCACCGCCATGGCCGGAACCTGCTGTCCTGCGCCACCGCTTGGTTCTTGCTTGATGCGGCCTTCTACAGCACCAACCTCTTCCAATCAAAGATCTACCACCGTTTCATCCCCGATAAGTCCAGTGTCAATGCCTTTGAGGCCGCATTTGAAGTAGCCAAGCTCCAGGCTATCGTTGCAGCGTGCTCTACCATCCCCGGTATATATGCTCCGCCTAAAATCTGCAGAGAATTTGATCAAATACAAGTCATAAACTAATGATGAGTGTTGTATGGATGACTAAAGGTTATTGGGCCACCGTTTACTTCATCGAACGGGTGGGGAGGGTGAAGATCCAGATGCTTGGCTTCTTGTTCATGGCGGCCGTCTACATGGCCTTGGGCATCCCCTACTACACGCACTGGAACCGCCACACTGACCGTGGCTTCATGTTCCTTTATGGGCTCACCTTGTTCTTTGCCAACTTTGGCCCCAACACGACCACTTTCATTGTTCCCGCCGAGCTCTTCCCTGCCCGGTTCCGGTCCACCTGCCACGGCCTCTCTGGAGCTGCAGGCAAGCTTGGAGCCATCATCGGGTCCGTCGGGTTCGTTTGGGCTTCTCACAGTAGGGAGGAGAATGGCTACCCAAAGGCAATTGGTATGACCACCTCTTTGGCGATCCTCGGAGGAGTCTGCATTGTTGGGGCGGTGATCACTTACTTGTTCACCCCGGAGACAAGAGGGCGGTCACTCGAGGAGAATGAGAAAGATGATGTGGAGGCAACTGAAACTATGAATGTCTTGAGGTGCTTCAGAAGCAGCAACAGCAGCATTCAGTCTGATTCTTCTTACGGCGGTGGAGTTGAGCCACGTAGTGCCTGTTAGAAGACACAAAATATACATCAGCATCTCAGGATACGATAGCATGAACCATCTGAGCAGCCAAATCAAGCATTCAGGCAGTGATACATATA